>OW052089.1:1250000-2500000 GCA_932526535.1 Caradrina clavipalpis
TAGAATTACACAATCCAAATCTGTGATCAGCATATAAGCCTCTTTATAAACAAGAGTAATAACGATTTGCGTAAACCAACAAACAGCTCTAATTTAATTTGTGTATAACGCTATAATTACTAATCAATCACATTTAAATTACAAATTAACATTTTAGAAAGATCTCTATACATTAATACTACAATACTATAATTTCTTCAAAAATGTCGTGTCGTGGTCCTATGGATAAGGCGCGCCTCTAATGCACAAAGCTGTGGGTTGGTAATGGGCACGGGCAAGATCCAATGTGACTTTTTCTATTTCATTCATGTACTTTCTAAGTTTATCTTGCACGTCACTGATATCGGTGAAGTAAAACATCGTGAGAAAACCTGGACTTATATATTTTTTTATAAGTTTGAAATCAAGCAAGCGTGGCGATCAACTAATGCTTGTGCCTTCTCTGTATGAAAATAAGCCTTTGTCTTACAGTAGGCTTAATGATAGGCTGGTATTATTTTCTCAGTCAGATAATCAGAACTCAGAGACTGCTGTGCAAGGGGTCCCGGGTTCGATTCCCGGGTCGAGCAAAAAGTGTTATTGGGTTTTTCTATGAAATTCTCAGTAGCAGCTCGGAGTTTGGATTTGTGCCCGGTTAATAGCAATAGGCTCGCCCCCTATTACATGGGACCTAAATATACCGGCGAACTGTGGGTATACATTGGTACACCTCTGCCTAACCCTTCGGGGAATACAGGCGTGATGGTATATATTATATTATATAATCAGAAATGAGGAGACCCACAGAAGAAGTAAAGTAACCGATACACGGCATATAGCTCGAAGAACGGACGACCGGACCAGTAATTGTGGCTGTATTTAGGGAAGGCTTATGGGCAGCAGTGGACGTGGTTCAGCTGATATGATGTTGATGATTATATTTCCTAAAGGACTACGCTTAGTGGCTTGGAAAGCACGCGTCGGATTTCTCCCTTTTTCTGTCAGATTGCCGTCCCATACGATTATGAGTGTCACAGAAGCTTTATTTACGCTCATACTGATGCATAATATCTCCTTCATACTCAGCTAGTCTACATTGAGATTGACCACAGAGACTGAAATGCGTTCGGGTGAATATTACCAATTAGTTTCCTAAACACTAATTACATTATATAAAACTTTGAGTAATTAAAAATCACTACAAACTATAAACTAACTAAATAAATACAGTTCTGTAGAATTAGCATCTGATTTCTGACGTACATTATCGTCGAAACCAAAAACAGCTACAATAATTTTGAAACGAAATGTTCTAATAAATTTTCGAGTGTAATTTGCACATACGCGACCGAGACCGCACCGTTGTGTTTATTTCATGGTACAAGTTACAAGATTACAACTAAAGTGATAAGATCGGATCTTAATAGCTTTCAGACTATGTTAATGACGACTAAAACTATTCCTTTTGCTAACTTTACTTAAAGGCTCAAATGGTAGGATTGTCAAAGTGTACACATTACATTTTAAAAACCAAATCAACAACGCTATTATTGCACGTCTCGTCTATATTTGGGAAACTTCCTGGTTATGTTTTCATAGTAATATTCAAAAAGGTAGTAAAAATTCTAAGATAAAAAAAAACTCATTATCATCCACAGCCTTACTTCACCCACTGCTGAGTATGAATGCGTCACGATTACTCGATGTTTACTTGCCCGAAGAACGAGCAACTATTTTTTATTCGAGCAACAGTTCGTTTGGGCAAATGTATTTCGCGCTATTGTTCATTCGGGAGAACGTTCTTTTGACGATAGTTCATTTGGAGGAACGTTCTTTGGGCAATTTTTAATTCAAGCAAGCGTTCTCGAGCTTGTTTGTGCAAATCTGTTCGCTCGTACTTTTATTATTAACATATATTAAAATCGCATTTTCTTTTAACTTACGCCATCTGAAAACTGATGCCATGGCACCGCTGACAAATGAACTGAACCAAGCTTGTTTATTAGCGAATAGAAACATTTTATGTGCAAGTTCGCCACCTACATCACCCAAGACGCGGATATTGGGAAACTTTTACATATTCCAAATGATTTTGACATAACTTTTAAGATTTATGTCAATTAATGTGATTGCGTGTGGGACATCCCTAACTCTGTTGTAAGGGGTAATATAATGTGAATGAGTAAGAAATAGTTAAGTCAAACAGACTAGGATCATCATCATCTGCTTAGCCTTTTTCAAATTATGTTGGAATCAGCTTCCAGTCTATCAGGATGCAGCTGAATACCAGTGTTTAACGTGGAGCGACTGCCTATTCGACCTTCACAAACTAGTAACTGGGCAACACGGTACCTCTTTGTTAGACTGGTTGTCAGACTTCCTGGCTTCCGATTATCGGTATAGACTGTCGAATATCTACGAAGGGCAGCCGGGACCAACGGCTTTACGTGCTTTCCAAAACACGGGGGCTGTCACACTACCAACTTCCAAACTCCGGGCCGCTACTGAGAAATTCCTAATGAAAAAATCCAATAATACTTTTTACCCGACCTGAGAACACAGGACTCCACGCTTATCAGTCGTGCTTGCAACCATGAAGTTTCACAGAAGCATATGCCATAGATCACGAGATAAAAAAACCACCTACGAGCAACATCATCAAAACGTACTTTCACAAAGTATAACAAAACCAAATTACAAAATGGTAAATGTTGAGCTGTGTGCCTTACACAGTAGAAACGTCCCTTAAGTCCTAAATAAACTTCAAGCCATGAAATTATGCAAGCGAACAGGTAATAATTAATTTATTCTGTGTTGTTATGCAAAGAGCTATAAAACTTGAACCTTGGGTACTTCACGTTATGTTTATTTAAAGAAGACCTTAGTAAGTAACTCGTCGTATCTAATTAAAAGTATATACTGAAAATATTAGATTTCTTTTTGCAAAGTCAAAGTCAAATCATTTATTCCAATTAGACCATTAAAAAGCACTTTTGAACGTCAATTAATTAATAATATTGAATCTCAGTCCTTAGATTCTCATTAGGCTGCCCCGTTGGTCTCTTGGTCGCAAGTGCGACTGCTGTGCAAGGGGTCCCGGGTTCGATTCCCAGGTCGAGCAAAAAGTGTTATTGGGTTTTTCTATGAAATTCTAAGTAGCAGCTCGGAGTTTGGATTTGTGCCCGGTTAATGGCAATAGGCTCGCCCCCTATTACATGGGACCTAAATATACCGGCGAACTGTGGGTGTACATTGGTACACCTCTGCCTAACCCTTCGTAAAATACAGGCGTGATGATAGGTTCTCATTAGAAAGAAACCTTTTTGTAGTAGTAATAGCAGAGCTCTTTGTGAAGAACCTTGTCACTGTCAGGGGAAGTACCACCACCATACCTATTTCTGCGACAAAGCAGCGTTGCTGTGTTCCGATTTGAAGGGTATATGTGCCGGTGTAATAACAGCACACGAGACATTTCAACTTTGCCTCTGGGATGGCAACGCATTTGCAAGTTTTGTGGAGTTGCAGATGTCTATAGGCAAAGGTGACCACTTAACATGAGGTGGGCCGTCGGCTTGTATGCAATTCAACCAGGTTTAAAAAAAGACTCTGGTTTTCACTTTGTTGTACGAGAAAACTGTGTGCTACGAGATATGTATGTCCAGACTGAATTTCGGTCACGGAGGTTAATCTCAATGGAGACTATAGCCACTTGACTAGTCTTCGTAGTCTACGTAGGAAATTATAGTGCACTTTAGCCCGTGATTTCGTCCTCATGGAAGTCAAGTCACCTATTCGATAAAACATCCTGTGGTCCTAGGAAAATTGTGGTTTTCTATCAGTGAATTTTTTTCTTGTATTCAGTACAGTACTTTCGTGCTATGATCTTATAAATAAAATCTTTAAAAAAACTGCCTCGTTGGCCATAAGCGCATCTGCTACGCTAGAGGTCTTGGTTCGATTCCCAGGTCGAGCAAAAGGTATTATTGGGTTTTTCCATGAAATTCTCAGTAGCAGCTGTGATTTAGGATTTGTGCCCGGTTAATGGCAATAGGCTCGCCCCCTATTACATGAGACCTAAAACATACCGGCGAACTGCGGGTGTGCATTGATACACCTCTTCCTAATCCTACGGGACTACAGGTGTGATGGTATGTTATATTGTGTAAATAAAAACTAGAAAAAAAGTTTGAATGTTTACTTAACCATCAATAAATTTGCCTTAAACCGAATGAATGAACCATGATTTAGAACCCTCATTTAGTTCGTTCAAAAGCCTGTGAAACCTAGGCACAAAACTGAAACCAAAAAGCCAAGCTACCTGAATTTAAATCAAGAATATCTAGCTCAAATCTTAAGTATTCAAAGCAAGTTCCCTGACATTTATCTCGGCCTATTTACTATACTAAGTGGGGCAGACAGAACTGTCCTTATCTGTACAAGTTAGAAGTTGAAGCTAAGACTTGCCGTGGTTTGAGTACTGCTGTATTTTAAGTGTTTATGTGCTGAGAATATAACGTCGTAGAGGTGGGGGGGGGGGTATATTAATCAATTTCTACCTAAAGTAGAAGAATATAATACAATCTTTGATATAGCAATGTCATGCAATGTGCATTATCTATGCCAAATTTCAGCTCAATCGAATACCGGGAAGTGGCATAAAAACTTGTACGATTTGATTAGTCATAGACACCGGGGCCTTAGAAAATAAATATAAGCTTGTAATAAATAAGATTTTGCCATTAGTAGGCTGAATTATAATAATACCAATCTATTATTGTTCCACTGCAGGGCAAAGGCCTCTTCTCATACAGAGAAGCCTGTGTATTAATCGCCACCACCGTGCTTGTTTAAACCGGATTGGAGATTTCAGGATTACCTTGGTATACTTTATATAATAAAGAGGTAAAGTTTGTGAGTTCGTGAGGTTATAGGGGTTAATCTCGATCTACTGAACCAATTTTGAAAAGTTCTTATTTACCCATAGACAGCCACGTTATTTGTGAGTGTCATATGCTATAATCATAACGCTACGACACACGAGAGCGGAGCAGTAACCAAAGACGTAATGTAAGGCGGGTGAAATAAGCCACGCGGAGAATGAAGCGGGCAGTATGCTAGTGTACATTTTATTCATTACTAGCTTTTGCCCGCGACTTCGTCCGCGTGGATTAATAGTTCCCGTTCCCGGGGGATTTCCGGGATGAAAACTATCCTATGTCCTTTCTCGGGTCCCAGACTACATCTGTACCAAATTTCATTGAAATCGGTTCTGTGGTTTAGGCGTGAAGAAGAGACAGACAGACAGATAGAGTTACTTTCGCATTTATAATATTAGTAAGGATTAGTCCAGGTTTCCTCACGATGTGTTCCTTCACCAATAACAGAGATGTCAAAGATGTACTCAAAAAGTACATATGAATTGAAAAGTCATATTATTAGTACTTGCACTATATCGAACCCGCAACCTCATTCATGAGAGGCAAGGAGGGAAGCGAACTGCTTTAAAAAAAATCCTCGGTGGGAGTTTAACAGAAAAATATCCATACTTTTACGCCACAACTGATGGATATAGAGCCATCTAATCATTCGCTTCATAATTCTGTTTCCAACTTTCAATTTCCCTTATAAATATTTACCGTCACAACTCGAAGGAATTATTAATAATTTCCTAAGAAACGTAGGTAAAGAAAATTGTCTCTTCGAAAGTCAGTTTCACTGTTTTTGATTGATAACGTTTCACGATGAGAAACTTTGACAAATTCGATTTAACCACTGAAGTGTTTGTGGCAAGTTCCTCGCCGAATGGACGTTTGAGATTTTTGTTTATGTTATTTATTTACGTTTTGTGAATCAACAATTTCAAAGTCTTTTAAGTAATATTAGGAGCAATACTTTCCACTTGTAAAATATGGCAAAGTAATTAAAGAATTAAGCTGATTGAAATTAGAACATTAAAGTTAAAAAGTAATAAATATTTAACAACTTTTAGTAGTGGTAGTAGTAGAGCTCTTTGTGCAGGAGCTCGCCCGGGGAAGTACCTACTACCACCACACCTATTTCTGCCGCAAAGCTGTGTTGCTGTGTTCTGGTTGGAAGGGTATGGGTGCTAGTGTAATGACAGGCACATGAGACGCTGGATGCAGGCCACTTTCAAGTGGTCCTTTTGAAAATTTATGGGGGAGGCTCATGTCCAGCCGTAGACGTCCTGCGGCTGATATGATGATGATGTAACATTCCAACTTTGTCCCTGGTTGGCATCACATTTGCAAGGTCTCTGGTATTGCAGATGTCTATAGACAGCGGTGACCATTCAACATCAGGTGGGCCGTCGGTTTGCGGAGCAGAACCAATAAAGCCGTTGAAAAATCCACGCGGACAAAGTCGCGAGTAAAATCTAGTTATCTTATAAGAGGCATCGAAGTGACAGAGATGAAGGTACCGAACCAAAAACAAAGCTATGTCCAAAGGTCACTCAATGTCAAACACAAGTTTAGCATCTCAGTCCCCGTTTTCACTTAAACCCTTGCCTTGTACTATTATCAATACGTGTTAAGGTCGAGACCTTCATGACCCTTGTCTCGTCACCTTCCACTTAGGAGGGACGTATTCATTACGTCACTTTGTGTCCGAGTTAGTCGAACCCGACCCTTTCGGTTCGTCTGCGATTGTTTCTTGTTTCACTTGTTTCCAATCCGCTGAGTTGTGGAGTTATTTTTTTAAGTCAAAAGAAATAGGGTTCGTTCTGTGAGGGTTGTACAGCGCGACTACCTGGCTGAAATAGTTTTATTCCAAACGCTCACTTAATTTGACGACACGGTTGGCGTAGCGGCTGTGCGATTGGCTGATGCACTGCGTGTCACGGGTTCGAATCCCGCATGGAGCAAATGTACAAAACTCTGTCAAATTTCTTTTTTGGAATTCGAATATAGAAAACGATACAATAAGGTTATATAAATTTATAAGGCCTTTGTTTGGCCATCCTCAAGTCACGAACTAACACTATACCCTGAAGTTGCAAAAAATGATTTAAAAAAATACGTCTGCCTTGGATCAATATAATTGAAGCCCTATAAATGTTAAACTAAAGTATAACGCGGCTTCGTGGTCACCTAAAAGGTGGCACAGTTTCTACTATAACCAGCCAATTACTGTCCCAGTGCAGAGCAAAGGCCTCTTCTCATACAGCGAAGGCACGCCTATTGATCTCCACGGTTGCTCAAATCAGAGTGGCGATTTAATAATTTTAAGATGAAGTTTCCTCACGATGTTTTCCTTCACCGATATGACTGATGTCTAAGATAAACTTAAAAAGTACATATAATATAGAAATAGTCACTTTGGTGCTTACCCGGTTACGAACCCACAGCTTCTTGCATGAGAGACAGGCGGCTTAACCACTGGGCCAACACATACCTACTTAGATAAATTCAATTTTACACTCAATGGAGCTACCTTAGTGGTTCGATTGACCAGAAAGACCTTTTTGGCTCTCACGTTAAGCCAATGGATTTAAGATTGGTTGTTAGGTAAAATATCGGTTAATGACGTCATCATCTTATCGTTGCTCTTCGTGAAGGAGCTCGTCCGGGGAAGTACTACCACCGTACCTATTTCTGCCGCAAAGTAGCGTTGCTGTGTTTATTTATTTATTTATTTAATACTTTATGCACACAAAATGTACAGCGGCGGACTTAATGCCAATGGCATTCTCTACCAGTCAACCTTAGGGTGTGTTCTGGTTTGAAGGGTATGGGTGGTGTTATTACATACACTTGAACTTGGCTTCCGGGATGACAGCTCATCTGTAAGACCTCTGGTTTTGCAGATATTAAATGTGAAAGGCTTTTTAAATTTTTTTGTTTCATACTGCCTTCTATACGTGTTTTTTTCCACCTGCGTTAAGTTACGTCTTTGGTTACTGATCCTCTCCCATAGATCGCAGCGTGATGTTATATAGTCAATACGATTCCTCATGAATCTGGCTATCTTATCATATTTTTTTTTAATCCGTAGCCAGAAATTAGCGTGTTTAAACAAACAAACACAACCTCTTCAGCTTTATTATATTGGTGTAGATAGACCTGTAAACAACCTCATAATTCTTCTCCCGGTTATGCCCGCATTATCATCACCACCTACATTAAACATGCAATATTCTTCCAAAAAATCAGGTTTACTGTTCCCAAAATATTATCCACTAACATTTTAATGGCAGATGATAAAAAATACATGTTTCCGTTAATCTCGGCAGCGGCAGCGTAACTTTGCCATCAAGTATTTTAATTATCTTAATCCGCCAAAACTCTGGGGTTCTCGGGCGACTTAGAAATTTTAATGGTCCAAGTTATGAAAAAGATACAAACAACAGGGTTTACCCCGCAAAAGATATACATCCAGAAGATTAAGTAAAGGATGATGAATGAAACAATTAACGTCAAAGAGGGACCAGCAGTAGGTTAGTAGTAGTAGAGCTCTTTGTGAAGGACCTAGGGGTTGTTGACCGTGATCTCTCCTGATGGAAAGTAATGGATGAAGTACGTAATTAACAATGTTTTCATATTAACTATAAGACCTAATTTAATTTGTTATAGTAATGTCAAAATCGCCATAATCTCAATCCTCAGTCCAAACAAACGCTTCCTTTTATAGGTCACATTAATTTTTGAGACAAGTACAATCGTCAATTCTCAACGAAAATGTCGCAAAGTGGGCAAAGTTTTGACCCTCTATTAATTATGAGGGACTTGCTAACGAAATCACCTTTATTCAAATTAGGAGAAGGTTCAAAATTTAATAGTGAAAGATAAGGTATTTTAGACAATGAAATATTAGATGTCTTACGATTCTTGATTCTGATTACTTCGGAAATTGTAGAAAGATAAAGAGTATAACGGGTGTCAAAAGATACTTAACGATGTCGAAAGTTACGTGTCCTTCTCAACATTGCGATCATTGTCTTGTTCTGAATCATATCTGGGATCCTTCTGGTTATAGAGATGTTGGCGGTCAAAGTCCTAATGTTTTTTTACAAAAAACAAGTTCTATTATACACATACTATCACGCCTGTATTCCCCGAATGGTTAGGCAGAGGTGTATGCACCACCAGTTCGCCGGTATGTTGTAGGTCTCATGTAATAGGGCGCGAGCCTATTGCCATTAACCAGGCACAAATCCTAACTCCGAGCTGCTACTGAGAATTTCATAGAAAAACCCAATAACACTTTAATAAAAAAGATATTTCAAACAAAACATTGATGAAGTTAAAAAATATATAAAGATCACATTAAACACAACAGCAAATAAACCACCATCAGGTTTCATCTGTTGTCGCCATTAATTAAGTAAAATTACATCGAGTCCGATAATAAATAAAAACAATTACATTCACGTAGAATTGAAAGCGTAATAAACGTCAGGAAAACCGAACATTTTCGGTTATTTGAAAAATACAATATAATACGGATAACCGTCGTCGGGAAACTCAATCACTGGTGTTGACAATCTCATCAATGTATTGGAGATAATAATGTTTCAAGTAACTGCTTAGTGGTCTTAAGCGCGACTGCTACGCTAAAGGCCTTGGGTTTGAATCACAGGTCGAGCAAAGTGTATTGGGTTTTCTATGAAATTCTTAGTAGCAGCTCGGAGTTAGGATTTGTCCCCGGTTAACGGCAATAGGCTCGCCTACTATTACATGGGACCTAAATATACCGGCGGACTGTGGGTGTAGGTACATTGGTACACTACTGGTTACCCCTTCGAGGGATGCAGGCGTGATAGTATGTATGTAAAATTTGGATAACTGTCAGCTCTCGGGAAACTCAATCACTATTGTTGACAATCTCATCAATGTATTTGAGATAATAATGTTTCAAACAAACGTTACAGACTGTTGTGAAATTATTTAGCAATCAGTTTGAGAGTTGTTATTGTTAGCCTATTTAATGATACATGGACTAGCTTATCCCTGCGGCTTCGTCTGCGTTTATGTCGGTTTTCTACGGGGTTCACATTTTTTAGCTCGGCTCCGTAATTCTTTTACTGAATAAAAATTACTCTTTATAATATCAGCTACTTGTCAGTGAAAGTCTTGTCGAAATATGTTGAGCCCTTTCGGAGATTAACCGGATGAAACAAACAGAGAAACGTAAATATTCCTAAAACGTAAATATTTAGTAAAAAGCTTATTATTTTTACATTACAAACAGACAATTTCAATATTCAATATTAGTTACTGTGAGAGTTCTTTCTCACTGGCAGTAGCTAATAATATAAGCAGTAACTAAGGCTACTTTTATTGTAGAAAAAAGAATTAGGGATTCGCGCAAAAAAAAAAAACACGAACCAAATCGCGGTCCTAAACTAGTCTTCAAATCTTCACCAGAACATCTCAGGCATTAAGACAAAACCGTAGCAGGTCATGTACAGTCGAAATCAATAAAAACCTCACCGGTGCCTTCAAAGGGACCCTCATCAACATGTCTTTATGTTGCTGACTGACGAACACACAAAGAGCACTTTTTCTCTCGACTGTCAACGGAACACGAACGTTTGTACGTTACGTGCGTTTTTCAATTTAGTGTTAGAATTTGTTTTTTCGGTTTTTCGTTGTAGAAAGTTTGAGTCCGTTGACGGGGACGAATGGAATTGTTTTATTTTTGGGTCAGTGGGGTAATTGGTGGGAAAGAGCGGTTTTTCTCATCACTTTTTTGGGTGTAAGATAACACGTCGTATCTGTTTGCAGGGGTGTTTATTGTAATACGATTAGCGTAGTGGATAAGCGATTGGGTGCCGCGTTGTGTGTCGCTGGTTTGATCCCGGTTGTAGCATATATTTTTATGGTCTATAGGTCGTTGTGCCGGGTCTGGTTGTTTGTGAATATGAGTTTATATACATGGAAAGGATATCGTAACAAAAACTATTACCATTAATTTACATCCACCTTGTAAGTTTTTAAAGGATTTACGATTAACGAAAATTTCCTAGTATGAGGTACACTGATCTTTTCTTTTTATCCCATAAAAATTCACAATACCCGTAGGACAGCATAGCGAACGAAGTCGCGGGTAGAAGCTACTGTATAATAATATAAATGTCCTGTAAGAAAAAAATAACAAATAAATTGCTCGTACATAAGCAGTTGCCTAATTTGTTTTGGTTTGGCAAACTTTTGTGCTGATATTGTTTTGTAACGACCTTTCTTGTCCACAATACCAATAAAATCTTTAAATATGTCAACAACACACCCCTTACACACAAAATAAAGCCAAACTACTACACAAACGAACTCAGGGCTTTATTTACTTCACAAAATAATTATAATGAAAGACTATTATAAATTGTCCACTGCAGGGTAAACGCCTCACCTCGCTTGTTGATGGCTGTTTAGAAATTCACACAAGAGACTTATATTTAATGAACCAAATTAATAATGCCATCAGAATTGTATTATTGTTTCACTGCAGGACAAAGGCCTAACCAAGAGGTATCGTGTTGCCCAGTTACTGGGTTGTGGAGGTCTGGTAGGCAGTTGCTCCATGTAAAACACTGGTATTCAGCTGAATACCAGTGTTTACCTGTGTGTGTGTGTTTTGTTAAACTGGAAGCCGACCCCGACATAGTTAGGAAAAAAGGCTAAGCAGATGATGATGATGCAGGACTAAGGCCTGTTCTCGTACAGAGAAACAACGACTCACACTATTTGTAAGTCAAGATTTTCTCACGATGTTTTCCTTCGCCGATGTCAGTGATGTCCAAAATACCTACTTAGAAACTAAGAAAGTACATATAAATTGAAAAAGTCACATTGATTCTTGCCCGGATTTGAAGTCACAACCGCATGTATAAAAGGCGGGCGAAGCACCTCTAGGCTATCACGATGAAGGGACGTTATTTCACAAAAGTCAAGCGAAAAAAGCCCAATGTATTATCTGATAAACCAGCGTCGATCCTACCCCCGGGTAGACATAGAATAATATTAAATCAGAGGCAGATAAGACAGTCCTTATCGTGTCGTTTGCAAGCCCTATCTGAGACAAATCCCACTTTGAGAGTTAACAAGAAACAAAGTTTGTTGGACTTCTCTGGGAAAATAGTCTTCAATCACGTCACGGGGTCTGCGCTACTGAAATTATGTGTGTTGGCAATTGTTTTTATGGATAAGCTGTGATGGAAGATTATTTTGTAGTATGGATGTTTAATAAATACATCTAATAATAATATATAAAATTCTCGTGTCACAGTTTTCGTTGCCATACTCCTCCGAAACGGCTTGACCGATTTTGATGAAATTTTTTGTGCATATCGAGTAGGTCTGAGAATCGGCCAACATCTATTTTTCAAATCCCTAAAAAAATATTTATATTATTTGTATGGCAAAACAACGTTTGCTGGGTCAGCTAGTAATAAAAAGAGTCGGTAAGGAGTTGCTTGCCCATTCTTCTCCATACGAAACTACGTTTTGAATGGGTTTCATCCCATGCGTATATATAATATTTAGTATAGATTTCGAAACCGAACTACTAAATCCGTCAAAATCTATTCAGCAAACTGCAACACTTATCTGTATGCTTAACTAAACACTACTAAACAGATCACTCAATATTAGCAACTGTTTATCTTAGCATGCAAAACATCCAACATAATTACTCAGTCATCCGGTCGATTTGCAGCTCCGTCGTCCAAACACGGATAGTTCGGGAGACAGCACCGCTCTAACTTACCGCATCTCGGAGATTGTATTAGTGATAGTTTGACGTTTGTGAAGTTTTGACAGTTAAGTGCCCGTAATATTGAGGATTTAGTCGGTTGATTGAGCCAGTTATGTTTAGTACTGCGGGGATGTTTGAAGTGGTAGAACGTAGTATGGTTTGTGAAGAAAGTCGTTGAACATTGTTACTCTTAAATTGTCATGTAAATATTTGCTTTGAAATCAATAAATAGCCTAATAGCCTAGTGGTTCTAATCGCTACTGCAACGTCAGAGGTCTTGGGTTCAATTCCCGGGTCGATCAAAGTGTCTTTGGGTTATTTAATGAAATTTTCAGTAGCAGCTCAGAGTTAGGATGTATGCCCGGTAAATAGCAATAGGCCTAGGTTAATAGCCCTATTGCATGGTTGTTAAAAACATATCAGCGAACTATGGGTGTACGTTGGTACACCTCTGCCTAACCCTTCGGGGAATACAGGCGTGATGGTATTGTTTGTTTTTATCGCTGAATTGTGATGCCAAAAAAGTGACGTCATGGTTGAATATTGTGGTGTAAAATCTATGGGAGAATCGCGATTGGGCAGCTCATAATAAGTACATCAATTGATTAGTGGTGTAATCTACCCAATTCAAAAGTGCCTGTAAATGGTGTCATTGCAATAAATGCTTTGACTTTGACTTTACTACAATTATATCGAAAAATGAGCAAAATGTTAAACTTGCTTTAGTTAACTTTTGACAAAACCACACCCAGTTTAAAACAAGAATTCTCATTTCTGCAACTAAATAAGTTTCTATCTCCTGAACTAAAAGTAACAGAATAACATAGATTTATGTGTTTGCCATCCAGTTTCTGTAATATCGCGAATGAGTATAAGAAATAGGTCAGTTTGTTTGTTTGTTTGTTGTATTTGTACGTTATTACGCTTTTTCTCGTTAACTGGGGATGGCTGTTGCGCTGATAGTTTTGGGGATGGGCAGAAGTTGTAGTTATTGTTTGTGAATTAATCTTGATTAAGTTATTAATCGTGTCGTGATAGCGTATTGAGTAAGGCGCGGTCATAAAGGTTGTAGGTTCAAATTCCGGGAAGTACTAATGTAACTTTTTACATTGTACCTAATAATATGACGAAACTGTATAAAGCTTTTTTAATTGATAAATATTTTGACAGTCAAAGTTCAAAAAGTCTAAAGTTTTGTCCAAAAATGTCGTGATGGCCCAGTGGTTATAAGGCGCCCGCCTCTCATGCATGAGGTAGCAAGTTTGCTACCGGCCAAGTACCAATGTGACTTGAAATTCTTATGTATTTGTTTCTAAATTTATCTTGGACATTATTGACGTCGGTGAAGGAAAATATCGTGCGGACACCTGGACGTGTACCTAATAATAATATTAGTCTGGAATCGCCAATCCGCCTTCAGCAACCGTCGTAATCAATGCTTGTGACTTCTCTGTATGAGAAGTGGTATCTGCCCTGCTGTTCTACACTAATAAGCTGGTAGGTATTATAATTATAACTGCTTAGGTTGCTCTTGACCAAACTTAATCAAAAATTCATAGATATCAGCTAACCAATCTACCCAAGCTTTAGTCAAGTTATTTTAGCTGTTCAGTAATCAACGGACACTTTACCTTGGCTAATACTCGTCAAGTACAAAAACACGAAAGTGTGCGGGCAGTCAAATTGCATGCTCTGTTTACTCGACCCTCGGTAAACAACTCCATGTAATGAAGATTCGACAATGTATAATTTTGGTTCAGTACACGTTACAAGTGGTTAGCGGATTAGTAAAGTCGAAAGTCAAAGTCAAAACGTTTATTACAACTAAACAGGAATTTTTGGTTTGTCAAGGAGTTGGTGAAAATTGAAGCTAGTTGCTTGTTCCAAAAGGTTTGTAGGTCTCTATAAAGGACAACGAGCAAGCTATACGGGTGTACTACGCCAAATCGAATGCCAAATAATCGAATTACAATTAATCGAACACTATAAGTCGAACGTCTAAATAGTCGAACGTTCATAATATCGAATGCTCAATACGGACACTTTGGAATTTTGTTTTTACAAAATCCTGGTTACTTTATTCTTCTTGCTTATATGTTTGGGAATAATGTAGATGAAAGTATTAAATAAACAGTTGGATCTTTTTCCGTATTAATGTTTGATTGCTGATAACATTATAAATTGGTAAAGTTTTTATTTTTTATTTGTGAACGGTAATTCTCTAGAATTATGATCCGAAAAAATTTACTAATGGAAATTTATTAGTAGTTAAGCTTTGTGTGAACGAGCTCGTTCGGAAAAGTACTACCCCTGTTTCTATTTCTGCTGCAAAGCAGCGTTGCTGTATTCCGATTTAAAGGGTATGGGTGCCGGTATAATTAAAGGCACATGAGACATTACAACTTTGTCCCTGGGTTGCGTAACGCATTTGTCAGGTCTCTAGTATTGCAGAGATTTATAGGCAGTGGTGACCACTTAACATCAGGTGGGCAGAAGGATTGTTTTCCCTCCAATTATATTTAAAAAAAAGAAAGAAAAAGGGAGGCTACATTATTTCCGAATGCTACAGGATAATGACGAATTCGCAAGCTGCACCAAGTTCAACACCATTTTAATAGTTATTGCTAGATATTTTGAAAAAGCGACAAAAATAGAGAGACCAAGCTCAAGAAAAGCACCACTTAGTTTTTACTACAGTGAATTTATGAATGAATCCCAAAAAAGTGCCTTTTCAAATCGCTCTTTTCACTCACCTTAGGCCAGCTCCCCTAACTTTTATGATAGGTATTTATTTACCAACTGTTTAAGCTTTACGACTCAAAAAGAACATTCTACGTGCAAAATGCGTCAGTTTTTAAATCAACAGAAACGAGATTATTCACTCATTCTACACAAATTTCCGATTTCCGATAAAACGTTGTTCAAAGTCAATTTACTTTATATTGTGTCGATAACAAGGAATTTTGATTTGATTTTTTTTATGCTTAGCTACGTAAATATTTGTTTTTCCTGGCTGCAAATATGATGCTTTATTATGATGTAATGAATGTATATACTGTAGAGGCTCTGGTGGTTTAGCCATATACAACTTTATTCATTTAATTTTTGTCTATGAGATAAGCGATATTTTAATTAAAAAGACTTAAAAATTAAGTAAGTCTAATACAGTAATAATCCCGCGTCCAGGGATTGATACAATAATGGGGCCATTCGTCAACGTTTTAAAAGCAAATATATTTTTTTATCATACCAACAATTATGTTAATACATATTTCTGGCAATTTAAATATTCCCTTCAGTGTTAGTGTTACTTAAATTATATGTAATTTTTCAAGCGGATCTCAATTATAACATAGCTTCCTATCAGAGTGAAAGAATTTTCAAAATCGGATCAGTGTAGTTCCGGAGATTGGGGCGTTCAAACAAAAGAAATAACAAACTCTTCAGCTTTATAATAGTAGGTTTCCATTTAAAGCTTATCATCATAAACAGACTATAATTTGGAAAAAGTATGACAGAAGCACGTGCAAATGAGAGGGTACAAAGTAATTCATTTCGGACATACACTACGGTTAATTAAAGTAGAAATTAGAACAAACAGAACTTATTATTTGTTTAAAAAACAGTCGGCAAAAAGGGACGCCTCATTAACTAAGTCTAGGATTCTAATTAATTATTTACCTTTCATTTTATTCAACGAAATGGAATTTCACCGTAAATTGGGAACTGTTTTCTTATTATTCCTGAAACGTTCAGGATTTGGTAATGTAGCAAGAATTGTTTGTTTGCTTTTACGAGAAGTTGCAGAATGTCTATAACTGGCTTTTGCCTGCGACTTCATCCGCGTAGTTTTTTTTACGTGTTTAATTATTGCTCCGCTCCTGTAGGTTGCAGCGTGATGTTATAGCCTATTTTACCTTATAAATCAAGCTATTATAATTATACAAATTTTCTTTTTCCAATCCGTCTAAATTTTAATCGCTTTTAAACAAACAAAAAATAATATCTTAACATTATTTAATTTGTATAGATATCGAAAAATGTAAAAAAAATTGTCAACTGAGGTTTATTTTGATGATTAAAAATAAGCTGCATTTTAGAAGAATACGATTTGCCAAATCAAAGATTTGTCAATTATGTCTGTAGTTGAAGATTAGTAATAATGAGGAACCTCCTCACAAAGGCTCACAAAGCATGCTGTGTCCAGGAAAACAGCCTGCATGAACAGTGTCAATATCAAAGCCAACATTAAAACACAAAATCCCTCTCAATGTTTAATACATCTGCCAAAAAATTCGCGAGCAAACAATAAAAAAATCTTCCCCAAAAAAATAAAACGCGGATATTTTCAACAGTCGCCATAAAAAAGCAATTAATTTGAATAAATATAGGGAGGACAAAAATACAGTTTCTTAATGGGACATTTGAAATTCTGTCCCTGTTTTATCTGTGGCCACCATCGGTAATGGGTGCTTAATATCTTAGGTACTGTTGACACCTCGTTCTTCCCTCTTATCATTTTTGTGTTGAATAACATTTGAATATCAAATACTAGTACGTGGTTAAGGGCCATATATTTTTCTTGTAACGTTCTCGTTGAATTTTTTGGGGTTATCTTTTTGAAAAAGGTGTGAACTGCAAAGAGATAACGTTTCTTTTATATAGTTTTTTCATTCATGTATGTTTTTTTTGTGACCGAAAAAATAGGAAATAGTCTAAGTGAATGTTTATTGTTTAATAATTCTGTCACAATACTTCTTCTTCGAATCAGAAATGAGGAGAGCCGCAGACGAACCAAAATTACCGACATAGCCCAGAGAATCAGCAAGTTGAAGTGGCAGTGGGCAGGGCACATGCCACGCAGAGCTGATGGCTGATGGGGCCGAAAAGTTCTCGAATGGAGACCACGCACCGGCAAGCGCAGCGTAGGAGGCCCACCCACAAGGTGGACGGACGACCTGATCAAGACCGCAGGAAGACGCTGGATGCAGGCCGCTTCTAACCGGTCTTTTTGGAAATATATGGGGGAGGCCTATGTCTAGCAGTGGACGTCCTGCGGCTGATATGATGATGATTACTTTGTGGTGACATATCATTCATACTATTTTATTACAAAACTTTTCATATGTATCCAACCTCATTTTCGTATTTACTTTTATTCTTTTATACTTTTGTTTTGTTTTATATAAAATGTCAAAATGTGACTTGGAAAAATATAGACATCTGTCACGCACGTATTCTTTCTTTTATAGGGAATATTATTATATTAATTATTATATATTCTCCCTAAACTGGTGACCCCGACGAAAGAACAATGAGTGACAGTGAGTCAGGACATACCGCGTCGTCGCAGCCCCCCGCGCACCGTGCGCGGAAGGTTAAGGATGCATCGCGTCCAAAGGCCGAGCCGGCCGATGTGTGCCGCGTCGCTTTGCGCCTACCGCCGTTCTGGCCCGAGGAGCCCGATATTTGGTTCGCGCAAATAGAGGCGCAATTTGAAAATGCTGGGGTGACGACAGACGTCACAAAATACAACTACGTCGTGGGACATCTCGACCCCCAGTTTTCAAAGGAAGTGAAGGACGTCATTATGTCCCCTCCCGCCGCCAATCGCTATGAAAAATTGAAGACAGAGCTGGTGCGGAGGCTCTCAGCGTCCCAAGAGCGGAAGGTGAAACAGCTGCTGATGCACGAGGAGCTAGGAGACCGGAAGCCTTCGCAGTTCCTCCGTCACCTGCAAGGTTTGGCAGGACCAACCGTGCCCGAGGACTTCGTGCGCACCATCTGGTGCAGCCGACTCCCCACCAACATCCAGCCCCTCCTGGCATCGCAGCCCCACAGCACTCTGGAGGCGCTAGCTGATCTGGCTGACCGCGTCCAAGATATCGTCACGCCGGCAAGCCACGTCGCGGCGACTTCGACAGCAGGTCCTCCACTTGGCGAGTTGGCAGCCGAGATCGCCGAGCTCAAGCGCACCATGAAGGACCTCACGCTGCAGTTATGTGACAGCCGTTCGCGTAACCGCTCCCACAGCCGTGGTCGAGACGCGCGACGGCACTCGCGCAACCGATCGTCCTCCCGCTCGGACTCCAGGTACCGCCAGCACCCTGTGTGTTGGTATCACAAGATGCACGGCGACAACGCGAAGCGCTGCATCAAGCCCTGCGACTACCGGCAGGGAAACGCCGTGGGCAATCATTAATGGCGACAGACGATTGCCCTCGCTCAACTGGTCGCCTATTCGTCACGGACCGGACCACCAAGACGCAGTTCCTGGTCGACACAGGTAGCGACCTCTGCGTCTACCCCCGTCGTCTATTAAGTGACCGCCGCGAGTGCAATAATTATGAGCTTGTGGCCGCGAATGGGACGCCCATTAAGACATATGGCTTTGTGTCATTGAACTTGAATTTAGGACTCCGTAGGGACTTTAAGTGGCGTTTTGTGGTAGCCGAAGTGACCAAGCCTATTATCGGCGTGGACTTCCTTAGTTTTTATTCGCTAGTCGTTGACTGTCGTAATCAACGACTAGTCGATTCCAACACAAACATTTTCTCTGTGGCCTCGAATCACTCAGATTCTTCATCATTTTCTGTAAAAATTTCTTCTGGTGATTCGAGGTACCACAAAATTTTGAACGGGTTTCCCGATATCACCCGGCCCGCCGGTACACTACGCATTACCCCTCATAACACCGTTCACCACATCCGCACCACCCCAGGCCCTCCAGTTTCATCTTCATTTCGGCGTTTAGCGCCAGATAAACTAAAAATTGCTCAGCAGGAGTTCCAGCTGATGTTGGCCAATGGAACTACCAGACCCTCGGACAGTCCCTGGTCATCTCCACTCCATCTTGCCCCCAAGAAGGACAACGGTTGGCGACCTTGCGGTGATTACCGCATGCTCAACGCGCGGACCGTTCCTGACAGGTATCCGATTAGGCACATTCACGATTTTGCTCACAGTATTTCTGGTTGTAGTATTTTCAGCACGATCGACTTAGTGAAAGCCTACAATCAGATACCTGTCAGCCCGGAAGACATCCCGAAGACGGCGATCACCACACCGTTTGGCCTGTACGAATTCCCGTACATGACCTTCGGTTTACGGAACGCGGGACAAACGTTCCAACGATTTGTCGATGAGTTGACCAGAGGATTAGACTTTTGCTACTGCTACTTGGACGATTTTTTAATCTTTAAAAGATTTTGGCATGCTGATCAACACGTCTAAGTGTGTTTTCGGTGTTCCGGAGGTTACTTTTCTAGGTTACCACATCTCCGATAAGGGCACCAAACCGCTTGACTCCAAGGTTGATGCCATCAGCAACTTCCCACCGCCCAAAGATGTTCGTCAGTTGCGTCGATTCCTGGGTATGATTAATTTTTACAGGCGTTTCATACCCCACGCAGCTCAGATCCAGGCGCCGCTTCATGACCTCTTGATTGGCAACGCAAAGGGCTCGGAGCCTATATGTCTTGCGGAGAATACTTTGCAAGCATTTGAGGACTGCAAGGCAAGCTTAGCTAACGCTGCTCTATTAGCTCACCCCGATTGCAATACCAAACTCGCGTTGGTTACTGACGCGTCGGATACTGCAATCGGCGCAGTGTTACAGCAGCTTAGCAATGATGGCTGGCAGCCATTAGCTTTCTTCTCCAGGAAGCTCAGCCCTTCGCAAACAAAGTATTCTCCCTATGACAGGGAACTGCTGGCTATTTACGAGGCCATCAAATACTTTCGCCATATGCTCGAGGCCCGACACTTCGTCGTGTACACGGATCATAAGCCGATCAGTTTCGCATTCCACGAGAGGAAGAAAAACTGCTCGCCCAGGCAATTCCGGTACCTAGACTTCATTGCCCAGTTTACCACCGACATAAGGCACATTTCCGGCAAGGACAATGTCGTAGCAGACCCCTTATCTCGCGTGGAAGCGCTACATGTACCGGTCAGCTTCGACACTCTCGCGGAATCGCAAGCTTGTGATCCGGAGCTGTCTAAGCTACTCCAGGAAGGTTCATCCTTGGTTTTGGAGAAGGTGCAGGTCCCAGGGGAGCGCACATATGTATACTGCGACGTCAGTACAACGCCCCCCAGGCCATTTGTGCCTGTAATGCTGCGAAAGCAAATTTTCGACAGCCTACATTCTCTCAGTCACCCTGGTGTCTCAGCGTCTGCCAAATTAATCGCAGAGCGCTTCGTTTGGCCAGGCATTAGAAAGGACTGCAGGGAGTGGGCACGATCTTGTCTCGAGTGCCAGCGGGTCAAAGTGAGCCGACACGTTTCTGCGCCATTAGGGTCGTATCACCTTCCACGTACAAGGTTCACCACTGTCCACATCGATCTTGTGGGCCCGCTCCCGATTTCGCAAGGTTATAGGTACTGTCTGACGGCAGTCGACCGTTTTACCAGGTGGCCTGAGGTCATACCTATTGTCGATATAACTGCCGAGACAGTAGCTAAAGCGCTGCTTTCCGGATGGATTGCCCGGTTTGGCTGCCCCACTGATATCATCACGGACAGAGGCCGTCAATTTGAGTCGGCCCTGTTCGAACAATTATCGAAATTGACCGCTTTTCAGCACAAGCGGACAACGGCATATCATCCGGCATGTAACGGCATGGTGGAGCGATTTCACCGGCAACTCAAGGCGTCCATCACGTGCCATGCAAATGACAGATGGACAGAGTCCTTGCCGTGGGTATTGCTTGGTATACGGAGCGCATTCAAGAAGGATGTCCAAGCGTCTTCAGCCGAACTCGTTTACGGCGAACCGCTAAGGCTCCCGGGTGAATTTTTCGCCCCTAGTGACGAGGGAACAACCGACGTCACAGACTTTACTGCGCGCATTCGCAGGTTCGCTCACAACCTGCAACCAACTCCAGCATCCCGTCACAACAGGACCACCATTTTCGTGTATAAGGATCTGCAGACCACTGATCACGTGTTCCTTCGTGAGGACGCATTACGTGGATCGCTACAACCAGCGTACACAGGTCCTCACAAAGTTCTGCGAAGGGGAGACAAGGTCTTCAAAATCTTATTTAAGGGCAGAGAGGTCACGGTCTCAATAGACCGCCTTAAGCCTGCCTACATTCTGGCAGACAAAGCTGACCCCGAAGAAGTCACTCCACCTAGCAGTAGCAACGAGTACACTACTCGCTCCGGACGTCATGTCAGGTTTCCTGATTTTTATCGCCCTTGACGGTCTCTGGAGGGGGGTGATGTGGTGACATATCATTCATACTATTTTATTACAAAACTTTTCATATGTATCCAACCTCATTTTCGTATTTACTTTTATTCTTTTATACTTTTGTTTTGTTTTATATAAAATGTCAAAATGTGACTTGGAAAAATATAGACATCTGTCACGCACGTATTCTTTCTTTTATAGGGAATATTATTATATTAATTATTATATATTCTCCCTAAAACTTCTTCTTCGTTTCGAGCCGATAATTTAGATAATCTTATCATTTTCGGCATCAGTAGCGTTGTTACAATACTGACTTTCTTTTACTAGTAGAGTGGGCAAGGTATGTTATGAAAAACGCGTCTTAGATCCGGTTTCTACAAAGGCTTGCTTGCATTATTATCATATCTCACTGTTCAGCTTTAACGCAATATAATACCCAATTCACTTTTTACGAAACATCTCCTCTCCTCGCCGTTTTGATGAAACAGAGCCATAATCTTTTCGAATAAATAATAATTCAAATAAAATAATATATTTTTCAGCCAGTCTCTTCAATTTATCAACTGTAGCGTTCTAATTACAAAACAAAAAAGAACAGGTACAGACACGTTCCTAATTTGAAATAGCTTAATAAACTAAAAACCAAAAAAAAAAAGAAACAAAAAAATCAAAGAGAGAAACTAACTGGAACAGAAATAAAAGATAAAAAGAACTCCTTTGTTGTCCAGTCTGTCATAATTTTAATAAAAACTCCTAATTAACAATTACGCCGACGAATTAATTTTCTAACTTTGCGTTTTTACTTTTTTTTATTCAAACGGTTCTGGCGTTTCTAGAAACATTTTCACTTATTGGTGGACAAAAAAGTTTTGTGGGAATCCATTGGGATTTGTGATGCGGTACTTAATATTCAGTGACCATAGACAGAAGAATCGTGTAGACAGCTTTTATTTATTTTTAACAAAGCTTTGCCTGCGACTCTGCCTGCGAGGAATTTTGAGTTTTTTTCCAAACAGATTTGAACCCTATTGGAGTGGTTTTTAAAAATCGGTTCAGTTTTCAGTTGTTTAAAGAGATTCGCTGTGAAATCCTTAAAAACAGGAGCAGAATTTATAATAGGTCGGAAAATTGACTATCTCGGTCTCATGGTGTGCTATTGGGCTTCTCCATGAGGAACTGCACCTGGTTTCTTCCCGGTAGTATCAAATTGCCTTCCAATCGAAATATAAAAGCGAGGGAAGAGGTACTGTATCTATGTTTACACACACACTTGTTCGCTATAATAATTATCTCTTGGCTTGGTCTCCATCAAGATTGACCATCCTGAACGAAAAGCAATCGGACGGATAATAAATCAGTAAAAAATAAGGATAATTATTTGTTAGTAAACTCGTTTCCAAAGAAATATTTACACGTGTAAAATTATATTTCCTTAAATATTTGGAGCGTAACAGTTTCTCATAAAGAACTTAAACTTTCCTTATTTTGTAAAAGGAACTTAAGTAACTCAATTATTGTTTATAACGATGACCCAGTGGTTAAAACGCCCGCCTCTCGAGCGGTTGCAGGTTTTGAACTGGGCAAGCACCAATGTAACTTCTTCAATATGTACTAACTAAGTATATATGGGATATCACTGACATCGGTGAAGGAACACAAAGTGAGGAAACCTGAACTTAAAAAGTCTGAAATCGCCAATCTGCCTTGAGCACATGGTTATCATTGCAGTGGGACAATAATAGGCTGGTATTAATATTTAGAGTAAAAAAGATTTTCAGGAAAACTAAAATTTTCATTACCTCCTTAAATAATTAATAGTGTATTAAGATACGTTTTTTAATAACAGTGGAACGATCTTGGTGATCATAATCTAAGAATTTAATAATCTGGTCTTTCTCACGGGTTTGTAAAAATTATGTAAGTAGGTAAAGAACTTTGTCTTACGAGAATTGCTCAAGAATTGAAGTAAATCCGACCTTCAGGTCAATACAAATTTAAAAAACATCACCACCACACAATCAGAAAAAAATACTCTCAAAAAAGAATCCCACATAAATCCTCGTCAAGGGCCCAAATAATCTGTTCCAGAAACAAGACTTTTTTCAGTCATGTTTCATATCACAGCCAAGGAAGGCGGTCGCCCGACGCATCTGCTCTAATCTGCGAGCAAATATTTATTATACCATCCTATTAGGGTGCGTACAATCTGGCAGACAAGGATTTGTTCCTAAGCTGATATTGCATTGTCGGGAAATATGATTATATTTTTATATGATTGTATATTGTGTTTAGCGGATTTGTGGCTTGAGGAATTTCGAGATGATTTGGTTTGGTTTAATTTTTATTTTGTTTTGAGTGTCTTGGTTTATTTTGAGTCTGTTTGCGTACTGAGGTTTATAATTTTGCACCATTACGTTGTTATCCGATCACAATTTGATCTAAAATTATATGTTTCGAGGGAAAAAAGTTGTGACATAATATAGCGCCAAAAATCAGCCATTTACATTGTTTTTAAAATTTTGATATGCAACTCTGTTTCACTAGATTTTGTATGACAAATATGGCGAATAAGTGACGTCACAGTTAGCTATCTAACTGTGACAATTATTTACCACTTTTATGTACCAACTATTTAAAGATTTCAAAACAATTAAAAATATACAGTTGGGCAGTTGGAAAATAATCAGGTTTTAGGGCTAAAATAAGGTGTTTATTTAAAGAAGTCGTATCTTGGGATTATTGCTATATCTACTACACAATTTCAAATGTGGTTAAAGCATAAGTTTTGTTTCAACACGAAGTATAACTTATTTTTCTTTGAATCCACTATTATCAATACTTTGCTCTGAACAGATGGGCACATAATTTTCGTTTAAAGTGAAATAGAAGTAGAACAGTGTGTAATAAAAATGATTTACGGGAACTTCCTGAGCTCGCGATATATTACGGCTCTCCTCAATTGATCGCCTTATAAGTCTTGTGGTTGCTATTGTAGCTGACAACCATTGGATACTGGTTTTCGTTCTCAAGTACCGTGTTTTACTACGTAGGTACATAATTACACCTATTTTTAAACAAAACATAAATTATTATTATTAAATGTATAAAACATATTTTTGAATGGTATTATGGTACACAAAAATGAAAAACATTAAAAAATATAAAATGTTATAGGTAGTACGGTAAGGAAAATAAGGTCAAAGCCACTAGTGATCAGGGCTTCTGAGAGAGGAATCTCCGGAGAATAGTTTGATCTTCTTGATCCAAGTTATTATAATTAAATCGGTCTAATTTGGATTGCATTACATACATACATACAATCACGCCTGTATTCCCCGAAGGGCTTTTTTTTTTTTTTTTTTTTTTTTAAAGATGGTAAAATCATCAAATGACCCCCCCCGTCCTGGGCGGGGCGGGAGGGAGTGTCAGACTTTTACTGACTAAAAACCATCTATGTTCCTTCATGTGCCCTTTGCGTTCCGGGGGCGCGGTATCTCTTTCGAACAACCCGCAGCCCCGGCAGGCCTTGGCCCTTAGTGGCCCCTTCCTTGTCACACACTTGACACCTCTTTGCGCGGAACATGAACGCGCCGTCGACACGGTCTGTCGTTAAATAACGTACGGACGGTGAGCTACCCATTGCTCACCGTCCACAGACCGTGCCTACGGTGTCCGCCTGCGGGAGGCGCAATGGTGCCGTTATTGGCAATCCATTGCGCCGGCGGACGCGGCGTCAGCGGCGGCGGCGGGTGCGGCCACGGCAACGGTGGCGGCGGCAGCGGCGGCGGCGGCGGCGGCGGCGGTGCGGGGCCCTCCCCCGGACCTGGCGGGTACGGCGCAGGCCTTGCCCCCAGCCCGGTGATCGGCCGGCCTGTTAGCCCCCGCACATGCATCGCAGTGCGGCGGGGCATCACAAGCCGCGGCCTTGTGACCGGGCTGACCGCAGCGGAAACACAGGGCGCTGCGGTCCACCTCCGAGGCGCACCGACATGCCACGTGCTTCCCCACGTGGCAACGGTAGCACCTCAGGGGCCTGGGCTCGAGCAGGCGAACCCGCGCCGACACCCAGCCCACCAGTAAGCGGCCCCCCCCAACAATGGCTTTAGCCGCCGTCACTGGGCAGCTGACCGTGATGGTCTGCATGCCCGTGCGCTCTGGGCGGATGGTGCCTGCCCTCACCTCCTCGGCAAGGCATCCACCCGTCCTGGCGACGGCAGCTACCACCTCCTCCGGGGTGACGGAGTCGTCCAGGCCCAGGATGCGCAAGTCTGCGCATCTGACGGGCCTGGACACTCGGGCCACATCCGCATCCAGGGACGCTCTGAGCCTCTCTGCTAGAGCGTCTGCAGACGGGCCGCTGGTGGCACCGGGGACCTCCAACATCCTGGCCCCCGTTGCCGTCACCCTGAGCTGGAGACCCGTGATCCCCAGCTCGCCAAGATTTATGGCCGCCTTGGCCCTGGTAAGAACCGCCGCGTAGGTCACGCCCCTTTCTACCGCCTCCGGCTGTAGCGTAATTACTACAGCCGCGGATTTCGGGGCGCGGAGCTTAGCCGCGGCGGCTCGCTGTCTGCGCCGCCGCCGTTCCTCCGTCTTCCTATTGGCCGCCCTGGCCGCTCTGGCCGCCTTCCGCCCCTTTTCCTTCGCTCCAGCCACCTGCCATTCGGCTTCTGCTGGAGGATTGGGATTTGGGGGCGGAGTGGGTGGAGGTGGCTGGGACGCCGCCGCCTTGCCCCTCCTCGGGGGCACCGTATTTGGCGCCGGTGTCGCCGGAGCCGGTTTCGCGACGGCCGCCACAGCCCTGCTGGGGGGCTGGTTGCCTGGCCTCGGCGTAGAGGCGGCGGCCGCATAGGAGGCCCGCTTGCCGCCCGTGGCCGTCCCGCTCGCCGCCAGAGGAGGTCCCCGAAGGGCTAGGCAGAGGTGTACCAATATACACCCACAGTTCGCCGGTATGTTAAGGTCCCATGTAATAGGGGCGAGCTTATTGCCATTAACCGGGCACAAATCCTGACTCCGAGCTGCTACTAAGAATTTCATAGAAAAACCCAATAACACTTTTTGCTCGACCTGGGAATCGAACCGAAGACCACTAGCGTAGGTAGCAGTCACGCTTAGGACCACTAGGCTACCGAGGTAGTCATTTGCATTACACTATGGTATTAAATATACCTAAAATCCTAGAAATAATAATCATCCAAACAAAAATATTTACACCACAGAATTATTATTTAATGACATACCAACAAAAATGAAACATAAACATCACATTGTCTAAAAATAAACCAGCCAAAATACTAAACAAGATTATTATCTAAGGTCGCGACCATTGAGAAATAAGGGGAAAAGTATTATGTAGTAAACCATTCTTTATTTGTTTCCATACTGACTTAATAATACATAAGAAATATCCTACGAGAATCAAGGTTAATATATAGATGTAATCATATTTGTATTAAGTTAGTTTTGTTTTAGTAGTAGTAGAGCTCTTTGTGAAGGAGCTCGTTCGGGGAGTATTAGCACCATATCTATTTCTGCCGTAAAGCGGCGTTGCTGTGTTCCGGTTTAAAGCATTTGGGTGCCGGTGTAATTACAGGCACATGTCCATGGAGTTTCTTGCTCGTTCTTCTCCATAGAGATCTACGTTTTGGAACGAGCAACTAGCTTCAACTTGCTGTAACTTCTTGACAATTCAAAAGTGCCTGTAAATGGTCTAATTAAAATAAATGCTTTGACTTTGACTTTGACATGACACATTTCAGCTTTAGCTGAGATGGTAGCTCTTTTGCAGATATAAGGCAGCGATGACCACTTATCATCAGGTGGGCCGTCGCCTTGTTCGCCGTCCAAAATTAACTTAGACTTAGTTGTTAACTTAAGGTTAAATTATTGCAAATTATATATAACACTTTTTGAAAGCTTTTGTTGACTTTCAGTATCCCAGTGTATGTGGCTGATCAAATCTTACAAGTCATACTAATTCCCGATGTCAGATTGAGCTGAAATACGTAAATGTGAAGTTTATGACAATGCAATATAATGATGTCTCATAGCTGGTCTGATAACGAAACCGTAAAGTAGGCAAAGGAACTGAGTCAAATCTTGCATGTTTTTTAATTAACATCTCGCTGTTTGATTGAGTTACCTCCTTGAATTTTTATTTATACTACTATTTAACTTCATTGAGTTCTTTTTTTTTATCTAAACTTTTGTTGTTTTTGCTCCTACAATAATTTGCACCGGCGATGTTATCTCTTCACCGCCTTTGTTGGACTGGTAGAGAATGGCATTAAGTCCACCATTGTACATTTTGTTGAATAAAGTTTAAATACATAAATCAATCTGACAAGGAATCAAAACTGCACCTTGTATCATAATAAATTCATAGAAGTCCTAATACATACCACATTATCATCATATCAGCCGCAGGACGTCCACTGCTGGATATAGGTCTCCCCCATAGAATTCCAATAGGACCGGTTGAAAACGGTACATCCACATGTTGCCTACAAAACAAGGATACAATCGCAACAGAGTGAAAACAGTAGAATTCAATTAAAACCAATACAAATGCTTCTAATCCGAACACTAAATTGGCCGGAACTCTGCCAAAACGCGAACGATGGTCAGCAAAGAAAAGTCCAAAAACGAAAACCACACGAAACACGATCCCCCTTTGTGTACAAGCCGTTAGCTTGTCTGTTTGTCTGTACTTTTTGCAATCGATATCTCTGGAAGCGAGCAGCTGTGGCGACTGCCACACAACTTTTTGTTCATGTCCTTCAAGCCCGTGATATTTTGAAACGGATTTCTCGAATGACGTTCGGAAATTCTGAATGCATACGATGGGCACTTTTGCTTCGTTTGCTTGTCAGACCATTTGATAAGGTATTGAGCAGGGATTTTCAGTTGCAAATTTTGAGGGAGAGGATTTGTTTCTACTGGAGTGACTTGATTGATTTGCTTTTTCTGCCATCTAATTTCTGTGACAGGTGTTAAAGGTTGGTTTGCATAAAAGTAAGAAATAAATAGTAATATTTGAAGTCGTGATGGCTTAGTGGTTATGGCGTATCCTCTCACAGCCAAGCTATGTACAGTCTGTTGTCAACATTATCTGACCCACCCTAAACACAACCAAAATTGGACCCTCTGCCTATGATAATAAGGTTTAATTTCAATTTATCGATGAATACAGACACGCATAAACCCACCCAACGTTGTCGGAGCCACCGGCATTATATCATTTTGTTAAGCTATTTTAATCATTATCTCGTTGACATTAAAGTTAAAAACCTTTTAAGTCACCTTACATAATTAGAACCCAATCTTGAATTTCGTGGAGTCTTAACAAGTTCTTGTGGCTTGGCGGTTTGATGTTGGATTGGCGAGGAACAACATGTGGGTTCGAAAACACAGTCCACCTGTTATCAGTTTCTTTTTTAATTTGATTTCATTTCTACAAAATTGTTTGCATTATTAAAGAACGGCCAATATGATTTACGCCTAATAACTTATCTTGTAAACAGGTGGGTAAATTAAAAAAGTTTAAGTTCACATATATTTGCTTCGTGAGGTAGATAATAAATTCGTCTACTTAAGTGACAAAAGTTACACTACGCCTATTAGCATTGACTGTGCACACACATTTGTAAATCGTTTCGCATAACTCGTTAAGTATTTTTAAGCAATTTGGTGTAAAAAAGCATCATGTCGCAGCTTAATGACTATACCAAACATAAAATCATATTTTTACATGAGCAGAATGTTGGAATTAGAGAGATTGGTCGTCGTCTTAATATAGCAGTAAGTGTTTTTTTTTATACCTATTTTATTTAATTGATTGTGATTAATGAACGCGTAGTTGGCTATTTTACTATTACATTCACTCCTTACAAGTTACATAAACGGTTCCAAAAAAGTTTTTTTTTTTGTTTTAGAGAAATACGACTGTAGCTAAGACGTTATGGAGACAAAGTAAATATTCAGCGGATTCGTCCAGGGGCAAAAAACATCAAGTATTGTCCCGAATGCGATTGCCCATTAGTGTAACCGCAATAAAACACCATATTTCAGTGGAAACAGTGAGAAGGCATTTACACGCTGCTGGAATAAGGAATTATAAACCGGCACAGAAAATAGCATTGACACCTGCTGAAGAGGGGTCCGTTTTGCCCAGGAATATTTAAATTTTAATTGAGAAGAAAATGTTGTGATCTTCACTGATGAAAAAAAAAACATTTAAATCGAACAAAGATGAACGTAACAAGGAACGGTGCGCCATCACTCCGCTACTAATTAATCTAGGATATTTTTAAACACACCATGTAAGTAAATGCTCAATGGATAGATTGTTAAACCATTAAAATGTTGCCAATTACGTGGTGATGTTATTGTCATAAATAGTTTTTTTTCTATTTAAATGACATGTTTATTCACTACGTATAATAGGCAGCTATAAATCTTTAAAGCATTTCACAGATAAAATAAATTTTCTCGATAACAAACTTTCAAGAAAACATGCCTTTTTTAATGTTTATAAATGGGTAGATTTGATTATGGCATCCGCATAATATATTGTATATTAATTTGGAAATATGTGAGCATTTACTTACTTTATTTACCTAAGTGTTTTAATGAAATAATAAACATTTTAAATTTGCAATTGTTTAGTTTTATTTCTATGCGTTGTCCATTAAAGAACTGTAAAAAAAGTATAATAAAATAATTAAAAAAGAAACACCTGAGCAGAAGCTATATTTAGGTTAAACTTGATTTCGAACGTAAACAACGATTAGTGACCACAAGACTAAAGAATTTAAACCATATATATACTTTAATAAAGTTTATTCTTGCACAGCACAAGCAGCCAACCTTATCCTAGTGCAAATAGATTATTTTGTATTTTATCCCTTCATTATTATTTAATCACTCCATTAAGACATGATAATAAAAAAACTACCTATAAAATAGACAAAAATAAATTGTAAAGAGAAGTTGTTTTTGCAATTTAGTAAGGCAAGGAAAAATATGTTTGCGCGTTGTCACTGCATACCCTTAGTTAGTAGCATTTGAATACCAGTTTTACAATGAATACAAATATTTATTTTTCAACTACCCACTTAATACAAGTTATGCCAAAATATTACCATTTTAGAAACTTTATATTTGAAGATTATCCGTCTATAGTTCTTTACAATAATACAAGAAATACTTTTAGAATAAATTCTAAATTGAAAGCAAAACAATATCTTCGTCGCGGGATTTGATCTCGCAACTTGTCACTCTCAGTCTTACACACAGACCACGAGACCAGAGTTACTTGACCGAACTCATTAAAATAAGCTATTACACTTATTATATTATAACAAGTTGTTATAAGATTTAACCCAATGCTAACGTGATAAAGATCAAATTTGCGTGTGTGTATTTTTATTGTATTTATTCCTTCTCAGTTCTCGAGCACTTGACTGATAACCTCATATAAATTGAAATTAAACCTTATTATCATAGGCAGAAGGTCCAATTTCGATTGTGTTTAGGGTGGGTCAGATAATGCTGACAACCGACTGTACACTTACATGTATATACTCGTGGATATCACTGACACCGGTAAAGACAAACATCGTGAGGAAACCTGGACTAATAATTATGATAAGTCTGAAATCGCCAATCCGCCTTGAGCAAGCGTGGTGAGCAATGCGCCTTGCCAAGTAGGAAAATAATAGGCTGATTTATTATTATTCCATTTATTTTTTACTCGAGTAGTGCTGTGGAGGATGCAGATCTCTCTACGATATTATTATTTTGTGTAATATTAATGTGTCCCGTAATAACACGCCAAGTTCCTTCACCTTACCGATTATATCAAGTTGTAGTTATATGTTGAGCGTAAACACTTCTAAATCTGGTGGCAGCGGTGTCCTACCTTATTACTTTGGCGACGCGTGAAAGCAGGTTGACAGGTGACTAGCCGTGTCACTTGTTAAGAGTCAGTCTGAACTCTGTTGGGAAACAGGAAAATTCGGATGGATATTTCAAGAAATTAATAGAATTGAAGAGTCTGTTTGTAATGTCAAAATAACAGCTCTTTTTCTAAATGCATTTTTGAATGTTAACACGGTAGATATAACGCCTTTTTTAATTTTTGTGTCTGTTTGTTGCAGCGAATGTCCAAGATAAGACCTAAATGAGGCCTATGATAGAGTTGTACAGGTTGCCAGATACAATTTTATGAGCCAATCTACACATAAAGAAGAACCGCTTATCTCCAAAACGGCATTACCAATTTTAGCCGTATTGCTGATGTTATAAGAAGTAACTTAGGCTACTCTTTTGTGCAAAATAACGAACAAAATGCTAATGAAGACTTAAAAATAATAACAATTAGGTCGTGCTATTATTTAGTTAAAATACGTAAGATAAGCTTTATTATTATTAACAAAATTAAGTCTTCATTTTTATAGCTTCCTTAGGTTGAGCCTCGACTAAACTTAAGGTTTCGACAAGATTATTTGTTGTTTACTATAATAATAATTCTCCCGACCGAATTTTCTCCATCGTCGCCAATACCAATTGAGACTAGCCAAGTACGCAGGAGATATTAAAGTAAACAAGAATGTACTCGTAGTTCGATGGAATGGTAATCCAACACAACTAAGGAGAGATCAAGCGCAGGTTCAACTGATTTACATGCCTTCTGTAAGACTGAGGTGTCACACCACCAACTTTCATACTACGGCTGCTACTGAGAAATTCCTGATGGAAATATCCAATAACACTTTTGGTCTCGTGGTCGCAAGCACGACGCAGAAATCAGTCAATTGTTTACAATAACACACTTACCACAACCATTTAAAATAGTGTTATTTTAATATTTCTTCGTAATTTTTACCGTTGAATTTTCAACTCTCAACAGCGACCAGAGCGTTGAAAATCCAACAATACTACAGATTCCCTGATGGTACAAAACCATCATCAGCTAATGAATTATGAATCATTACGTTACTAACTACTAAAAATGTATCTTTCCCATCGTTTTCTCAGTATGAATCATAGTTTGTTATAGGAAAAAAACAATTAAAGCCATATGCGCGAATCTTCTATATTTGTATCTTCCCTCATGACTATTTCTGTCATCTTAGATGAGGCACCTGGCATTCGCAGTCGCAACTGCTTGTTTTGGAAGCAATTTGTCAGTTACTTAAGTGAAGTGTTTTTGTATCGTATTTACAGTTTTTGATTGTGTTTTTAGTTTGTTCTCCTTCTTCTTCATTTCTGTTTAAGTTGACCTGAGTAAAATTCAGCAAAATACCGCTTGTCAGCAGTTTCTGGCATTTACCATTAAGCATGGTTTTCATTTATTTTAACCGTATTTGTGTTGCGCTTTTGTGTGGAAAATTCTGACGAATAATTTTCATCGCAAGGGGAGCCTACATTCATAAATTGATTAAAATATCTAAATAAAAGTATGCATTACTATGCCCCTTTCATTTATGTTGGCTAGATTTACTTAGAAAGTACAATATATAAAATATTGCAAAAGTCACATTGGTACCTACTTCCCCGGTATCGAACTCCAACAACCGCATCAGAGTCGGGCGTTTTAACCAATTGGCTACCACGACACGTACTACCTGTTGTAGGCGTTACTATCTGTAGGTCATACAAAAATCATCAGCATAGTAGAAGTGGCCCGGTAGGGGCAGTGCTTTCCAGGGTTGCGGAATTTGTTCAAAAGAGTTACCGCCGCCCTGGAACGCAAAGAGAGGAACACGGATGGGTTTTAGTCAGTAAGAGCCTGACACCCCCTTCTGCTCCAACCAGAGCGAAAAAAGTCATTTAATGATTTCCCATCCTTAAAAAAGGCTGTACAAATTGAACCCGTGACATGCAGCGCCTCAGCCGATCTCTCAGCCATTACACCAACCAGTTTATTGACACCGTAAACTACGACTATTATAAACTAGATACAAAAATTCTGAGAAACATTAACAACAGTCACAAACCCAAAAGCAAATTATATTCCTTCATTGTTCACATGAATAATCACAGCACTTAAAATAAACATTAAATTAATTCCGTAATTGGCGAACCGACTAGACGATTCATCTTCGACTTTCCAGGAAATCTGTTTCGTACATCCAAGATGGCCGCCCGTCCTGACAATGATCAAGTGCGAAATTATGCAGATGCGACATATTTATGTGTTTTAATAAGTTGACGCTGTTTTTGGGGCCCTCTGAATGTGCGGAGCGTCTGTGTTTTTTTCAAACTGAGTATTAATACTATTTTCTACTTGTATATTATTTTCGTTTTGTATTAAAATAGGTTATAAATCGGTAAACAATATCCCACATAAATATTATGGAAACATCAGTATGTTTCCATAATATTTATGTGGGATATTGTTGCAATGTGTTGTGTTGTGATTGTGTTGTGTTGTTGGGGAATTGTATTGCAGAGGTGTACCAATGTACACGCACAGTTCACCAGTGTGAACTGTGCGTGTACATTGGTACACCTCTGCCTAGCCCCTCGGGGAAAATAGGCGTGATGGGCGGTATGTGTAATATTATGGGAATTTATATTAATGCGAAAGTGAGTTTTTGTTTCTCTTTCAAGTCTAGTCTACTGAATCAATTTTTATGAAATTTGGTCTGTACAAAATTTCATAAAAATACACAAACAAATTACAAAGCTTGACAATGTATTTATATTTTAATTAATTGTTGTCTTAGTGACTGCTGCGCTGCGTGTTACAGGTTTGATTCCCGCACGAAACATTTACTTGCATGGCTTAAAGGTACCTAGTTATTTTAGGTCAGATTGTTTGTGTATGGATTATTCCGTTTGTAAATGTACGATATAAGACTAACTCAATAAAGATCTTAATCTTTGTCGATTTATTTTGAGCTACGCAAAGAACGGAGTTGTTTAATTACAAGTAAGTAAATAAAATGCTCTTAGAAATTATTTGAAGTGTTAGTCTCATTTCAGAAGAAGTTTTGAATAACTTTTTTAGATTAATTTCGTTGAAGCATCCAAGACAATTGAGTTTCAGCGGGACTTGTCGAGCTTCATTGCATTTTTTTGTATCATTGTATGGCAAACAAGCCGACAGCTCACCTGATGGTAAGTAGTCACCGCTGCCTCCTATAGACATCCGCAATACCAGAGGCCTTGCAATTGCGTTGCTATCCCAGAAACAAAGTTGAAAAATCTCATGTTTTTCTGATCAATTTTGTTACAAGACAGTTGAACCGTTTCTCCGGGGCTCGTCGAGCTTCATTGCCAAAACCGATATTTTCACATTCGAGTCTACTATACTATAATATAATAAATAGGAATAAAAATTGTTTGTTGTACCTAATACATAATAGGCTTCGAAACTACTGGACCGATTTTAACCATTTTTTCACCAATAGATAACTACATTATTCCCGGCCAACATAAGCTATATAACATCACGCTACAACTTACAGGAGCGGACCAGTAACCAAATATATAACTTAAAGCGGGTAAAATAAGCTACCCGCCAGTCGCGGGCAGTTTCCAAGTAGAAATATATAGACAAAACAAATAGCAAAGACCGCCTAAGTTCTACAAAAAGGAAAAAAAAACACTATCGGTAAATCAAAGGGTGACATTTAATCTTCCCACACAAATAGATTAGCATTACTAACAGGTACAAAATTTTTCCTCTGGGAACAAAGGAACGGTGTGCCAGGTGTTGTTGTGTGTGTCTAGAGTAGAGTAGCTGGTGTACACGGATGGCCCATGCTGGCCCATAGATCTGTCATCAGCTTCATCAATGTGCCGTCAATTACCTCGAGGTAGGTCAGGAGGTTTATATTTCAGAGTTGGTTCCAATTAAAAGTTGTGTGTACTTACGTACATAAACTCATCCCCTTTTCCCATGGGGGTAGGCAGAACCCACAGAACGCCACCTGCTACGATCCTTACATATTCCTTTCGCCTTGTCCACATTCATACTCCTGGTCATACAAGCACTCCAGTTACTAGTTACACCTGATCTTTCAGAAGAACCTCACCAATAAGGTCAGGGTAGGTCTTCCTAGGGCGTCCCCTCCCGGCATTGCTACTCACATCTGCCATAATAATATATAACGTTTTTATTCTTGACCATCACCATCGCGCCTGTATTCCCCGAAGGGTTAGGCAGAGGTGTACCAATGTACACCCACAGTTATTATTGTTATTTATTATTAGTTATTCAGCATCTGGAGGATATACAGAAAGCCTGTATTGTCATGATTGCCCAGTGGTTAAAGCGCCCGCCTCTCATTTACGAGGTTGAGAGTTCGGAACTAAAAACGGGCAAGTAATAATGTTATTTTTTCAATTAAAATATACTCTCTAAGTTTACCTTAGACATCACTGAAATCGATGAAAGAATTCGTGAGGAAGCTAGGACTTAAAATTAATATAGTTATTAATATAGTTCTGTATTTCGTCAATCTGCCTAGAGCACGCGTGGTGATCAATGCTCGTGTTTTCTCTTTACGACAAGAGGCCGATGCCCTGCAGTGGGACAATAATAGGCTGGTATTATTATTATTACTGCTATGTTGATGCTGTTATGCCTATTCAAGACACACATTTCAAGTTATCCTTCTTAAGGCGTTACTTCTTAAGGCATAGATATATTAGTCCTATACTATCCAAAAACCAATACATTACTAGCAACCATCTAAGAATAACAGGCGTGAAGATTAAAGATTTCACATTTCAACTTCCCCACATCTCTGCTTACCCTTTTAAACCGCTAAACATCCGGATCAAAGCATTGTTTCCTTCCTGCTCGGTCATTATCCGGAATGCCACGTGTTGCGACATAAATAGATGAGCGTTAGTCCAACGGTTATAATGATGCGCGTGCGACGATGAAAGATGTGAGTACACGTGGGATACGTTGTGGGGATTTGTCGCGGGATAAATGTGTCTGTTTTTTTTTTTTTTTTTTGACGGAATTTTGATGTCTTTGGTCATTTCAAGAATATCCGTGGAGTTTCTTGCTCGTTCTTCTTTATAGAGACCTATGTATGTTTTGGAACGAGCAACTAGCTTACTGTATAACTTCTTGACAATTCAAGAGTGCCTGTAAATGGTATAATTGAAATAAATGCTTTGCTTTACTTTTTTTTTTGTTCTGTTTCAGTAACGAGGTAAAGAAATGTTGGGCCCTAATTACTGGCAAGGCGTATGAGGCAAGGCAAAAAGATAGCTACAGGTTAAGAACGCATGATACATATGGACTCGACATTTTTACTATGGGGCATAGTAACTCTAGTTTTATCCTGAATCGTGGGTGTGATTACAAACATAATTATAAAAAACAAATCAGATTAAAATAAATTTTAATTCTTCTTTCCTTTTTTTTTTAGGAATTTCTACTGTATATTGGGTGTGTATAAAAACATATAAACTCACATGCACAAACAGCCAGACTCGGAATAACTATCTGTAGCCTATAAAATTTTTTTTTTCGTTCTGGAATCGAACCCGCGACACGCGCCACTACCAATAACCACTGCGCGAACCGTGTCACCAAAAAACAAAACGTACATCAAAGCATAACAATAGCTCTCACATGTAAAATAATTGTAAAATATTAAAATGATTAAAACTGCTTTAACGTTAACAATCACAATAAACTAATCCATTCCATTAATCACATTTTGAACAAAATTAATTATACTATAATGAGGATATAATAATTATCACGTACTTTTATTAATAAATCTAATATAATTATTAAATTAATTGACAAATTAAAAGTACTTTGTTCCACAAAAAAAATGAGCATTATATTTAACAAACTTCCAAATTGATGGTTTTCGCAGTATTTGTACAGAAAACAGTAAAATTCCACATGACCAAGTTTGACAAAACAACAAATGGTATTCGTTTGACATATCGAATTGTTCTCAGAAGTCCTAAATAAAATAGTGTCTAGCACTTGAAGAAATTGCTTGCTTCCAACGACTAAATCCACATTGACACCAAAGAAAATCCATTGGTTGGAATGTTCGCGTCTTTAGAAACAATCTCAGCAATGCACATCCCCTCTGCTTCGAATGCCGTAGTATTTTGGTATTAGAGACTCGCGGGGACAACTTTGGACGCTATCCAGTTGGAATCACGCGGCGGGAACGCGCAAACGCCGCATATCGATCGTCAAAAAAAATCACAAAACAAAAATAGACAGTGACAATATTTAGATATCGTATTTTCAAATTTGGTTCTATTCTAATTTTAAAATTTCTGTGATAAATATTTAAATAATTCCAAATTCGAATTTTCAAAAATATGACGTTATTTTTAAGTGTTGTGTGGTATTATTATTGGAAATATAAGTTCTATATTTAAAAATAAACCGCGATTAAGATAGCAGACTCGGTGTACAGTGGACAATAAAAGCTGAGTGCAAACAAACAATAAAACAGCAACTATTTTGAGAACGCTGAGCATAAAACGAGCAAACCGTTGCTCATAAACAAAATGGCCACTAACCGGCACGCGACTTCGTTTATAAATCACAATATGTTTATTTGTATTTTCGTCTCGCTCTTATTGCCGATGGCGAACGAAGGTGCCGCGAATGTGTACGGTGACAGCCGAAGTTTTCCGAACGATGACGGAGGGAAACGATTGACGAGGGAATACCACCTGAGACAGGGTGCCCTAAGAGGATCTATAGTGAAGCCTAGTCGGCATTATAACTTTCAGTTTGTGGAGATGTTTCTTGGCATACCATATGCCGCACCACCAACTGGGCACCTAAGGTTCATGCCACCAGGTAAACAGCTACCATTATTTATATAAATCTAGTTTACCAAAACTGGTCCGTGACTCACAAGAATCATGGGGATTTTTTTTTGCGCGGATCTCTAAATCTTTTTCTTAAATAAACGTCGTCCAGTTCCTCCTTACAACAACTGATATCTGCCAGCAAAGTCGCATCAAAATTGGCCAAGCTGTTTAGGAGATTAGCCGAAACAAACATATATTATTATTATAGACAGACAAACAAAAATGATTTTTCGTAAAATTACCGTGAATGTTTACATTCATTATCCATTTAGTAAAAAGCTGTTATTAAAACATTACAAGCAGACACTTCAATTTAATTTATTTGTTTTTTAAACTCTTTAGTTTTAAAAACATATACTCGTAAATTAAATGAGACTCTACAATACTACTGCTGCTGCGCTGCGTGTCGCGCAAAAAACTTTATGCTATGAGATAGATGCCACTTTTAAATATAAAGAATAGATTGACAGACAGTGACTACGATTGTCTATAGAAATTAACTAGATATATAAAATACTAGCTTTTGCCCGCGACTTCCTCCGCGTGGATATTTTCACCCATGTTAAGTAACGTCTTTACCGTGTCAACGGCGCGTTCGTGTTCCACGCGCGCCTCAAAGAGATGTCAGCAACTTGGAAGGGGCCACTAAGGGCCGATGCCTGCCGGGGCTGCGGGTTGTTCGAAAGAGATACCGCGCCCCCGGAACGCAAAGGGCACATGAAGGAACATAGATGGGTTTTAGTCAGTAAAAGTCTGACACTCCCTCCCGTCCCGCCCAGGGCGGGGGAAGTTATTTGATGATGTCTATCTATAAAAAAAGTAATGTCTTTGGTTACTGCTCCGCTCCCATCGGTCGTAGCGTAATTTTATATGGCCTATGACAGTCACAAATATTCTATGGGCAAAATATTTCAAAATTGGATCTGTAGATCCAGAGATTGCCCCCTACAACCTCACAAAATTTACCTTTTTATAATATTAGTAGGTATACATAAAATAATGTAATATTTATTTTAATACTTCAATAAACGAAGTACACAAATAACGTGTTTAAATACTAGATACATCCATACAGTACCGAGGCAAAGATTTGTAGGTAGTTAGGTCTTTAGTATGGCAGTTTCATTCAAAACATAACACGATAAGATCTGTGTTGGGATCAGTGCCAGGTCAGGCTTGATCCAGCGATACGATACTCGCATGGGTTTATTGTTATGCAAACATTGTTTAATATTTATCTAAGTTTAGTTTTCACTGCATGAAGATTGAATTTAAATTATGTATATATATACCATCACGCCTGTATTCCCCAAAGGGTTAGGTAGAGGTGTACCAATGTACACCCACAGTTCGCTGGTATATTTAGGTCCCATGTAATAGAAGGCGAGCCTATTGCCATTAACCGGGCACAAATCCAAACTCCGAGCTGCTACTGAGAACTTCAGAGAAAAACCCAATAACACTTTACTCGACCTGGAAATTGAACCCAGGACCTCTAGCGTAGCAGTCGTACTTAGGACCACTAGGCCAACGAAGCAGTAAATTATGTGCGAGCAATTTAAATTATGTGTGGGCCACAACACCGGTTAAACCATTTAAATTGAAATAAAAGTATGGAGTTTCTTGCCTGTTCTTCTAAATTTGAAACTTCCTTTCGGAAGGGGTAACTAGATGCAATTCATTTAGCTAGATGCATGACATTCAAAAGTGCCTTTTAAAGGTCTAATTAAAAACGCGATGATGTTTTCTTTTTTTTTGTCTCCTGCATTATGTTAAGATTTACTGCTCCACTCTCTTCGGTCGTAGCGTGATGTTATAATACGGTCTATACTATTTTTCATGAATTTGGCTATCACAAAACAAAAAGTTTTCTTGTTCAATCCGACTGGTAGTTGGAGAGATTTTAAATATTAGAATAGATTATCGCAATATATACGCCATGAAAAGCAGGTCTGTACACACATCTACACAAATACAGATTGCCAATTTCATACAATTAGTATTCAAATACTTTGTACGTTCAAACATTTTGCATTTCCGTTCCTAGTTTGGGAGCTTACAATTTATGCACCATAAAACCTTACACTAAATTGTTCCTGTGCGTATAATTTAGAACAAAGTTTGTGCAACTCGTTGGAATTGCATTGGAATGCAAAGAATTCACCGGTTAAAGCTATTTTAAACATGCCAATCAGGCTACGGTGTGCTTTAGAGTTTAATTCGGAGAAAAACTGTATTTCTAAAAATATAAATTGTGTTCCTACTTTGTTGGGTTATGACAGAGGAGAAAATAATAATTCTTAATCAATTAGGTATTTCTAATATAAGAGGATATGGGTTTGATACCAGAAAGTATCAAAGTGACTTTATCAATTTATATGTACTTTTCTAAGTTAATCTTAGATCATTTATTGACTTTAAGGTTGTCAAAAGTGACTAATGGAATAATATTTAATTTAGACTGCTACAATTCAATGCCTCACTTATATCTTTCACAACGATATCTTTATACGACGCTTAAAAATATTGCAAAAAAATAAAAATATTCATCATCTGCTTAACCTTTTCCCAACTATGTTGGGGTCGGCTTTCCAGTCTAACCGGATGCAGCTGAATACCAGTGTTTTACATGGAGCGACTGCCTATCTGACCTCCACAACCCAGTAACTGGGCAACACGATACCCCTTGGTTAGACTGGTTGTCAGACTTCTTGGCTTCTGACTATCCGTAACGACTAAAAAAATAAAAATATTCACGCCCTATTAAAAATTATAGACACGAAATTAAACAACTGGAAACCATGCAAAAAAAGTCATAAGCAGATGCAAATTGAATCAAATAAACTTGAATTATAACTTCAATATAAAAACTGAGGAGCGAGGATCAACATAAATATTAAGAACAATAAGCATGCCATTGTATAGTGTTAAGGTGGGTTCACACCGGTGAGGCTAGAAGTGGAGAGGATAGGCGAGAAATCAAATTTGAACAAGTAACTAACTTTTTCCCGTCTTTGTTCGCGTGGAATAGTTATTTTGGGCAACCTTTCATATTTTCAAGTTACTTTTTTTTAAACAAATATGTTTTTTATCAAGCGCCTAAATACAAAGTTTTATAGTTTCATCTTTAGTAAAGGCTCCTTTACAAATTTTCATCCTATATTAACCCTTTCTCATTTCAAAAGGTAGGCTATGTCCTTTTCAACGTTCAATATTGACGGAACAAAAATATTTCAACTCATTTCACGCCTATCATTGGTGTGAAAGTCCTGGATGCGCTAGGCGAGAATTGATATATTTGTTTGTACAACACTGAACCATATTGCTGCATAAATAAAATTATTATTTCTTTGCAAAATTCATATACAAAACCGTCGTCATCGTACGTGTAAAGTGTGATTTCAATACTTGCCTACCTAATTTACTCGCCAGTGTAAAACCACCTTTAAAATGCAAAGTTGTGGTTTTCAAGACACTGTTTACCATAGTATTGCGAGCTAAGTGATATATTGTACTGTTGCTTGTGAGTTTTTACTTTTTTACTCAATTTAATAGGAAGAAATAAAGGTGAATCTGGCTTCTAGTCTATGAGATTGTTATTTCATTATTAAGATGTGATCATTAAGGGCCACAATTTAATTATAATGGTAATTGAGAGTCTATGTCCAGTGGTAGAATTTAGAATGGTTATGATAGTTATGTGGGACTTTGTGGTAGAGAAAGTATACAGCCTTAGTTTTGAGGATTTTATGGCAGAAATTGGTATGTTGGTAGTACTTTCACGGACTAGGTTCATTACAAAGAGCTCTACTAATCTATACATATAATAAAATTGTAGCGATGTCAAAACTGTACATTTAATATTTTTGAGAAAAAGTGATTGCTACGAGGTCGGGGAACGATTCTAATGCCGAAAATACAATTTTTAGAATTTTTGTCTGTTTGTCTGTTTGTTTGTTAGAGCATCACGCAAATACTGCCGGACAGATTCTGTTAAATTTTTGTACATATATTCCACATAGGCCAAATTTGACCGTAGGCTATAAATTATCACGCTATCTGCTTTGGAGGCTGAGCAATGTTGCATTATGTTTTGTTCCCTTACAGATTACAACGCGTTTATAAAAATACGAGAGTAAATATAAGAATACTTTAGGTAGCTGGGACTTAAACTACTGAAATAATTATCATAACGCTATACCTTCAAGGAGCTAAGCAGTTAATCGTGACAGACTAGAACGGCAATTTTAGAGAAATTCCTATCGAAGCAAGTGGTCTAATGATTCGATGACCGCCTTACAAGTCGTAGGGTTTGAGTTCGAACCCCGAAAACTGTTTGACTTTTTGTGATTTTTTAAATACATTTTTAATGCTAGAACATTTCCAAACTGTAATAAAATTGAAGTAGGCATTCTTCCGCCATAACATTTTGCTTTTTTATTTTTCAAATATATTTTATTATTTCTGCAAAAAATACAAATATATAAACAATATTGAAGTCAAAATTATAAATTTTTCAAAATCAGAAAAGTAGAGCGGACAATATACGTATTGTTAAAAAAAAAAAACCGTCTGTATGGCTCTTTAAATTAAATTTTGACAAAATAGTCTTTAAATGTCGGGCAGCACATGGCTGTATTATATAACGCGATTGAATTATTTTCGCATCGACGATTCCCCTAACAATAATTTACACCAGTTCAGACATGTACAATACCTTCCAGATACATCAAATCAAATCAAATCAAATCAAAGCATTTATTTCAATTAGACCATTTACAGGCACTTTTGAATTGTCAAGAAGTTACAGTTTAATATTGAAGCTAGTTGCTCGTTCCAAAACGTAGGTCTCTATGGAGAAGAACGAGCAAGAAACTCCATGGACACTCTTTTCATTCAATTTGGTTTTTACAAAAACTTGGTTACAATATTCTTGTTGCTTCTATATGTGAAAACAATGAAGTGAAAGAATGAAATATAAAAAATAACAAAATTATAATAAAGATGTAAGCCATGGCAGTCAAGAGATGACCAATCCCAACTGACAGCACCCGTTCACGAATATGACGCGTGCATCAGCACCATTTAGCTCAACCATCTTGAAGGGAACCAAACGACCCAACCCACGCGCCACCGTCAGCGAGACATTAAAGTGAGCATGACGAAACTCTCAACTGCCATGCTCAGTGTCCAACACATAGTAACTTAACAAATAAATGGCTCCATGGTACTCACATTTACAAAATTGAAATAAATTATGTTAAATTATATAATACTAAGGTTTTTAGTGAACCTATTCGACTGATGTATGTAATAAATAGCAATAAAATAACGGTAAACGTTATTAAGGTCAATCAAAATGAAAAAAGGGGTAAGAAACATTCCCAAAAAAACAATATCTATTAATTTGTGAGCCCGAGTCTCTGTGGAGCAGGACCAGCATTAAGCCAAGCATTCTTATCATTAATATAATCTTCTAACTTATAATATGCCTGACTACATAGTGTGCGTTTGATGCAAGTTTTAAATTTTCTCTCATTTAGTTCGAGAATATCGAGCGGTATTTTGTTATAACATTTTACACAGTACCCCATAAAAGAAGTGTGTACTTTAGACAATCTGAAACCTGGTTGATCTAATTTCATCACTGAGTACACTACCGGGAAGCAGGTACTCTGGCAGCTTCAAGTAGTCATGAGGTGGTGGCTGTCTTCCTTCCCACACTTCTCTTTTTGGGTGGTGGGTTTTGTAATAAATAGTGAGGCTATTTGGGTATTTGTAACAAATAATGGAGTTAGGTAGGTAAGCATTATTGCATTATGTTTATTGTTCGTGAAGATTTTACCACGGGACTGTTATAAAATACATAAAATATTGAAGATTTTTAACATAATATTTATCCTATGAAATAATCCTATGAAATAAAAATCATCAAGTCATAGCCACAAGGAGTTAAGCAGTTAATTGTGTAATAGAATTCAATACAAGATCGATTCTGGCCACGACGGCTAATCTTAAAGCAGACTAGCCAAGTATGCAGGAGATACCTATTAAAATGCACAAGTGTGTGAGCAAACGCTCCCTCTTCCCTAACTCTCATAGTCCGACGTGTCGGCAATCCGACACAATCGGGGAGAGATGAGGCGCTGGAGCAACGGCTTTACGTGCTTTCCGAGGCACGGGGGTGTCACACCACCAACGTCCAAACTCCGGGCTGTTACTGAGAAATTCGTAATGGAAAAACCCATTACCCCAGGATCAACAGTCTTGCTTGCCACCATGAGACCAACGGAGCAGTTCAAATATGACATGTATGGGGATGGTTATTATTAGTTAATTGTTACGTAAATAAAGTGAATAGTTTCGCTGTTTAATGAAAACCATGTAAAATATTTTGTGTGGGTTCAATTCCAATCAATTGTTACTTTTTGTTATTATTTTAATAGGTTTTTGTTTTGATGCAGTATGATTTCAATATTATAATAATAACAGGTTTAGAAGGGTTTAGTTTTTTCCCTTACATATTTTTTTTATAAATATGCATGGTTTGACTGAAGAGGAATGACCGGAACAGAATTCTACTGGTTCCACAAATTTTAGCTACGCTTAGAATATTTTTCGTAAGTAAAAAACGGCGCCTCAGACTATTTAAAGAGTTACCAAGTTATATCGATAGTAGTATCGTCGCAACACCATGATGCTCTGACGCAGGTATTCTCCGGACATGTTGACATGAGACATGAGGACACGAAAGAGTGATATCATTGTGAGGATCATCCGGTGGACACGGTGAAGCATAAGGTGGAGGTCTGCCCTGCTTTGGCGGAACACCGCCGTGTCGTCATAGAGGCGATCGACGGCAACGGGCCTGCGGTCAGCGAGCGTTGGGTGGCTCGCCGTCCGACCAGAACCATGCCCGTGCCGACGTCGCGTTGTGTTTCACACACGTCTCAAAGAGATATCAGCACAGAAGACGGGGCACGCTAGAGTCAGTGCCTGCCACGGTTGCGGAATTTGTTCGAAAGACTCAACCGCGGCTCCGGAACGCGATGGGCATTAGGAGAAAACGGATGGATTTTAGTCAGTAAGAGTCTGCCACTCCCTTACGCCAGAACGGAAGAACTCATACGACGATTTTCCATCATTAAAAAAGAAGGATCACCGCACCGTGGGCCTACCAACCTCGACACTTCATACAAGTGTCGTACGATTTATCTGCAAACGTTATGTGTGCAATATTTTACTGTCTGGGCTGCGCTACGCTACCAAAAAAGCATAGTTCTATTCCAATAGCTAAACAGAAATAAATTAGCTACAACAGGAAGTGTACCAAAATTAATTAAACCTATACGTAGATAAAAAATGTCTCTCAGACTTCAAGCTTTCACGATACATGTAGAATCATGCATCAATCATTAATAATGAATTTCTTCTAATAGGTAGGTACTGTCAACAGACCATATTCTGCATGCTTAAAAATGAACTTCAAAATGGAAATTAAGGTTATCTATTACCGTCATTCTGCAATAGATGAAAGGTAATTTGAGAGGTAAAACTTTGCTTAGCCTTTTAATAAGTCATAATATGCTTACTGTTTTTTGCCCATACTTTTTCCCAACAACATAATTATTATTAACTTGGTTGTAACACGAAGTTCAGATTTAGTTGGCAGTTCTTCTGATTACAAGATTCATTCTACGGTTTTGATACTAGACAGATCGAAGCTACAATGTGAGTATTAAAGCAGAACCTATTAAAAATGCTTTTCAACGGTTAGAGAAAGAAAAACAAGTAAATTTTGACACCACATCACAGTATTTTCGAAAGGAATAGTAAAGCCATATCATATACCCTCCGCATAAATATGTTTTAATCCCAGGCATGGCGCAAGCTCATTACCAACCGGACAAAAAATCAGACTCCGGGCGTCTACTGACTAATTTCTAAAACCCACAGTCGTAACTATTATTAACGTTAGAAACCATTTGACATAGTTGGAATATTATGATGACATAGTATTTAATCCTTAATTGGTTAAGTAACACTAAGGCTGACGTGAGCGAAGCCGCGGGCAACAGCTAGTACTCATAATGTTTACTTCAATTTTATGTTTTTTTTTTAATGTTTTCTTTTAACTACAACCACCTTCCTAGCCAAAACCTATGTGAAACTACTTCTCTAAATTCCATTATAGATTTTTTGTCAAATCTATCATCACAAAAATACAAAAGAAAGTTTAAGGCTTATGCCTCACAGCATCTTTACATTTCATTCACTCGATTGACCTCCAAAACTATCTGTGAAATAGAAACTAGTTATCAGGATAGTCTACAATGCACTGCAGTTTTCCGAGAAAATCCGCTGGCGTTTAAGCAAAACACTTTAGCGGGGCTTTGGAGATTCTAGCGATCCGATATTTTCTTTTAAGAGAAATAAAATTATTACCTAGATTTTTATTTTATCAGGTTGAAAGTTGTTTGAAGGTCTTAGACTTTAGCCAACCAAGGCGGATTGGCGATATCAGATTTATATTAATGATTTGTAGTAGTAAGTTCAGCTTTCCTTACAGTGTTTTCCTTCACCATAGAAAAAGTCACATTGGTTGGTTGGTGTATCGTAGACTTTGTCTATGTCACCTCTGACCAAGACCAAGAGTCAAGAGCTTACAAGTTACGCATTTAAATACGGCATTACGACATTAACATTACAGCCTATTACAAATATTTGTTCCGCCCGGAAATCAAACTCAGAAGACCTGCGTGTCATTCGACAGTGTCATTCATCACCAAGTTATCTTTGCTGTATTGTAATTGTGGTGTCGTGATGGCCCAGTGGTTAAGGCGCCCGCCTCTCATGCACGAGGTTGTAGGTTCGCAACTGGACACGGGCTAGTACCAATGTGACTTTTTCTAATTCACATGTACTTTTTAAGTTTATCTTGGACATCACTGACATCGGTTACCACGTCAGAGGCCCTTGAGGAGGTTTAGAAACTCTGACAGTAGGGTGTGTAAGCTCGTAAGACCTTACTGCCCACACAATAAAGAAGAAGAAGAGTTGTACCTACCACTAGTTCCTTTTCTTGTTACAGTCAGCGCCCCGCCATGGCCTGGAGTGAGGATGGCGACGCGCTTTGCCCCCGTCTGCCCTCAGTCGCTGCCCCCCATCAAGAAGGGCAACCCTCCATCATCAGGTCGCCAGCATTACATGAACCAGTTGAAGACGTTTCTTACCAACGAGTCTGAGGACTGCTTGTATTTGAACATATATGTTCCATATAGAGGTAAGTCAATACAGCAATATTAATATTTTAAACAAGCCTCTGTCCCGCGTTTAATCTTTGGCTACTGCTCCGCTCACATGTGTTGTAGCGTGATGTTGTATAACCTGTTACTTAAAAATAATGTAACAATGTACTGGCGAAAAAAATTTTTAAAATCGGCCTGCTAGTTTCGGGCCCTGTTCGGTACAAACAAACAAACACACAAAAAATCTTTTGTCTTTATAAAATGTTATTAGATTTAAACAGATTTTTGACAAAGAAAGAGTCAGATTGATTAATTAAGTGGGCCCCCGAGTAGCCGGTCCTGGGCCCCACGGTCCCTTACTAAACTAAGATGTATTGAAATGCGTAGGCACAATTGATCAAACATCTCCTGTAAATCAACGCACGCTGTAATAAACACCGTTGAATGAAAAAAAATATTTACAATACCCATCCATTTCATAAGAATTGATCTCCTTTGAGAAATCCAACAGTCCCTCTTTAATATTCTCTTTGATCTAAGAAAAATACACAGATATTCTGTAATTTAGAGAAGTATCAATATAAACAAGTAACGACTGTTTACTTTTAAAGATGGCGTTCGTATTATGACGCGAGGCAGAAGTCACAGACGTGTAAACGTTTTCGGTTGCAATAATGTTTTTTGGATATTTTTAATGTGAATATATTATTATATATATATTTTTTTAATATTTATAATTTAAATAAAAAAATACAGTCGTAATTTATACCTAATAAATTTTAACAATTTTATTTTTCATCAACTCTACAAGCAAAAAATTAAAGTCGATTTTTGCTTTTTAAAATTTTGTTGGAACCCAAACAAGCCGACGCGACGGCCTACCTGATGTTAAGTGGTCACCTCTGCTTATAGACATATGCAATACCAAAGGCCTTGCTAATGCATTGCCATCCCAAAGACACAGTTGAAATGTCTCATGTGCCTGTAATTACACCGGCACTCATACCCTTCAAGCCGAAACACAGTAACGCTGCTTTGCGGCAGTAATAGGTATGGTGTTAGTACTTCCCTGGATTAGCTCCTTTATAAAGAGCTCTACGAGTACAAAAGCAAGTAGCAAGTAACATGAATATTTTATCTTCCATTAATACAAAAAAAAACAAAGAAAAAAATGATGACGTCGCGAAATTTTCGTCGGTATCAACCCCGATATTAATCAACAAATAAAAAAATACACAAGTCAATTTACGTCGGTTTAGTTAAAATAAAATGAAATCTTGTCAACAGATATTATTAATTGTAAGTGTCATAGTAAAGGTGCAAACAAAAGGTTTATCTAGCCCATATATCTGCCTTTAATCAAAACATACAAAAAAATCTTAAAATCATAACAATTGACAGGCTGTAACATGCCTCCTGATGTTAAAAATGCACGTTTTAATTAGTGTTTGTAATTGTTACCGGCACTTTTCAAATTACTTTTTCCACAAATCTGACAAGATAGGTATTTGATTGGGTATTTTAATCAGTCAGAAAATCAGAGTAGAAAGTATAAGACTTGACAGCGTAGGTAAATTTTTCATGTTGATCATATTTTTTTTGATAATTTTTTACATTGCTGAAATTTTACTTTAATTATTGTGAAGAGCTGTCTATCGACTGAAAAGGTTAAACAAACACAAATTAACAAAGTGCTTTCTCATGTCGAGTCAAAGTAGGTTTTCCGCATTTTACTATATTGTGGTTTGAGTGACATAAAACGGCGCCAAGATGTCGTCACAAGGTCGAATAGATTCGACTAAAAATAAAAATATCTACTTCAATTCAAAGTTGGATACGATAAATTATTAGAAAAACTTTCATGTTTATTCAACTAAAAAGATATTCTTAAAATTATTTTAAAAGTTAAAATAGATTTACGTAACATCTATTTTAAGTCAAATTTATTTTTCAAGAGGTGCTGATCAATTTATTTTTAATAAACACTTAAACGAAATATTCCACTTAGAGTTGAAGGATAACTAATTATGACGATAAAATAAAATAAATAAACTGGTTAATGTTTATATACGGAGTGTAAGAAGACATAGCTGTTATCTAATAACTACGCATTATATCCATCAAACTAAAAAATATAAAGCAAAAATTGCATCTGGGAAATGAATTTAATTTGTAATATGAAAAAAGAAGCGCGCGGTGTAGCAAAAAACCATAAAAAAGTTGGAACTTAGACCTCCAATATCTCCTTGACTGAAAGGTTCTCAAGTATCGTCCAGGAACATAAAAACATAACTCTTTTTTTGGGGAAAATCATGTAACTTTTAGCTTAGTTTAGTTTTTTTTTTACACCTGCTAATTTGTAAATATTAGCAACTAGCTTCTGTCCACGACTTTATCCGTGTCAAAATTGGTAAATTATACCACGGAAACCGTACCGCACATTCTTCACGGATAAAAAGTATCCTATGTAATTTTCCACACTACAGTCTATCTCAATGCAAAAAAGCATCTAGATCCGTTCAGCCGTTAAAACTCGAAAAAGTAACAAACATCCATCCATCTATCCATACATCCTCACAAAAAATTGTATCTATAATATTAGTAGGACGATGCACAAAACTGCCAAATGTAAGTAACAAAATTGCATTGTGAATTAAAATACCAACGCACTCAATGTGCAGAGGTATCTAAAAATATTTTACTAGGTGAATTCCTAAGAGTGGACTGCACTGAAATACCTGAAAGTTTCTACTGAAACAACACGTTAATAGAAGTCAAAAAAATAACTGTTCTTCAGGTAAATATATTTTCTCTGTATCAATTTTCTTGGAAGCGCTGCGAACCGTCCACCCTCCGTTGGTAGATAAAGAAATGCTTCTTTTCTTTGAATTGTCAGCATGAACATTAATAGTTTTCAGTATGAAATAAAAATTAAGCAGACTATTTTTGTGAATAAGTTTATTCCGAAGGACTGTGTATACATTTTCTTGCTTCGATGTTCGATATAAAAGCTTTTGTTTAGCTTTTGTTGGAATTCGTTTTTACACGGTACTTTTTTTGTATGGCTTATGAAATAATAGGTATTAATAATGTTTCACGGTGACTTATAAAGAAACTATATTCTTTGTATTGTTTAATATTATTTTATAGATAGTTTATTATTTTATAAAAATATACATACCACTTCAAAATTATAGCATTTTGAAGAAATGTTTAAGTACTTATAGATTTTTGGTGGACGTTTTTGGCATAGTCAATTTTTTTTGGGTGCCAACGGGATCCTGTTTCTAAGTCTTCGCTGTTCGTGCGTCTTTAAGTCAGTGGACTGTAACTCAATAATTAAATAGGTTTAGAATTTAAATTTTCCCAGTATATTTCTATTGCTGCTATAATAGCCATACCATCACCATCACGCCTGTATTCCCTGAAGGTTAGGCAGAGGCGTACCGAAGTACTATACGGTTGGGTAGTTCGCCGGTATATTTAGGTTACATGTAATAGGGCAAGGGTAATAGGTTATCATAGGGTGTAGGGGTTTGCTATAATAACAAATAATAAAAATTAAATAAAACAAAAAATAAGGGTAATCCCCCTAAAACAAAACGTATTTTTGTTAAGTAGTGTTATTTTTTTTTCTAGCTTGTTTTGTTTCAAAATCATTCACCATGTCATCGAAAACATAATATACGAACTACGAGGTCACATCAAAACCATGCCGATTGCTCAACTAAGCTCTAAAAATATCTGTCAACTATTGAACTAGAATTCCCTCGGCGCCTATTATTGGCAATAGTACACAACGCTCGTACTATCACATACATTGGCAGGAGTCACAAAGTTTTCACATACTTTGGATGAATCATATTTATGAATAATGGGATCAAGTCAAACTCAATATATAAATAAATTATGCTATAACTTTTTTCTTTAGTAATTTTATCCACGAAAGAAAGGCGTCTGGGGCAAAGCCTTGGAAACGCTGGCGTGATGACTTAGAGACAGTTATGGAAGATTGGCCAAAGAAGGCAATGCATAGGGATGAGTATGAGTAGTGATGACTATGGGGGAGACCTTTGCACATTATTGTAATGGAATTTAAACACACACTGTCAAAATTTAAATTCTCTACCTATTACGATTCATGACATACAGCCCGCTAACAGACATACAGACAGACGGACAGCGAAAGCTTAATAATAGTCCTAATTGCACCATTCAGGTACCAAACCCTTCAAAGCAGAAATCTACTTAGATACCTACTTACCTACTAAATTATGAATCACGGATAAATGATTAGTAAAAACATTTTAGGGTAGAGCAACAAGACCAAATGGAGGACTCATACTAGAAATATGCTCATCTACCAATCATCACTAGAGTGGCTATAAATATTCTTAAATTACTATAATGCGTAGAAAGTGGATGGAAGACAGAAAAAAAAACATTTAAAATCTTACTACAATTATAAATGCCACAAAATTTGGATGGATGGATGGATGTTTGTTACTCTAACACGCCAGAACGGCTGAACGGCTGAACGGATCTAGATGAAACTTGGCATAGAGATAGATAATCCGGAATAGCTCATACTTACATGGGGTACTTTTTATCTCGTTTTTGTGTTACTGAGGGATAATTTAGAAATTTAAGCGGGCGAAGACGCAGGTAGAAGCTAGTTGGCTTATAATTGATGCTACAATGGCCGGCCTCCTAAAACACCACGAAAAATAATGGTAAACAAAATTGGCACTTGCGTCTAAATTTTTAAGATTCCACGAATGAATCATTGGGGAATGTGAACGGCCTACCATGTGCTAAAAACGTGTATAAATTACAATAAGAAGTTGTTGAACCCTAATGTAAAAATGTCACCATTGTATTAAAGTTTTGATTTAAAAATTATATATTCTTGTTTTGTGGGATTGTTACCTTAATCTTTTAACAGAGCTAATATCTTCGAAATAAAACATATACTTATCTACATACCCACATAAATACATACATACCGGTCAAAATAAAAATAAAAAACTCCTTTTTCTTCGCTGTAGTCGAGTAAAAAAATTATGAAAGACTTGACCCCATTGGTTGCCAATGCGACTACAGAGCGTGAGATCCTGGGTTCGTTGTCCAGTACGGGCAAAAAGTGCTATTGGGGTTTTTCCATCAAAGATACCTAAGTACCAGCTCGGAGTTTGGAAGTTGGTGATGAGGCAACCCCTTGCCTCGAAAAATATTAAAGCCTAGGCTTGATCTCTCCCCGGTCGTGTCAGATTGCCGTCCCATCGTATTATGAGAGTGAGGGAAGAGACAGTGCACTTGAGTTTGCGTATTTTCTTCTGCACTCTCATATCTCCTGCGTACTTGGCTAGTCTCCATTGGCCGAAATTCGGTCGGCAAGATATTATTAAAATGAAAATCTAAGACAAATATCTTCCTCGTTATATTTTACGATCGTACTAGCAACGTGTACCTAATGATATTACAAAGTTCTCACACAAATAACTGTTAGTTGAATATTATTTTATTTTCTGTGGAAGAGAGTGTCAAAATGAAAAATGATCATAAAAATAGTAGTATACAATCATAATAAAAAGTGCGATGAATTTATGGTTTCTGCTACAAGGAATTATGTGGATATGTTTGTTACACTATCACTCATAAACTATTGAATGGATTTGTATGAAACTTGGCATAAGGATACAACGTATCGTAGTTTAAAACATGGAATACTTTTATCCCAGTATTGTGCTCTTGTGGATAATTTTCCGATCTTCACTCGGGTATAGCCGCGTGAAAAAGCTAGTTACAAAGACTAATACTATTTTATAATCAAAGAAACTGTCGTAATGAGTTAGGAGTTCGACATTGAAGAAGTACCAATGACACTTTTTAAATTCATATCTATATACTTTGTAAGTTTTTCTTGGACATCAATGAGATCAGTGAAAGAAAAATCGTGCGGAAATCTGGAATTACCGTTCGTTTTAGTTTGAACATGCCAATCCACAAGTGAGGTGATCAATGCTCGTGCCTTCTCTGCAGACGAGGCCCTTGTCCTGCGGTTCCACTATACGAGTATATAATAAACTTGTATTAGTCAAAGAAGAAAAGATTCGAATAACTTTAGACAGACAGTACCTAACTAAGCCGATTTAATACAAAACTTCTAAAAGTTACTACTAATCTAGTCTTTATCCACTAGCCCTAAAAACGGCAGTTAAAGTACTCTTTAAAAAATTTGCATCACTTCAGAAAGAAGGTCTAAATAGATGGTGTGTTCATCAAAAAGTTGGATTGCCTATTTAGCGTCAGAAATGAGCGTCGAAAAGTTTCGAGTACACTTAATCGTATCGCATCCGTCAAAAAATATAATCACCGTTCAGTCCGGAGTTTGAAGGACTACTGTGTAGGACTGTGGTTTCATTATTATGCGTAATATTTGGTAGATGATCGGTAATTTCTTTGATTCTTTAGTGTTAACTGGCGCTGTGAGTTGGTATTGGTGCTCTCTGAACTGCTTACAGGCTTACATCTTTAGTATTATTTTTTATTGTTTAATATTTACCACGACCATACTAAGATGCACGCCGCTTCCAACCGGCCCTTTTAGAAATCTATGTAGGAGGCTTATTTCCAGCAGTGGATGTCCTGCGGTTGATAATTAAGACGACGACGATGGTGATATTCACCTTTATTGTTTTCACATATTATTATACAAAGAAGTAACAAGAATATTGTAACCAGGATTATGTAAAAAGCCAAACTAAAAGAGTATCCGTGGAGTTTCTTGCTGGTTCTTTTCCATGGACCAACTACTATGACCGACTTTTTGATCATTTTAAAGTGCATATAAATAGTTAATTGTAATGAATAAAGAATTGAAAATCAAGTAAAGCTGTTAGTTCTGCGACTGATCTCTTCCTGGTCGGGTCAGAATGTCGTTCCATTGGACTATGAGATTATGGGCAGAGGAAGTGCACCTGTATTGGCACAGATTTACAATAGGTGGGTATTTAGTACACTATTATAGTGCACTTGTACACTTTGATCTTCTTCTGCGTACTAAGCTAGTCTTCACAGATTGATCGCCGTGACCGAAATTTGGGCTAGAGAATAATCATGCAAAATTGAGCTAAGTCAATGCAAACAAGCAGTCAGGGTGGTCACACACGCGTTAGTAACACTACAGTTAATAGCATTGCAACAGTTCATTACATTTGGACTAGTCTTTGATCTTGTCTGTAGTTATGACAAGCACCATATAGACATACACTCTATTTGTTGACTGCAGCATGACGATGTTACTGATTCCTGTGTTTGTACTGTAAGCAGGAAATTTGTTCTGAAATGTACCAGCTTAGGTAATGGACTGCTTTACTTAAATGAGTCATTTTAGTAGATTACTCAGTCCTATCCTACTACTATTATAAGCACGAAACTTTGTGAGGATAGATAGATGGATGTTTAATACTCTTTTATGGAATGAAATTAGCTGAACGAGATGGACCGAAAAGTCACTTTTTATGGTAATGCGCAATGTAGCGCTTGCAAACATTTTGCTTACGATTGCATGCAAGAGAAGATTGAGGCAATTCTTTTAACTTTTGATAAACGATCGAAACCAATTTGTCAAAATGCCATATATTTTTTTTATATTGATTGTCGCTGAGATGAGATTGTAAGTGGAGTTTAATTGGTACGATCTTCTTCTTAGCGTATCGAGGGCAAGTAAAAGAATAGAAATAAAATAAATACATAAAATAATTTAAAAATAATTATGATCACTTCGTTAATCTATATTTTGTGACTAGCTGTACAGATACAATCAAATAAACACTCTATTCTTGACTATACTCAATTCATTTTTGGTATAACACTCTTCTTCTACCTAATCTTCATAGAAGAAAACTTTCAAATAATCCGGTAACTCCAATACAACACGGAATCTCAAAAAAACGAACATTAGCAAAGAAAACTAATAGGTGCAGGTTCCCGCAGTTAAAAATAACTTTGGCGCCATCCCGTAGATTCGTAAGAGTAAATATATGTCAATCATGCCAAATGTCGGCCGAAAATACTGAAATAGTGTGAGACATTCGCTTACTGAGTTTTGTGGAAAATGAGGGCAATTTATTTACTTTTCTTTTTAAGTTTGGTGCTGATTAAAAAATGGGCAAATTTCCAAGAACTATTGTTAAGCTCTTTATGAAAGCAATGGTACTGAAACCTATTTCTGCTACCACATAAGACAATGCTGCAATTTGACTTTTTTTTGCATGATGAAGTTCTCATTTGTACCGTCCGTTTGGGTGTAGTTTGGGGGTTAGGGTTATATCGGACTCCTACCGATTAAAACCCCATGGTCTAAACATGCACCCAAAGCAAAAAAAGCCATTGGAATATTTCCCATCCTTAAAAAAAACCCTCATGTACACCATTTTGTATTAGTATACGAAATCACTTTTCATAAACCGGCCGGTGTCACAAAAAATACAAAACATTGTGATGTTACGTAGGTACCTATATTATTTTACACTGACTTGTATCTATGGATATGCCGATCCGAAAAAACCAGTCAATTTGTCAAACAAAATGACCGCCAAATACTTCACATTTCGACGCGTTTCATATAATATAAACTTTAATTCAATCAATAACTGATACTCAAAATGGCGAACGTACCCACGTCCTTACAGTTATTTTTATCATACACTAGTGAACTGCCCACGACTTAGTTTGCTTCAAATTTGACATAATTCCTATCCCACGGGAACCGTAAATTTATCCGAGATAAAAAGTTCCTGTGTATTATTCCACACTACAATCTATCTTAGTGCCAAATTTCATCTAGATCCATTCAGCCGTTTAAGCGTGAAGAATGAGTTACAAACATCCATCTATCCATCCTTACAAACATTCACGTTTATAATATTATTAGTAGGATCTAGGAAGTAGGATTAAGAAGTGGATCTATATACTATCTTGTTAACAAATATTATTAGAAGGATAGTAGGATCAGTAGGATTTAGAAGTGAATCTGTATGATATCTTCTTAACAAAACTTGATATTTACTCAGAAAACATAACTTACATCCCAAACTCACAATTATAATCACGTCACTGCTTTAACCCACATAGAAACACATCATTATCTTCGAAACCATTCATGCACACGAGGCGGCAACTCAAAATACTAGCACACACACAACAAAGTTTAGTTTCACGCGCCACTTCTAATAGTTCCAAATGTTTATTTATATCTTAGAATTTAGATAGTGAGCGACGGAAATGACGGATTTAGAAGAGGAATTAGTGCGCAGCTGACGTGGGATATAACTGTTGTATAGGGGTAGGGCGTGACGTCATCGCTTGTTAAATTGCAGATTTTTTTTAAGGACCTACGTGATGTGCGTTATTCGGTTATTTTTTATTTGCAAGGTTTTTATTATTATAAATTAATGTTTTTCAGACATATCAAATTAAAATCCCATAAAACACGCGCACATGAAAATAATAAACAACAAATAAATGACTAGAACCCCAATTCTTTTTATAATCTTTTCAACATCAGCTTATAACAACAGCAGCAGTCAATGAAAGTTTTAACAAAACTGGTCCAGCTGTTACGGAGATTAACTGCAACAAACAGATAGACAGTCAAAATCTTAAAAATAAATATTTACTTATTTTGTAAAAAGTAAAAGATTCCTTTCTTGTGCTAGGCCTTCGGGTTTTTCATTGACTGATCACAATACGCTAGTCAAGTTTATGATAAAGCTCATTCATACGTCCATTGCCTTCACTTTCCAAGCGTTAGCACTACAAGCCCCCTTAAACATAATACCTTTGTTATAAGGAACTCGATAAAATCTTAAATGGAAAAAAGTGGAATTACAATTTTTTGTCGGTTTCATATTTTGGACTTTAACTTGTTGCAGTTAAAGTTTAAATTTGAGTGGATTGGAGAAACGTCCCGTCAACTCCAGACGTAACTTAGCAAACGTGGGGCAGTGTGAAATTGTAATATCAGAAGTTTAATTTTGTACAAATAATTTTGAAAATTTATATTATGCTCGAATTATTCAGTTGATTTTGAATAATAGTATTGTGGTTAAATATAATAATACCAGCCTATTACTATCCCACTTTTTGGCAAAGGCGTCTTCCATTCAGAGAAGGCACGAGCATTGATCACCACGCTTGTTTAAGGCGGATTCGCAATTTCAGACTCAATTTAGTCCAGGTTTCCTCATAACGTTATCCTTCACTGATGTCAGTGATGCTCAAGGTAGACTTAGAAAGTACATAATTATATGAATTAAAAATAAGAACACATCAGTACTTTTACCCGGTATCGAACACGCAACCTCATGCATCGTAGGCGGGTGCCTTAATCGCTAGGCCTTCACAACATTTACATATTTGTCAAAAACCATGTAACTGGTACTACTCCCATTTTCTCCACAGTGACTCAGTAAAATTTTCACGTAATTTTCCTACAAACAAAAGGCCGTTAGGAACAAAGAAATCCGGCGAACAATGCGCAGTAGACGTGTTGACTGTGAGGGTACGACACTATTGTTTTAATCTTGTTTTATAATGTCCAAAAAAACTATAATTATCTGCCTCTGTAACTGTCAGATAAAATTTCGGAAGTCGATTGAATTGAAGAAAATTCGTCAATGTAAATAATCTAAAAAAATTGGAAGCCGAGATCTGGCTCTTATAAGTCGTGCTTGCGACAATAGTCAAGCGTAATTGATAAATAAGTCCAGGTTTCCTCACAATGTTTTTCTACACTACCAATATGAATGTTTCTATTTCTTAAGTACTTCCAAGTTTATCATGGACATCACTGACATCAGTGAAGAAAAGATCGTAAGAAAACCTAAACTAGTAATAAATATACACAGGTCTCTGAAATCTTCCATCCGCTTTGAGCAAGTGTGATAAGCAATGCTCATACCTTCTCTGTTTGAGAAGAGGCCTTTGCTCTACATTGAAACAATAACAGGATGGTTTTATTTAGCACATACCTAAGTGTAAAAAACATGGTCCAAGTATGAATTTCATAACAAAATCCTCTTCCGCGTTGTCCCATATAAAATATGGCCCTGCCATACTACATTAACTTAATTCATAATTTATTGTAACCCTGCGGTTTTCCCTGATCTTTGACATTTCCTTTCACAAATGTTACTAGCTCGAATATAAATGTTATATAGGTACTTGCGACTGTTTTATATTGCACCAATCGTAAGTAGATGGATTATCTCCAGACAAGGCGTTTCACGTAAGTTGGCGTACAGGCACATGAGCCAGTTCAACTTAAAGGCTTCTAGTATTGCAGATGTCTACAGGCAGCGGTGACCACTCAATATCAAGAAGGCCGTCGGCTTATTTGCAATACAAAATATGATAAAAAAAATCAGTAAACTCAGTACATGATCCTACATTCTCCAGGAATGGAGATTTTCGTGCAAATGTGCAACACAGACACGGTCAAAATATAATATGGAATAGTACTTTTTTTCACACTGATTGGTCTAGATCAGTGTCTAAATCACGTACTGAATCCTAGATAAAACATTTCGTTAGGATATCCCTTTGACTATGTATATGCTCGACTGATTTCCACTGATTAATTGATAATGTACAGAAATACACCAGCAATTGAAAATTTGAATTGAAAATTTCGTGCAAGACAATAACGCCGCGCGACATTGTTCTCCTGCACGCAATTATGTAATTTGCAACTCCATTCCTGTTACATTTTAAACTGCGCCGTTGGTCTCGTGGTCACAAGCACGATTCCTGAGCAGTGGAGCTCTGGATTAGATTGCCAGGTTAGGCAAAGTGTCATTGGGTTTTTCCAATAGAAATTTTCTCAATAGCAACCCGGGGTTTGCAAGTTTGTGGTATGAAACCCTCGAGTCTTGGAAAGCACGTTAAGCTTCTGGCCCCGGCTGTATGTCGTTGATCTTTGGCAGTCATTACGAGGAGTTCGAAGTCCGACTGTCTGACAACCAATCGTAGTTAAGCTATAAGCAAGGAAGGGAAAGAGGAGTGCGCTTTAAACCAGCATAATCTTCGCCGCTTAAAATGAGTCGACGAAAATACGCGACTATCGGTTTCTTGCCGTCCGCCATTGTATGATTGAGTTCAACAAACTATTGGGCCATCTATGGCCAATATTGTTATTAAGTACGTACTAAAGCTATAGAGATTTATCATTGGAGACGGTTCTTGGCTAAATGCCTACAAGCTGTACTAATTAACCTATTTCAGTAAATAAATGTTTTACAAATAAACATTCTGAGTTAGTTAAAATAAACATTTCCTGTTTTTAATTCAGCTTTTAGTAATGGCAAAGAAATGACGTCATTATTATCAACCCTTTAGAACTCAATTTATTGTAGCACTATTCTATATGCGACTTTGTCTGCGTAGACTTCAGAATAAAACCAAAGTAGTATTTTTTTAACTGCCCCGTTGGTCTCGTGGTCGCAAGTGCGACTGCTGTGCAAGGGGTCCCGGGTTCGATTCCCAGGTCGAGCAAAAAGTGTTATTGGGTTTTTCTATGAAATTCTCAGTAGCAGCTCGGAGTTTGGATTTGTGCCCTGTTAATGGCAATAGGCTCGCCCCCTATTACATGGGACCTAAATATACCGGCGAACTGTGGGTGTACATTAGTACACCTCTGCCTAACCCTTCGGGGAATACAGGCATGATGGTATATTTTATATTTTTTTTGTATTTTTTTTGGCACCCTATTCTGTCCCACTTCTGGGGAAAGTCCTTTATCCAACAAAAACACAACGGTATCAAAATTGTCATATGTATTAAACTAGATTAATATCTGTATATTATGTGTGCCAAATTCCAGCTAAATCCGTTCAGTTATTTCAGCATAGTGGAGTAACAAACATCCATCTGTCCTCACAAACTTCCACGTTCTTAATAGTACTATGAATAGGAAGCAGGATAGAATCAGATAGAGAATGTCAGGCAGATGGAGGTATACAATATTATACATACACTTTTTTTTCTTTCTTGAAGAAGTATTAATGGAATGCCTCTGCCTCGGGGAAAGTGGAGTGGTGTGCCGGACTCTTCCAGACTAAAATCCCATGGTGTTCCTCCAACTGCCTTTGACCGGGGCATGGGAGATATTCAGAGCACCCTTCTGCCTCCCGGCAGGTATCGACCAGCAACCACCATACGGCAGATCCCACAGTATCGCATACCTACATTTTGCTAGTCCAGCCTCATTCTTATAAGATTCTTGATGAAAAGGCGAGAAATTAAACTCGTAGGTAAAAACTGAATCGAGGAATTGCGAGGAATGGAAGGAGCGGAGTAAGGCTTTCGACTAGGAGTGGAAAACTGAAAAGATTAAAGATTAATGATTAGATCTTCAGTTTAATGTCATCAACCAAGTGTAAGTCTAGGCTCCTGCCTCTTTCTCATACACTAAAAACCACGTGCAACGATGGTGTAACTCAAATCATTCATCAGCATAAACGCAGCAGTGAATGTGTTAGGTTTAGAGATCGCAAACATTTATGGGTACTAACAAATTAATAGCTCATTACAAACAAGTGCTATCATAACCCATTTGCAGTCTATTCTTAGGTCTTATGCTTCGGAAGAATGGTCTGTTGATAGGCTATTACAAATTTTAATAGTTATCATCATTTAGCCAGAATATTGCCATTGCTGGTTATAAATCTCCAAGCGTCATGACTTGGGCTGCGGCGGAGTTGTGTTCCACGGGCGCCTCAGAGATGTCAGCATAGTAGCCGGAGATTGCCAGAAAGATTGAAGTTTTTTGCTCGTTTCTCTCCGTATAAGCCTACTTTCTGCCACCAGAAACTAAGTTCAATTTTATGCGTGCCCGTTTATCTGATAAATTAAAAATGCCTGTAAATAGCTGACTGACCGACTGACATATCACAATTGAAATTAGTGGAACTAGGAATGTTAATATTAATATAAATAATGCGCACGACATCGTTTTCTGATATCAAGCGCGCATTAAGAAAGAGTTTTTGAAAAATTCGCTCCTTGGGAGACTGAAAAGGGAGAAGTTCTTGAGTCACACTACGGTTTTTACAATGATAAAGTTTGATGTTATTAGGTCTTTCGTTACTAGTTCATTAGTACCTCTAAAAGGGGTTCTAAGTGGCAATAAGTTTAAAGGAGAAGTAGGTACAACATCTACCACAGTTCAAAGAAAAATACCACAACCAAATTTTATTTAAATATTGATTTTTATTACATGAAGAGCTTAGACCAGTAGTTTAGAAGACTAAAAAATAGTTTAGTTTTATAATTTTGATCAAAACTTCCTCTCTTCTTCCAAAGCACTATTAACTTTCGAGGGTAGATCAGCAGTTTCTTGAACCATTCGCCAAATTTTTGCTGGGAGTTCTCAGACAACATCTTATAATTATAAAGGAAATCGTATATTTCTTTGCCTTTATTGGTATTTCAGGAGAAATTTTCTTCACTACATTTAGAAGAAGTGCTCTAAAATGTATGTGTGGAACAGTGTGATTTTCTTGAGCCACTCTTGCCAGGCTTGCTTTGCGCCTTTCATCTCTCTATTTGTAGTAATCGATTAAACTATTCCAACGATCCTTGTCTTCTGTGACCCGATGATTCTGCGATGCATTGAGGTGCAAGTTGAAGTTTCTGATATGTTTTTAATCGCGGCTAACTGTGGTTGTGTTAGGCGGAGAATCTTAAGTTACGGTACCATTGATTTTAGATATTTCTTCACCCTTGCTTGTTAAAATAAATCAACATTATTAATTACTAGTTCATCAGCTTCCGCATCCAAGAATGATAACAATCTGTAAGCTCGCCATTTGCTTTGAGGATATATGGTACCATCTGCAGTTTCATTTTTGCGTTGCCTAAATTGTAAATAGCCTCGTGTTAAGACTTTCCACCGACTCTTACAGCATTTCTCATCTGGAATTTTAGAATATATTTATTTACATCATAATCATCATCTACCAAACAAATTCTCAACCAAACATGTTGAGGTCGGCTTCTAGTGTCACTGAATTCAGATAAAACGGCAGTATTTTACACTGCCGACTGTCTATCTGAACTCCACAACTTAGTTCCCTACTGGGTAATACACGGTGCCATTTGGTAAGACCGGTTATCAGAGTTTCGGGTTTCTGACTACCCGTAACGACTGCCAAAGGCCTATGCCTGCAGCCGGGACCAAAGGCTTCACGTGCTTTCCGAGCCACGGGGTTGTCACACCTAATGGAAGACACCAATTACACTTTGCGCAATCTCAGCAGTAGTGCTTGCGACAACGAGACAACCAACAACTTTGTTGGTCTCATAGTCGCAAGCACGACTGCTGATCATGGGGTCCTGGGTTCGATTCCTAGGTTGTGCAAAATCTGCTCAGGTTTTACCTTTATACATAATTAACAAAAAAATCTGTGAGCAGTCCTGTGATAAGAGATTTGAATTAGACACGTAGACACAAAGTATGAAAAAAAAACTTTCATCTTTCTGCGTTTCTTTTTTCTTATTTAAAACAAGCCTGTGCCTATGACATCGCCCGCTTCGAAGTCGGAAAGAAAATGAAGATTCAGACGGTATTATCAACAGGTGAAAATGAAACTACAATACGGATGATAGGGTCGAAGAGACCCGTAGGCCCTAGTTCTAGAATCATGTATATTTAAGGTCAAAGTTTCCATCATCATCATCTGCTTAGCCTTTTCCCAACTGCGTTGGGGTCGGCTTTCAGTCTAACGGATGCAGCTGAATACCAGTGTTTTACATGGAGCGACTGCCTATCTGACCTCCACAACCCAGTAACTGGGCAACACGATACCTCTTGGTTAGACTGGTTGTCAGACTTCTAGGCTTCTGACTATCCGTCAAAACTGTCAAAGATCTACGAATGACAGCCGGGACCAACGGCTTTCCATGCCTTCCGAGGCACGGGGGTGGTATCACACCACCAACTTCCGAACTCCGGGCTGCTACTGAGAAATTCCTAATGGAAAAACCCAATACCACTTTTTGCCCGACCTGGGAATCGAACCCGGGACCCCTTGCTCAGCAGTCGCGCTTTGCGACCACGAGACCAACGGGGCAGTCATAGTTTAAGGTCAAAGTTTCCATTATTGAAAAATTTAGGTTCATATCAATCATCATTATCTGTTTAGTCTTTGCTCAAGTATGTTGGGGTCGGTTTCCAGTCTAACCGGATTTTTTTTTACACTTTAGGTTCAAATCCATCGAAGAAACAAAATTATTATTTTACCTTATTATTATTTTATTCCGCCTGTTGATTTGGCCTCTTCTTATATAGAAAAGGCACATGCATTGATCACCACGCATGCTTACAATTGGTGATTTCAGACTCAGACTAATATTAATTTTATTGAAAGGCCAGGTTTCCTCACGATGCTTTCCCCACAGATCCTTGTCTTCACCGATCTCAGTGAAATCCAAGTTAGAAATATACATAATCACATTTACACATATCTCTATATCGATTCCGCAACTTCATGCATGAGGAGTTGCCGGGGCTGAGAGCTGTTCGAAAGGGATACCGCTTCCCGGAACGCAAAAGGCACAAGAAGGAACATGGATGGGTAGTCAGTAAGAGCCTGACCGTCCTTCCCGCCCCGCCCAGGGCGGTAAAAAATCATTTGATGACTTGCCAAGTGAAAAATAAAATGCACGTGGGGCGGGCGCCTTAACAAAATATTGCTGACGAAATGTACTTGCCACTTTTTTTGAGTCTCCTTGCTATTTCCTTCCAAACTCTGTCCTTCAATTGTTTGTCATTATATTCGCCGTGTTCAGGGTCAACTAACACAGGATTACGTTGAACTAGGACTATTAGTCTTTCGTCATCTTCTGTTGTGAACACTTCCATATTACTTGCGGTACGCGTCATTACTAGTCGACGCTGTCTGCCGTACTGCGACAGTTGCACTAATAATGCCTTCTCACTCGCACGTCTGATCGGGATTAATGAGCGAGTGAGAGAGCATGATAAGGGACGCCATTTTGAGTTTGTTTCGCGCAGCACTAGTTTGCCGCCTGCGATGAACTCGCGATTTTATAATAGTGTTTAATATTTATTGAAATACATCGACAGTGGAAAGGAAAAAATGACTAAACGTAAAGACTTTATCCTAACTAACTCTTTCAGTTAGAAGCATTGCATTAATTATTAGCTTTCGCCCGCTACGTCGTCTGCGTCAAAGCTAATATATTATCCTACGGGAACTATACACTTTTTCCGGGATAAAAAGTAGCATATGTACTATTCCAAACTATAATCCATCTTTATGCATCCTATTCATCCATCCCCAAAAATTTTCGCATTTGTAATATTACTAGGATTAGAACCAAATGGCTTTTATTTGACAGAAGAATAGTTAGGAATACAAACCAAAAGGTTTTGTTTTAGTTTAGAGAGTGCGACTTTTCATTCACTTGCCATTTTTAGGGAGTAAAAGTACTCATGAATATGAACAAGTTTTGGAACCAACTCTGAAATATGAAAAAATAAATTAGCTATAAAAATGCATTGTAACACGATCAAAAAGTGAGGAACAGCTGGGGTTAGTACTTTAGCAAAATTTGTTCGTTCTCATGAGTACATTCACTCCCTAAAAGATGGCGGGTGAATGAAAAGTCAGCCTGTACATATTTTTTTATTTGAGTTGGTTTTGCTCTTGACTCTACTCTATGTGAGCGATGGAGTTACTCGTAGCTTTCGCATAAGAAGCCTGTTCACTCGAACTTTGAAGAGAGTACAGTTGAATGAGTACATTTTAATAAAGATTGATATAAAACAGGAACTAACTGTCGATTGGAAAATCTCCCCTTTCCACCGTTAATATTGTGGCATAGTCGATGTATTATCTTTAATTTTCTTTATTTATGATGTAAATGCAGAAATCCTAACTAATCATTACGAATCCGAAAAGTAAGTTTGGTTGTAACCTGTTCATGCCTAAAGCACTGAACCGACCATCCTGAAATTTTGGGTATACGTTGTCACGGAACAGACACACACGGAACAGAAACGGACATAGGGTACATTTCATCACGAAAAAATTACTGTTTCCGAGGAAAAGAACAAAAATGTTCTCATGATAATAGATGGCGCCACATCGTGTCTCTGGAATTGAGTTTTAAACTAAAAAGAAATACACGATTGAAGTAGCGGGTGGAAGCTATTTCCATAATATATAATCTTAAACGCCAAAGGCTTAACGCTGACTCGTCAAAGAAAACCTCGCTTTGATTTGAACAAAAGGCTCAGTGATTTACGTTGCGTTCGTAAAAATGTTCTCTCCTTGTTTATTTTGACATGTCAGACAAGGATAGAGATATGCTGGTTACACGGAATGTGAGGGAAAAGTTTGTTTTATGCAATCGTTTAGATTTCTTTGAGCTGATAAAGCTACAATCACGTCATGATGTTTTGCAGCCATCTGCAAGGACTTAACGTGGTTATTATGTCAATGTATATAACGGGTGTAAAAAGATACTTAACGATGGCGAAAGTGATTTAGTTTCCCATTATTGTGGTACTTTTTGTTGTTCTAGAAATCTAACCCATACCTAGGAAATTTCTAGGTACGCAGATTTTGAAAGTCGAAGCTTAAAGCTTATAACTCAAACTTTAAATAATCCCTCGACCCCAGCCTGTACTGTCGCATGCATCCGAAGCTTAGTGTAGAGAGTGATTTTATACACCAAAAATAAAAGTCATTAACAAGCGGAAAAAAAAATGTTCAAAGTAAAGTAATTAGTTTGATGGTCAGTATGTGTAGAAAGCGGCTATGTTGTACATATTTTTAAAACCTGTAGGTAGTTCTTATGCACTGTTATTTTTTGGAGCTATCAAATGCAGTTACCTAAATTGCCAGATTTATTTCGAGTGTTCCACTTTCATGTTTTCTCAGCGGAAACATTAATGAATGAACTTAAACATATAAACACGTTAACACTTTAATGCTCTCTTTAAAATTAACCTAATTCTACTGCCCCATTAGCCTTTAAACTTGCTAAAAGTGTTTAAACTTAATGTCAAAAATAGTTACATTGCCATTGTGAACGTTTCAAGTTGCATTCTTGAGGTAATTCTCTTTGTCATGCTCGCGTAAAATAAACCGTGGCTTTATTAATGGTACAGTAATGTGCTAAAAGCCGTCGCCGCTAGAATTCTCTCATTTCCGCTCGCGTTACTCATGCTCGAGTTTATGTCTTTTTTTAAAGAGTTCACTTTTAAGTTTTGCTGTATTTAGGTGTAGGTTTAAAATTAGAATCTTTATTTGCTTAGGAAAAAGATTACCAATCTTTTTATATAAAAATAAAATAAATAAATATACCATCACGCTTGCATCTTTTATATATTTTTATTAATTAAGGTGCGCTGTCATCAGCCAGTTACGCCATACTTAGCTCATACACCAACATGAATTAGCTTACTTAATTATAACAAAAATATTAAGTAAAAAAATTGTTGAGCCAGTCGATCAAAAGAAGTTTTTGAATTTTTCCATAAGGAATATCTCTGTAGAAGCCCAAAGTTTGAAAAGAAATTTGGTGGTGTGACACCCCCTGTGCCTCGGAAATCACGTAGAACCATCGGACTATGAGAGTGAGGGAAGAGGGAGAGCACTTGTATTTACGCATACACTTGAGCACTATAATGTTAGAGCGAAGAGAGAACATTATGTGAAAATTAAAGTTTGAGATGAGATTTCAATTATATTGAAGCCTATATTTATGTAGGTAGGTGTTTATACAATTTTATGTTCAGTAGATTGTAATAACATCTACTCATCTGTACCTACTAATATTATATTTTATTTCCATTTTTAAAAGAGTGTCCATGGAGTTTCTTTCTCGTTTTTCTCCATAGAGATCTACGTTTTGGAACGAGCAACTACTCGTAGCTTCAACTTACGATAAATTCTTGAAAATTCAAAAGTGCCTGTAAATGATCTAATTGAAATAAATGCTTGACTTTGACTATAAAGAGGTAAAGTCTGTTTCTGTTTGTTATTTTTATTTATAGGTGAAAATGAAGTGGTAGTCTGATTCAATTACAATTAATCTTCTTTCCTTGATAGAAAAACTACAGCATTGCTGAAATAGACTTTGATTTATGGTATGCTTGACATGTATGGCAAACCAAATCTTTAAATTTCTCGTAAATATTTTTTGCATAAAAATCTCAATAAAGAAATGTCATGTTAATAGTGAATTACGCTCATGAAAAGCCGGGGTGGGTCGCTAGTTTATAATAATTTCTCATTATTTAAAAACACGCCATCTATGAGCGAAACGTAACACTATTAAAGTAGCTCCTTTTACTCTCCTATTCAGCAAAACTCGCATCTTTCAGCTTGTTACCATTTCAGCATCGCATCGACAGAGGTTCACAAAGTTGATACTAGATGTCGCTACAAGTCTTATATTTGAATTTAAAACTTTGATTTGCAATTTTGCGGCTCCCCGGAAAAGTTTTGTGTAGGTAAATGAAAAAGTTGTTAGATTTTAGAAGTTTTAAATTCAATGCGGTAATGACGATAAAATTACAAGTGTTTCTATGATAAAATTAGTCCTAATTATAATTTGATTTTCGGAAAAAAATATTGTCTCATTGCAGATTATTAAAATCATTTATGTGTTTTGGTGAAAATATTTACATGTTATTTATATGTTATTTGTAACATATAAATATTTTATAAAATAATAAATATTCGTATTTTTGCATGTATTATAAGAAACGTTTGTACAAAACGATATTTTAAATGGAGGTTAAAGAAATACAAAAATAATTCAATTCATTTATGTATAATTCATAGCTTAAAAAATCACAAACTATAAAAAATAGTCTAGGCGATAATAAACTATTTCTTTAAATTCGTAGTCATTTGTTAGTTTAAGAAAGGTGTAGGAGATATACGCCAAAGTCAATATACATCCTGAGCAGAAGCAAGTAAACTATAACAACTTATAGTTAACGTAAAACCTCTAAACAACAACAGTAGGTAATCGACATAAAGAACTACATAAAGAAAAGTATTGTTATCTTTTACGACAAAAAATAAAAAATAAATATAAAAGAAGTATGGGAAAAGGCAACAATACCTTAACATTAGTTAGAAACGGAAAAAGGTTAGACAGGATTGATTTGTGAAAAGGTTCCTTTGATCTTTGCAACGATTACATTCAGCACAGCAAAAAAATAATCTCGACCATACCTCAAAAAGCAACCTTATGCTTTAACACACAAAGGTTGAAATCCCCAGCACCAAATTAGGGTTGGTACAATTAACTAGACTTTTTTCCGTTTTCATCCACTCAGAGGGGAGATTATCAAATAAATAAAGATTAGCTTTTTTAAAGAGAAAATTACGGTGGGAATTTTGTTTTTTTTTTTTTTTTGGTTGAAGTAATACTTCGTGATACGTTTTTATCATTAAGAAGGGGTAAATGAAATGTATCCTTTGGAACATTTTGTACCTTCATCCTAATAGCTTTAGGTTTGATTTAATTTGGCGCATACAACGTTTTTATCTTTGAATAATGCGATGTTATCTAAGCCTATTATTTTCCCACTGTAAGGCAAATGCCTTCTTTCATACAGAGAAGACATATGAAGTACTTACTTGTACCCGGTTGATTAACCTATAGCCTTGTGAATGAGTGGCGGGCGCCCTAAGCACTGAGTCAACACGACACTCGAACAATTACAATCTTAAATAAATGCTAAAGTATGTCATTATTGGCTAATAGAGCATTGTATAGTTTTACCCAAGATTATTGTATGTGAAAATGTTAAACTTAAAAATGGTTTCTTATTTCTGGACCGTGTATTTCTCTTTGTGCTAATTAGCAATAATTGGCACCAAACTAGGCAAGCCCGTACTTTGGGTACCAAAAACAAACATCAATTCAGCAAAAATCGGAGGAAAACTACAGAAAGTGGTGTAACTGCCCCAATTTTTTGCTAGTAGCTCAATATTTAGTTCGGAACCCAGTTCGTCTAGTAAATAACATAAAAATAAATGGGTCAAATTCACTGCAACGCATGAGGAACGCTCGATCGGTCAAACGCTGACACTAAATTAGGAATATCTGCAAAGCGTGCATATTCCTTGTATGGTAGTACTGGAGTTATCTGCTGTTACATACATCATGGCGAATATTTGACCATATTTCTCCCTTTCCATGCAGAATTGGTGATTGCAGGATGGATTTATTGGTATGTTGGGAGGCTTAACTTAGAACGGCTTTATTATGGCAACTGAATCTGATAGCTGATGAATTATATCATAAGGCCAATTTCAGTAATTTAAAAATGTACAAAATCTAGTTGCAGTCCCACCTCAGCGACAATCAATGTTGAATAATGTAGGTAAAATATAAAATGTTTGTAGAGATAGTTTAACTTTACGTACTTATTTATGTTTCATTGTTGAGAAAATAAGCTTATAAACCTAGTTGGTGTGAGCAAAAACTTGATTATTAAGATACATTATTTAGGGAAAAATGAACTAATCTCCCATTTACTTAATCAAGGAAAATGGTAGCGTAAAGTTTGATAAGCGATAATAAGATTACGGTATTTAGGCTCATTATGTAACTGGATATACTAATTCATTTTACCCCTTTTTTGTAGAGAATTTTAAACCGGGTAACGGCAGGCTAAAGCAATCATGGCAGCCAACTGCAATATAATAATAATGTACTATCACGCCCGGGCACTGACTGAAGTCGCGGCATATCGTGTCATCAAAACAATACCATCACGCCAGTATTCCCCGAAGGGTTAGGCAGAGGTGTACCAATGTACACCCACAGTTTGCCGGTATATTTAAGTCTCATGTAATAGGGGGCGAGCCTATTGCCTTTACCCGGGCACAAATCCAAACTCCGAGCTGCTACTGAGAATTTCTGAATAGAACCCAATAACACTTTTTGGTCGACCTGGGTATCGAACCCAGGACCTCTAGCGTAGCAGTCGTGCTTAGGACCCCTTGGCTAACGAGGCAGTTACCGCAGTATATATATATTTTTTTTTTTTTTATTGGGACAAGCCCGCCACACTGTTCCCAAACCACTGCAACTCCTGTAAGCCAGAATCAACAGTGGCGACCACAAGAAAAGCGCCGAGACAATGAAGCTCGACGAGTCCCAGAGAAACGATTTAACTGTCTTGGATCCCGCAACGAAATTAATCAGAAAAGATTAGCGGAGGAGTAAGAAAAATATAATTTCCACTTCCCTCCAAACAAGCAGGAGACAGAACAGAATTAGGCCAATAGGCACAAAGGGATTATTTACAACTGGGAGAAGCCCAGATTGCCAAGCACCACGGATTGCAATTATCATTAACTTTAATGGGTCCTAATGTGAACTGTTACATTTGATTCCAGTAATAGGTATGGCAAAAACGCTTGAACGCACGGAAATTAGTTCTAGTTTCTACAAGGTCCGCATAATAAACAACACCGGATGTAACCTGTACACTATCTAACATAATATTTCGCTCATTCTGCCAAAGAATACACTCCCATAAGATGTGATGAGCAGATTGTTCATATTCACAGTCAGATGTAGAACATTGACACAAAGGAGAGGCAACAAGCTTAAAAGAGAATAATTTACTCTTAAAGTTGCCATGACCTGTGAGAAATTGGGCAACACAGTGGTCCACCTCCAGCCATGTTCTGGCCAGCCGTTCGCGAACTGAAGGAAAGAACTGATGGAGGTGCCGGCCCTTGATGGAATTATCCCACCTACATTGCCATGCAGATAAAAGTTCCTCCCAGACATCAGTCTGCGGTTTAAATAATCTAGAGATCTTAGCACGGTCACGTTGAGTTAGAAAGTTTGCGTCCATGGTCTCTCGCGCGGAATAGTACATTGCAGCACGTCGCTGCACCTCGAGATCGACTGGAAGTACACCTGCAAGTACTGGTAGTGCTTCAGTACTAACGGTCCTATACGCTTTGCATAAAAATATTAAAGCTAACCGTTGGCTTTGAAGCAATTTACGTCGTACCGCCCCTATGGTGGCCCTATCGGCCCAAACAGGTGCACCGTAGCACATACAACCTAGGTAGGTAGCTGCATAAATAGTTTTCAGAGTTAAGAAAGACAGACCCCAAGTAGCTTTAGATATTCTCGTTAGGGCATAAAAATTCTTTTTAGCTTTTTCTCCGACTGTGTTAATGTGGTCAATAAAAGAAAAGTTCTTTTCTAAGACCATACCAAGGTAGCATACGGATTGTTTTCGTTTAACGGGAACGTTATTAAATTTAATACTAGGCCATGATTTAAGATCACCTTTTAACATAAGTTGATACGTTTTTTGCGGTGCAAAGGTTAAACGGTTCCGATCGCCCCACTGTGATATTAAACGTAGGCATGTGTCAGCTAAATTCTCAAGTCGAGCCCGAGTACTCGACTGAATGAGCAGAAGGCCGTCGTCCGCGTAACCGGTTAAAGAACAGCCGCATGGTAGCGGAATCGCAAGAAAATCGTCAAAACCTAAATTCCATAAATAAGGACCGAGAACCGAACCTTGAGGGCATCCCATGGTTAATGACTTCGATGCGGAATAGTGTCCAAGTTTGAGCTTCGCGGAGCCATTGAGAAAGTAAGAGGAAACAAGAGAATAGATGTTTTTATAGCAACCACGGGTTTTTATTTTAAGTAGTAGCATAGGCCACCATGCGTTATCAAAAGCCCCAGAAATATCGAGGAAGATCCCAAGTACATATTTATGTTCGGACGAGGTTACAGTTTCCCTTACAGAAAGTACCGCGTCGACGGTAGATTTACCTATTGTGAAACCGAATTGATTGCTGTGAAATTTCGGCCCGTCTGGCAGCAAGCGTGGTACGATAAGGCGCTCAAGCAGTTTCCCCAAAGATGGTAGTAGGGTTATGGGTCGATACGACTTTGGATCGTCCGGGGGCTTGTCGCCACTCTTTGGAATTATTTGTATAAAGCCACGTCGCCAAATTTCAGGAAAAACGCCGTCCGCAATGCATCGGTTATACACTGTTAAAATTGCGTCACTCGCGGTTTTACACGCCTCTATAATCATTTTATTAGATATTTTATCTTCACCCGATGACTTATTGAGTGGTAGCCGCAGTATATAACTGCAATACATTTTGTCTCTTTCCAAACTTGACTAATAAATGAAACTGTCCTCTTTGTCCTCAGAACAAAAGTCCAAGAGGTTTCCCGTTCTGGTCTTCATTCATGGTGACTCTTTCGAGTGGAGTTCTGGCAACCCGTACGATGGCAGAATGTTAGCTTCGTACGGAAATGTGATGGTCATCACTGTCAACTTCAGACTGGGGATTTTGGGTGAGTGCTTTGCTTATTACGCTTTACATATTAGGTATTTACAAAATTGCCAGAAAGTTTTTGGAAATTTCAATACCGCAACATCAATCTACATGAAGTTGTGATGTTTATAGACTAAATAATAATTAATTCATTTTTTAATTCCTATTGATTGGGGTTAATTTTCTTTATTCAAATTAATTGTATTATTTTTTTATATTTAACGCTAATTCATTTTAAATCTACTCTCTATGCATGACTATGGGAATATCAAATCATGTTACGCGTTTGACGTAATTATTTTTTAACTATTAAGAAATTGCTACATGACTCTTTTTGACAGAACTAAGCTCAATTATGCACTGCACATTAGCATGATGCAGTATATTAAGTTTAAGTTGCATCAGAGGAATACAGACAAGTCTGAAACCTCACGTGTCAGTATTAAGGTTCCATTTCTTGTCTCCAGGTTTCATGAAGCCAAGTCTAACAGAGCACGTCTACGGTAATAACGGGCTACTAGACCAGTTGGCAGCTCTTCAGTGGATCAAAGATAATATTGAGGACCTGAACGGAGACCCATCATCAGTGACACTGATGGGTCATGGCACTGGAGCTGCCTGTGTCAATTTCTTGATGCTGTCCCCAATATCGAATGGTAAGCGTACAATTTTGAGCCCTCATTCTCTTTTTTTAAGTTTAAACTCCTCATAGATTCCCAGCATCTGGGGCGAATGGAGACTTATGTTGGACTTTTACGCGACTAAAAACCCACGGTTCCTTTTGTTACCATGAGTCGAGAGGCCGGTATTGTTCACGCATGATTTGCGCCACCGACTGGGACACTTTATCCTAAATTCAAGTGGTACTATGTTATTTGTTACTACTCAACTGTTCTATAGAGTATAACTTAATAACGGGATCATCGTTTTTTCGAGTATTGTCGAACTTCACTGCCTCGGTGCTTTCCTTTTGGTCGCGACTATTGATTCTGACTGTCAAGAGTTGCAGGGGTGTTAAATCAGTAATAGTCTGGCACACCCATAAGCCCTCTCAGACCGGGAGACATCCATGAAGCGCCTTCCTAGTCATAATTATCTATGGGAGAGAAAAATGTGATTTTCCACCCCAGAACAAAAATATAATAAATCTCTGGTAGTTCTAATACCTCTTAAACTAGTTTCTCACAAAACCAACAAGAACTCTAGGTTTCCAAAAAGCCTTTTTTAGTGTTAAATGTTAAATTCTGCTGCAAAAACTTCACAGTAGTTTACGATGCAGCTGTTGCGAAAGTTGTAAAAGAAAAACAGAAACGCGTCGCTTCCAAGTTTTAATTCCTAACAGTCGGCGTGTTCACACCGCTCCCATTCCTCATTCTTCAGAGACTTACCTATCATGATGTTCAAGCCATTACACAAGCTATATTTTATTGTGAACGTATGAGTTTTCTCACGATGTTTTCCTTAATCGTTTCACAGCGATATCGCACTGCCGTTCAGACGTCTTTACTGTACGTACTCTCGACTCTTGAATGCTTTTCGTAAACGAGCATTAGCGCGATAGCATCTTTAGCTATCGATACGAGAACGCAGTACGATTTTGGAATGATGTTTGTAACTTTGCTGTCGTTACTTGTACTCCTATCTTGTTCTTGGTAGTACACATTAGCTTGATATTCTGTTTTTTTTATAGATTTGTTTTTATCCACAAATTTTCTCGCTGGGAGTTACTTTTTAATGTTTCAGACTCAAAGGCTCCAAACGATGCCTTTGAGTTTTTTTTATTTTCTTGCTCGATCTTATTGTACGATGGTAACCCTACTCGCAATTAGCCTGTTTTTCTTTAATTTACATTATTATCTTTTTTTTATAGGGTTGTTTCACCGTGCAATACTGATGTCAGGATCAGCGCTGTCAGACTGGGCGATGACAAAAGACCCAACGCCGTACACATTACAAGTGGCCCAGAGTTTGGGCTGCAACCCAAGCTCTAAGAACATGATGACTTGCTTGCAGAAGAAACCGTAAGTGTTACCGTTACTGATACCATAATCATTTCAGACAAATAACAAAATCCAAAGGTCGTTCGCTCACTGACTAAACTTATCTTAAAAACAACTTAATCTATGAAGCCGAAGTTTGTAAGTAGTTAACAGGTAGGTAGAAGACATTGGTTAAAAACGGATTTGATTTCGACTGCAACTTTGAATCCCACGTGAACAAAGCCATAAGCAAAAGCTAGGTATATAAACATTAACTTTGAAAAAAAGAAAATCCATTATTTTTTCTAAATGTAATAATAATTAGGTCTGTTGTAATCTAAGTTTTGGATTCAACAGTCATACTGAAAAACCTTGCCTATTTTAGGCAACGCAGCAATCGAGTAAAAACAAAACAATATCACATATTAAGTCTTTCACAATCTCCTTTGTCATTCACCTCCTTTAAAAAGAAAAGCTTCGATACAAAATATTTAACACTACAACCTCCCCCATTCATTCCATTATTCTTTATCAGAATAACTTTAAAGCCGGTCTTTAAACCTAAACGAACAATAAACCGTGGAGAATATTCACCATTGAGCAGTTTCTATTCCTCATCTCAAGCGTTAAAAGCTTTTAACGTTTATAGAAATTTTAAAAGCCTTATAAAATATGTAGAGTCCATTCCGGTTTTAATGTTCGAGCGCACAGATTGTATTAGCAACGCATCTGTATTGTGGGTTAAGCCTATTTGCAGTTGATTTATTTTGAATAAATAATAACTTAGTAGTTCATCTCTTTGTGAAGGAGCTCGTCCGGGGAAGTACTACCACCATACTACTAGTAGTTCCTGCCGCGTATGGGTGCTGGTGTAATTAGAGGCATATGAGACATTTTAACTTTGTCTCTGAGATGGCAACGCATTTGCAAAGCCTCTGGTGTTGCAGATGTCTGTGAAGTTAACTCAAAAATAAGTACTTAATTCATGAACATGATTAAAAAATTACACAGCTCTAAATATTTGTGTCCATAACAAATTTAATCAAGTCTAATAACTTAATTATGAAAATAAGATTACACTGCAATTTTCGATATGTCCCTTTAAATAAAACATTATCCCGGCCAATTGCAATAATTACTCTTTCTCTGTGTATTATTGTAAATATGAAATAATAATCTTTCCAACCTTTATTCTACAAGAGGATTATATTGTAAACAAGGCTGACCTCTGTGTTCTTTTTTCGAATAATCAGGCAGTATTTTTTTTATAATATCATGAACATCAATGTTATCGTTTTCAGTGTAATGAGCTTTCCTTTTAACAGTTTATTTTGGTAATAATTAATATTTTTTACCCTATTTACCATCCTTATGTAATTAGTACCTAGTTATTATAATAAACTGAGGGAAAAGAACTTACCTCTAGTATCTTGAACGAAAATCAACAAACGTTTACACTTGCTTTACGTCATTGGTTACTACTCCGCTCCCGTGAGACGTAGCGTGATGTTTTATAGCCTATACTATTCCTTATGAATCTAGAAATCACATATCTACAAAATATTTTTTTCTGACGGGTAGTTCTAGAGTTTTGTGTGTTTAAACAAACAAAAACTCTTCATCTTTATTTTATTGGTATATTACCTAGTTTAGCGAATTTGCTTAAAAATACAGTTTATTTACAGATTATCTGAAATCAAGAAGGTGCAAATCTTAGCTCGAGAGTTCGAGACACCACTGGGGCCAGTAGTAGCTGGGTCGTTTATACCGAATGAGCCAGCCAAGACTATGGAGTCATACCCTAATCTATTGAGCAAGTGAGTATGTCAAAGTCAAATCATTTCTTTCAGATCAACTATTTACAGGGACTTTTGAATTGTCAAGGAGTCGGTCAGTTTGTGAGAAAGTTGACGGTAGTTGCTCCTTCCAAAACGTAGGTCTCTATGGACACGAACGAGCAAGAAACTGTATTCCCCAAAGGGTTAGGCAGAGGTGTAATCAATGTACACCCATAATTCGCTGGTATTTTAACCTGGTTTGTTTTGGTTTGTTTGTCTTTTCAATTAAGTTTTAACAAAATACTAGTAGCATTATTCTTGTTGTTTCTATATATTATGACTAGCTGTTGCCCGCGGCTTCGCTGACGTTAACCTAAGTGACTATGTCATTATAATCTTCCAAGCATGTCGTTGGTTGCTAAGGTGACTGCTAATATTACGCTTGTGAGTTTTGGGAATTTGTCTGTAGACCCCCGGAGTCTGGATTTGTGCCTAGTTAGTAATGGGCTTACGTCATACCTGGGTCTAAAACCCAGCCTAAGTATGATGGCTTTACTATCCCTTTACAAAATACTATGATGTGGTGTCAAAATTTACTTATTTTTCTTTCGAACCATTTACCTTTAACATTATACCTTACATTCTAGCTTCGATATGTCTAGTAAATCAAGACCGTAGACATAAATTTTGTTATCAGAGCAACTGGCAACAGAATCTTAGCTTCGTGTTTTTAATGTTATGTTTTTTGGGAGAAAGTATAGACAAAAAACAGTTAGCATTAAACTTATTAAAAGGCTAAGCAAAATTTAAACTCTTATAGAGAGGTAAATTTTTCCCTTTATCTTTGGCAGAATTACGGTAATCTTCAGAATATATGTCCATTTAGAAGTTAATTTTTAAGCATGTAGAATTTTTTCGTTTATCAAGAAGAAAAACCTTTTCAGATAAATCGTCCAACACTTGTTTGAAGAGTCGAGGTGGTTATTAGGCTCACGGTGCGGTAAACTTTGTTATTTGAGCATGGGTAGTAATCATATGAGTTCTCCCACTCAGTCGGATGGTCAGACTCTTACTAAGTAAAACCCATCCGTGTTCCCCCTATTGCTCTTTGCGTTCCAGAGCCGCATTGTGACTCTGTCAGAAAAAAACCGCAACCTTGGTACCTTGGTGGCCCTAATGGACCCCGTGTTCTGAGCTGACATCTGTTTAAGCGTGGAATACAGCGTGCCGTCGACCCGGGTCTGGTTCTCATCGGACGGCGAGCCACCCAACGCCCGGGATGCCCCCTTCTGTAGCGGCGGCCGCGGCGTGAGGTTGGCCTTTTAATCATGCGTTTCGCCTTTTTCTTCACTATCAACAGGAACTGTGTGAAATCCTGCTTCGCAAAAGGAGCTGATTGCTTCCCAATAGCCCTCGCTTCAGACCATGGATTGACCCAGTGCCGAACGCAAAAGATCACCGCCACCGATCGCCACCATGAGGACACGACGGTGCTCCTCCCAAGCAGAGCAAAGCAGAAGAAACGCGCCGTGCCCTCATATCAGAAGTAGGCAGTGACCTGTCGCTGTCAGCCGTAGTTACTTCGATGGTCGGCAGCGATGAGTCCTGGAACGCGGTGGTGTCCTTCTGCGAAACGGTCATCTCGCAGAAGGAGGCTGCGGAAAGGGAGAGAGAGATCACAACCTCTCTTCGGGCCCGCAGCAGGCGCACCGGGCGTCGGTGGAGGGCGGACAACGCCCTCTTCCGGCCCCCCTGAATGGGTCCAGGGGTAGCGGAGTTGGGGACGTCCGTCGCCCTCTATTCAACTGGACCCGAGGTGGCGGCGCGTAGTGTTTCACGCGCGCCCCTCTTTGACGTCGCGGGGGGAGTCTAACACCTCACTCCCCCCCCTGACCTGAGGAGGCCCATAGCGGCGGGTCAGCACCAGTCGGGGATCGTGGAAGGCGCGTACGTTCCCGGGATCCCCAGCGTAAGTGTAGGAATGGAACACTGGGGTGGTTTTTAGTCAGTAAGAGTCTGACAGACCCCTCCGCCCTCCCCAGGGCGGTGGACATCCATGAGGATTTTCGAACCAGGCAACAAAAAAAAGGTTCTTAGTTATGCTTAAACCTATTTTATATAAAAAAAAATTTATTAAAATAATGACAATAAGTAACAATCAATGGAGATGGAACTCACACAAAATAACTTACTTGGCTTTCATTAAACAGCAAAGCTTTTAACTTTATTTAAAACAATTAAAAATAGCCAATTAGCCATTCCCATACATTATTTAACTAATCTGCTGTATTGTATGTATTTAATAGCAATCCCGCGGTAAAATGTTCAAGAACAATAAACATAATGTACTAATGCTTACCTAACCCCATTATTTATTACAAAAAGCCTAACTATTTATTACGGAACCTACCACCCAAATCGAGAAGTTGATTCTGAAAGGCAATGAATCGGCTGTGCACTTAAGTAGGCCGCTGCAAACACAATTTGACAAAATGTGGCATTATAGACCCGCCTGGCATGCAGTGCACCTGTATCAACTGGTGTAAATTATTGTTAGTGGTATCATCGATCCCGGTCTCGGCGGCGCGTTGTGTTCCACGCGCGCCTCGGAGAGATGTCAGCACTGTAGACAGGGCACGCTGGGATTAATGCCTGCCAAGGTTGCGGAATTTGTTGAAAAGAGTCACCGCGGCCGTGGAACACCAAGGACATTAGGAGAAACACAGATGGGTTTTAGTCAGTAAGAGTCTGACATTCTCTTCCGCCCCGCCTAGAGCAAAACCATCAAATGGATTCTCCATTTGATGATTTTCCATCGTTCAAAAAAATGGCGAATCATCGATGCGAATTGATCGATCAAAAGAAGAAGAATTCAAATCGCGTAATAATAAACAGCAATATGTTGGCCCGACATTTTTAAAGACTATTTTGTCAAAATTAAAGTCAAACAGACAAAGATTCTACAGTAATACGTATACTTTCTGCTCTACTATCATATCATAACAGTTTTGACGTCAATGATGTTGTGTGTAACTATGTATAGACATTATTTTCTCCTAAAATAATAAAAGTTTTGAAAAAATAAGAAAGCTAAATGTTATGGCAGATGAATGCCTACTTCTATTTTATTATTGTTTGGAAATCTTCTAGCATGCTAAAAAGATTTTTAAAAATCACAAAAAGAAAAACAGTCTCTGGGGACCGAACTCAAGCCCAACGATTTGGGAAGCGGTCATCGAACCATTAGACTAAATACTTCGATACAAAATGATTTAAAATAGCCGTTCTAGTTTGCCATGATTGTCAGCTTCGCTCCTTGAAGGTATAGCGTGATGATAATAATTTCAGCAGTTCAATCCCCAGCTATCAAAAGTATTCTTATATTTTGTCTCGTCTTTTTGTAAACCCGTCGTAATCTGTAGGAGAATAAAACATAATGCAACATTGCTCATCCCCCAAAGTAGATAGCGTGATCATTTATAGCCTACGGTCAAATTTGGCCTATGTGGAATATATATACAAAAATTGAACAAAATCTGTCCTGCAGTATTTGCGTGATGCGTTCACAAACAAACAGACAAACAGACAAAAATTCTAAAAAATATATTTTCGGCATTGGAATCATTCCCCGACCTCGTAGCAATTACTTTTTTCCAAAAATATTAAATGTACAGTTTTGACATCGCTACAATTTTATTATATGTATAGATAACCTGACAAACACGTCAGTGTCATGGTCACAACCTTGACTCGGTAAGTCCTCCGAGCAGACCGTCTAATTGTGCAAAAAGAAAAAACATTGCCTACAATTTTGTAGATAACTTTCCAAAATTCACAAAGTCTAAATTTGTACAAGTAATATCATTAATGTGCGCTACCATTGCCTTCAGGTAATAAAGATAATTCTTCATGTCCAGGTATCAACTGCTCAGCGGTGTGACAGAAATGGAGAGGTACCACGACTTCGGAGTCATAGAGTTAGAACATGGTGTCCTGGAGAATCAGAGAGATGACTTCATCAGGAAGTACGCGAAGATCAACTTCGAGGGCGCCGAGGACGAAACGTTGAAGTCTATTTTGAAAGAGTGAGTTTTTGGTAAAGTTTCCTTTCGAAATGATTTTTGGTTACCCCATCCCATCTGTATTTTTTAGGGTTATGAATTACAAAAGGAATTTACTGAATCCTTGTAAATCACAAAGTGATTTTATTAAATATCTTGGGGTACGAATTCGGTTCTTAGGATAGTTTTATATTTCAATAAACTTCACTTATGTCGCCATATATAATTTTTGCGTATTGTGTTAAATTACTATTTTATGTTATTATATTTGATGTAGGTACTTATATATATAAAAGAAAAATCTTGTGTGTGTAGTCTTCTCCGGCTAATCTCCCAAAAATATTTCAAAGCCACATCCTCGTTCTCTAGGCCTTCTTCAGAGACGCTAACTAACCTTATTTTTGCTTTTCCAGATATTCTCCTTCCAAGTTAGATCCTCAACGTTGGAACGTGGAAACCAACCGTGACGTCATCCTGAACATGTTCAGTGACGCTCGCACCCTGGCTCCCGTCATCCGCTTCGCCAACTACCAGTCCAAAGCCAACAGGCAGTCCTACTTCTACGTCTTTGGACATAATTCTATCAGCTCGGATTATGCTGCGGTAAGTCTGATCTTTATCTGCCTCGTTAGCCTAGTGGTCCTAAGCACGACTGCTACGCTAGAGGTCCTGGGTTTGATCCCCAGGTCGAGCAAACAGTATTATTTGGTTTTTCTATGAAATTCTCATTAGCAACTCGGAGTTAGGATTTGTGCCCGATTAATGGCAATAGGTTCGCCCCCTATTACATGGGACCTAAAAACATACCGGCGGACTGTGGGTGTACATTGGTACACCTCTGCCTAACCCTTCGGTGAATACAGGCTTGATGGTATGTATGTATGTAACTACACAAACCACTCGTAAACAGACAATTTAAAAAGAGAAACAAGTAAATAGTACATGCAAATAGAAAGAATTCAAGAGGAAAATGTATTTCCTGAAATCAAATCGACTTCCATGAATTGCTTGAAAACATTTGACGTTGAAAGCTGAAATGTATCGCGATCGTCTTTTGCTTCATTTCTAGAACAATGGTCGGTAAAAAAAGTTCGAATGGCCTTAAGTTAAGTTCTTTGAGTTTCAAAAGAACCGTACTGCAACAGATGCTTAAGTAATATAGATGAAAAATCGTTTTAATCGAGTTAATGTTTGGTGACTTTGCCATTTGATTCGGGTGATTACTGTAATGTGGTTTAGTAAGTGTTCGAGAGCAAGGTGTAGGAAACCCGCACAAAGAGATATAATTTTAATATCCTTTATACTTTTAATACGAGTATACAATAAAAAAATATTTTAGTGGCCTGATGGCCCAGTGCTTAAGGCGTCCCTGTCTCATGCACGAGGTTGTGGGTTCGCAACCGGGCACGAGCATGTACCGATGTGACTTTTTCTAATTCATATGTACTTTCTAAGTTTATCTTGGTCATCACTGACATCGGTAAGAGGCCGTTGAAGCGGTTTAGAAACTCTGACACTAGGGTGTGTGGGGTCGTTAGACCTTACTGCCCAAACGATAAAGAAAGAAATATTACGTTTTTAAATAATACAAAAATAAGAACATTTACATACTTGCATAAACTCACGCCTTTTTCCCATGAGGGTAGGCAGAAACCACAGCATTTTTAGATATGTTTTGAATCCCGCCGGTAAAAGAAACAGGGTTCAAGGCTTCAGAGAGAGAAATTCCCTAACGATGCGGGCCATTTCTAGAAGTACTGTCTTCGTAATCAAGCTCTTGATTCAGCCACCTAACGAGAAGCTCCTTAAATGCTGGCCGATCTTCTTAATTATTAAATTAATTCACCTTCATCGTCATTTCAACGACGTCCACTGCTGGACATAGGCTACACTTAAAGATCGCCACAATGACTAATGATTTGAAATTACTAACTAAAACTAATTATAAAATTGTGCTAAATGTGTCAAACATTTGGCAAAATTAAATTACTATCAGGCAAAAACAGGTCATTGGATTCATACATATTCATACTTCCAAAATTTATGCTTCGAATAGATTTCAGAATTAATTCAAAATTACTTCGAAAATTGAGAGAAATTTGACCTCCAATGTAGCATTAAAGTACAAACTAATGCTTTGCAGTGGGGTACCCTCACGTTTCTGCCCTAACTAGTAAGAAAGTATGTATATGCCTTCCAAGTTAGGGTTATGAAATTAGTTTCATAATGATACCGTAAACTACAGTGAAGATACTGCAGACCAGGTGCCAGGAACAGCTGTTACATCAAAGATAAGCTTCTGGTTTAATATACATGGAAGATACCAAGTCTTACTTAGTTTATTTATACAGGACATTTATAAGTTTTCGTCTGTTTATCGATATCATTTTATTACCGAAATAATGAAAATTAATATATTTTTGTTTAATGCACTAGCATTTGCCTGCAAGTATTTCCACGTGAAAATCGGGTATGCCGTGATAAAACATTTCCTCCGAGTGTAAATCGAGAATTAAAAATATCCTATATCACTCCGTGATAGTTTACTTTTCTATCAATGTTTATTTTTTTGTTAAAACCGCTGTGTTAATTTAATGCAATTCTCCTTTCATTTAAGAGTAACGACTCTTGAGAAGAACTTTCCAGATCTTACAATTTTTCTTTAAATGACTATGCTTCACACTTGGAAACTCTTCTGTATCGTAATATATAAATTCACACACACACAAACAGCAAGACCCGGAACAACTACCTACAAATATCTGTTCAGTGCGGGAATCGAACAGCCAGCGCAGCAGCCAATCACTCGCCTACTGCATCATTTCTGACCTCATAATTATATTTGCAGCTCAACAAAAGCGTCCAAGGTCAAGAGTTGCCGTACGTATTTGGGGTTCCTCTAGGAGCTACGAACACCCACTTCAGTCCTGACTACACGCAGCAGGAGAAGCTACTCAGTGAAGTCATCATGAGGATGTGGACCAACTTCGTGAAATATGGGTAAATTTCAATCTAAGAAGAAAAACATAATATAGTAATACAGTTTATTTTCAAGACCAAGACTAGAGTCAAGAGGTTACCCATCTCGAATAAATAAAAAATACACCTATATATTTTATACTTACCGCGGGAGAAACCTGTTATAGAAAACGAAAATCTGTTAAAATATATTTTTTTAAGTTTTGTAAGATGTAAGACTTACAGCTAAAAACAGAATAAGCACATTCAATTAGACTAACAAATAATTACAGGTCTTCACTTATAAATCAAATACAGAACGATTCTATATAATAAATATAATAAAAATCTTCAATGAAAAGCTTTTACTGAAACGCTTCATTTCAATATTATAATATTACAAAAAGATTGAAGTCGGCAGATTTGACTTTTATAAGATAACCTTTAACCACAGAAATAATCAAGTAATCTTTGATTTGGCAAATCGGATCCTAAAATGGAATTCGTTTTGTTTAGTCACCTAAACTTCATTTGAAGATTTGCTTTACTTTTTCCGATATCTACATATAATAAGCTAAAGAGATTTTTGTATATTTCTTTGTTTAAGCGCGCTAATCTCTAGAAATACCAGTCGCATTGGGGAAAAACTTTTTTTAAATAAGAGCTAAATTTATGTCTTTGCCATTGATGAATATTAGGTAAATACTATTTATTTGCATACACAAAACGTAGTTGAATCATAATAAGGAAATTAAAAACTATGTACAGTTAAAAATTAAAAAAAATGCCATTTAACATCACACTCAATGTTGCAAGCAGAAGCTAGTATTCGATAAAGCAAGACATGGTGGTGCCACAATAGATTGACTGTTTCTATTGCACTTTGAGTGAATTCACACGGGCCATTACATTCATTTTATAAAATTTCGTTATTATAAGCATTCATAACTACACTATACTATTAGGCACCGTACGGCCTGTACTGATAAATGTATGTGTGCGGTTTAAAATAAATAAAATATTTTTCTTGCAGATCTCCAAATTCACAAGCTCCGGTCAAGTTCTACAACTTGGACAGAAGACATTGGAGTCTTTATGATCTTGACTGGCCAGAGTATGATGGTACCCGACAGTCTTACTTGAAGTTTGGTAAGCTCTTATTATGATATTTCGGTCATCTTTTAACTGCTATCGCTATACCTTACGTGCAGCAAACAAGCCTGTGAGGACCAACGTGGCACTCACATAATTACATATAGAAGCAATAAGAATAAACGTAACAACATAGAGACTTACCTACGTTTTGTAACGAGCAATTAGCTTCAGCTTTCAGACTGACTGGTGACAATTCAGAAATTTCTGTAAATGGTTCCATTGAAATAAGATGATTTGACTTTGACTTTGATTTGTTTTTAAAAAGGTTTTAGCATCATTATGCTGTCCGTGTTTTATTAAACTTATTCCTTGCTATCGAAGTCATTAATTTCCTAGACACATAAATTCACAAATTTTCTTATTTTTACCCGACTGCTTCCAGAAGGAAGGTTATGTTTTTGGCAAATTGGTCAATGTCTTTCTTATTTACAGACATCCCACCAGAAGTAGACACATCATACCGGTCCATCTATACAAAGTTTTGGATGGATACATTACCCAACAAAGTGAGCAAGTATGTAGTAGATCCACTGTTTGGGTATACTCCACCTCCTTCCTCGCCGAGACCGAAAATTACTCACAGAAATACGGCGAGTACAGGAGGGAATGCAGGTAAGACAATTTATTATTATCGTAGTGTATTAGTAGCAATTAAAGAAACTGGCCAAGTGCCAGTCGAATTGGCACACGAAGAGTCCCGAGCTGACGTAAAAATTTAACACTACCTATCCCTTTAATTTTTTATATTATTCTATGTTCACTGGTTTTATGTCATAAAGGCTATAGAAATACTCATGCTGTGAAAATTTAAATTTACGCTTCAAAAGATCTAGGGCCTGCGATACACGGTCAATTTGATTCATATTATTTTTTGTTTATTTCAATTATTTCGATACCCATTGAATGACGGATTATATACTGAAGTACAACTGTTATACGTTTCAAAATATTTATCCCATGTAACAACATTATTTTTTTATTTTTACAGATCCAATCCGCAAAATATGGACACCGCATGTGGCAGAAACACCGCACTATTCTTCATCAATATACGGACAAATGCGGCCATATTCCCAGCCAGTACGCAGGCCGGACACAAACGTTATATACAAGGAGATTATGTCCATCGAGAAGCCATCGCGACCCGTGCCATCGGGATTAATCGAAAAATCCTTCGTACACACTACTACGAGCAAACCAAAAGTCAACACCATGGCGGTGAAAACGTCCAGTGCAAATATAACATTGATAGTCTCGTTAGCTATTCTCTTTCTCGCCATCAACGTCGGAATTTGTTCCATATTGTATTTCAAAAAACGTAAGCTCAGGCTTCGGGAACAAACACTCGAGAGTTCTCATCAGCCGCGCGCTGAAATAGGCGAAGTGGATGTAATCGGTCAAAAGAGTTCGAAGGATGACAAAAGCGCTTTACAAACTCTAAAAAAAAGTTGCAGCGTCATCAAGTCGATGAGTTTTAATAAAATGAAAAACAATTCTAAGAAACATAAAAAGAAATCTGATCCCTGTAAGACGCCTAAATCTGACGACTCAGGAGGGTTTAGAGAGAGATTTAAACTAAGAAGGCACTTATCGACGAGTACTTTGGATGCTCATACTAAAGTAAGGGACTGGATTGCCAATGAAATGATGCACCGTTGCTCTCCGGGGATACTAAGAAAATCAAACTCAGATTTAAACGAAAAACATATGACTGTCGCAAAACCATTCACGAGATCTGAAGAACTACTTTCAGATACTAAGAAAAATAAGAAGGATAGCCTGCAGATGAATGACAGCGTCAACTCTAAAAGCTTCGCATCAAAAACGTATAGTAAAACTAGAACATCGGAAAAAACTACATCCACCTCAGCACTCGGCTCACATTCTTCTATAGGAAGTAATAAACAATCACTCAACAGTATTAAACAAACAAGTAAATCTAATGATTCCATAAAAAGCAAAGCCACTGAAAGTGTTAAGTCTAAAAAAGTATCAGTAGCTATCGACGCGACACCTGCCGCTCGAACTAACTCCATATTAAAACAAGAACCGATCGAAATATCTAAATCATTCGATGCTGGTGACCCAATACATTCCAATAAAGTCGAAAAATCTACGGAGGTTGAATTTAAGGCTCCGAGTTCTATTGAACCAAAACAAGATGAAAAAACATATACAAATGTTGTGACTCTATCAGTTCAAGATAAACCTTTAATGATTTCTCACAAGCATTCCTCATCTGATCCAGTAACAGATGTTAATTATGATAAATTACTAGAAAAGATGGAGTCTGCTAATCTTGCGAATATCTTACCACCTGTTACTTTCAGAAACGATATAAATGTGACGTCTCGTGAGGAACGGTCACAAGCCAACCCAATGACAGCTGAAGAAGCCTTGTTGACCATTAAGAAGAGAAACTTCCCAAAGGTACTCCCTGATTTACCTAAAGCCCAAAAGCGATTATCACTACAACCGTCTTCAATGCAAACTTTTCGTGGATATGCATCAATGGATGATCGCCCCAGGGTTCCACCGCAACCTCCACCGAGGACCACAACGTTGGAGCGACGTCTTGCATATAAAAATACAAAACCTTTGTCTTCGTTTGACGCTTCCAGCGTTAAGAAAATTAATGAAGATGTTATGGTTAAAAACTACGAAAATATTGATAGTTTGTCTCCATATTATCCTGTTCCATCGCGCAATGCATCATTTGATAGGAGTAAACCAGACACAACTATTATAATGGCAAAGGATAGAGAGTTTCCTAGAGTGATAATTGCATCTAGTGATATTTCATTATCACAAGAACCGAGAATTGTAATCACTCCATCTCCGAGCCAGGCCGAAATACCTACAAATGCGCCTAGGGTTCGCCTTCCTGCTGATTTCCACATCCAAGCTGGATCAGTTACATCTTTTTCATCGTTTTGCTCTGATGAAGATGACGATGAAGATATTGATATTGATGAAGAATTTGAAGATAAGCTAATACAAGAATTGGTTGGTGGCGTTGATTCACCAACCAATATGGACGACGTATTAGATTCCAAGGGTCCAGACTCGATTTTTGAAAAGAAATTAGAAATTGTACCAGTTAAAATTAATCCCGGTATAGTAGTTCCTAAAAAAAAAGATGATTATGTATGTGTTAGTGATTTATTTTTACCAGATGTGAGTGATTTAGAAAAAACTGCCCAAATTAAACCAAATTTTGGTTTGAACAAACTGCAGCATAGAACAGAGAGTATTCATAGACCACCAGAAAAGGCGGTTAAAGTGAAACAAAGGAAAAGCATTAGAACGCCTTCAATTTTGAACCGTAGTTCGAAAGGCAAAAGGGCTAGTGATAAAAGCGCTGATTCAGTGAAACTGGAACATTCTAATTCTGGTTCATCCAATGATACTGAAACAAGCACAGGAACCGTGAAAAAGGTTGAATTTAAGAAAGGTTGATTTATAAGTTAGACTGAGAAGTAAGAAGTATAGTCATTATAGTTTTTAATTTACAAGTTCAATATCCCAGTTAATGATTTTGTGGTTTTGCAATTTTAAGCTGTAGGAACATACAACAGTAAGATCTCTGTAGATTTAATAGATAAAGTAAATGATGAAATAGTGCCTTTAAATGTTGTAACAATTTATTGTTTATTTTAGAAATGGGTCAATACTATTATGATTAATTGGTCTTGAAACTTGAAATTTTGTACAAAGGATAGGTTATGTGTAAACCAATTGTTATAATACACTCTTTTATTTAATCATTTGGATGTAAATTCCGGAATTCAAGTGTTACTGCTAAAGCTACTAAAGCGTTACAATAATAATGTATATTTTCATATTAATGGCCACATAAAAATGTCAAAATGTATGCTGTTTTATTCTCGCCGTATCTTTCGCACATTTACTAGTAGTAGTTTAAGATAAGAATTATTATAGTACCTACGTAGTAGGTTAGTGGGTTCACAGTGGTAATATAAATAGTCTTATGTTAAATGTAATAAGAGTACTGTGTATGAATGTATGACTAAGATATCTGACCAAATGTAAGCCAAAGTACCATTTATGTAAAAATGCATTTAGAAAATATAAGTTTTGTACAAAATTAATTGATTTGTTTTATTGTGTTCGGTAGACTTATGTATCAGGTTTTTTTAACTTTTGAATATTCTCTCATCTCTCATCTGATTTCAAGTTGAGATTTTCTTTACAAATATTATAAAAAAAAAATTGTTTGTTCGTAAGAACAGAAGCTAGTCTACAGTAATAATAGATTATTTTTTTCTTTTATGTAACGTTCAAAACTGCCTTTTTATGGCCTAATTGAATTAATTTTTGTTCTCACTTATATAGAGGTGAAATTTATTTATGTTTTTGTTTGTTAATTTTGTCCGATTACAAAAATTATTTCACTGATAGAAAGCTACACTATTCCCTAGTATCATAGCCTATTATATAATAGTATACTTGACTTTAACGCAGACAAACACGCGGGCAAAAGCTAGTACAAAATACAAACAGCTCACAGAAAGTAATACAGCTCAATATTCTCGAAGAATATATGAGTAAACAATAGCAAGTTTCTCATAGCCTGCTTTTGTATCCTAACAATAAAACGAGCAGTAAGTATTCAACAATATTCCCGTCTTCGCGAAATCTCTTATTGTCTTTTGAAAACGTTGTTACTTCCCAAACGTCTCGAATTATATTTTGATCCTCAATGTGGTGTAAGTTAGAAGATACACCATAAAGTTTGTAAAAATATACTTAATGAAGTCGGAAATTATTTATTTATTAAAACTTTATGCACAAATGTAAAAATACACCGTACAAAGACGGACTTAATGCTTAATTATAATATGTTCTTTCCATCAGCGTGACCATTTTTTTGTTCTAGACCATACCTAGGAACCTTCTATTTGCGGAGATCAGATATTGATGGTCAAAGTTCCAGTAGATTTTTTCTAGGACATTATTTTAAATGTTTATAAGTAAATTTTAATAAAATTCTCCAGACCAACTTCGGTCGCGCGGCTAATCTCAATGGAGACTAGCCAAGTACGCAGAAGATATTATAATATCCCCTGCGTGCTTAGCTAGTCTACAAGCTACCTGGTACACAAGTTTTTCCGCAAACACAGGTGCCTTCAATCTTCCCTAACTCTCATAGTCCGATGGTACGTCATACCAATGGGGCAGTTAATGAAAGTTTAATACCTCCATGGCTCCTGTGCTGTTACGGGAATCTACAAGGTTCCATAATGAAAAATAAAGTATTCAAATCTTGCAATTTTTGAAAGACTAACCCACGGCAATTATTTACGGTTTTTGGCAATGCCCACCTTAATGCTACGACTTAAGCTGTAAAATTTAATTTCACCGCTTCTATCTTGTAACTTGTTCCTTCCAAAAATTCACAAACTTTACATCCACCAGCGTTATCGTGGAGCGAGTTTGTAAGTGTAATTCTTGAGTCATGACTGCCATTCAAGGTCCCCGTCATCACTGCTCATGCCAATTAGCCCCTGATCCTAACGCGCCACTCCAAAAACTTGGCCAATTATAAATTGTAATCTTACAATGACAGCGGTTCCAGAATTCGGTTGGTTCGTCTTGTTTTAAGTTTTTGTAGTTTTATTTGTGAAAGAAATCTGACTTATATTTTTATATGGTAGTGAAAGGAGACTGATATTGTTGGAAATAACCGTGCATATTTCTATAAGCAGCTTTGAAGCCAAATAAAAGGTTTATTTGGCTTACATTAATACTAACCTATTGTCCCACTGAAGGGTATAATACAAAGAAGGCACGAGCATTGATCATCACAGTTGCTCAAGGTGGATTGGCGATTTCAGATTTACTTTTATTGTAGGTTCAGGTTCTCTCGCGATGTTTTCCTAGACCAATGTAAACTTGAAAGCCAAGCTTGTGTTATGTCCGAGATAAACTTAGAAAGTACATATAAATTAAAGAAGCCTTGTTTCGAACCTACAATCCCATGCATGAGAGGCGGATGCCTACCCCACTAGGCTTTCACGACAATCCCATGAGACTAAAAAAGTCAAAAAACAACACACTTAGGATAAACACCACATTTTTCCCATATATCCGAACGAAACCACAAACTTGAACCGAAAACGCCCGTGTGATTTGCAACAAATTGGGAGCTCTCAGCGTAAAACCGAAATGGCGATTATCTCTTTTGTTTCTGCGGTTCTATTATTTTCACAGGTAATTTTGTATGTAGTGTGAGGACTATGGGATGCTGTCGAGTATGTTAATCATTGACGCATTGTGGAAATGGGGATTGGCTGCTATCTGTTTGACTGTTAAAATTTATAGCTTTGGTAAAATGGTTTGTTTAATTAAGCGAGGTGATGTGATTATTTTAATTGTCCGTCATTAATCCTACTTATGTTATAGAACTTTGTATCGATACCAACTTAATTAAATTAAAGTGTCTGCTTATAATGTCAACATAATAGCTTTTGGCAAACTAAATATAAATTTGAATTTACACGGTATTCATATCAAAAAAGCATTTTTTTTTTGTTTGTCTTTCTGTTTATTGCAGTTAATCTCTAAAATGGCTGGCACCATTTTAACGGAACATTCACTGGCAGATAACTGATTTTATAAGAAATAACTTAGTTCCCACTTCTCTTAGGCCCAGTTTAGCAAAGCCAGACTACTAGTAAGTGCCGGACCCTGGTTTTTAACTGGACCAATCACAAATCTTCAAACAAACTGAGCAAATCACTGTAATTCCGTCCTATCTAATATAAACTTTCTCATTCAGCAAATATTCTAAAATTAAAACAGAAACAATAAATCGTCTACCTTGATTTCAAATTCATTCAACATTATTTCATAAACAGAAAATCTCGGGAATTCAAAACGAAATTCTAATTAATCATTCCGTATTTTGATAGCTGTCATGCGTTGATTACAATTTATAATTATTAACGCTTCTGGGCTGTCAGGTGGAGATCAGTACCTACCTAAAGGTTAGGACACACTTTTTTTTTTTTTTTTTTTTAGAGATGGTAAAATCATCAAATGACCCCCCCCCGTCCAGGGCGGGGCGGGAGGGAGTGTCAGACTTTTACTGACTAAAAACCATCTATGTTCCTTCATGTGCCCTTTGCGTTCCGGGGGCGCGGTATCTCTTTCGAACAACCCGCAGCCCCGGCAGGCATTTGGCCCTTAGTGGCCCCTTCCAGTGGCTGACACCTCTGTGCGCGGAACATGGACGCGCTGTCGACACGGTCTGTCGTTAGTTAATAACGTACGGACGGTGAGCTACCCATTGCTCACCGTCCACAGACCGTGCCTACGGAATCCGCCAGCGGGAGGCGCAATGGTGCCGTTATTGGCAATCCATTGCGCCGGCGGACGCGGTGTCAGCGGTGGCTGCAGGTGCAGCCACGGCGACGGTGGCGGCGGCGGCCGCGGCGGCGGCGGCGGCGGTGCGGGGCCTTCCCCCGGTCCTGGCGGGTACGGCGCAGGCCTTGCCCCCAGCCCGGTGATCGGCCGGCCTGTTAGCCCCCGCACATGCGTCGCAGTGCGGCGGGGCATCGCAAGCCGCGGCCTTGTGACCGGGCTGACCGCAGCGGAAGGTTAGGACACACTGGAGTGAGCAAATTGGAAGCTGGCGCGTTTAGATACTTTAGTAGTGTTTGTATGAACCTCATGCAAAAGTTGTCCACTCCTGTGTGGATAGGCTTTAAGTACTATCAAGTAGTGTTATTTTGCTATTATTGCTTTAATGTCAATATTTTGCTGTTTGATTATTAAAATACATATCTTATCCTTAGCCTTAATAATTCAAATTGCCAAATGTGTTACATTACTATCCAGCAACTAACTAACTAAATAAAATCTTTATGATTATGTTTTATTTAAAAATGTTGATGTTGGTTGGTTTGTTTTGATAAAACTAACACTATTCCACATGATTATTGGTGCAATAATTATTTAAGTCTTAGAGACATTACCCATGTAAAAAAAAATACATTTACCTACCAATGTCGATATTGCGAAAAGGTTTAACCTTTAAACCTTTTCTTTAACATTTCAATAAGGATATAACTCCACTAATAGGCGCACCCTGTATAAGCAAAAATGACACTTTTTGTTACACACACAACATTTTCTTATCCCCTTGTTTCCTTGATATTGTCACGAAATGCTAAAGTATCAAGAAATATATTCCTAGTACAGTTTCACTGCAGAACGTGCACATTCAAATGTGACCGGTTAGTTTTTGAATAAAGAACGCCTGCATTTTCTTTGTTTTGTATTTGCGTGCTGACCGGAAAAACTGTAACGTATTTCAGAGAGAGGAGAGAGATAGATAAAGGCTGCATTCACACCAAACGTAATGCTGACTGACAGTTAGCCGCCACAATCAATAGTCAGTCGGGCTAACTATGATGTACAGTCAGCATCAAAAGTCGATGACCACATTCAGATTTTCAAAATCACTGTACACTATATCACCCATAAATCGCTCAACAAGTTAGGGCGCCAGTATTGAATGAACATCATTAAAGTTCAAAATTAACTGAACACTACTCGTCAAAGGTCACTGAACATCATTTTGTCAAAAATTGCTGATCGTTATAAAGTCCGAAAACACCTTAACTTCAGTTTTTCAAAAGTCACTGAACAATATAAAATGCTTGTTTTGGTTATTTAGTGTAATAACGGCAACTTCCAAAAATAACTTAACATCATAAATAACAAAAGTTACTGAACATTACTTTGTTTCGGATACGTAGCGTAACTATCCAATTAGCTGAAGTGCAAACTAAAAACGGCCAAGTGCGAGTCGGACTCGCGCACGAAGGGTTCCGTACCATTTTCTATAAAAACGGCAAAAAAAATCACGTTTGTTGCATGGGAGCCCCCCTTTTAAATATCTATTTTGTTACAATTTAATTATTTATTTATAAAGTGAATATATAACTTTATACTCTGTAAATATTTCAAGCTGTTGCAAACAGACAGACAGACGGACAGCGAAGTCTCAGTAATAGGGTCCCGTTTGACCCTTGGGTACGGAACCCTAAAAAGTGCTCGTTACTATATTCGCAGAATAATAAATCTAATCTTGTCCAATCCAAACTAAACCATTAAAAAAAAAAAGTGGATGTAAATTTCGAATTTAACTTTCCAAAATAATTTTGTTTTCTTTTTTCATAGTATGAATGAGAAATATTAGAAGAGGGTGTTCAAGCGGCATTACGACTGAATAGTAACCTTATTTGTATAGATATACGACTCACTATAAAAAATCAGGCAGATACTGTTTGAATTTATACCATCGACGTAATGAATGTTTTCTTTTAGTTCGATTGAATTAGGACCTAATCAGTATGCACATAAGACTCATTTTCAAAATTCACACAAATTCCGTTTTAACTCAATTCTTTGAGAAACATAGTTGTGGGTATTTGAAAAACTGTTTAACTCTCCAACAATTTCTACTTAATTATCACTTTGCATCGGATGAAGACCATTGCGGTTGCGATTATTTATCAACTATAAATATTGTATTAGTTATCAATTGCACTTTAGTGACAAATAAACATAATGCCATTTAATGTTCATATTACTGCACATGAACGTCACAGAATAGTGGTATTGCGAGAAGAAGGACTTTCTGTTGCCGAAATAGCTAGAGAAGTGGGAGTTGCTGTAAGTTATTTTATTTTATGTATTTTGAGATTATATAGGATGTAACAATGATAAGATGTTTTTAATATACTATGAATAATATGAGATTATCACATACATCCAAATTGTTGTGTTCCAAATTGTATCCAATTAATGTATGCAGTACTTTTATCGTGATAAATAACAAACATCTTTGACATTAAAATTTATAATATAAGTAAGAAAGGATTAATACCAAGACTAATAATAAACACACGTATTTGTCTCACGATTGTTTGTCGTAAGTGGGAATCTAACAGGGTAGAATCAAAATCGGACGCATAGCATAGGGTCACTTCCGATCAATAAGGGATTGGGAGGGATTTTAACGCAGGTTTTATTTTTATTTTTGTAGCGTAACACCGTGTACTTGTGGATAAGGCGATGGGATAATGAAGGAAACGTTGATGAAACTAAGAAGACCGGTAGACCAAGAAGAACTTCAAGACCACAGGACGTAAATATCATTCGTCAATTCAGAGAGTCTCCGTTTCTTCAAACCAGAAATGTAGCTATAGCTAACAATATTTCTTTAAGCACCGTTCGTCGACGTCTCCACGAAGCTGGTATACATTGCCGAAAACCGGCCCGTAAGTTAAAATTGACTGCTCGACATAAGTTGCAAAGACTTCAATTTGCAGAAAGATATTTAAATTTTGATTTTTCCAATGTAATATTTGCTGATGAAAAGACCTTTCAATCTTCTCAACACGGTCGAATTACCTTATGGAGAATTAATAATTCCCGTTATCAAGAGGAGCACTTAATAGAAAATAGATCCAGTGGAAGGATTTCTGTGGGTCTTTGGGGGTGGATGAATAAGAGTGGACCAGGGGAACTGATAGAAATTGGTGGTCGGCTAAATGCCGAAGGCTACAAAGACATCTTGCAAGATGTTTTACTGCCCACAGCACAGATAATGTTACCTGATATAGCCCCATTACATTTCATACATGACAACTGTGCAATCCACATGGCCCGAGTGTGCAGAGCTTGGTTCCGGGATAACGCTGATCACATTGTCGAAATTCCATTCCCACCAAAGAGCCCGGACCTTAACCCCATTGAAAACTTATGGGGGCTTATGGTCCAGGCTTGGGATGAAAGCACTCCTCGAACAAAGGAAAATCTACTGAATCATGCCATAGAAATCTGGGAAGATTTTAGGGGACGAGATACTTGTGCAAATATGATAAACTCCATGCGAGAACGTCTCCAAAATGTCATCGATGCCAATGGGGGACACACTAGGTTTTAATTATAAGTAGTTTAAGCCTAATCATAGTTGTAATTTATAAAAAATTAAACCTTGTTTTTGTTTATAAAACATTGATTTGATTATGAAAGTTTAAATTTGTTGATTTTTAATAAAAACAAATAATAATCATTAACTGTGATTTATCAAACCATTTAATTTTGTTGATAATAAATAAAAGAGTCGTGATTTACATGTGCATGTGTCTACTTAATTTATTTACCAAACACATATACCTACCGAAAAAAAATACACACACATATTAAACCCAACATTTCATTTTGTTCAGGGACTTTAGAGATAAACGATGGTATGCTATTATTGTCAAAAATTTATTCAGTGACTTTAGAGACGAAGAATGTTATGCTTTTTTTACTATAACTTTGTTTAGCGACTTTTGAAAAGTGATAGTCACCTACTTATGCCCTTTTATGATAATCATTCATTTCTGGTACTTGTTATGTTAAGAGATTTAGGTATAATAAGGTGTACAGCGATTTTGAAAATCTAAATGTGGTCATCAACTTTTGATGCTGACTGTACATACATTTTGAGCTTTACGCTTACAGCCAACAGTCGAAAATAAGTTATCAACAATGTTTTAGGTGCCCAGATGCCTTTATAATGTAAAGTCAATGCAACGTATTTTTTTTTCAAATGGAAGATAATTATAACGGTACAAACACAACACGATCAGAAGATCAACTGTTACTCGTGAAAGATACTTACATCCATTAATCAACTAGGCACGAACTGATAATGTTCAAACGGATTAACAAAGGGCAACTTACTAACTTTTAAGAACAATCGCAAACTAATCTCAGTCTCAATCTGATGAAAATGCCTCTGAATGAGACAAGATTTTAAAAGACTTTTTTTGGTCTTTTGGTTTTCTTCAATCATAGCTAAGAACACTCTCGATCAACTCACCTTTTAAACAAAAAATCCGTTTAGCTGTTTGGGGGCTACGATGCCACAGACAGACATACAGATACACATATACATGCTAATCTTATAAAACCCCTCCGCTTTCATCTTTGGTTAAAAGTAATCCTCATCCAATACTGACGAAAAAGATTTTCCCAGCTTCCCAGACGTAGTCATAATATTGAGTGGTGACAGAACTGTCTAACTTCCACCAATCAGCTTATGATAAGCCTCACAAGTTATGCCACAACTAATACCTCTTAGAGTTGTCCTTAAGGAGCGAGCTAGACGAGAGACTTCAAGCCAGCTTGTTTGTTTCGTCAAAAATTAGTCTAGTTAGGCCTAAAGTTTTATTCATTTTGGTTTAATACATTGTTTATTTTCAAAAGTTAAAACGTAACATACCATCACGCCTGTATTTCCCGAAGAGTTAGGGAGAGGTGTACAATGTTCAGCCACAGTTCACCGGTATGTTTAGCTCCAATGTGATGGGGGCAAGCCTATTGCCATTAACCGACACAAATCCTAACTCCGAGCTGCTACTGGCAATTTCATAGAAACATCCAATAACACTTTGCTTGACCTGGGAATCGAACTGAAGACCTCTAGTGTAGCAGTCGCGCTTAGGAGCACAACGCTAACGAGGTAATCCAGTCTAAAAAATATTGATGGAAAAAACCTAAAAAAAAGTGTTAGAAACCCTGAATAAAACTAAAATAAAGCCAGAACACACAATACCCCACTAACACTTAACATCAACAAAAACGTGCAACGCCAATGTTTTAACATTTACCATTCGCAAAGAATTTACTTTAATCGCATCATATTTTTCCAAAACAGCGGCGAACGGTACGAGTCCCATGCGGTTTGTGCGATACAGACGTTTATACGGTACGATCCGGGGACGTGACGATTTTATACATACAACGTTGGCTGATGTTTGGTTTTGGACGGTTGTTTCGGTTTCAAATGCTCCATTCATAAATATGGTAAGAAATTGATTCATGTTTTAACCACATTTATCTATATAAATAGAAATGTATGGCTAAATGTGTTGCTAAGCGCAGAACTCGAGAACGGGTGGACTGATTTGGCTGATTCTTTTTTTGTTGCGTTTATTATTTTCATGGCATGGTTCCGGGCATGGTTTTTAAACATTTTTTTTATTTGGAAAATCGACCAGTAATATCGTTAATTGGCATCTCTGCAAAGCCGGGGCGGTCCGCTAGTTTTAATAATAAATATTCACGTGTCAAAACATTTTGGCAAATAGAACTAGAATGTCATCGATGCCTGTCTTAGTTTTCTTGCAATATTGACAAACAACAAAACATGTCTAAAATCTAAAAGTCGTCACACCTAAACGTCTTTCTAGACTATCGTTTCCATACTTTAGCTAAAAATTTATAGTTTTAAGATATTATATAAACGCTATGCGGAACACGTTTCACAATTTTCATCGTTCAGGATCGTTCTATGAAGTCTATAGTCAACTTTGAGGTTATTGCGGAAGTATTTTAAACATTTTAATATTAACTTTCTTTGCGTTTTGGAATAAGAACACTTTTATGTTTATGTTTGTAGAGAATTAAGTTTCAGTTTGAAATCCAGATCTTTGAAGCGTCTGGTTGAAGACTTTGGGATCTCAGTGCAGTACGCTTTTTCCTATATTATACTATTGGGTTAAATGGGTGTTATCTATACTATACCATTACGCCTGTATTCCCCGAAGGGTTAGGCAGACATAAACCAATGTACACTCACAGTTCACAGTTTGTATCTATACTTAATACTATACAAATAAATAAATATGAATGTTTACACGGTACTAGGCAGCAACAAATTTATTATTTTTATTTTTGACTGACTTTTTGTCCCGGCTAATCTCATAAACGGCTGGACTGATTTTGACGGAACTTTCAGTTTCAGATAGCTGATGTTATAAAGAGTAACTCGTGCTTCTTATATTTTAGAGAAAGAATTAGAGTTCCGCACAAAAAATTAAATCACCGTGATAACTGACATTCCGAATTCGTGAGCATTGGGCAGTGGGCTACTGTTATGAATTTTTTTATGATAAAACACATTTTTTTAATAGTCCCTCTTGTCTTCTTCTATCTCTATATTTCAATTCAGATTCCATCAAAGATCTTTAACGATTAATTTAATTGATCAAATCTTGCAATTGACAGAAAATCCATTATACCATCGCTGTATAAATTTAATCTGTATTTTGTAGCTAAATCTCGTTATAGCCAGACTTTCAGTATCAAGCGACAATTAAGTGATAAAAAGACGAGAGTCGCTTCGTTGGCCGTGTAAACTGCGATCGTTTTGTGCAAATAAAGCGAGATACTAGACTAGGAATACTGTTGCATAAGGTAGAATGTGACATAAATATTTTTTTGTAAAAAATTAATGGTTACATTTAGAAATACTTAAAAATACGAGTATATTAAGATTTGAAAAGGATTCATATCACAAGGAAATGTTATCAAAACAATAATGAATTCCACAATTTTAAAGAATATAATATACAAGTATATATAAAATGAGTAAGCCTCTTTGGTACATACTTGCTCATTTATCTCTCTGGTTATTTGGTTTTTCTATGAAATTCTCAGCAGCAGCTCGGAGTTTGGATTTGTGACCGATTTTGTCTTAATGGCAATAAGTTCGCCCCCTATTACATGGGACCTAAAAATATACCGACGAACTGTGTGTATGCATTGGTACACCTCTGCCTAACCCTTACAAGGGTATACAGGCGTGATGGTATGTAAATAACACATTTCCTTAAACGAATTGCACCTTAACCGCTGAGCCACCACAATATTAGCAGTTAAACAACCTTAATATGCAGTTAAACAAAACTCCAGGTTTGTCACCAAATTATAAATATCTAAATTCTCATTAAACATGGAAACCCTCTTTCTATTGCGGGGCCAAAAGCGCGGTACCACAGTACTAAAGCTGTACTGTAGTAGTTCCGAGGTATAAAGTATTATAAATGTCCTCGCGAGTACTGTTTACCTCTAACAAATGTTAAATAGAGCCATGTTTTTCCTTACATTATTGTGTTTTGTATGAGTTCCTAAGCCGGTGTGTTATTACCTGCAGTTTTGTGGCTTTGAGTTACGGTCTAAATTTTCTGGTTATAATTGCTAGGATTTATAAGTTGCGACTACATTTGTGACGTTATTAGTTTGGTTTATCGTCTTTTATTACATACATAAATACCATTGCGCCTGTATTCCCTGAAGGGTTAGGCAGAGGTGTACACCCAGAGTTCGCCGGTATGTTTCGGTCCTATGTAATAAGTGGTGAGCTTATTGCCATTAACCGGGCACAAATCCTAACTCCGAGCTGTTACTGAGAATTTTATAGAAAAACCTAATAACACTTTTCTCGACCTGGCATTCGAATCCAAAACCTCGAGCGTAGCAAACGCGCTTAGGACCCCTAATAGGCTCGTCCCCCTATTACATGGGGCCTAAAACATACTGGCGGACTGTGGGTGGATATTCGTATACCTCTGCCTAAACTGTTGGTAAATACAGGCGCGATGGTATGTTTGTTTACGATTTCAAGAAATAAAAGACAAAGCATAAGTCTTCATACAAAGCCGTGCCATACAATACACACAACAGGATAAAGTCGAGAAGTATTAAATCATTTTATCGATAAAATATAAACTTCCTACGAAGCACTTTACAAACACTATCTTCATAGTCATGCGACGTAATAAAACTTTATGATACACTCGCTTCGCCCGCGACCTCGCCCGCATATTTTTCGATTATTGCATCCATATTATGGGCCTATGATCGTATAATATTTATATCGGCTGTTTGAGCCTTTTGTTTTGTTTTGAAAAGGAGTTCCCATACGGTTATTCGGTTGTAGGTCCTAGAATAAAAAAACAAAAGGAGGTATTGTGCAGATTATAATGAATTTGATTACATTTTTGTTCTATTTTTCAATAAATGAGTTGAAGTAAGCCATTACTTATTACGTATTATTGCCAAATAATACCAGCCTATTAATTATCCCACTGCAGAGCAAAGAACTCTTTTTATTCAAAGAACTCGCGAGCATTGATCACTATGATTGCTCATACGACGAGCGCTTAGACTTTGTTGTGAACAGACGTGTCGAAGAATTATTAAAATAAATAAATAATTATTTGCTGAATTGTGACCTGGTTTTGGAAATAGCCGGCAGTGAAGCAAACTGTGTCATACCTACAAAATACGAAATCTACGTAATAAATAAATAGAATCTTTGCGAAAATGTCTTTAAGTCATTAACAAGTGAGTAACTTGTATCACAATGGCAAGCAGCCCCTTCAGCCGAGGAGGCAGATGCGCTCGGAGCCCACCTCCCACACCTGTGCCCGCTCCGACACCTGCTCCTGCAGCCCAGCCCGCACCCGCGCCTCACCCGCAGCCGCCCAGCCAAAAAGACGATGCCACGGAAGTGATACCAACCTCTGAAATCCAGAACTGGATGTCGTCCATTGAGCAGTGCCTAAATGAGGTGTGCGCTATTGCAACAGAGGGCAAGTTAAACTCGGAGCAAAAACTGCGTATCAGTTCCCTGTGCCGAAGAATTGGAAATGGTACATCGCAGATGGCCGTTCAGTATCAGTCCGTCAAGCAGAAAGTCCTCCTTGCCAGCTCCACCATCAGAACACTAGAAGACCAAATTGATTTGTCCCACCAACTACAAGACCTGAAGCTGACAATCGGTTCCTCAAGTAAACCTGTTCCGGAAACTTCCTTTGCTGATATGGTCAAAAAAGGTACCAATAATTTTATACAGCCGCAGAATTTAAGCTCATTGGCCATATACCCCAATGACAAATTGAAGTCCAGTGAAGAAACAAAAATCCTTGTTCAAAAAATTATATGTCCTGAACAAATGAAACTTCAAGTAAGAGGACTACGTAAGACCAAAAACGGCGGTGTTATTATCAGCACTGAGACAAAAGACGACATAGAGAAGGTGAAAAAATCGATGCAGACATCAAATTCAGGCCTTACCGTTGATGAGCCACAAAAAAGAAACCCAAGAGTAGTAGTCATTGGAGTGCCCTCATCCATGCAAGAAAAGGAAGTTTTGACCTGTTTATTTAATCAAAATCTAGCCGACAAACTTCAGGATTGCAGCCTTGAGTCCTTTTTGACCTTCATTAAGCTAAGCCATAAGTCAGGTAAGAAGGACGCTGATACCTGTAATTATGTACTAGAAGTGTCGGCAGACATACGCAAAGCCCTCATATGCAAAGACAGGGTATTTGTAAATTGGTCATCGTGCCCTGTGAGAGATTTTACTTTAGTCACACGCTGCTATAAGTGTCAGCAGTACGGACATGCGGCCAAGTCGTGCAGAGAGACCACCTATACCTGTGGCCACTGTGGGGATCAGGGCCACTCCATTAAAGAGTGCACAAAGACAGCTGAGGAACCAAAATGCGCTACTTGTTTGCATTTTAAAAAACCAAGCAATCATAAGACCAGTGCAGCTGATTGTCCCGCTAAAATAATGGCTGAGAAAAGGTACATAAACTCAATTGATTATGGAGGCGCCTAGGAGTTAATTGCGAAGAAGTCATAATTATGCAATTTCGTCTTTGACCCAAATTACGATTCTACTAATCCGCAGTGTTGAATGTTGTACCTAATCGAAAGTGCACAACAAGCAGTACAGAAGAACTCGGTCAATACGATCATAATAATTTATGTACCTACCTAAGTCAACTGATTATTCAGCATAATTATAATTTGTCAACTATTACTTTTTTACACCTTTACACTATTACGTAACATAAGAACTATTTCAGAATAAGATTATTTATTTACTTTTAATTTAAGATTATTTTAGCTCTTCTCGCCTGAGACACAGGTTTTACCTAGTTCAGGCACGGAAATCTTAGAAATATAACTTACATTTAAGCAAAATTGTATTAATTTTATATATTGTAAATTTGAATAAATGAATTTGAATTTGAATTTTGATAGTAGATTTGCGATTTCATGCATGTCCATGTTTTCTAACGATGGTTTACCTTCATTGATATCAGTGATGTCTAAGATAAACTTAGAAAGTATATAATAATATAAATTGAAAAAATTACGCTGGATCTTGCCCGGCTTCGAATTGACAACCTCATGTAAAAGTGGTGGGCATCTTAACTTTGGGCTATCGCGACATTTTTAAGGAGAAAGTTAACGATGATCGATTTTCTGATAAGTTTCATTTACACGAAAAAATCATTAATTATAAAAATGTCTGCTTATTCCAAATCGATGCACAATTTTATAACGTGAAAATCTAATAACACGAAAACTTGTACTATCACAAATTTAAATTAAAAACTTTTCCCGAATCGTCAGTACTTACCACACGAAATTATAACATCGCTCAAAATGTTCCCAAGTACCTACAAAGTCAAGGGAAAAAAGTTGCATCCATCGAAAATTAAAACTTCTCGGTGGCGGTGCCCATTAAAAGTTTTCAAAAATTTATTAACGATCGACTACCAGGACCAGGCTTTAAGGACCAAAAGTTACAAATGAATCTTATAGCTAAAGACTTAGAGGCGAAAATCTAGTTTTTGGACAGCATTTTCAACTTTGTTGTGTAATGATTTGACAAAATTGAAATGTGCAGTTAAAAAAAAATTACAAGGACCTTATGTGGTTGCTTTTAAGGTTGATTTTCGCGTGTACGGATATCTAAATATGGGAATAATAAGATTTCTTCACGTGTGAAACCTAATAGAACTTCTTACTGAGGCTGAAAACTTGAAAATTTGTCTAGCGCGTCCCCTTAATAGTTCCGATCACTTTGTATTGGAAAGTTAATGGCCATAAAGTTATGGAAAGTTCATAAATTTATGGCTTTACGGCGAAAACAGGTGGCTGGATGATTTTACACGAGTTTTAACCTGGTTTGAGATGTAAATGGCGAACTTTTTACAACTGCTGTTTTTCAGGTATCTCCCTAATCTTCCGAAATTAGCTTAAGAGACAGACCAGACGCTTGTCATTTTAATATTATACTCTTACAAAAGCTTTTATGTCTGAATTAGTCAAGACATTAAACACAGATGTAATTGAGCTCATTGACAAAACACTGTTTTTTGTTTGTTTCCTAAATGAATTTGCAACCGTTCAAGGGCAAGTATCAATGTGACCTTTTCTATTTCATATGTACTTTATTAAATCGGTGAAGGAAAAAAGCTTGATGATACTGTTAACATAATTATGCCTAAAATCGCTTTGAGCAATACGGTGGCGGTCATTCCTCGTGCCTTCTCTGTATGAGAAGAGGCCTTGTGCCCTACATTGGGACAATAAAATACCAGTATAATATATAAATGGATTCGAATACAATCTACTACAGGTTTCAATTAAGATTACCGTACCAACTTTCAAATTAAACCCAAAATAGAACTGTCAACTTCATTTCATCCAAACATAATCCCATAACACAACCAAATTACCTCCCATTACCGACCTCATATAAGAAAACCCCACAACGAGTCCAATTATCTATTTGTGTACTAGAAGACCTCTTCGTTACTAGCCCAGTAAACCAAGGCGCACTTTCTTCGCGTTTTGCAAAGATAAAATAAACGTTGTAGGTAATAAACTCGCTTCCAAGTTAATTAAGAGGTACGTGTCACGCTGTGAACTGGCTAAATTAAAATACATAGCTCGCAAGTGCACGATGTTTTGAGATTAACTTCCCAGAGATTGGCCAAGTAGTGACGCGAGAAAACGTTCTACGAGGAACTCAGAAAATGTTGAAGTTAATTTTGTGTGCTAAATTTTCATGATGATTTTCGGGAGGAGGGGGAAATTAGAGTGCTTGTGAGGACGGAGGATGGAGGGAGGAGGGAATTGATATCGTGAATGTCTTTATTAGAGCCTGTGTTTGTTGTTACGATAATGTTTTGGTTTGAATGTGATCTGTGTCAAACTTTAAAGGGGAAATGTTATGAATATTTCGAACTTATTTTCTTCTTCAAGCAGATCAATTTTATCGAAACTAGATTAACTTTTCAAATTACACAAAGTACTTAATAAGTATTTTTTTATAATTTTAAATTTAATTTAGCCAGCAGCAGCCTCCAATTGTTCCACTGAAGAGCAAAGTCTTCTTCCCATATAGAGAAGGCATGATTATTAATCACCACGCTTGCTCATGGTGAATTGGCGACTTTAGACTTATGTTAATTTTAAATCCAGAGTATCCTCTTGATATTTCTTTTATAGATATTTCTTAAAAGCTGGGCCGTAAAGAGGTAAAAATAAACAATTGGTGAGGACTCACAGGACATCACAAAAGTTTTACACAGCGCTGTTAATGGAACAAACAACTCTGTCTTTTGGGACAGTCCCCAAAAGGCTTGCAGCATGGTCTTGTTGTACGGTAAAACTGGTCCTTCGATCCAAGAACAATCCAATCCTTCGGTCACCATCATTGTCGATCAGCCGCTTGACAATGTCTATCCTAAATAGATTAACTAAACAGTCCTGCGTGCATCTCAAATGACTTGATCTAGTACATAGTGAGATTTAATTAACTTCTAATCACTATGTAGATGTCGATGCCAGACTTGGTATCAATTGATGCAGTAATTGAAATACACTTAATGGGTTAGGTACAGCAATTGTGTCGAGTTAGTAGTCTATGCTATACTAGCTTATGCCCTTGTCTTCGGTCGGAGTGTCATTCTGAATTTCGACAGTTAATTACTTCGACACGGTCTCAATTTCGAAATTCAATACTTCGACACTTCACTGTTTCGACAGATCATATATTCGACAAGCATTAGTTCGACACACTTTACTTCGACAACACATACCTTCGAAGAACACTACTTCGACAGAACACTACTTCGATATGCACTAGTTCGACGGATCTCTATTTCGTCGGGACATACCTTCGACATAATACTGCTTTGAAATGTGACAATTATAATTAAATTTAGGTTTACGGTTTATGGTACAAAAAATATAAAAAAATAATTATGATTTTAATATAACCATTAATACATCTTTGTACAGTTTAATGATTTCTTTAAATAATTTAAATATATATAACCATAACTGGGGTGACCGACCATACCAGTTTTCTGTTTTTTTTTCGGATGAGAAATCATCATATCACTTCTCCCGCCCTGAGTGGGGCGGGAGAAGGAGTGTCATACTTTTACTGACTTCTTTATTTGGGACAAGCCCGCCACAATGTACCCAAACCACTGCAACTTTTGTAAGCCAGAATCAACAGTGGCGACCACAAGAAAAGCACCGAGACAATGAAGCTCGGCGAGTCCCGGAGAAACGATTAAACTGTCTTGGATCCCGCAACGAAACTCAACGAGACTTTTACTGACTATAACCCACCCAGGTTCCTTCTTGTGCCCTTTGCGTTCTGGGGGCGCGGTATCTCTTTCGAACAACCCGCAGCCTCGGCCACAACCCGCCGCCGAGGCTGCTGGGTAGGATGGCGTGGTACTTTTAAATATTGTATGTAATTTTAAGTGGACTTGCCTTTTATACGATTAACAGGAAATTTAGATTCATAGCAGGCTGATTTAATTAAAACCAATTAATTAGCAATTGGTTACCGAAATTAAATAATATCTATATTTTTTTGTACCATAAAGCGTAAACCTAAATTTTATTATAATTGTCACATTTCAAAGCAGTATTATTTCGAAGGTATGTCCCGGCAAAATAGAGATCCGTCGAACTAGTGCATATCGAAGAAGTGTTCTGTCGAAGTAGTGTTCTTCGAAGGTATGTGTTGTCGAAGTAAAGTGTATCGAACTAATGCTTGTCGAATATATGATCTGTCGAAGCAGTGAAGTGTCGAAGTATTGAATTTCGAAATTGAGACCGTGTCGAAGTAATTAACTGTCGAAATTCAGAATGACACTCCTTCGGTCGCTAGATGGTCGGTTATCACGTGATTTTATTTATTTTATGCTATTCGGAATTTGGTCTAGCTCTTTGGATATTAGATGGACCAAACAAACTAACAAACAATTGTTTTTTTTTGTTTTTATTCGTGTAATCCATCCTCTCTAGAAAACAGTAATAATAGTATAATATTCGGTTGGTGTCCTATTTCATTGTAAAGCTATGTAAGGGGCCTCTGCGAGTTGGCTTCGGCTCCTCGTAAACTTTTCAAAGGTCCGGAACCCTAAGGTATTTTTTAGAGCTAGATTCTGTTTTCTTAATAGACTCTTTCTCTCTTCTCTAAATTCAGAATTTCGTCTTAATTTTTCCGCGGTCAAAAAGCGGCCCTTCATTCCGTCTGCTGTTACATTTATAATTTTGTTTACGCATTTTGGTGTTTACGTAGCCTTCTTTATTAGGTTATGGAAGGGAAAAATATTTTTAACATTTTAAATGTCGTGAATGGCTTGGTTGTAACGCCATTCACCTTTCTTGTCTTGCATGAAGTCGTGAGTTCGATACTGGGCAAGTGAGTTGGTGAGAGGTGACCAATGTGAGTTTTGTAACTTATATGTACTTTTTACCCGTCTCATTAGCCTAGTGGTCCTAGGCGCGACTGCTACGTTAAAGGTCTTGGGTTTGATTCCCAGGTCGAGCAAAAAATTTGTGGGTTTTTCTATGAAATTCTCAGTAGCAGCTTGGAGTTCGGATTTGTGCGGTTATTGGCGATAGGCTCGCCCCCACCTTACATCAGACCTAAACATACCGGCGAACTGTGAGTGTACATTAGAGGTATAACACCTCTGCCTAACAAACGAAATTGACGCTTTGAACAAGCATGGTGATGTATGTCTATCTGTTTGTCCTGACTAATCTCCGAGATGGCAGGATCAAATTTGATCAGACTTGCACTGGCTGCAGCGAGCAGAACAACCAGGCTGGCTGATAGCTAATATACTGAGGAGTAATTTAGGTTTTTATTTGTGAAAAAGATAACTAATTTTCTCTAAAGTATTGAAATGGATTGCAGCAAAAAAAGCCCTATCATTACCTATATCCCCGAAATTCATGTGAACGAAGTCGCGAGCATAAGCTAGTATATAATATACGTGTCCCAGCTAGCGTCTAGATCCTAAAGCGTGCATTAGATCAAGTCAACTGACACGAGCTTCACGCTCTGCCGAGCTGAATTTAAACCTTACTCAGTCTTCTAGGCGTGACTACAGAGACATATGTCTTTATGTCATTTTTAAGGGGACTACGGTACAGGGATTATGGTAGACTAGCGAACTGCCCGCGACTTCACCCGCCATAAGTTACGTTTTTGATTAATGCTCCGCTCCCGTGGGTCGTAGCGTGATGTTATATAGCCTGTGTTACTCGGGAATAATGTAGCTATCTATAGAATAGTAGTTTCGGAGCCTATTCGTTACAAACAAACAAACAAATATTACCGCATTATAATATTAGTATAGACTAGGTTTGTTTTAACCAATGTATAGTCAAACACAATGAATTTTGTAGATAGGATTAGAGCTCTAATATTAAATACCTGCTTGCCGACCCGCGACTTCGTTTGCGTTAAAGTTAATACATATTATCCTACGGAAACCGTTCATTTTTCAGTGATAAAAAGTAGCCTATGTGCTATTCCAGAATACAATCTATCTACGTGCCAAATTTTACCCAGATTTGTTTAGCCTTTTAAACTTGAAAGAGTAACAAACATCTATCCATTCATTCTTCCTCACAAAGTTTAGCATTTATAATATTAGGTGAAATTAGGGTTCTTAAATCTCGTACGTCATTTTGTAATACGTAGGTATTATTTTGAAATTTACGTATTTGACGGAAATCTGACTAACGCGAAGGCTATAATTTCCGTATCAATTATCTAAGTTACAAAATTTTATAAAGTTCCATTATAGCTGATTAAAAAAAAAAATACAAGACTATTTTTGTAAGGAGTGTGCTCTCGTTACAATCCTCTTTAAAATGTGTATTATTTTATTTTTATTGTTTTAGATTAATATTTCGGGTTAATAATCGCATTAAGCTGCGTCGTAGAAAAGTAATTGAAACACATAACTATTAAGTAGGCTTTACAGAGCAATTTAAAGCATATAATGACTGCAATAAAGATAAAACTAAAACGGCGAAGATAAAGTAATAAAGATGATTCTGAAGGTTGCATTGAGTTAGGCTTAGCTACTAAGTGCTTACTTTTTTAAATTTAGTTTAATTTATTTTTCACCACAATTATGCTTTCTAGAATTTTAACATATTACTGAAAAAAAATGTTCTAGAAGTAGTTTTAAAAGAAATAAGACCAGATTTAAAAAAAATGATTGAGACAGTTCTGCTCTATATTTAAAAAAAAAAAACGATGCCCCACCCTTAGAAATCAGTCACGAATGTGAGGGTGCGTTTATGAACATCCTTATAAAAACTTACTTATAAAAATAACGCTAAATAATCCTTAGCTACTTGTCAAACCACTTTCAACGGTGTCTTAGATGAAAAATCTTACTTATAAACATTAATCAGCGTCGAGATGTTGTTATGTGCAACATCTCAACGCTGTTTAATTTTTTTGTCACTGAGCTACAGTGACAGAAAATTTAAACAGCGGCGACCCGTTGTTTAAGTATAGTTCAGAAGTAACATGGCGGACGTCAAACAGCTGTGACGATGACATTTTTGGTCTATGCATTCTATTGTAAATTTTGACAATTATGCTCACTTGTTCGTTCGATTTCGTTCTTTAGTCGAATAATTTGGTCATGCTCTACGCTGACCGTCTAAATGTTGGCAGATTAAAATAGTGTTTCATCGTTCAGTCAGTCAATTAAGAGGTAACGAAATATTGATTAGCGTTATTTTTATAAGTAAGACCCAATGAACTCACATACACAAACAGCCAGTTAGATACGACGATTATAAAAAAATATACTTATAAAAATTATATTAACTCGCATGAAGTAAATAATATTTTTTTATCACAGCAAATTGAATTTAGTTCCATTGCAATTCAATAGTTAGTTATTAAGTAGTAAAATGAACATCCAATACCTACATTACGCACCTGGCAATAGAGTTCAAAATGATTTTCAAATAATCGACTCCATTGGATTACCACAAAACTGTGCAAAGTTCAAAACTATTCTACATTATTTATTTATAACTAAGTTCGGATTCAGTATACATTTGAATATTTAAACGCAGGGAGCTATTTAGTTGACACGATTTGTTATCGATATTTATTATGTAGTGGACATCACTTTTTTATTATGTCCCTTGTTAATTGGGACACGGGTTAATTGTGGTACAATAATAATAGGAAACCTATACTAATACACATCATAACAGAGATAAAGTTGGTCTGGTTCATGGTGTTAAGTTTCTTAAGAGAATGAGAAAGTGCTGTCCCGATTTCAAAACTTATTTCACTGATAGTAACTTATGCTTTGCCACACATCCTAGGGTATAAATGTATGGTTTACTTGAAAACACGAGAATTTCGCTGACAGAAGCTAGTTTACAAATCGATATATAAATAATATAAGGCATGCAAAAGTAACAAAGATTTTACGAAAATAAAAGCTATTATAGACTCTACCACATAAATAATACACATGAGATCAAAAACGACTTAAGACACAGCAGAAAAGTTACGACGAGCGCTTAATTAATCATTAGCATCATCATTATCATATCAGCCACAGGACGTCTACCACTGGAAATAGGTCTCCCCTGTAGATTTCCAAAAGGACCGGTTAGAAGCGGCCTGCATCCAGCAAATCGATCATGACGCAAAAAATCCCAAAAATCGCGAAGCTAATGTCTCCACCAAAATCGCACAATATAAAAGTATCCAAAGAAGCAAAGGCCAAGATAAGTCTAGAAACTTACAAAGTTTGAGAATAATGGTCAACCACAGACCGGGCTCTAGCCAGCGGGGATTTGGAGTTTGATAATACGTTAATCAACTCCATGGAACACCCATCTTGGATTTGAATGAAGCAAGTTTTTAGTCGGATCCAAGTTACCTCTAGTTAGTCGGAAAAGATAAGCCGAGTACTGGAGCAAGTCTAGCTGGAACATTTAACTGTCTTCAAGATTCTTCCGACGATGTAGATGTAAAAGAAAATGTTAGTGATGTTCTTGAACTGACGGAAGTTTTTGCAGTTAAGTTATTCGTCCCTACTAATGTAGCTAACGAAAACTTTGAATGCTTCTTCAAAATTGGTCAATGACAGTTGACCAATTTTGATAATATTCTCACGACTGATATCGGGTTGAATCTGAATAGCCACACAGGTGCACTTCCTCTTCCTTCAAACTCATAGTCTGATAAAACAGTAAACCAACACGACCAGGAAAAGATCAGGCGTAGAATCAACACGCACAGTTGCTTTTCGAGTCAAGTTGATTTATACGTTTTATAGAACATACTAGCCGTTATCCGTTGCTGCTGTCCGTCAGACAGTTCAAACTTTCCCGGTACCAAATTATATCAAAATCGGTTCAGTGGTTTAGTCGTGAAATCGTAACAGACAAACAAGCAGAGCTACTTTTGCATTTATAATATGAAGAATGGATTGATCACAAAGCTAGGCTTTAATCATTCAGTGCAAAAACTATCTTTATAGCTATGAGGTACAAAGTCAACAGAAACAAAGCCTATTGTCTCAAAACCACATTAAGTTGCTTAGTTTAGGTACTACACGAGGAACTTACTCGATACCACAAACAGCTTACTTTACCGATATGAAGGTGGTTTCACACAGGCCGGCGGCGGCGAGGAGCGGATACGATAGGCGAGAATTGAAATCTCGCTAATCCTTTCACACCGAAAGATGTATCGCGCTGACAAGTGCGTTCGTAAGTTCGTGCGAGATTTGTGTAATCATTTGGCAAAGTAATTAATACTGTATTTTTGAAGCAATATAGTTCAGTGTTGTAAGGACAAATATTTTGATTCTCAGTTGTAATTTTTTTTATGCCATTGGTTCGCAAACAAGCCCACGGACCACCCGATTTTAAGTGGTCACCGCAGTTTTAGATATCTACAATACCAGAGGCCTTGCAGATGCATTACATCTCGGAGACAAAGCTGACATGTCTCAAGTACCTTTATGTCCTTCAAATATCACTGAAACGCTGTTTTGCAGCACAAATAGGTATGGTGATTGTACTTTCCCGGACGAGCTCTTTTTCAAACAGCTTTACTACTACTAAAACATCAACACTTTTCACACCAAAGATTAACGAGATATGAATTGAAATATTTGTTCGTATAACATTAAACTAAAATGCTGCATGAATAAAGTATTTATTACTTTTACTTTTAATAGTCGCTTACCCAATCCATTTCTCGCCTCGCTGTTGTGAAACCACCTTAATAACTAAAAACAAAAGAATCCTTATTCTTATGACTTTATGGTTCCGACTTGAACTGACATACATGTTCAACGTAAATCATCGATATAACTGTTAACCTAAAAATATACGTACATTTCGTCTTTATCAAAGTTTTTATGATGAATATAAAATTTTTACTCTAATTCTGCAAAGATAAAGTTTGTATGTGTCAAATAAAACGTGGGTATTATCGTTACTGTTAACACAACTTTATAGTTTTGTGTCTTCGATACGTTATATGGATGTGTCACGCGATTTATCATTTTGGGCTGGTTTAAGGTAGAAGAATAAAGCGAACTCTTCTTCTTCCTGTCCTTATCCCATTTTACTTGGGGTCGGCGCAACATGTTTTCTTCTTCCATGCCAACCTGTCAACCGTCATACTATCACTGACTCCCTTCTCTTTCATATCATTCTTCACACAATCCATCCATATTTTCTTTGGCCTCCCTCTTCCTCTACGTCCATCCAAATTTCGAACAACAAATTAAAATTCTACACTACTATTGCTACTACTGCTAGTTTGCAATTTGTTTTCTCTCGTACATTAATTTACACCTGCCATGTTATCTCTTCACCACCTCTGGTTGACTGGTAGAGAATGCCTAAAGCATTAAGCCGCCTTTGTACTTTTTGTTGCCTACAGTTTAAATCCGTACTAATATTATAAATGCGAAAGTAACTCTGTCTGTCTGTCTGTTTGTCTGTCTGTCTCTTCTTCACGTCTAAACCACTGAACCGATTTCAATGAAATTTGGTACAAATATAGTCTGGGACCCGAGAAAGGACATAGGATAGTTTTCATCCCGGAAATCCCCCGGGAACGGGAACTATTAATCCACGTGGACGAAGTCGCGGGCAAAAGCTAGTAATTAATAAATAACAACTAGTCTATTCTGTAATAATCTCCCTCTAGGAATTGAGATGAAGGAAAAACATCGTGAAGAAACCTGGACTTACTATATTAACATTATAAAGCCAACTTACTCGTACTTATCTCAAAAACTACTGGCATGATTTAAAATAGTTATTTTGCATTATGTGCAAAATAACAGCAGTTGCAAAGCAGTTTGCAGTTTGTAAAGGTAGGCTATAGAGTATAAAACATAACGATACAACACATGGGGGCAGAGCAGTAATCAAAAACATAACTTAACTCTTAAGTCTGGGTTCGTCAATTCGCCTTCAGTAAGTATGGTGATCAATGCTCGTGCCTTCTCTGTATATGAGACGAGGCCTTCATTTCATACAATAGTTGTTTGCTCATTACCATTGTATTCGTGTTATTTGGGATGACTCTCAATAATAGTTCATTTTCCACACATTTAAAGTTCACTCTTGCTTATCACTTGCACCCCCACCCAGATCTGTTATCGCACCAACACCATTATCAATTCCGTCTCTTTCGTATTCTTAATAAATATATCTCGGTCCTGCTCTATCGGTATTGACGTGATAGAGACGGAGGACAATTTATCGTATCGAATATCCGCACGGAATTGTTGGCGTGAACGAAACCTATCTAAAAATCTAAGGCTGTATTCAGAGAGTGAGTTTATTATCTTCAAAGGACTTAGTCACTTTGATTAGCAGTTGATTTTAGTCTTAAATGTATCTATTGTGAATGACTAATGCAAATGGATATACTAATCTTCTTCTTTCGCATCAAAGTTGATGTATTATCACACGGGAACCGTACTTTTCTCCGAAATAAAGAAAAGCCTTAAGTGTTATTCCACTATAATATATCGTTGTGCCAAATTTCATTAAGATCTGTTCACCTATCCATCCAAACTTTTGCATTCATAGTAGCAGTAAGATTAATTAGAAAATTATCTTCTCTGAAATTGGCCAGTTTTGGAAACAAGAACTCGCTAAAAAGCATTTCAAATATTGCTTTAATTCAAAGAATGTTATGATGGCTCAGTGGTGATGATGGCACACATGTTACATGCATCAGGTTGCAAATTTGCTACTGGGCAATTAACTGAGTAACTTTATTTAAGACATCAATGTCATCGGTAAGGATAACCTGGGTTTACAAGTTAAGTCTAAAATCGCCAATCCGCCTTAATTAAGCGTGGTGATCAATGCTCGTGCCTTCTCTGTATGAGAAGAAGCTTTGTTTTAAAATGGGCCGAAATTATTATGAACGTAAAGTATGAATTTTGTGAATATAATTGAAGGAAAGGATCTCAAAATTATAACAGCTATTACTTGACTTGTTCATACTCCTTTGAAACAACTTGATGAAAGATTGGTAACTACAGCTTATTCCTAATATTACCCTATATAAGAATAAGTGGGCCTTTCCACGACCAGACCTAAAGTAATATCCTAACGATTAGGGTGTGTTCTCCCCATGGGAATGTTATAGCCTCGAATCTAACCTTATGTAATGGGAAGGGACCTTACAATAGAAGGTCGTAAGCCGACCCCATAGATTTGACAATAACCCGTTTTCTAAGTGCAGGACATTTAGCAAAGTCCAATGGGTTTTGAATGGCTATTGGCCAATTTGCTATGGTAATTTGTAACAAGTTGGTGTAAATGTGGCCCAAAGGATCATTATCTGCGGTGTTATTCTGTAAAAGCCTCCTTCCGTGAAGTGAGCGTGTGGCGACTTGTCAATCCCTAGCATCGTATAGTGACAGCCCAGTTTTAGCTCACTTCACCTTAATTCACTGGGGGAGATTTCTTACAGAATAAGCCGGCTGCTTACTATTGTAAATGCGAAGTTTGGATGGATAGATGAATGTTTGTTGCTCAATCACATCAGAACGGCTGAATAGGTTTGAATGAAATTTAGCACAGAGATAGATTGTAATCTGGACGAGCTCATAGGCTTTTTATCCCAAAAAGTGTACGATTCCCGTGAGATAGTATGTTAAATTTGACGGATTTTGAGATTTTGAGGTCGTGGGTAGAAGCTGGTACTTCATAAAGTATTTCACTTCAAATTACTGAAATGTTTTTGACATAAGAGAACTATGCAGACCTTCAGAACCTAACTTTGAAAATGATAGTGAAATATGAAAACTTGGTTTGTGTACAAATTCTTTGGTTGTTAGAGCAAATTAATTATTCCCAAGAAATTTTATACTAAATATCATAATAATTTATCTTTATTTCAGATTTTATTATACACTAGCTGTTGCCCGCGACTTCGTTCGCGTTGTGGTTATAAAATATAACAATTTTAACAATTAAAACATAAAATACATAGCTACCTTTTGTTGGATACAACAAAAGGTAGCTATGTATTTTATGTATGCATTTTATTTTCGCGACTGAATCAATAGTGATGGTGGTAGGATTATACGCATGGATGATAATCCATGCGTATAATCCTACCACCATCACTATTGATTCAGTCGCGAAAATAAAATGTTCTCTAAAATAACTGATTGAAATTTTATACTAAATATCATAATAATTTATCTTTATTTCAGATTTTATTATACATGAGAAGTATCTAAGGATCGTAGCAGGTGGCAATCAGTGGCTTCCAAGAGAAAAAGGCGTGAGTTTGTGTAAATCCGTACGTTTTTACAAAGATTAGATAACATAGAGTTGAAGATTGTTTTTTCCTTTGATAGATGATATCTGGAAATATTGATCTTATAACAAAAACGTTCCAATAATAGATAAGCTACACTATTTCCCATAGACATATAGGTTATGTATTTTAGCATAGCTGGTACTTGACCTTCACGCGGATGAAGTCACGTCCAGATCCAAGCCTTACATTATGTTATCAAAATATCGTAAATTTTAAAATACAGCTTACTAATACATCGTGGCAATGCTGCCAGCCTTTTGGTCACTTACCCAATTAACAGCCAGCGATGCGGACAAGTTACTTGATGCTCCATGACATTCCCCCTTTTTTTATAAATTGTAAATACTTTATAATATAATTATTATTTATAAGTTTCACGTTTAGGTTAATTATTCACATCATTCAATAGACAAAAAGAATTTATGAATGGGTACTAATTCATTCACTAAATGTATAAAGTTTGAAACAAAGACTGATCTACCTATCAAATAAGATTACCATAAAACAGTTACTTTAGTTGATTGAAAGCTCCAACTCACTCCAATATTTTTATCATCACTTTAAAACTATCTCTTATCTACAAAGGCCCTAACATCAGAGCAATTTCTCAGGATAAACCCTCGTCGATCGAATTCGACGTTGACAGATGATAAACCCTCTATTACAGATTATAGAAGAAAACACTCGACGGTGCTTGTAATTAAACGATAATTTAAACATGTTTTTGTTGAAGCGTTTAAAATGTATTTGTATAAATATATAAAACTGAAGTGCCTGTTTGTGATGTTGAAATAACAGGTTATATACACGCTACAACCAAAAGAACCATTTTTTTCCGGATAATCTCCTATTCTGCTGTACCGATATTGACTGGTCCTTTACTGGTAGATAGCTAATGTTATAAGGAGTAATTTAGGTTCCTTTATTTTAGAACTATAATTAGGGATCTGCACGGATAAAACCCACTTATTTGTCGTGCCCCATTTTTTTGTCAAACCACTGATAAGCATTTTCAATGCTGTTAATACCGTACCTCTAGTATAGCGCCGAGCCATTTAATTTTCAACGATTGCACATGCACCTACCCGCGTCACTATTTCACTATTTCATCCATATGAATAGTGCAGGGATGGCAAACCAATGGCACGCATGCCTGTGGTGACACGCGACGAAATAATTCGGCCACGCCAATCATTGACAAATCCAATAATCCGTGTATTTGATCGAATCTAATTTTTAACAGCAGAATCATACTAGCCTTTTCTTAATTAAACATAACACAGTAAACATTACTGTTGTCGTGCGAATTTTTAATAAAAGTTTTAAGATTATAGCATTTAGTTTTATCTCTTTGTAATACAAAAAAAGACAGCTCATTACTAAATGCATAATTATGATTGTTACACATATTTTTGAACGTTTATCGGTCTGACTATCTATTTGTTCCGGCTAATATTAAAAACGGCTTGAATTGTTTTCAACGGGATAGCTGAGGTTATAAGAAGTAAATTAAACTTATATTTAACTTTTATCAGGATTCTACGCAAAAAAAAACTCATGATTATCGACATTAACACTAACGAAGTCGCGAGCTTAAGCTAGTTCCCTAATAAATGTTACCATGCTTATAACTTTGATGGCACGTCATATCCAATAGGCCACATATTATATACCAAAAAAAATTAGTACGTTTACCAATAAACGTTCACCACCCCTAGAATAGTGCATTGAAAGCGTACATCACATGCAAGTACAATGAAACTCACTCCATGATGTACGAACTCCCAGAAGTAATACTTGTCATAATTAATTACAAGCGTTCCATTGTTTCTGGTTCAAAATGCGAACCTTTCAGACGTCCCGACCTGTTCAGACCTGTTTGCTTAGGGTTCTCACGCGGGGGTATTTATTTAGCATGGTTTTGGTTTTTGGTAGGGGTGTCTAATGTCTACGTCTGTGATTTATTTTTTTAGTCCTACTATACGGTCATGGGGGGGTTTTAAATTTGGTGCTGAAAGCTTTATTTTGATTTAATTTTCATAGAGATTGTTATCGTTAGTGTAACTAGAGACCTCGTCAGTAAATCTCAAAATACCACTAGGGAAAATAATGTTTTTTTCATTAGCCTTTTCCGTTCAGCTCCTAGGCAAAGACGTCCTTCCACTCCTTCCATCTTTGCGTGATTTATTCTTCTAATTTTAGAGAAACCACAGTTTTAATAATAACTATGGCAGACTACGTCTACAGACAAATCCCTTATGTAAAAACCCACTATCCTAACTTTTTGTAGTCACAGTTGTCATAAGTTCTTTTTAATTTACATAAATGACATGTCGACAGTTACAATGTATCATATGACCCTCTTTGCTGACGATAGTACGATACTGCTTACCGGTAATGACAAAACTGTTTTAAAATCTGACCTACTTAATACTCTGACAACAATTATAAAATGGCTTGATGAAAATGACTTGAAAATTAATCTAGACAAAACAAAAATCATGAATTTTAAACAGCGAGTAAAATCAGATACTAACTTAAACATACGTTACGATCAAACTGACATTGAGGAAATAGAAGTAACCAAATTTTTGGGTCTTCATATAGACTGTAAAGTAAACTGGAAAGCACATATTGAGGAAGTGTGCAAGAGGCTTAGTCAGAGCTCTTATGCCCTCTACAGATTAAAGAATAATGTCAATCAACATGCATTACTAACTGCCTATCATGGATATGTTGCTTCAATCATACGCTACGGTATCATTTTTTGGGGTAACTCTGTAGAAAAAGACCGTGCATTTAAAGCTCAAAAACGTTGTATTAGATCAATGTGCAATCTACAACGGATGGATTCATGTAAGCCACATTTCATAAACTTAAAAATACTAACTCTCCCTAGTGTATACATTTATGAAACCATAATGTTCATAAAATCAAATCTTAATTTATTTGAATTCTATACTAGGACCAGACACAAAGACAAATTGCGCATTGTACCTAGCAAAACAAAACTTTTGCATAAGAGCATCTTTTGTATGGGTCCACATATATATAATAGCCTTCCACCTTTATTGAGAAATATAAGTGACATAAATACTTTAAAAAAGAAGCTACATCAATTCCTTATAGCTAAATGTTATTATTCTATTAAAGAATTTTTAAATGACAAAACACTGAACCAGTCGACATTTAATATGACAAAGCAGTAATGAAAATTAAATGTAAACTACTGATAAACTCACGCAGTGAATTTTGAAGAATAATTTGGAATCTGACATTTAATTGGCATTTGATTTGACATACAATGTGACATGTAATCTGACATATATAATAATGAATAATATGTAAATAATAATAACAAATCTCAATTTTTCAAATAATTATATTGTTGCTAATGATTACTATTGTTGTATTTTAAATTACTTAGTGTTTAATTGTTCTTATCCTGTAACGTATTATGAATTTTGTATGCCTCAATGGCGAGACATAGCAGACCTATATGCATAACTATACTGTATCATCTTACTTTACCTATGTTCTACAATAAATTAATTTGAATTTGAATTTGAATTTGAAGGCCAGCTTGGAGGATTATGATGACATTGCATTTCTGGGGTACTTATTTCTTGTTACGCTTTGGTTCACACACTTATGCATTATAATATCTACTGCGTACGATGTTAGTCTCCATTGTGATTGGCCGCCATGACCGAAATCCGTCTGGAGAATATTTATTTACACAGGTACACGTGTGCGGGGCCGTAGGCACAGCTATTATAAATTCATTATATAAACAAACGCCATGAAAATCAATAGTTATGACAGAACTAGCTACACAAATAATGAGCACTGAAGTTTGAAAATAGAATCAGGGTGTTCTTATACAGGGTGGAAATTTATTATGCTACCTGGAGGGAAAGTACTCTAAATACTGAAGATAGCAAATTTTACTTAAAGGAAACATTCCTTTATATTTAAAAAGAAACTAAACTGCATTTAAATAATTTTGAAAATTCCGTTGCCTCACCTGGGAATCGAACCGACTAAAATCCGAAAAAATAGCATCCTGTACTTTTATGGCACTAATCGATAGAGTCAATCATAGGGATCAAATCTCTGCAAACATGGTAAATTAAATTAAACAAAAACCATGAAATTTTAACCTAAACTTATTTTATTCGGACGAAAAAAACGAACAAATTAACTAAGTAGTTGCTGGAAATGAGCTTCACTTTCATGGATACACAAATTTATTCCTTTAAAAAAACTCATTTTGAGTGAGTTTTGGTAGCAAACAATTTTCAATATTCACCAGAACACCCCACTAAAAGTTATTCACAATGAATTCCTTAAAAGAATAAATTTGTGCATCCAAGAAAATGGAGCTCATTTCAAACATGCAATTAGTCAATTCTCGATTTTTTCGTCCGAATAAAATAAGTTTTGGTTAAAATTTCATGGCTTTTTTTAAATTTAATTTATCATGTTTGCAGAGATTTGATCCTTATGATTCACCCTATCGATTAGTGCCATAAAAGTACAAGATGCTATTTTTTCGGATTTTAGTCGGTTCGATTCCCGGGTGTGGCAACTGTATTTTCAAAATTATTTAAATGCAGTTCTGTTTCTTTTTAAAAATAAAGGAATGTTTCCTTTAAGTAAAATTTGCTATCTTCAGTATTTAGAGTACTTTCCCTCCAGGTAGCATAATAAATTTCCACCCTGTATAGTTTTTTTGATAATTTGGTTGCATTTTTTTTTTATTGGATGGTAAGCAAGCCTTCAGCCCACCTGATGTTAATTGGTCACCGCTGCCTATAGACATTTGCAATACCAGAGGCCTTGCAAATGCGTTGCCTTCGCAGAAACAAAGTTGAAATATCTTATGTGCCTGTAATTACACCACCTCCCCGCTACTAAACGACAGAAATTTGTATGGTGGTAGTACTTCATCGGACGAGTTCCTTCAGAAAGAGCTATTTTAACTTACGAGAGTGAGATGGTATGTTATGACATACCATCACGCCTATATTACCCAAAAGGTTAGGCAACGGTGTACCGATGTACTCCCACAGTTCGCCAGTATGTTTAGGTCCCATGTAATAGAGAGCGAGTCTATTGCCATTAACCAGTCATAAATCCTTAATCCGAGCTACTACTGAGAATATCATAGAATAACCTCTTTTTTTTTTAAGTCGGTTAAAAAGACCTTTACTCGAATAGAACCAAAGAAATCCAGCGTAGCAGTCGCGTTTAGGACTAGTGACTACGTTTACGACTAGTTTAGGACTGTTTAGGACCCTAGGCTAACGAGGCAGACAAAAAAGTTCCATTAAATCATGTAATATTGTTGGGTGCCTATATTTCCAATACATTCGCCAACCCTGTGGGTACAGCAAGTCACGCAAGTAATTAATGTGGAAACGAAAGGTATCTGTTGTAACGAATCGTTTGTGGTAACCGTATTTTGAGAACTTGAAACACTGCGGAGCTTCGTTTGTCGAAATGGCTTGTCATTTGAAAAGTGAGCTACGATCGATTGCTTGTTGGTCGAAAATGCTTTGGGCAATATTACTAATTGCTGACGTTTACTAATCTGTCTTGGTAAAGGAGTATAACAATACGAGCCTATTTTATTGTCCTAAAGTAGATTAAAGGGCACTTCTCATAAAGATAGCTCGAGGCTTATTGACGATTTCAGACTAATATTAAATTCAGGTTTTGCGAACGATGTCTTTCTACACCGATTTCACTAATGTTTTCAAAGTTCCCTGAAAGATGGTTCAGCTAAATGGTGTTGATCTACAGGTCATGTTCGTGAACGGGTGCTGTCAGTTTTAATTTTTATTAACTTTTTTATTTGTTTTATATTCACCTTCATTGTTCTTACATATAGAAGCAACAAGAATATTGTAACCAGGATTTTGTAAAAACCTAATTTAAAAGAGTTTCCGTGCTGTTTCTGGCTCCTTTGTTTCCCACAGACGCCTGACTAGGTTCTGGATTGGGCAACTAGCTTTAGCTTTCGAACTAACTGATCAACTCCTTGACAATTCAAAAGTGCCCGTAAATGGTCTAATTTAAATAAATACTTTGCCTCTGACATACGTTGTAGTAAGGTTTGATACAATACCAAAAACAATGAATAATTTTAACGCCGACAGTTAAATTATTCTAAACTGCTAAAACATTTTCAGTAACCCAGTAACTGTTTATAATTTTACGACCAATCTCCCATTTTCATTAATCACAAGTTCTCGGATATTGTATGACGTATGGGTCCCGACTATTAAATACGGAACGGACCCGAACTTAGTTCGGATTTGAGTCGTAAACAGGATCATAAAATCCCTCACATAGGGTCCCGGTCAGTGTTTTTGGTAACCGTTCTTAGGCATAATAATCTCGTAAAATATTTTTTTTCTGAGATATCATAAAGTTTTTGTTTTTTCTGTATGAAGTTGTTTGAATAAAGTACGGTGGTGGAGTATTGGTTTGAGATTTTTGTCTTAAAACAGTTGTTAGTATTACACAAACATGTTTATGAATTGAATGAAGAATTGTTTAACGTGTCATTTATAAATAAGGTTTTTATTGAATGATAGCCTCGTTAGCCTAGTGGTCCTTAGCGCGACTATTACGCTAGAGGTATTTTTTTAAATCAAAGAGTTTGGGTTTTTCTATGAAATTTTCAGTAACAGTTCGGAGTTAGGATTTGTGCCCGGTTAATACCAATAGGATCGCCCGCTTTTACATGGGTCCTAAAACATACCGGTGAATTGTGGGTGTGCATTGGTACACCTCTGCCTAACCCTTCCGGGAATACAAGCGTAATGTATGTATATGTAATGGTTTTCCATGTAGCCCTAAGTTGCCAGCTCAAACACAAATAAAAGTAAAACAGTCACACAAGTTACTATTCTCCTAAGTTTGTCACGAATACCACTCGTATCGTAGACCTTTTTATTGAGCTAATATAATATGTTACCGTCAGAACTGCGGGTTTATTATTGGCAAGTTTTTATAAGTTTTCTTTGAAACATTTCGACTTTACTTTAGCTGGAAGAGAAAATTGTGACAAGTTTGGTATTTTTACTCGTTCATAACGTAATAAGTAAAATAAAGAACTAAGGTAATAATAAAAGTTTTTAAATGTAACATTGAATGACGTAGAACATACCCATGGCATTCTAAAAACAGTCATAAGTATTAGCAGTACAGCTCACTTTTGATATTTTTCTCTAAGAACTCGATTTATACAGTACAAAAAAAATAAAAAGTTGTTAATGCCACACAGTGCCTACAAGAAATTCAAAGTCACAATCAGATAATTAATTTAAATTATACAATTAAAACTGGCCACTTTGAACGTCATATACAAGAAAAAATAATTAAATCTAGAAACCTGTTCAAAAAGGTATTTTCAGATACAAAAAAAAAAGCATTTTCAGATATAAAATCCATGCTTAATCTTTTAAAACAAAATGCTTTACAATATTTATTTTTTAAAACAGTGGGCCATTAAAACATCACAAGGAAATACACGTAATTTTCTAAACCAACATGAAAGTAACGTCAAGAACAAACAATAACCTAAATAAGGAAGCAGACAACACAGACTACATAAAATATAAATAATACTAGCTTTTGCCCGCGACTTCGTCCGCGTGGATTAGTAGTTCCCGTTTCCGGGGGATTTCCGGGGTGAAAACTATCCTATGTCCTTTCTCGGGTCCCAGACTATATCTGTACCAAATTTCATTGAAATCGGTTCAGTGGTTTAGGCGTGAAGAAGAGACAGACAGACAGACAGACGGACAGACAGACAGAGTTACTTTCGCATTTATAATATTAGTACGGATTTACACAAAAAAATCTACAAAGAAAATTACAACGAACCCTCGATCGGGAGCTTCTACCAGAAATATCCTAACTAATAGTATAGATATTATCAATGCGAAAGTAAGTTGGTTTGTTTGTTACGTTTAAACGTCTAAACCGCTGCACCGATCATCCTGAAATTTTCCATATACGTAATCAGGTGTACAGGAACTAGATACAAGGTACCATTCATCTCGAAAAGGATACAGTTCCTTCTCAAGGAAAATAATAACGTTCTTATGATAATAGATGGCGCCACGTGTTTTTCGAATCATGTTTGAATTTTAAATAATTATAATCGATATTTATTACAGGCACAAATGAGACAATCCAACTTTGTATCTGGGATAGCGACACATGAGCAAGGTCTCTGATATTTCAGATGTCTATAGGCAGAAGTGATTACTTAGCATTCGGTAGGCCGCCAGCAAGTTTGCCATCCAACGATGTTAAAAAAAAAAAATCGCGGATGAAGTCGCGGGCTAAATCTAGTAGCGAAATATACTCAACAATATGTTCCGAAAACCGAGAAGGACCGTTTCAAAGCCAGACTTCGTTTCAAATGGAAATCTGGATGTGAATTTTCATGCAAATTTCCCAGAGGTGTTATACACGGGAGGCTGGTACGCGGATGTTAAAATCTCAGCGTAAATTCTATTCATGTATGGTAACATTGTTATGGGGTAGATAGCTTTTGTTTTGGGCCCCATAGATTTCGCAGGCCCCCGTCTCCGTACGTAGTAAAGTCTGTACGTAGGAAAATTGTATTGTTGGTGCATAGTGAATAACATTTAATGTAAGATTGTCTCTTTAGATTCAAAATATGGAATAAAAAATAATTACTATTTATTATTTTCTTGAGTTTTTTTACATGTGATTTATTATAGACTAGCTTGTACCCACTTTTAGAAAAAGACTCCTCAAAACATCAGCTATTTGAAAGTAAAAGTCCCATCAGAATAGGTTCAGCCGTTTCGGATATTAGCTGAAACAAACAGAAAGGCAGAGAAACAAAAATATTTAAAAAAATGTTGATTACAAAATTGTATAAGTATCGTATAATTCATGTTCAATTAACAAAAAGCTGTTATTTTGACATTCCACTGTTTGGAATGTTAAAATAACAGCTTACATACCTACTTCAATTTTATTTATTTGTATAAAAGAATTAGGTACCTACCTACTGTGTTTTACAAAGCTACTCTCGTAAAAGCTTGTTTTTCATACCAGCGTAAAAGCCAATTAGCGAACCTCAAATTCATTATTAATTAACCTTGTTTTATAAATAAATTCAAACATTCGAAAATAGAATTCCAAACTTCAAGGTTCAACATCAAAATAAATCCAGAGTTTTACCAATAATAGTAAACTTCGTAACTAATAAAACAAGCCAAATTGAATACTAGGCCAATCAATTTTATTACAAACGAAACTATATCTTCGTCAAAACATTTTTGCCGAAACTAAAACAAACTTTGCCGAAACTAAACAATAAAGTAATTTTAGTTCCCGACCTCTCACTAAATTATTACTGTTTCCGTATTTTGACAGTCTTATTCATAATTTAAAGGACAAGGACCTTTAGTTCCAAAGTTTTGGGATTGCAAAGTTATTTAATGCTATCACGTTCTGGCGTTTTCATTTTGTCCAAATTTTTGGGAAGGACCAAATGAGGGTATGATTTATTTGTTTTTGGTCTTTTGAGTCGGGACTGGCTTTAATTTTTTGTGTCATCAAAACTGGTCCTTCAGGCTTGTGCTGAGGGTAGGTTTCTAGATTCGATTCCCAGGTCAGGCAAAGAGTGTCAAATTTGTGTATCTCCATTTGCCAGTAGCAGTCCGGAATTTGGAAGTTAGTGGTGTGAATTATTTCGTCGTCATTTTTAAAGCACATAAAAACTCGTATGCCTTAAGTCTTTTAAATGTAGTATGTTACTTAGTAAGTTCAGCGGCATCCGGTTAGACTGGAAGCCGACCCCAATGCAGTTGAGAAAAGGCTAAGCAGATGATGATGTTACTTAGTAAGTTGCTTTCCAAGTTTATCTTGAATATCACGGACATCGGTTAAAGAAAAACGTCGTAGGGATACTTAGACTTGTTTAAAATAAGTCTGGAATCACTAATTAACCAAACGTGGTGATCAATATTCCTTCCTTCTCTGTATTAGAAGAAGCCTTTGCTCTGGAGTGGGACAATAATTGGGTGGTACTATTTAATATTATGTAACTTAATAGAAAGTGTCTTACTATATCTGTGATCAGTTAAATTGTTCCTAGGTTAGTTTAATATTTAACTTTACCCTACTATCATTAACATGTGGCTAAAATAATGTTTAAACATAATCGAAGTTTTGATTGATCGTCACCGAGTTCATTGAAGATTTAATTACAATCAACTGGATATGGATCGGAAACTATTAAACTTTGGCTTTGTATTTTAGAACTTTGGTGTAGGCGACTGGTGTTGTTTTACTGTGGTGAAAACTATTTTGTTTAGATAAATTTTCCATGGTGCCAACCGACTTTGGTTACTGCTCTGCTCTCATTAGTCGTAGCATTATATTCTATTCGTATAAAAGTTTCACTTAAAATCACTCTATTTATTAAAGAAAACCGGATTAAAATCCATTCCTTAGTTTAAGAGGTCAAGTGTATAGAGGAACAGACGGCGGGAGGCGACTTTGTTTTATACTACCTATGTATAGATTTGTTCCCTTTTTATTAAGCCTATTGTTTACTTCGCTACGTCAATCCAAATATAATATTCAGGGTGGAAGGAAAATTGACACAAAAACATACTACACACACACTACACTACATTTACTATAGATTCAGTACATACTTGTAGACATCTCAAGGATAAAATTTTGCATCAGCTATTGAAAAAATAACTCTGTTCTTCCATATAAAAGTACAACACCTACACGGTGAAAATAAGAAAATATAAGGTCTTTTTCTTCTTTTCTTAAACACACTAAATGGTTATGCAAAGTTTCTAATATTATGTATCGAATCCATCAAAATATTGATCCATTTGTCGCGATGTCTCTTTCACCTCATAAATTATTATTCAGCTTATTAAAATTCATGGTAGAATTTAAAATTTATTGTATACCAACGCCTACTACTAATCAAAAACTAAGTACCCATAAATAATCTCATATTTTTTATAGCGACGATAAAGTCAAATAGAAATAAAAAGTCCATAGAATTTCTTATTAAACTAACATCAAAACAAAACAATAAAATCGTTCGTGTTTCTGAACCCAAGCCTACCGAATCTAGTTATTACACCTGGACCGACCTAAAATAACATTTACATTTTAAACCACTAGGGGATATTATTAACTAATCGAAATAATAGTTTGGAACTAAGGACCAAGTAATTTTAAGTTTAAAATTAGGTGACCAGGTTAGGGGTTCTGGGAATATATTTATAAGTTAAAAGGCGTTAAAATCAATAGGTTTCACAGTATACTGCATTTTAGTTTAAGTAATTGTATGCGGCACTGTTGAGCAATTGGTTTATGAGTTCGACTCTAAAGTCAGATAAACTGCTATTATATTTATTTTTATGGAATATGACGCGTAAATAGGTACAGTGGCGACCAAAACTGCATACCCAATCTCAAAACGTATTAGGTTGACGTTTAGTTTGACTTACGACCTTTTACTTTCAAGAATAGACACATGTATCATCGTTGTGAATGTAGTTCGTAATTTCAACATTTCTGCATGAGACAAGATGGTCTAGCGGTTAAGCGCGCTTAGTTGACGGCGGCGTTAATCAATGAGCCGCGAGTTCGAATCTCACATTATTTTTGTCTTTTTGTTTTTACTCAATTTGAAGAAATGGACAGAAATATAATATTCTTTATCTTGTTCGCTTTGTTCACACATTTCGTAAATTTAAATGGGTAGTCATAGAAAACTAATAAAGAATTTAGATTTCTGTGAGGTAGACATGAGTTTTGTGCATATTTAACTTGATTGGAATGAGCGTTGTCGTTTGGTTGTGGTTGTTGGTTAGTAACGAGTGATTTAATAGATACTCGTAGTGGTATTGTAATTATTCTCGAAACGCAGGCAAATAATATTACTGAGGCGAGGGCGACTATTATTGGGCTGCATGAAAGTGGTCCCAATTAATATCTTATGAAACCTGACTGAATGTGAGTATTATATTAACGAATTGTAAATTAAACTTTTATTTGAAATTTATACCTAAGATACCTAAAATTATTTGGTGGCATTTCGATTAATACTTATTATTGATTTTTAAATATATAATGACGCCAAAAAAAATGTGTTTATTATGGAATTTATAAATAAATAGTTTTAATATATTAAAATTTGTTATATTAAATAAATATTATTAAATTATATAAAAAAATAAGTCACTTTAGTATTTTGTTATAAATGCCTAATATTACTTTTTTTGTTGTTTTAGAGGAATACTATTATTAGTCTCCGGAGCAAGAAATACGAGGAAGAGGATAGATAGCCTATCCTACCTACTCAACAGCGAAGTGGATTAAGTTTAGTGGTTTCGCACTGGATAACATACCGTTTTCAACAACAGCTGCATGGCACAAAATACGTTTCGTTTTTAATATGTGGGGATGGCGTGCAACAGTGCTACTTATGAAGAAGTATTAGACGGTGTTATGCAACATTTAATAACCTGGATGTTTTAGTTTTAATAATTAGACGGTGTAACTAAATATTTAGTCATAATTATATTATATATTCGTAGATAGTTATTTAATGATCTTAAATTGAGGTTTAGTTTCAATCTTCTTTTCATCAAGAAAACGAATTATTAAACTATTACCTCACTAAGTTTATTGTGACGTTACATAAAAAAAACCTGTTCATAAAGTCTGAATTATAGTTTAGTTTTCAATTAACTCTGCTGAATACCAATTCAGAAACTTAATACGTGAGCATCACCAAATTTATTTGTGTTATTAAAATATCCTTCTCTTATTATGTTATTATGAATTTTATTGACTAAGTGGGTATTCAACAAAAAATCTTATGAACAGTTACAAGAGAACTTCTTTTATTTCGGTAGGAATGTGACGTTACAATTCTCATAAGTTTGTTAATTTTAAAAATAAATTATTGATATCACACAGCACGCCTTTTTTTCCTACTTCCAATTACAAAAAGTTAAAATAAAATCACATAAAAAGTTAAATAAATAATACAATAACTAATATTTGCTTCTTATAAAAAATAAATAACAAGCATGAATACGTAATAATTCAACATAAACCTAAAAAGATTTTGCCTAACATTATTATGGTTTCAAGAAACAAAAAACAGCCACACATAGTATAAGATTTGAACTCGGAATTCAATGATCGTAAACCCTTTCTTATCCAAACCAGCTGCCAGGACATGTTATAATTATGCGAAATTTAGCAATGCAATGGTAAGAATACGTCGCGCGTCGGGTAGGACTCGTACGGTAAACAGAAATATAATGCCATTTCGCGTAGTGCGACGATGGTTCATTAGTGTGTGTTATCTGTGGAATGTTGAGTGAGACATCACTCGTAAACACACATGCGCACGCGCTGACTGGATCGCGCCCGTGTTCATAGGAAAGTGAACCTTAGCGTGGGTATGCATTTCTGAGCGCTTACTGTACAAACACATTATATAGTCGTTAACCACGCATATTGTCAATCGAAATAAGCATTATTGAGAAATAAATATCGCTCGAAAACGATCTTTATGTTCAGTGTGAAAATATACTTGATGTGTTAATGGTAGCGCGCAACATAATGTCCGCAAAACAGTTTATGGATGGTTACGGGTGCATTTAATAGTATAGGGGTCGTGGAAGTATTTCAAGCATGGTTATAACATTTGAAACTGACACCTTGGAAATGTTCGCAGCCAGAAGATTTTCGGGATAAGTTCCAGAACAAAAAAAATATCGCAATGATTGAAGAACGCATTACTTTCGACATCATAACGTGTCTTTTTACATGCTTTATATTTTGCCGAATGAGTATAAGATTCATCGAAATGACCGGATCAGCGGATTCAAGTTACAGTTTATTTTACAATGTATTGTAAACTTTGACCACACACGGTGAATCAGCCGCATCAGCCTACTCAAGTTACGAGCTATTTTATTTTACAATTTACTGTAAACTGAAACATACAACAACGCATTATCGACTAACAGATGAACGTGTGTAGTATTCGTAAAAAAATACTAAAACAAAAAGTGTTCGGCAATAAAATGCTTTACGAAAATGTCAAGAAGCAATACCTAACAATAGGGTTATTAATTTTCATTTTATTGTTTTTATTTAATACAAAGTTCGTTTTCGTATGTGAATTTAATGGAAAAGTGAGTTCGTACCTCCCAGTGATCTACGGGATTACCCCGACGTACGCGAGGCTTGCACAGAAGGCGGATCTCATAAGGTTATCACAAACCCTAATGCATGTGGAGAACTTCCACTGGATCGTGGTTGAAGACTCAACTGTGCGGACAAAATTAGTCACAAACTTGCTCAAAGAATCCAATTTAACATACACCCACCTAAATATTAAAACACATAAAACTAAATATTTTGCAGCAAGTGGTGTGGAACAAAGGAACCAGGGTTTGGATTGGCTGAAAGGCCATTTGCAGAAAGCCGGAAACAAAGGTTTTGTGTATTTCATGGACGATGACAACACGTATTCATTGAAACTGTTTGATGAGATTAGGAAAGTGAAGAGGGTTGGTGTCTGGCCTGTAGGCATGGTAGGAGGTATGAGGGTAGAAATGCCTCTGGTTAAAGACGGAAAGGTAATCGGCTTCAACTCCTTGTGGAAGCCTCTAAGACCATTCCCTATCGATATGGCGGGATTCGCCATCAAAGCTGCATTGTTTCTAGAACATCCTGAAGCTCAGTTCACCAGAAAAGTGTTGACTGGGTTTCAAGAGAGCGTGATATTAGAATACTTTACAACCAGGGAGGCACTGGAGCCGTTGGCAGATAACTGCACGAAGGTGTATGTCTGGCACACACGTACGCAGAAACCACCACTACTTAACCAAAAGACAGTCAAGCGGCGTATCATTCCTGACGGTCACATCGAAGTGTGAGTCGGAAATAGTATTCAAATGGTATTTATACAAGGTACAGTTTTGCATCTTCGTCAAATTTTAGAAGGTTGCCCGGTTGTCATAAAAGACATTAATAATCAAATAAAATTCATCAGCTTCGTAAATACTTCTTTTTTTTTGTTTACGTTTGAAATTATTTCAGAATATAAATCTAATATTATGAAACTTTTTTATCAAAATTCAAATTTTATTATTATATGTTTCTATTGCATAATGTAAGTAATAGAGATTTTTTGTTTGTCATGATTTGGTTTTGTAGGTGTAGCTAACTTCAAAGTAATTTATTTATTCATTTTTTAAATATTTGTTTTTTTTTTAATGATGCTCGTCTAGCGATCACTGATAATTAAATAATTATGTTTAATCTTCGGATAATGCAGTAGACTGCAACATTGCTACTAAAAGTTTTGTTAACCTTAAGTATTATATATGTTATAGATGTTTGTTATCCCTTAATAAATAAAATAAAATAAAAAATACGCATGTAAAAAACCGAATCGTCCTTTTCCGTATGCGGTAGGCAGTGTTGCACGATTATCACTGTGTGCGTGCAAGCCAAAAAAAAAAAGCTGTTTGTTTAAACGCGCTAATCTCTGGAACTGTCAGTCGGATTGGAAAATTGGGTAGATGACACCACTAATCAATTGACGTACTTTTTATGAGCTGTCAAAACGCGATTCCCCCATAGATTTTTTAAAACAATACTCAACTATGACGTCACTTTGTTGACATCTCAATTCACTAACTATTTATTGATTTTAAAGCAACTAAAAATCTAATTTTATAGTTATTTGAAAATTAATCATGTTTTCAGAGGTAAAATAAAGTGTTTTTGTAGAGAAGGCGTGTCTTAGAATTATTGTTTAATGGTGTCATCTACTCAGTTGTTTGTAGTATAATTGCTACTATTTATCATCAGGCTAGGACCCACATGAGCGGAACAGTGCCTAAATCTTAGTTCGTAACTTATCGATGATAAAAAAAACAAGCGGTTGAAGTCGTGGACAGAAGCTAGTGGTACTTCTACGTACATTTATTATGAAATAGGTTTTATCTCAAGGTTGCAATTGAGGGGTATAGATACAAAAGTGCTTCTATCCACTTTCTTAAATTTTTCACAATACCCCAAAAATCCATAAAATGTACTATACTGATGCTATATCTTATATTTGAATTGAATATCATGACAAATTAATATTATTTTCGATATAAGATTAAGCTTATTTCATAAACAGTGTAAAAATTAGAAGAAAAAACATTAAAGTCTGGATAGAGGCCATTTTGCATCCAACCTGTGGATAGAAGCGGTTTTGCATCTGCCACTACAGGATAGAGGCGATTTTGGTCCTCAAAACTTCGCAGTGACCCAAATTAACAGCCGGTAGCCATTACACTCCTTACAAAATACTGTGCTATGATTGGTCGAGCCGCGATAGTGGCGCTTTTTTTGTAAATTAAGTTTTAATAAAGGCGGTTTTGCACCTAACGTCATATTTCTCATGTCATTTTCTATTGGATAGAGGCATTATTGTACGTATTTTATTTATGTAAACCAAAGACAAATAGTAAAAGATTGCCAACAAAAAAAAAATTTTTTTTTTTTTGCATCTATACCCCTCAATTTGTATTTTGTGTTCGAATTATGCAATATGCAGGAAAAAAATTTAACCAGTGCGTAAATTTTGCCATAATAAACTTCAACACGTTTTATTAAACACGTATATTTTATTTTGATATGTCTTAGTACTTAAAAAAAAAGTTATCGCTTACGAAACATGTTTACTTAAAAAACATATTTTATTGTCACTCGGCGCTAGCGCATTCCCCACCCCCTCACCCCAGCCATGCGCCCGGGCGGCGGCCGCGAGTTTTCATTGATAGTATGGCGAATAGATTATGTCCATGTTTTGCTTATTTCAAACTCGGATAAGGATGAATTTTTTTTTAACTAAACACGGAAATGTGTTCTATTACTGACACTGAACTACCAAAAAAAAATTACGCACTGGTTAAAAACTTTTCCTGTGTATTATGTTACTGTAAAAGCCCGAACTTCGGTAAATCCAAATAATTTCCAAAACCCAAGATTTATCAATAATGTCAGACTTTATCTTAAATGCTCTTTGATTGTCGTTGATTTCAAACTTAACACCATTTACTTGTTTAGGTTTTAAAAACACACAGTAAATGTTTAAATAAAATAAATCAAGTAAATGATAGTAACAGTTCAAAATGAACGATCATCACAGAACATTGCGGACTTTTATCACTAAGAGATGGTAAACCTTAGGTTTTACTTGAAAATCTTAGGATTTACCGTAGTTCGGGCTTTTACAGTAACAAAATACATGTTTTTGTTCATGACTGCACTAGTATACATGGTAATTAGTTTCCCAGCCTTGTACGGAATCCTTGCCTACCTTGTTCTACCACGACCTTTACGCTCAACAGGTAGAGATCGCTTCTGGAGTCTAAGATTCATTAACTTAAAAAAAATATGGTTGCTGGTAAAGCTACACTATTGCCAAATACCATAGGGGGTATAATATGGTATAGTGAGGACGAAATTTCGGGTAGTCAATTTTAATAATTATCATCAGTGTTATATAAGACAGTACAGATTGACAATTATTTATAACAGTACATCAGCTTTTGATTTCTATTTTTTCCTTAATTTGCTCCGCGATAATTAACTGGACACAAAAATAAGACTCTTCCCTATCTATCTAGGCTTTTAAGTTTGATGAGACACTGTTAGGTTAGGTAGGTGTCTTAGTCTGACGAATCTATTCTGTAGAGTGGGAGCACTCCAGCGCGCCGGTCGTGCAGGCCCCGAGTGGTCCGCGTTGGGCGCTGAAGCAGTTGGACCGGGAGCTCCTCCTGGAAGCCTCGATCGTGCAGGCCTGGGTGTCATCACCGGACAGGCCTGCCGACATTGACAGTGAGGTGGAGTGGTTCCAGGGGGCCATGTCCGAGATTTGTGACGTGGCAATGCCCCGAGTCCCGCAGGGCGGCGCCCGCCGGCAGGTGTACTGGTGGTCGCAAGAGATTTCGGCGCTGCGGGAGGCATGCGTCGCTGCGCGACACCCGTACGCCCATCATCGCAGGCCCCGCATTCGGCCACCGAATGCGGCGGCCATTGAGGCGGAGCTGTACGAGGGGTACAGAGAGGCGAAGACCGCCCTCAACGAGGCCATTTCGCGGGCCAAATCTCAGGCCCGCGAGGAGTTGCTGGGGACTCTGAACGCGGATCCGTGGGGGCGCCCTTACAAGACGGTGCGGAACAAGATCCGCACCTGGGCCCCCCCGCTGACGCAGAGTCTCCGGCCGGGGCTCGTTGAGGACGTGGTGAGCGCTCTGTTCCCCTCGCGGGGAGAACATCCTCCCCCGCCCATGGCTCCGCCGCCTGCGATGCCGGAAGCGGACCACACCGACGACGACACACCAGAGGTGACTGGGGTAGACCTGAGGGTGGCGGTACGTAAGCTGAAAGGCAAAAATACCGCCCCGGGACCCGACGGCTTGCCTGGGAAAGCCTGGGTCCTGGCCTCAGAGGCTCTAGGGCCCCGATTGGAGGGGCTCCTAAGCGCATGTTTGGAGAGGGGCCGGTTCCCACTTCGTTGGAAGACGGGGAAGCTGGTCCTCATTCAGAAGCCTGGGCGCCCTGCGGACTCACCGTCCGCATACCGGCCCATCGTGCTGCTCGACGAGGTGGGCAAGCTCTTTGAAAGAGTGATTGCGGGCCGCCTCGTCGGGCACCTGTCTGGGATGGGGCCGGACCTTGCGGACTGCCAGTTCGGCTTCCGCAGGGGGCGCTCTACGGTGGATGCCATCATGCGCGTGAGAGCTCTCTCGGCGGGGGATGCTGTGTCCCGGGGCAGGGTTGTGCTGGCGGTGTCGCTGGACATCGCCAACGCGTTTAACTCCCTGCCCTGGTCCTGCATTAGGGAGGCACTCCGGTACCACCGGGTGCCGAACTACCTCCGTCGGGTGGTCGGGGCCTATCTGTGTGATAGAGCCGTGATCTACCCTGGTCGAAATGGTGAATGGAACCGGCGAGAGATGTCGTGCGGTGTTCCGCAGGGATCGGTGCTGGGGCCGCTCCTGTGGAACATCGGCTACGACTGGGTGCTACGTGCTGACCTCCCCGAGGGCGCCAGCGTAGTGTGCTACGCTGATGACACGTTGGTCCTGGCGCAGGGGTGGTCGCACGAGGCGGCGGCCGACCTTATGACACGCGGGGTTGCGATAGTCGTCGAGAGGATCCGGCAATTGGGTCTCGAGGTGGCCTTGCACAAGTCCGAGGTCCTGTGTTTTCATGGGCCTCGGAACGCGCCACCGTCGGGATCCCAAATTACGGTAGGAGGGGTTTCCGTCGGCGTCGGGTCGACGATGAAGTACCTGGGACTTGTCCTCGACAGCCGATGGAACTTCGTGGAACATTTCCGACGTTTGGCTCCCAAGTTGGCACGGGCGTCAGCCGCTCTTAAGCGGCTCTTGCCCAATTTGAGGGGGCCAAACGCCTCCTGCCGGAGGCTCTACGCCGGGGTCGTGCGTTCGATGGCCCTTTACGGGGCCCCGGTGTGGGCGCGGGGCTTGAGGCGGCTTGCCGCCCATTACCTAAACGCGTCCCAGCGGGTGATCGCCATAAGGGTCATCCGCGGATACCGCACGATCTCCGGCGAGGCAGCGAGCCTCCTTGCCGGATTGCCGCCATGGGATCTGGAGGCGCTGGTCCTCGCGAGCCTACACGAGTGGCGCGCGGAGGCACTGGGCCGGGGCGAAACTCCGCTGCCGCGGCAAATTGCCGCCCTGCGGACGGAACTCCGGCTCGATCTCATGGCGACATGGAGAGAACGACTGTCGCAACCTCGTGCAGGGCTCGCCTCGATTGAGGCGGTAAGACCCCTCTTTGAGGAGTGGCTGGAGCGGCGCCACGGCGCCCTCACCTACCGCCTGACGCAGGTCCTCACCGGACACGGATGTTTCGGGAGGTTCCTGCACCTCATCGGGCGGGAGGAAACGCCCGGGTGTCACCATTGTGAGGATCGCCCCGAGGACACGGTGGAGCATACTTTGGCGGTGTGCCCTGCTTGGGCTGAGCACCGCCGAGTCCTCGAGGCGGCCATCGGCGGCGGCGCCCTCTCGCGTCCGGCACTGGTCCAGGCCATGGTCCGGAGCGAGGGGGAATGGGAAGCAGTCGCCTCCTTCTGCGAAGCTGTAATGCTAGAGAAGGAGGCGGCGGGACGGGAGAGGGAAAGGAGGGTCCCCCGTCCCAGCGGCCGCCGCGGTAGACGATCCGGGCGTCGGGAGCCACGTGACGACTCCCGGCCACCGTAGACGCGGGTCTGTGGACGGTGAGCAATGGGTAGCTCACCGTCCGTACGTTCACTAGCGACAGACCGTGTCGACGGCGCGTTCGTGTTCCACGCGCGCCTCAAAGAGATGTCAGCAAAATTGGATGGGGCCACTGAGGGCCGATGCCTGCCGGGGCTGCGGGTTGTTCGAAAGAGATACCGCGCCCCCGGAACGCAAAGGGCACATGATGGAACATAGACGGGTTTTAGTCAGTAAAAGTCTGACACTCCCTCCCGCCCCGCCCAGGGCGGGGGAAGTTATTTGATGATTTCCCGTCTATAAAAAAAAAAATTAAAAAAAAAGAGTGGGAGCACTATGTCTCTTCAATATTTTATGTTAAAGGCCTTGATCCAAGCTTTGTCTGAAAAACATGTAGTTTCGTATTCTTGTATTTTCAAGAACTTCAAAACAAAATATCAGTAAATAACACCGTCGTCTGACCGCACCACCGACTCCATTATACACTACATCAAAATGTACACTGAGGAGATGAAGTGCGTACATTGTTCTCTTCCACGCAACTGTACTAAATCATTCTGGGAGTTCGTCACGCACAACTCTTTTGTTCACCATTGTACTCGCTTCTAAAGGGTATTGTCGAGTACAGGTGGATGGATGCGGTAGTTTATAGTTCAACAACAGGTAGGGTTGTACTAAAATGTTTTGTGGAGGCACGGGTAATGCACATAGGGGTCGGATTTTTAGTTGGAGTAGTTTTTATAGGTCGGGGTATGAGTGTTTGTATAACTCCCGGGTTTTATTGAAATGATTCTCGTAATGGTGTAGTTTAAGTTGGGTTTCGGGCTGTTACGTAAAAGTTTACGTAGGCATTTTTTTTGTAATCAAAATGTTTTTTTTATAAACTGCAGTTAAAGCGCCCGCTTATATATAATACACGAATCTGGGTGCGCAATCGGGCACGGGTAAGAACGAATGTGACTTTTTGTATTGCATTTGTACTTCTGATTTTATTAATGGTATCAATGCTGCCGCTAGTGTTTTCTCAGTATGGGAAGAGCCCCATGCTCTGCAGTGGGATAAAAATAGGCTAGTTTTTAAACAAGTGAGATGGTCTCGTGGCAAGACACAATGGTTAGATTTCTGGAAAATTGGCGAGATTGTAAGACGCTGGATGCAAGCCGCTTCCAATCGGTCCTTTTGTAAATCTATGGGGGAGTCCAGCATGACACGTCTTGCGGCTGATATGATGATGATGATGGCGAGAGTAGGCACAACATTAAAGGGAGGTACAAGGAATGGGGGAGACCTTTGCCCATTGCGTTTGTTTTACAACAGTACATGCAAAAAAAGAACACAAATTGCTAATCAAAATCGTACAAAACCAAAAATCTACTATGCCAATACGAACGGATTATCGACTCAATACGAACACACGAAGAGTCGGCAAATATTTTACAATGGCCGACTAGGATTACATTTTTCTATATGAAGCCATACTGTCAACCATTTTTAGGGCCCCGTACTTGAAGGGTGCCAACGAGACTTTCAGAAAAAAAAAACCAATAACATTTTGCTCGATCTGGCGAACGAACCCAAGTCCTCTAGCGTAGCCGTCGCTTAAGAGCACTAGGTTATTGAGGCAGTTCAGAAAAATCCAAATCAACAATAAGTACCTAGAGACAAATAATAAAGTTTAAAAAAAACGTTGACGTGTTTTTTTTAATGCTCGATCTTAATAATGAACGATGATACGGAACCTTTCAAGAGCAAGTTCAACTAGACAGTTTTTAAATCCTTCAATATTACCACATGTTATTCCTCCATTTTCTTTTCTTACATCATATCCACATCTTCATAATAATATCTTCAAGGGTTACTGTGGTTCTATTGTTGATTATGCTTTAGGCTTATTTACGAGGATCCTCCTTGAATTATGAGGTGTCACCGCCGGCTTGATTTATATGCTGAGTGGTAAGCACGACACGCGATCGCTTATAGATGGTGTATTAACCTTAATTAATGTTGGTTTGTTTAAATCTTTGGTCATTCATATAATATAGGGGGTGTAAAAAGACATAATTACATGGCTGGTACCTAGTTTGCGGGTTAGATGGATACGTGTTTGAATTTAAATTTTTAGACCAGATGAGACTGTATGTAGGAGATATAAGGGACTATAGACGATATAGGACTACTTGGACATTTTGGTAACTGGAGTTTTTGAGACTGGACGTCTTAGAACACTAGACATTTGGACAATAGATTTTCTAGAAAACTAGAGATTGTCCGCCTGGTCAACATGAAATAGAATAACTAACATTGTTACTTGCCCTTGCTTGATAGATAGGTATTCTAATTGGACGGTTGCGGTTGGCGCTGTGACTGAGCAATTAGCTGCTACGCTGTGTCTCATGAGTTCGATTCCCGTACGAAACAAATATTTGTATGGCCTACAGATAGTTTTCCAGTTCTGGCTATTTGTTAATGTGAATTCGTATGATTGTAATCTCACCCACGATACAGGAGAAATTCGTAGTGTGAGGCAATGCTGTCATGTAAAACAAAATTCTGACAGTCCCAACTAGGTAGCCGTTAGTTTTTGATCAGTGTTCTGGCTACCTATTTTCTTCTTCTACAAATGACGTTTTACTATTTATTTATTTATTTATTTAACACTTTATGCACACAAAATGTACAGCGGCGGACTTAATGCCAATGGCATTCTCTACCAGTCAACCTTAGGGTGATGGAGAGACAAATTGTGGTAGGTGCAAATAAGAAAAATGACTTTAAAATTAATCAATATTAAGATAAAAAAAATATAAAAAATAAAACTGAAATAAAATATAATAATACATGACTACTACTACGTTTACTACGTTTTCTCCTCATCTGAAACTAGACAATACCCATCAATTTTCACCAAACACTCGATATTATCAATTGCAAGCTAGAAACTTCAACAATCCAATTAGTTCAATCGATCATACACACTGTCACGCAACTAAGTGATTGCTACATGAAGCACTTGCTTTGAAACTGAACAACTTCGATGAAGTTCAATGAATGGAACCAAGTTCCTGTCTTGTTGAATCGTTTCAGTTGAAACTTGTTTCAACTTGTTCATAAGTTTCAAGTCTGTGAACGTATTGTTTTAGTTTTTATCAAGGAGAATCAGTTTTTAAGGCTTCTTGACAATACGTTCATCTATCATCCATCTCTCGTACTATTTAATTAACTATCTAATGTATGTAAATGTCTGATTATTAAAAAAATATAGCTTTTTTACATTAAAGTTTATATACTTAAGGTAATTATTCAAAAATCCAAAATATATTTTATCTGTCAGTCTGTTTGTTCCGGCTTAACTAAACGGCTCAGCCGATTTTGATGGAATATTCATAACTGATGCTGAAAGAACAAAAGTACCATTAGCGCAAATAAATTAAAAACCTAGTAAAAAGAGAAATATAATTTCCAAATATAAAAGTCTTAGCATAATTTTAGAGGTCAAAAAATATGAAAAGACCAAAAAAAAATATTTCACGATGAATTGAGAAAAGTAAAATCAGCACTTATTTAAAGTGCTTGTCATCTTGCGATAATTTAAAGCGTAAACCGACTGTAAAATTAGATTTCGGAATATTAAAGATTAATAGTAAGTAAGTAGTATTTCTTTACTTGATGGCCAAGTGATAAAGGCGACTGTTTTTTATTCATGAGGTTGCGGGTTTTGACTTTTCAATTGATATGTACTTTCTGAGTTTAGGTTGGGCAAAAAAGGATATTCGGTTTTTCCATAAGGAATTTCTCAGCAGCAGCCCGCAGTTCAGAAGTTGGTGATGTGACTCGGAAAGCACATAAAGCGATGACCTTGCCTGATGTCTCTCCGGTCGTGTCGGATTGCCGTCCCATCGGACTATTAGAGTTAGGGAAGTGCATTTGTGTTTGTGTACACACTTACGAACTATAATATTTCCTGCGTACTTGGCTAGCCACAGTGGCCGGAATTGGTCTGAAGTCTACATACAAATACTTTCTGATTTTATCTTGGACATCGCTGACATCATTGGTATAATAATGTAGGTATGTCAAAATATTTAAATGTTAAATGTTAAATACATTTAAATGTATAGATAGGACGGCAAATCTCGATATCGAAACCCCTGATATACCTACATTGGTCAACAATGTTGTGTACAATATGTTGCGGTGAATTGGACATAAGTAATGAGACTGATGCATTATAAATAATTTTAATTTTGATTGCCACTAACCGGACACAAATCGTAACTCCGAGCTGCTACTGAGAATTTCATAGAAAAACCCAATAACTCTTTGTTCGACCTGAAGACCAAGATAAATAATTTTGAGTCACATGCAGTGATTACTGCATGTGACTCAAATAATACTAACTAATACACAATACTAAATCATAATACTAGCCTATTATTATCCTACTGGAAGGTAAAAACCTCTTGTTGTACAGAGAAGGCACGAGCATTGATCACCATGCTTGCTCAAGGTGTACTGACGGTTTAAGACTTATTCATACTAATATTATAAAGGGGCAAAGTTTGTGAGGTTATAGGGGTAAACTCTGGATCTACTGAATCGATTTTGAAAATTCTTTTGCCCATAGAAAGTCACGTTATTTGTGAGTGTCATAGACAGTAACTAAAGACGTAACTTAATCCGGGTGAAATAAGTCGCGCAGACAGAGTCGCGAGCCGTTTGCTAGTATTAACTGTAAGTCCAGGTTTCCTTACCATGTTTTCCTTTACTGATGTCGAATGACTTAGAACGCACATCCGAATTGAAAAAGACACATGGGTAATTGGGTACTCTTACCCGAACTTAAATCCATATTCCATATTATGAAAGGTGGGCGCCCAAACTGCCGCGATAGGCCAACACAACAGGAAAACATGTCATAATAAAAGAGCCAGCAACGGACAGAAAAGTGAAAGAATAATGATAAAACAGAGTAAATTGAATTTGATGAAGTGCGGGCACTAAGGATATTGAATGGGAAAAGTTTTGCCATCTCAACACCTTGGACCGTGACAAGGAATAAATTGGAATCCAAGTGTTGGATGTAAATATTAGAAACGAATTTCTCATGATTTGCTATTTAGGTATTGAAATAATTGGATAGAATCATTATAAGATGTTGCGAGAATTGTTCTAGGATTTGGTTGACATTAAATTTAGAAACGCATTTCAAAAAAAGATGGAGGTTTTCAATTTGACACGTATGTTTTTTTTTGTTTATAATATCGCCTAGTATAATTTGGCTCGAGTCTATTTAATCTCGACTTAGTTTGAATAATTTCGTATTAGGTACCTTTTCAGTGAATTGTAACAATAGTTTATTATTGTTATATAATCACTTGCAGTATCCAAGAACGAACATTTTACTAAATAAAGTACTCTCATCACAAACATCTTCTAATGTGCGCGAAATATTTTGTAATATACGAGTATGTTCTACAAAAGAGTTAAACATTTTTAGTTTTATTTTATTCGCTTCAACCGATTGCAATGCCGAGCACGTCGGTCAGCACTCATTCTTTTGCAATCTGAACAGGAAAATAAAGGAAACCTTTCAATACTCTTGGAGTTGAAATGTGAAATATTTATTGCTATCTTCCGTGATGTTTTCTCTTAACAAAATACGTTCCATGTGAATTGAATGAAACCGGGACAGGACGAAAAATTTATGACGATATTTTTATCGATAGATTTTTCCTGAACCGAAACTAATTTGGGCATTCTCCTTTGCTTCCTGATTTGATTCAAGATTTTTTTTTTTACAGGCCTAACATAATTATGGGCTTGAAGCTAGATGTTAATTTGCAAAAAAACAATCTAAGATCGAGAGTATAAGTCAGAATTTTCCATACACTACCTAGATCCAGAAAAAATGTGACGTAGGTATACAAAGTGGATTTCGTTTACACTCGTTTTTTGTAGGTACTGAGATCGTTTTTCCGTACAAAACAAAGTTTTTGGCGATTTCTGTAATATCGAGTACTCATATACCTTAAAAAACCATAGAGAGACTTTTGATTCCTACATGAAATAGGATCGATTGGTAAAAAAAAATAATCGTATTTAGCATTTTTTTGCTGACCGTAACTTTTTTTCCAAAACCTGTGAATGCAATTCAACATAATATCTCAAAAAGTTATGGATAGTCTCTTAGAAACGTTATTCTTTAACTATAACGGCTAAGATCCTTAGTGACCCGTCTCAAAAATCCATCTATAACGGTCTAATTACCTGTTGAACGCAATAAATTGAAGCAATAACAAAACTTATTCCAAGATTTCATTGTTCTATCGGAACATTACTTTAGTATGAAATCAATTCATGCAACAGGCAATTTTAATTGTTCTAAGAATATTGTAACGTTGTACCTTGCTAACTCTAAGAATAGGTTAGAAATTATAAAACTATAAATAATTACAATAGATTTATTCTAAAACTATTGATAAATCACCTTTAATTAAACTAATAGAAACACAACTTACTACTTATCAATTTAAACTACATTATAAAATATATAATAATATTATAAATTGTACTACGGAACTCATCATTAACTGTTTTCACAAAGGTCCTCGTATCTATTACGCCTACGCATCGCTAAACGAGTTATAAAACTGGTTTTGCCGCTCGCGACCGTCCGCCAGGTAGATCACGGGCTCATTCGTAAAATTCAACCGGTAGAACGATTATTGGCTTCAAAGGTGACGGCTGTGTCACACGGTCTCAGATGACCACATTCTAGAAACGTATAGATCTAAACGCGAATCCTATTCGGAAATCCCGCTGGGGTAAGTTTCCATGTATTGCTTGAGTGTTTCTATTGTAAGGTGTTTCTTCCTTCTAAATTTCTGTCTAGTAGCAGCCCCTCTTATTTTCCTTTGTCTGCTGGGACACTGTGACCTTTGGACCCGGCTACGTGGTCCAAGCTTTGCTAACGCTTGCCTTGTGTCTGCGCTTCCAGGATTTATATTCTACATTTGACCACGCTTCGCACCATCTACCTGGCGGCGAGTGGAAGATTGGACCTGACCTTAGTCCGGATTACCTAGGTCCTGCTGAAGGCCTGGAAGTGCAACCTGGGAAGGGGCAGGACCGCCGGCAGAGCTGCACTACGGTTCAGGCCAGTGTTCCCAGCATACCTTCTACCTCGAGACCTAGGCGTGATTAGGGCAACGTGTGTTGGCGGAAATAAAGTAGTCATTCCTACCAAATTGAGTACTTTATTTGGACCCCTAACTACCTACCTGTCGGCCTTCTGCCGCAGTGGCGCCCTCAACGTGGTTTCTGTTGCCTAATCACGTCTAGTTTCTAGATTCATGGTCAGCTGCTAGATAGTCATCTACCTACAACATATTGTAAACGAGACGGTGACTCAGCGAACTGGTACGTACTTGCTAACTGTTGCGTTTTATACGTTATAACGACTATTAATTTAAAGAAAAAATCTACCTACATTTTTTTTTTTAAACTTGTGAACTAAATTTAATGTTAACAGTAAACTATTATTGTAAATTACGACTAAAGCTACTTTTCTAACTACTTCTAAACAGTTTAATACTATTAATATTGTTAAACGTAACAGTTCGCATATATTTTTTTTCTTCTTAACTTTTCTGCTCAATTTTTTTCTTTCACCTACCCACTTAATTTTATTTTCTCTTCTCTCAATACATTATTTTTTTGGGTTTACTCATAATATTCATCACCTCATCGTAGTAAAGCTAGTTACTTCTAATTGTAAAGAACACCATTTCATTTGCTATCTAGTAATTATTAGTAATCAATTTCTGTTAGCACTTTCTTAATAACCGCACTTTAAGCGCCATGGAAACCTACCCTATTAAATTCTTTTTGCTAAACAAAAACGAATTAGTGTGCGAGGTGCTTATTAGAGGCGAGGAACCTGCGTCAACGGAACTTGAACTCCGTAAACAAAATCTAACTATGAATTTTAGGTACTTAAACTAATTCAATCTAAAACACTAAATATTATAATAAAAAACTACACACTACTACACTAAAACAAGTACCTACTCACTACCAGTACATATAACCAGTTTTTTAATTATAATATCCTATTTTATTTATTTATCAAAAGTTGGTCTACCCCAACTATCTTACAAGATGATGGACTATCCCATTCATTCTTGTGTTCTACATGCTATCAGCTCTACAGCGATAGTATGGAAGTAGTCTTGGCCCTACCCCATGATTACTTCTACCTTTACAGGAGCGGCTGGTTACTCCCTAAATAAGCCTAAACCATTAACACTATTATCTATTATTTCTTCTATCTATGCTATCAGCTCTACAGCGATAGTATGGAAGTAGTCTTGGCCCTACCCCAAGATTACTTCTACCTTTACAGGAGCGGCTGGTTACTCCCTAAATAAGCCTAAACCATTAACACTACTTATCTATCTATTATTTCTTCTATCAATCTAGGACTGGTTATATGAAGACTGCAATGTACTGAATATCATTTCTATAAAAAACCAAACACTAGTGTAGCACTACTAATGTAAACTAATAATGTAAAATATCCTGATTGCCCTAAGTGTCATACAAAATCTAATTCAAAAAACTAACTATTGAAGATTGCTGTAATATAAACGACAAAACTGAAACTAAACATTAAAAAAAAAACTAATTAAATAACAATAATGAAATTATTAAATAAAAAAAAAATAAAAAAATTTTTTTTTTAAATTACTTAATAAAAAAATTAAAAAAAACAATTAAGTCAAAAAAAATTAAGTAAAAAAAAAAACAAAAAGACCTAAACATTGCACAAGACCTTTCCAAGTTATTAGCGTAGACCTAGTACTACCTCTTACTAGGAAACTAAACACCTTTATTCTAGTTGTCACTTGTTGTTTTAGTAAGTATTGCCTACTATTTCCAATCAAGCGCGCTACCGCTGAAATTATTACTAAAATAATGGAGGAACATGTATTCCTAATACATGGCATACCTTCCACTGTTATTTTGGTTAATCGGTAAAAAGTCTCCTCTTGTCTACGAGTTAGCCGATATGTCTGGAAAACCACTAGGTTCCTGGCATATCAAAGATATTAAGATCACGAATTATAAAAAATAATATTTATAATAGCTAATATATCTAACCTAGTCCTAATAGTAACATCTTATCTACGTAACTTATGTATTAAATATTATAATAGTTTTATATACATACAGCTTACTAACGAGAACAATTGATACTATATAATTGTTACTCTGTTTGTTAGGGTCTCAAGTCATAAACTAAAAGACTTACAGACGGTGTGATATTTTATTTTTTATGTAAGCGCGAAGTATGAATGTTAGCCTGAACGTATTAGTAAGTTTGCAGTTGGTAGTGATAGCGGATTTTTTTCTATTCTAAGTACGAAAAATCCTTCACCTTGCGCCGGGGTACTGTAACGTTGTACCTTGCTAACTCTAAGAATAGGTTAGAAATTATAAAACTATAAATAATTACAATAGATTTATTCTAAAACTATTGATAAATCACCTTTAATTAAACTAATAGAAACACAACTTACTACTTATCAATTTAAACTACATTATAAAATATATAATAATATTATAAATTGTACTACGGAACTCATCATTAACTGTTTTCACAAAGGTCCTCGTATCTATTACGCCTACGCATCGCTAAACGAGTTATAAAACTGGTTTTGCCGCTCGCGACCGTCCGCCAGGTAGATCACGGGCTCATTCGTAAAATTCAACCGGTAGAACGATTATTGGCTTCAAAGGTGACGGCTGTGTCACACGGTCTCAGATGACCACATTCTAGAAACGTATAGATCTAAACGCGAATCCTATTCGGAAATCCCGCTGGGGTAAGTTTCCATGTATTGCTTGAGTGTTTCTATTGTAAGGTGTTTCTTCCTTCTAAATTTCTGTCTAGTAGCAGCCCCTCTTATTTTCCTTTGTCTGCTGGGACACTGTGACCTTTGGACCCGGCTACGTGGTCCAAGCTTTGCTAACGCTTGCCTTGTGTCTGCGCTTCCAGGATTTATATTCTACATTTGACCACGCTTCGCACCATCTACCTGGCGGCGAGTGGAAGATTGGACCTGACCTTAGTCCGGATTACCTAGGTCCTGCTGAAGGCCTGGAAGTGCAACCTGGGAAGGGGCAGGACCGCCGGCAGAGCTGCACTACGGTTCAGGCCAGTGTTCCCAGCATACCTTCTACCTCGAGACCTAGGCGTGATTAGGGCAACGTGTGTTGGCGGAAATAAAGTAGTCATTCCTACCAAATTGAGTACTTTATTTGGACCCCTAACTACCTACCTGTCGGCCTTCTGCCGCAATATCATGAGCTAAAATATATACTACTATACATACACACATACATAAACTCACGCCTTAATCCAATGGGGGTACCATTGGATTAAGGCGTGAGTTTATGTAGGCAGAACACACAGAATGCCACCTGCTACGATCCTTACATACTACATACTTTCCCTCGTCAACCATTATTACATCTAGTTATACAAGCACGCCGGTTTCGAAAACTGCGCATCCGACCTCTCGAAGGACCTCACTATTAAGGTACTATACTACTTATGCTACTAGCTTACCTATGCCCGCGACTTAATTCAGGTCAATGTGTGTTTAATTTTTAACCGACTTCTTTTAATAGCGATTCATTTATTTCAAAGGTCTAACGATCTATCAAGAAACAAGATAGCAAAAGTTCCTAATAAACCTTTTTTCAAAAGAAATCTCCTCAAAGTAGTGGTCTTGAAATATAACAAACTGGCCAAGAGCAAGTCGGTCTTGCACACAAAGGGTTCGGACCACCGTACAATACTTAACGCTACATACAAAAAAACATATTTCTTGTATGGGGACACCATCAATTTTATAACTTTATTTAATTGTTATTGGTTGTTATAGCTGTAATAGAAATACACTGTAAAAATTTCAATTCTCTACCTATTACGGTTTATGAGATACGGCTCTCTGACAGACAGACTCACAGTCAGTGGATGCTAAGAAATAGGGTTTCGTTGGCACACTTCGGTCAAGGAACCCTTATTTTAAGGATGGGAAATCACCATGTGGCTTCTTCCACCTTGGGTGGAGTGGAAGGAAATGTCAGACTTTTACTGACTAAAATCCATCCGTGTACCCCTCTAATGCCCTTGACGTTTCAGGGCCGCGGTAACTCTTTCGATCAAATTCCGCAACCCTGCCAGGCCGGTCAAGAAACCCTCAAAAGTCAATCTAGAATCTTCATTCAGTTTAATGGCCAACAAAAACCTGAAAGTCTTTTGAACCGTCATTCTTTACAAAGCTGAGAAAAAATCTATTAAAAGTGTAGTTAAATCACTAATTAGTTTTAAAGACTCGGAAAAAAGTTGGACTTCAGTAATAGGAATAAAACACAATTACGAAAGAATTTCAAAGCGAGGTAATCATTCTGTTCGCGGTCAAAAGAATTCCGTTTTATTATTGCAATTAAAATGCATAGTGGTAAAATGGTGATTTTATGCGAAGAGGAAATATTTTTCATACTTTTTTATGTCAGTGAGCGTTGGTTATTGTTGGCCTTTTAGAAATACTTAGTTATATTGTAATGAGTAAAAATAAAAAATAAAATAGTAAAATGTAGATAGTTTAAGCAAAATAAATGGTTTTTCAAGGATGTATGAGTATGGACGGAGGTAATTGGGTAGTGAGCACTATTAAACAACAATTCCAAGACACAATTTGTCTAAAGAAACACTTTATTTTAGCCCTGAAAATCCGATTCGATTTCAATTTACTGTAAAATTAATATGTGAACAAAATAAATAAATCCAGGAAATGGTCTGTCTATGTGTCAATTGTCATACAAAGCTGTTCAACGATTTACGCGTGATTGAGTAACGAGCATCCAAACATCTTCATATACTTTCACATTTATAATATTAGTAGGATTAATGTCTCACTTCAGGGCAAAAGGCCTCTTTTCATACAGAGAAGGCACGAGCATTACTTACCACCACAAAAATATAAAAATACAGATAACTACACGTGCTAAAGGCGGATTGGCGATTTTAGACTTATAGTAATTACTACCTGTTTCCACGGCTTCGCTCATGTGGACCTAAGTGTAACTTAAAGAAATAAGAATTGAATGCTGGGTCATTATAATTCTCCAACCTAGTGCAATGGTTGCAACAGTGACTGCTGAAATCTCATATACTGGGTTTTTCCACAGAGAATTTGTCTAAAGACGCCAGCAGTCTGGATTTCTGCCCGGTTGGTAATTGACTAGCACTATTACCTGTTTCGTAGTAATTATAAGCCTAGGTTTCCTTACGATGTTTTCCTTTACCGATGTCACAAGCTAAAAAATACAAAAAATATTCACACAGACATTCCAAAATGAAACTAACAACCACCATCTCGGTACTAAATCTATAAGCCAGCAAAAATATTTGTAGCTTGAAAACATGAATATGCATCAACCCAGTCCGGCTTAACGTGTAGAAATATGAATTACGAGCGAACAGCGGGATTCCCTTTTTGTATTTAGTGTTGCAATGGAACAATGTAGAAGAATTTGGAGTTTAACTCTGGTTATAAAAACTGAAACGATATTTTGAAGAGAATTTTCTTGTGTCGTAACTTTTGGAATTTTAATTCATCTTTATTTAAATGGGAACTTTCTTTAAATTATTGGACTTTTCAGCTTCACTATATTAGTGTAGATTGTTATCTACACTAATATAGTGAAGCTGCCCCGTTGGCCTCGTGGTCGCAAGTGCGACTGCTGTGCAAGGGGTCCCGGGTTCGATGCCCAGGTCGAGCAAAAAGTGTTATTGGGTTTTTCTATGAAATTCTCAGTAGCAGCTCGGAGTTTGGATTTGTTCCCGGTTAATGGCAATAGGCTCGCCCCCTATTACATGGGACCTAAATATACCGGCGAACTGTGGGTGTACATTGGTACACCTCTGCCTAACCCTTCGGGGAATACAGGTGTGATGGTATATTTATTTTATATTTTATAATTATATAGTGAAGCTTAAAAGTTATATTGTTTAAACGCGTCTCTAGAATTACCAGTCGGATTAGAAAAATCGTTTTGTGTACTATAGCTAGTTTCATGAGCTCGCTATAAGCGGGAGTGGAGCAGTAATCAAAGATGTAACTTAACGCCAGTGAAACCGCAGCTTTCAAGGGACAATGTCAAATCAATTTTGTACTTTAGCAGGTGGATTTATTGATCACGATGTGTAATTGGTGGGTAAGTAGTTGCGAGCATGACTGCTGATTTTAGGATCCTAACACAGAAATATAAAAAATGTTATATCTGTGGATTATTGTCACATTACTGTTATTCGATTTTCGAAAAACTCATTAGTCTAGTAGAAGCCAGTATTGGTTTATCCCCTTTTACATTGGACTTAAACATAACTGGTGAAATAAATTTTTAGACAATACGGTACGGTTAGTGCAGTGGCTGCGTAATTGTCTGCTGCGATGCAAATATTTGCATGGCTCTTAAGTAGTTATTCCATGTTTACTTGTTTGTGTATGTAACTTTATTCGTGTTTTTAAACGAACAAACAATACAGGAGAAATTAATTGTATGAGGCAAGGCATATAAAACCGGTCAAGTGCGAAGCGGAATATCACACGAAGTGATTCATACCACAGTACAATATTTAACAACTAGCTGTTCCCCGCGGTTTCACCCTCGCTGCTCAGCACCTGTTGGTCGTAGCGTGATGTTACATAGCCTATAGCCTTCCTCAAGAAATGGACCAACCAACACTAAAAGAATTTCCCAATTCCAACCAGCAGTCCCTGAGATTAGCGCGTTCAAACAAACAAACTCTTTAGCTTTATAATATTAGTATAGATAAAAACCTACTACTACGAAAATCTTGTAATTTACTTTTTTATATTGTTCCTACGCTAGGAATTTCTACTGTATCGTGGTGTGCGTTTACAAACGTAATATTTACTCGTGCACACAAACAGCCACATCAGGAACAACTATCTATATTCCATATAAATATTTGTTCCGTGCGGGAATCGTACCCGCGACACGCAGAGCAGCAGCCTTTCAATAAAATAAGAAGGGTTAGGCAGAGGTGTACACCCACAATTCGCCGGTATATTTAGGTCCCATATAGGGGGCGAGTCTATTGCCATTAGCCGAGCACAAATCCAAACTCCGAACTGCTACTGAGAATTTCATAGAAAAGCCCAATAACACTTTTTGCTCGACCTGGGAATCGAACTCAGGACCTCTAGCATATTAGTCGTGCTAAGGACCACTAGGCTAACGAGTCATTCAAAAATATTTTACGTTCAAAAGATATAGACGGATGGAGACACAAGCAGATAACGGAATATTAGTAATAGGGTTCCGCCTGGTACTCTTTCGATACGGAACCCTAAAAAAATACAGACGTAATTTGATATTTTGCAGTAGAAAGCACCACTTGCACAATATTTTCCTCACAAGAGTCTGTAATTTGTACCGTTTTATAATAAAACTGAGTTCCTAGAAAACAGTTGCTTACAGAGAATCTGTAACAACGCCTTGTTTTGAACAAGAATCAGGAACATGGCTTTGTTTCTTCGCCTTATGAAGAAGTAATAACTTCATACTTAATAGCTTGCGCCCGCGACTTCGTCCGCGTCAAAGTTAATATAGTATCCCACAAGAACCGCAGATTTGTCATTGATAAAATGTGGCCTATGAAAGAATCGTATATTGTTCAAGGATAAAAAGTAGCCTATATGCTATTTTAGACTATAATGTATCAGTGTGCCAAATTTCGTCCAAATCTATTCAGAGGTTCTAGCGTGATTTAGTAATAAATAATAATTATTCATCCATACAAACAATAGTTTGACACTCGTTGCTTTTCTCTTGATGCTTAAATTATGGTGTCCAGATAATGTCTAGTGGTTTCGTTCCGTTTGTACAGTTAAAGTCTCGTCAAAATCGTTCCAGCCGTTTTAGAAATTAGCCGGAACAAACGGACTATTTATTTTTTACTTTTTTAGATTGTGTAAATTCTAAATAAATTTTGTAAAAAGCAATAATTTTGACATTACAAACAGACCCTTCAATTTTATTTATTTGCACAGAATAAATCCGAACACAAAATAGGCGCTAAGACGTAGAGTTGCGGAGACCAGCCCCTTATACCAAGAATAAACCCTTTGTCTACACACTAGTGCAATCTATAATTTAATCAATGGTCTGAACAGTTCTCCAGGCTCCGATTTCATCCCCGACTGCTTCAATAATCGTGTGGCAAACAGTTGCGCCAGACATGGCAATTAGCTGAAGACCGTAACTGATTGTATGTAGGAATTGTTATCGACGGCTTAGCATTTACTACTGAGGAACTACTAGGAGTTCATGTTTCGTGAGAGGATTCGCTAGACAATTGACTGATAAACTAATGCAAAATTGAATTGTTTAAAATATTTGAAGTAATCTACTTAATACTTTCGGTTTGTAACTCCCTTTTTAGGTGTTTTCATAATCCTGTAGTTAGATTAGTAGTTATATTAATTACATTACGCTACGACTCACTGTGACGTAATTTAATACGGGTAAAAAAAATCGTCTATGATTGATTGCAGCGGGAAAATTCACAAGAGTCCATCGCAATCTAATCTCAGTCTCTATCTGTCTAAAATGGATCTAATTTTACAATTTATTTGACATTGATTGTCGCTAAGATGAGATTGACAACTGGATTTTAAACATTTTTAAGTATTAGAATATTGGTCTTCTATTTGCTATCAGTAAAACACGGGCAAGCTGAGAAAAAGAAAAGTTATTCTTTTTCAAATTCAAAAATAGATTTATGTATGATCTAAATTGTTTTATCCATACTCTCTACCCAATCAATATTGCCATTAATTAATTTTACTACATACATGACTGATCTACTTCCAACACCATGTTATTATTAGTCGCAACTAATTGACATGGCTGAAGCAAACAACGCGTACAGACATACTGAATTATTAGCTCGATCAGACGTGAAATCTGAGCATAAGACAGATTCCGTTGCGACGGAGACTGAATGCGTTACGAAGCGGGCAGTACTCTGTTGGGAACTATGAACATTAATATTAATAAAATAATACTACCTTATTTCTGTTCCATTGCAGGACAAAGGCCCCGTATCATGCAGGAAAGTCATGAGTATTGATCACTACGTTTGCTTGAGCGGATTGGCGATTTCAGATTTATACTTATAAGTACGGGTTTACTCCGTTTTCCTTCACTGATGTCAGTGATGTCCAAGATAAACTTTAGAAAGTACATAATATACATTGAAAAAGTCATAAAGTCAAAGTCAAATCATTTATTCCAATTAAACCATTAAAAGGCACTTTTGAACGTCAATGAATCAAAAATATTGAATCTAGTTGCCCATTCCAAAAGATAATTTCACATGGAGAAGTACGAGAAGGAAACTTTATACATACTCTTTTACATTATTTTTTATTTAGCCTGTACTGTCCCACTGCTAAGCAAAGGCCTCCCCCAATTCCTAAATTAATAATTAAAAAAATGTATTGCATTATGTAAAAAACATTGTATATTGGTAGTACTTACCCCTTTTCAAACCCATAGCTTTATGCATGCGAGACAGTTGTCTTAACCACTGGGCCATCCGCCTTAAGCAAGCCTCTACCCTGCAGTAAAATAATATTAGGCACAAATTATTTAAAAAAAATGCATTTTATGTAAACCCCTTTCGTTACACCCTAGTAAAACCCATTTCTTTCATTACCCCCCAACGCAAACCGTAAAACGATTAAACAAACAAAATAACCATTAACGCACATTACAAACTTCACGATTACGAGTAACAAGAAGTGACGTCACGCCACAAAGATGGCGGACGCGCCGTAATGGCGCTAAGTGGGTACGGTTGTACTGTTGTCTGTAGAGCAGGGGAAGTGTTTAATAAGGAGGTGTGTTTAATAGGAAGGTGTGTTACAGTCAGCGTCATAGACTACTTCTGCATTTTTTTTTAATGTAATTTTCATCGAAGTTTTTCGAAAAAGTGTTTCTTTTCTGTTTTGTTTTTTGCTTACACATGGCTCACAGTTAATTGAAAATTGTTGTAAGTTTTGATAAATTTAAATTTATTAAATTAAAGTCTCGTGAAAATCGGTTTATCCGTTTCGAAGATTAGCCGAAACAAACAGCCAACCATTTTAAAAATTGTTTTTTTCATGTAAACATTCATAACAACAACTTTATTTTGTAAAAAGCTGTTATTTTAACATTACAAACAGACACTTCGATCTAGGCAGTTTCTGACCTTTTAAGGAGTAATTTATATTTATTTTAGAATAAAAATTAGGATTCAGCGCAGTTATATTAAAACCCAGCTGAAAACTGACAGTCACACGGACGCATTCACAGGCATAAGCTAGTTTTCAACAACAAAAACCTAGTAACTATCTTTTTGTCTAATGCCATAATAAATGGATGAACCTACAGTTCAAAATGAAATACCTACAAACTCACACCTCCAATTGATCAGCTAGGTTAGTTCTGAACATTCTGGAAGCAATACGAATAAAGTTTTAACGAAGAGTGACGCGGTGACAATCGAGTTTTCGTTCATTAATACTTGATGGCGCTTTTAGTTGGCGATATTTTCTAGAAATGTAATAATAAAGAGAGCTTCTTTTCTGTGATTTTTGGAAAGGTCAAAGTCAAAGCGTTTATTTCAATTAGACCATTAAAAGGCACATTTTGAGGCCATTTTTATAAGTTAAAAGAAATCCTTACTAATATTATAAATGTGAAAGTAACTCTGTCTGTCTGTCTGTCTGTCTGTCTCTTCTTCACACCTAAACCACTGAACCGATTTCAATGAAATTTGGTACAGATATAGTCTGGAACCCGAGAAAGGACATAGGATAGATTTCATCCCGGAAATCCCCCGGGAACGCGAACTATTAATCCACGCGGATGAAGTCGCGGGCAAAAGCTTATTCAATATAATTATAAGTATTGCTCCTTTTAGAAAAAGGTATTTTTGTATGGAGAAGAATAAACAACAAAATCCATACTTTAAAAAAAATGTGTTCTATAATTTGCAAAAGTGTTTACTTTTAACTTACTCCAATAAAAAAGTATAAGGTGACAAACTCCGCGCTGCTACTGAGATATTCGTAATGGATAACACACTTTTATGGGCACAAAGCTTATAAGGTTCACTTTAACAAAGTAGCAATAGGTTTTAGCAATTTTCATTAACAAATAAAGTCGAAAATTGTGTGCAGGATTTAATTCCATACCACATTCATTATCTTGCACGCAATCATGCAAATTTCGATTCTATTTCTTTCATGTTTTAGTTCAATATCAAATAAAACATTTTCGACAAAGATTTTCTGAATCTACCAAAATTGGTATTCAAAAAGCGTCATATTAATTGTTGTAAAGCAAAAATATTTTCGCAGTTCCTATCTTGGTTAATGAAGACGGTACTAAGACCCCGGCCATGATTTCCCAGGAGACCACCAACAGAACGTCAGAAAAATTGAAACTGAAAGCACAACTTCATAACGATAATATTTCTCATTTTATACTTTGAAGAAAATTAGATTTTTTTAAAATATTTTTTTTCACTTTACGTTTATTACTTGAGTTGTTTAAAAGTATTCCCTAAGTGTCAGTCCTTCCTAAATTGGACTTGATTTAATATTAAATTGCTTGAGTAATGGTATTAAATTTTGTGTCAAGGGAAATAAAATATACTTGGCATTAATTAAGAAGTTAAATAAACGAGAAATACTGGAAGAGATTTTTTTGCCAAACAAAGCGATTTTAATCAATATTATGTACATTTTTTACAGACTTAATAAAAAAGACAACTTGTAAAAAAACAATCATATTAAAAAAAGAAACTAAAACTAAACAGCATCAAATAATTCCTCCGCATCGTCGTCGACTGGAAATGTGCCCAAAAGACTGGCGGCGGCGGCGGCGTTGCCACGTTGGATGGTCACGGGAAGTGTCAACCAACCAACTAAGCCCGATTCCTAAAAATTACCGACCGGTATTCGTTAAACATTTTCACAAACGACAAGTCACACTGACAATGCATTGGCAATGACAAGTCAAGCATTCAAAGGAATTACGCCTGGTAAGATAAACTATCCGTTTTGCATATAGGAACCGAGAATTAGATAATTCCATATACAGAGTAGGCATACATAATTATATAATTGAGATTTAACCTTCGTCTGATTACTTAATTCCTATTTTAATATAAGGTATCATACTCTCCTAGAAATTACTCCGACTCTCTAATTATTCAATTAGTAAATTTACTGTCAAATATTACATTAAATTATTAGATTGAATGTCGGCAAATTGGCCAATTAATTTACGCAAGAACGATTGACGTGACATTGACATTTATCCGCTTTTACTCGAGAGCTGTAGAGAGTACTTTAAATATAAGCTTTATGTAAAGTACATAAAGCTTTATGAACAACTAGCTTCTGCGCGCGACTTCTTCAGCATCAAATTCGATATATTATCCCACAGGAACAAGGATAAAAAGTATCCGATGTGTTATTTAACAACACAATCTTTCTCAGTGCTAAATTTCACCCAGATTTGTTCAGCCGTTTAAGCGTAAAAGAGTTACAAATATCTATAGATCCTCACAAAGTGTTGGAGGAAGGTTTTGGTAGGAACTAGGACAAGCTTAATCTACCCGCGAGTGTGTCTGCGTTGTCTTTAGAATTAAGCCAAACTCGGGATAAAAAATATTCTATGTTTCAAGTTAGATCATCATCATCATCTGCCTAGCCTTTTCCCAACTATGTTGGGGTCGGCTTCCAGTCGAACCGGATGCAGCTGAATATCAGTATTTTACATGGAGCGACTGCCTATCAGACCTCCACAACCAAGTAATGGGTGATACGATACTCTTGGTAAGACTGGTTGTCAGACTTTCTGGCTTCTGACTAACAGCAACGACTGTCAAAGATCTACAAATGGCAACCGGGACCAACGGCTTATGTTTTAAGTTAGATCAATATCTATATTATATGCAAAATTTCAGCTACATTCATTCAGCCGTTTTAGTGCGAAACAGATTCAAACATCCATCCACGAAGTTTCTTGCCCATTCTTCTCCATAAGAAACTACCTTTTGGAATGGGCAACTAGATTTTTTTTTGTTGTCTCTTTCCACATTATTATTATTAAACCTGACAACAAAAAACGTCGTTCGTCCCAAAAATTGCATTTCCGATACTACATTCGAAAAGCTCCCACATTTATTTCAAAATTAAATTTGCGCCGCGACTCCGCTCGGCGATTTCACAAACGATTTGACCCTTTATACGTATATACGAAATTTTTCGAACACAACGCAATTTTATTTGAGAATTTTCTCCAACATTACTACGGAAGCGGTTCTATCAATTTGTCGTGCATCGGAGTACAATACTGTATTGGTGTCAAACGGTGTTCAAATGGATGCAAGGATTCCAAATGGAAGGAAATTGTCGTATTTGTGGGGAGGGAAATTTAATTTTCCGTATGAAAGGTTTTGATATACCTTTACATAAAATTGTGAATGTATTTGATGTTACTGCTAGCAAATAGGAAAGGAAATGATAAAACCGCAGTATTCGGTATAAAATAAGACCGATTTTAGAGGGGATAAGACGATTGGATAGCAGCTTTGGATGTATACCCCACAAGGTGGACGGACGACCTGATTAAGACAGCAAGAAGACGCTGGATGCAGGACGCCTTCAATCGGTCCTTTTGGAAATCTATGGGGGAGGCCTATGTCAAGCAGCAGTGGACGTCCTACGGCTGATATGATGATGATGATGATGATTCTAGAAAATAGAACGTTAAAAATCTAATGGCAATGTAATCTAAGCGACAATCATGTCGCTTGTTATTAAAACAATGGAAAGTTTGAAACATTTTTGACTGATACCCAGATGCAGAATTTTCTTTAATAAAGTACTACTATATTATGAATCATCATTAAAAATTGTTTGAAGGCACGGTTGGTGCAGTGGCTGTGCGATTAACTGGTAGGCTATCATGGGTTTGATTTCCGCATCAAAAAATATTTTGAATGACCTGTAAGTAGAACATTTCGGATCTGGATGTGTATGTGTTTGTTTGTAAACAGACCCATAATGCAGGGGACATTCCAAGCGTGGGATGTCATTTTTTTTATTAAAAAAGGTGTTGTACAAAACCACCAAAAAGATACATTAAAAGTTTATTTTACTAAAAACCCGTTTAAAGGTGACATTAAACAAGCAATAAAAGGCTAAAGTATCCTTGCTTATACCCACTAAACCTAGGCTAGTACAAAGTAAATAACAAAAGTTTTTCTCGATCAAGAAAAGTCCTTCCGTGGTCGGGGTTAAGGCCAAAATGATCACTATACTAGAAAGGTTTAGGTAGTTAACTAAATGTAAACAAAACAAACCACGTGACTCATGGATGCTAAACCTTTCACTTCAAATTTTAAAATCGTATTATTTAAAGTCGTATAATAATAGGCTCTAGTCTATATCAGAATTTGAGGAACTATCTGCCACGTTAATAATAAAACGTTCAGTGGTATTATCAATCATTTTAACTAATTTAAACATTTTCTGTTCTTGTTTTATTACATGACCCTCGCAATTTTCAAAGGCGCCTGGTTAATCGACTAAACGTAATACCTGCAATTTTAGTTGCCATACTACATCACGGGCGTACTCTTCAATTTAGCGACGTTATCTAATTCATCGTATCTTCTAAAAGGTTTTGGGAACCTGTCTTTTTAGGCTCTTTACAATAGACAGATTACAAAATATTATTATACTATTTTATAAAACTAACAAAAAAGTGGTGTCCAAACAATGACATCTATGAAGAGTATGTAGTTTACGAATAAATGGTAAAGTTTAACATACATTAATAAAAGAGAAAAGTATCGCATAAATCGAAATTAGAATTGATTTTGTTGTAACGTATTTTTAAACAAGGAAGTGTCAACTATAAAAAACCTTTTCTACGATTTGTTTACCTTTAGTTAACTACCTAAACCTTTCTAGTATTGGCCCTACGATAAAAACGATTTTGCTTCTTCTACTATTTAACATAAAGTTGGTAATGGCATAAAAACTTGTTTATGAACTCAACCAAACGGTTTTCACCACCATTTACTCCATCATTCTTCTGTACAAAGTTTGACAGTTGAGCGTTACAAAAGTACAATATTATAAATCTTATTTAATGCCGACAAAAACATGTTTACGCGACCATGTTGGTGACGTCATCGTGTTTTGATTTCTTAATAGGAAGTCGAAGTTTGACTTTAAATAATTTTGTTGACATCGAAATTATTAATTCGAAAATTGAATGTGTTCCTACCTGTGGTTGTTTTATACTTACAAGGACCTATTTTACCATCTTCGTCTAAGTTCCGATTAAATTACTTATGGTAGGTAATTTCATACAAATTCCATTACATTATTAAAGTTTAATTAATCAAACACAGTGGTGATGACATTTGGGTAAAACAATGATTTTTTAAATCTATTCAGAAAATACCTAATTGATAGTTAATAACAAGTATTCCGAAATTATTATAATTAACGCTGTTTACCCATAATAATTACCAAAATGTTTTTATAAGAGAACAACTTTTATTGTTATTCTATGTAATTATAAATACATAAGTCTGAAACCGCCAATCAGCCTAGAGCAAGCGTAGTGATCAATGCTCGTGCCTTATCTGTATGAAACGACGTCTTTGAACTGCAGTCAAGTGGGTCAATAACATACTTATACAGTAAGTAATAGCAAAATCATTAATAAGACTAGTGTGCAATGGGCATTCTTATCGCATAAAGCGATTTCGCCAAGACTACCTTTGAAAGGATTTAAAGAAAGCAGAAATTTCACGAAATTCGAGAAAAAAATCGAGATACCAACCGAACCGTGAGCTCGCGTTAAGGTCGACTATCTCAGCGATCCGGGCTCGATCTTCGATCTTCATTAAACACCATATCGAAAGATCCTCCTCACACGAAATCGCTGAAACTTTCTAAAGGTCACAACAGACGTATTTATAGGTGTTCGCGCCTCCCGTATTTTCTACTTAATTGACACTTAGTTAGATTTATGTCTGCGGATGGTAATGCCAAAGAGTTGCTAAATGGCGGAGTAACGACAGGGTAAATGGTACAGGTAATAAAAGGCTGAAAAGTACATTGACCCTTAGGGTTTTTGGCTGCAGATTAGGGAACAATGCGAGAAGTTTTGAGCACGAATTAAAGGCTTATTTTTTATGAAACCTTGGCCCCAACATTAGTCATTTCTACTGTATTGTAGGTGTAGTGATTACAAATATTCAAACACTATACATACACAAACGAAGACGCAGTGGCCGAGCGACAGGCCTGCGCTGCGTGTCGCGGTTTAGATTCCCGCACGGAAAAAACATTTGTATGACCCACAGGTAGTTATTCCGATTCTGGCTGTTTGTGTATGTAAGTTTATATGTTTGTTAACACACCCACAATACAGGAGAAATTTTGAGAGTGAGAATTTTTGTCACAAAGAAAATGAGTTTTGCTTTTAGTAAAAAAATCTGAAAAAAAGTACAGGGAGGCTGTACCTACAACTATTTTTTCCAACACAACACAGAATGGCCATTTGCAGCGCGTGTAACCATTTACTTAGACAATGCGTCAATTAATGTGTCGTGTAATGACACGACGAAAACAAACAAATATTACATCATACTAATAATAATATAACAATACAACACACGTAATACACAATACGAAACATACATAATATACATAATATTATTACATGTTATTATATTTGTTTGTATTAAAATTGGATAGGCTGTATCAGGGGCTTAGGTGCAGGCGGAGCACGTGAAACGTCTTGTGCGACAACAAACAGTAACAAACAGTAGTCTTTATTATAATAAAGACTATTGTTTGTTACACTTTTTCTTACTTCTTCTGCACTCAATGGCTCCGTAATAGATTCAGAAGATCGAGTGACAAGCTCAATTAATGTAAAATGTATTTGATAACATCAAATTCATTCTCAAGTTTGGCGGCACGGTTCACGCAGAGTGGTTAAGTGATTCACTGCTACGCTGCATGAGGATTCAATTTCTGCACGAAACAAAATTTTATATGGCCTACAGATAGTTGTTCCCGGTTTTGCAGTTTATGCATGTGAGTTTATATGTTTGTAAACGCACCCACGATACACGAGAAGTTCCTAGTTCAAAGTGTTATTTTTTACAAGAAACAAAACACACTCTACAAATTCAGTCCGAACTAAAATAGGCAAGAACATGAACTCCTCAGTCCTTTCTACCAACATAATCATTGTTTTAAACCGTTCGCCTTGGAGATAATTGAGCCAGCCCTGAGACAGTGATAAATATGCCTTTAATAAGTGCTTACACGCAGCATTTTGTTTGCAGACAGATGCCTGTTGCGGCGTTGTGCGGCGTGTATGGATGAGAGGAAGCAACCCACGTAATTACTTGCTTGATGTTGATATTAAGAAAGGAGAGGAAAAATAATTACATGGAATTATCCGGGTTGTAGGAAATCAACGGAAAATGTATGATTTAGGTTTGATTATTAGGTGCTTGACTTAATAATAATATACCATCACGCCTGTATTCCCAGAAGGGTTAGGCAGAGGTGTACCAATGCATAGCCACAGTTCGCCGGTATATTTAGGTCCCATGTAATAGGGGGCGAGCCTATTGCCACTAACCGGGCACAAATGCAAACTCCGAGCTGCTACTGAGAATTTCATAGAAAAACCCAGTAACACTTTTTGCTCGACCTGGGAATCGAGAACGGGACCTCTAGCGTAGCAGTCGTGCATAGGACCACTACGCTAACGAGGCAGTTAACGGTGCTTGACTTATGAGGTCTTGGGTTCGATTTCCAGGTGGAGCAAAAAGTGTTATTGGGCTTTTCTATGAATTTCTCAGTAGCAGCTCGGAGAAGGATTTGTGCTGTAATGACAATAGGCTCGCCCCCTATTACATTGCATCTAAACATACTGGCGAACAGTAGGTGCACATTAGTTCACCTCTGCCTAATCCTTCAGGGAATACAGGCTCCGAGCGTGGGAGTCTCACTTAGCGACCACTAGCCTAACGAGGCAGTGAGTGACGTATATTAAAAGACTTACTTACTCCACTCTTTACTACGTAACGTGTCCCTCAATAAACCAACACAAGTTAAATAATAAACTAGACACAGCTAATGAAGACAAACGGTCGACTTTTAACAAAAGAAAAATAACAATAAAATAAAAGACCGAAAATATAACAAAAACGTTAGCCACGTTTAAACACGGCGCAGTCCGAAGTTTTCTCATTTCCTTTAAAAAGATTAACACGTTGTTGCTGTACGTGATCTGGACGCAAATTCCTTTGCCGTTAATATTCATTTTGGTTTTTGATTTTTTGTTTTCTTTCGTTCTGTTTGTGTTTTTGTAGGCATTTCGGACTGTTTAAACCTTTTAGAGTTCGAAGAGTCGTAATTTTTGTGAGGCGTAATGAAATGGCTGTTTATTTTTATGATGGTGTGTCATTGTTATTTATTGTTAAAAGAGATTTTACAAGCTGTAAGAAAATTTGCTTTTTTAATTTAGGTGAAATAAACTTGAGGTGAGCAGCTGTCCATTGACATTGTGCTGTCTGACAACCAGTCTTACCAAGAGTATCGTATTACCCATTACCGGGTTGTGGAGGTCTGATAGGCAGTCGCTCCATGTAAAATACTGCAGCTGCATCCGGTTCTACTGGAAGCCGATCCCAACATAGTTGGGAAAAGGCTAGGCAGATGATGTGAGCAGCTGTCCATTCCTTCTTCTTTTTCTTTTCGATTCGATGATTCTCGTTTATTCTGGTTTCTTATAGTTCTTTAAATGTCTTCTAAAGTGTAGTGTAAGTGTAGAGATACTTTCGGCACTGTTGGAAGTGGGAAATCATGTCTCACAATCTCTCGTATCTTTTATTCTTTTTTTGCTGCTATTCTTCAGGTCACCTAAATTACAGCACAGTAGGTACTACAAGTTCCATGACCACCCACTTCAAACTCACACCAAAATTCACATAGTGAGATCGGCACAAAACAGGCGTGCAGATTAAGATTAAGTAGGTATAAACCTTTCCTTACTCCGTGGTATTAACCAATAGAATATTGTAATGATAAATTTTATGATAAGTACCTATTGTTATGTCAGATAATTCCAAGTCCCATCCAAAGTACAGTACATACAGAATTTTATCTAAAATGAGTGGAACATTCGCGTTTGGCATTATATTTTATGCTGCTTTATCTGTTCGCCCCCGAGATGTGCGATTTAGCCTAATGTCTCCGGAAAATTCACTTCTACAGAGCTTCTTTATAACTAACGATACGGAGACGACACGACTCAAAATTTTGTAAGTAGTGTTCCCATTTTATTTGTTTATTCTTGAGTTTTACTGACAGTGTTGGACCCTCCAAATCCCGATACAGAATAATGTTTGGTACTGTTTTGGTACCTGTTCATAACTGAAGTTACTGCTATTGGTTTGGTGTATTTTTGGTACATAACGTTTTGATACACTCATGGAAGAACTTCATGTACTTAAATATGTAGATAAGTTTATCGAAAAAGAGTGAATTGAATCTGGAATGCGTGTTTTCTTTTAACACATAGACTAGTTTTTGCCCGCAGTTTCAACCGCATGACAATCAAGTATTTATAAAACACAGCCGATGGCATTTTGTAATAAAGAAGGTATCCATCAGTGTAATAATGTTTGGAATTGGACCAGTAATTCCAGAGATCATCTCTAATTAACAAAAAATTATCAAGTATCAAGACTAGACAAATATTAATAGTTTTTTTTTCATAAAAAAGCAAAAAAAAATAAAAAATATTCCTTCTCAAAACTATTTTCCCATCTTACTGGTCGTCACGTATAAACTTCTCTCGCGTTATCTCAAAGCGAGCGCGAGAACTGTACTAGGTAGTGCGATGCCGCGACCTCGTCTGTTGTAAGCGAATTTATGTGACGTCATCGCTTCATTGATATCGCTTCTAACAAAACAATTGTTTAAAGCGAATGAGAGTAAGAGATCTTCATTTGTTTGTTTGAAACTTTGACTTTGTAGTTTATCTACGATTGCGCTTTCTGTATTTAGAGAATTGCTTATATTATAAGCAATTCTCCCTCAACTTTTCAACTCACAATAAATCAACTAGTATCATGGGACTAGCACTAAAATACTTTATAAAAATCTGCTGTTTTCTGCCAAAATGCGCTTCTTACAACACGATTAAAACGAGGGAGTGTCAGTCTTTTACTGACTAAACCCATCTATGTTCTTTCATATGCCCTTTGCGTTCCAGGGGCGCGGTATCTTTTTCAAACAACCCGCAGGCAGGCATCGGCACTGAGTGGTCCTTCCAAATTTCAGAAGAATTAGAAAAGAAGTGTCAAAATTTAAGTTACTTTCATCCCGGACAGACCTAGTGAATCGATAGAAAGTCTAATAAATAGCATATTTTTTTCTCTAGCCTAACTCATTCTTCCAAGAACTCTGTAACACGTCTTCGTTTATAGCCTTATTTAATTTATTTCTATGTATTAAATATAAATACCTAAGTAATATTTTATGATAAGACCAGTTGCCAGGCTAAGCACATGTAACAACAGCTGACATAAACATTTGTAATTATAAACTTAAACAGATTATTTAAAATGCTCTTAGAAGCCTTTACGTGTATATTAAAATTTACAATCAATTTTAACACAAGATTTGCAGCAGGAATGTAATATTAATGAAGACTTAATAAAACTGGTTAAGTAGGAGTCGACCTCACACACAAAGGGTTCTGTATCACTGTACAATATTTTTATCCGAAAAGTGAAGTTGAGTGAAAACACTGAAAATTTCAAGTGTATTCCTGTACGGTTCAGAAGGTACAGCTTTGTGACAGGCAAACAGATATCGTAGGTAATCGGGTCTTGTAGGCACTCTTTACTTACAAAACCCTAATAATCCATATTTTTTTTTGTAAATCAGCTAAACTATTGGACGCTATGCGACTTTTCATGAAGTAATAAAACAAATGAGACTGTAACAGCTGCCCTTTGTCTACAGTTGTTAGAACTTGTTGCACAGACAGCTCATTTAGACAGAGGTTTCATGAGACATGCCCGCAACTTGACAGCTTGCGCTACAGCTGTTCATAAAGTGCTTGAGGTATTATATCGTAGTGTTATTAGGTAACTATACTCGTAGTTGACTGTCCTTTTGAATTCGAGGTTGCAAGCGTGAATGATGGGAGTAGGATCTTGGGTTCAATTCCCATTTCGGGCAACAAGTGTCATTCGATTTTACTATTAGGAATTTCTCAGTAACAGCACAGCTCAGTCGCTTCATGTAAAACACTGATGTTCAGCTGCATTCGGTAAGACTTAACCGACCCCAACATAGTCGGGAAAAGGTAAGGCAGATTGATTGTCTTTTCAGTAGCAGCCCAGAGTTTGGAAGTGGGTGGTGTGACGTCCTCAAGTCGTTGGCTCTGCATCTGAAATATGAGAATGAGGGAAGAGAGAGTGCAACTGTGTTTGCACACCCTCATTCACTATGCTATCTCCTGCGTATTTGGATAGTCTCCATTGTGATTGACCGCTAGAACCGTGCTTAAGGCACTGCGATTGGCTGACTAAATTATCAACAACCAATCATCACAGTTTAGCTTTGTCATATTAATATTGCTAAGATTTTGGTTCTTGACAAAATTCAAATCTAGTTTCCCATTACGTACCTCGCGATAAAACTTAGGTTACTAAGCTAAAACGAAAACTGTCAGTTTCATCATCAATCATAAACTTTCAGTAATCCCCAGTAAGCATTAAGTTGAAATGCCAGAAAGCCTGGCATGAGTCTTGGTTTTTTAAATTAGAAATATTTGATTCGCACGTAATATTTATTTATATTTTTTCGGCACACTTAGCGTAGTGACTAAGCAATTTACTACTGCGCTGCGTGCCGTGAGTTCGATTACCGCAGAAAACAATTATTGGTATGGCCTCCAAATAGTTGTTATGGTAGATACTAGCTTTTTTTCGGAATGAAATCGTACAGTTTGTCGGCTGTTCAACCGAATTTTCTTGTAATACCTACCTTAAAAATTAAGACTTCCAGGCAGGGCTAGTCTGGCTGTTGGTGTATGTTAGTTTCATGTTTGTGAACGCACTAACCAAGCAGGAGAAATTCGTATTGTGAGAAAAGAATAGATAATTAAAATAGTTTACTTTGCAGACTCAATTCATATCAATCATTTATACTAATTGTCATTGTCGTATAAAAACAAAGCAAAATGCTATAGGACAGTCGTTTTTCCAATTCGAAAATGAGTGCTGTTAAGTCCGCGCGTTTATGCTAGGCTCTCAGATCTACATGACGTCGATAAAACGGCGCGAACAGAAATACGTAGGACGTAACTGAGACGTTGGTATTATGACATTCGGCGACATTAACTTTCTAGTAAAATGTTTGGGCCAAGTTATAGGAGAACAAAGATTTTTCCTTTGAAACATTTAATACTAAAAATCTGCTTATTATAGATCCCACTACAAGGCAAAGGCCTTTTCTTATAAAGAGAATGCATACATTGATCACATTATGGTTCCAAGTGAGGTAAGTTTGTCATTACGGACGTGGCTTAAGTGCAGCCCGAGCCGAATTATCGGACTCACGTGTGACAAACGATGCGACATACATACATAAACTCACGCCTTTTTCCCATGGGGGTAGGCAGAAACCACGGACCCCCACCTGCTACGATCCTTACACACTCCTTTCGCCTCCTCCACATTCATACATCTGGGTCACGAAACGATGCGAGGAATAAACATAGCTACAAATTCATTGATATGAAAATATAGACAAGCGACATTCACACTATATCTTTTCTGTCAAGGTGTAAACAAGTTCGTTACGTAAAGTAAAAGCGGTGCAATAAGAGCCACTTTACGCACTAGTGTGTTGAAAAGAATATTAAATGGACTCCACTTGTCCTGACTTACTCCAAACCCTAATTCGCCCACTCCACTTTATGGGTAATTTTTACTTTTATGTCGTTTCTTTCAGCAAAATTAAATTACTTATGCGATGGGTGTGTTGCGTACTCTCTCTTATTTCTACTTTCGCGTTTATTGAGTCATTACTATTAAATAAGTAGATATTTTATTGAAATGAGATGCTGATTTCGTACCAGGAGGTCATACGAGCCAGGTTCGGAAAGAAAAAGTGATTGTGACCATAATGGGCTGTGGAATTTTATTTTTTGACGATTGACAACACTTTGTGGTATAAGAAGATCTCCTTATAGAACGAGCCAGTCACTTTCTGATCATGCTCGAACATCGCAATACACACCTTCTTTGTTAAAAACAGTATCTACCTAGTCTATATTGGTTTTATCCTAGTGAATTCTCAGTAGCAGCTCGGAGTTAGGATTTGTTCCCGGTTAATGGTAATAGGTTCGCCCCCTATTACATGGAACCGAAACATACCGGCAAACAGTGGGTTTGAGGAACACAGACGTCATGGTATGTTATGTTAGTAACGATTTGTTTTATGAGAATGGTTCATCTTTTTTATTTATAAGTCCCCATTTTAAGTATCGAGAAACCCTTGTTTTTAAACTTATAATTGTTTAGGTAAATCTTCAGAAAATGATCAGTAAATACTATGTACGTATACTTATGTTATAAAGAAAAACAATAATTGTTGTAAGATTGTGAGAAAATGATCTCTAGAAAAATTGGGTCTGAAAAAAAATCTTTCTTACAGCTACACTTATGCCGAGTGTAATTGGATATGTTTGAAGGTATACTTGACTTTTACACAGCCGAAGACGCGGACAGAAGCTAGTAATAAATAAAGCAGCTTCACGAGTTAAAATAATTGGATAAGTAGCAATATTACTGGACAATTTAACGCGACACAGCGAGGTACATCGACGCACAAAATGCATTGTACATGTTTAACTTACTTAATGCTGTTAACGAAACGCCACTTTAATTTACAATTTACTGCTAATTAACTCGAGGACCGCGGCCGCAAAATATTGGGAGGGAATATTAATAGTGTAATGGTGTAGGCTACTAGCCAGCGAAAACAAAGTCAACTGTGCACGAAAAACTGTATAATATAGCTAAACTTATATAAAATACAATATTAACAAAACTATGGGACTGTCGACCATAAAACAAAACCCCATCTCATATGTCCTCTTGACGGATGCGCGCGCCGCATGCGGGAACACGCATGCGCGGCTCGCGCTTTACCAGTCCAACCGCGTATGTGTGTTATAGTCTCCCCCTCTAACCCTAACGAACGTCCTCGTGTTTGGGTTAGTTTCTACGAGGTTTCCTTCTCTTATGCTTCTCCTGTACTGGAGCTTGGATGCGACAAACGAAGGGAGTCAGTATCGAGGCAGCAATCCAGCTGGTTTCCCGGTGTTTGCCTTATATCGCTGACAAGGCATATTGCGTAACGTAGGAACGCATTCCTGGCCAGTAATACTTACCGACCGAGCGTTGCAGCGTACGTTGCGCGCCCATGTGACCAGCGGTGGGTGCATCATGGTTTTCGGCCAATAATTTAGCGCGTTCTTGTTCTGGGACCACCAGTCTGGCGTCGCCGTGCTCTTCGTTCTCAGGACAATATCTATACAATACGCCTTCGGAAAGCACGTATCCTTTGGTTGCCTATGCCCTCCCCCTAGAGGGATCGTCGGCTTCCAGGTAATCGACAATCTTACCGACCTCCAGGTCCTTCGTTTGATTCTCGGGCATGTCCTTCAGACTGCGAGAATTTAAGGTTTCTGTGTCTTCCTTACTTGAACGCTATGAACAGCAAAATCTGTAGGCGGTCCAGCCGAAGCGAATAGAGCGACTCTGCCCTTCAAGGACTCGTTGAGTGCGGCTCTGTGCTCCGGTGATAAGCTCGTACCTTCATTGCCTTCATCGCAGCGCAGCGATACATTGCAAACCTCTGCTTCATCGCGGCCGCGCTTAGATACGAGTACCTTAGCTCGTTGTTCACATTCACCTTATTCTCGCGCAATAACCTCGCGTAGTATCCTATACGCAGGATTTTTCACGACGTAGGCGGCGCGCAGGCGAGCGAGCGCGTCCGGCCATGAGCCGACGCCGGCTCGGGCGCCGCGCCACCACCGCTGCGTCGCCGATCAGCAACATGGAGTGGCCGCGTAACGTGTGCTCGTCGGACACGTCAGCGCACTCCTTCTAAACTTACTTCGACTGCGTCGATGAACGCCTCCAGTGCCTCGTGGTCGCGTAACCGCCCGTCGTACCTTGCAGTGAACTTTATAAGTGACCGCCAGAGGTAGCGGGCGCGTTCGTCGTTAACAGCTGCTCGGTGCCGAACGCTGCGGCGGGCGGCGCCGGTGTGGGCCCCGCCGAGCGCGCGGTCGAGGGCGGCACCCCCCCGGGTGCGCATCTCCTCGTCCGGGTCAACTGCACCGCGTGCACGGGTGGTAGCGGCGCCGTTACAGGAGCTCGTCTCCACCTCGGAGTCGTCATCCGTGTCGGAGTAACCGTCGCTTCCTTGCGGTCGATCGCTGGTCGTGTTGCCCGAATGATTTGTGGCATCATAACGTTATGTTTTCACTGATTTGTATCAACTACACTTTCACGGATTCGTTTTTTCAGTTTTTTTGAGAAAAAACATGGCCGCGAGTTGGGCGCCACTGTAATGGTGTAGGCTACTAGCCAGCGAAAACAAAGTCAACTGTGCACGAAAAACTGTATAATATAGCTAAACTTATATAAAATACAATATTAACAAAACTATGGGACTGTCGACCATAAAACAAAACCCCATCTCATATGTCCTCTTGACGGATGCGCGCGCCGCATGCGGGAACACGCATGCGCGGCTCGCGCTTTACCAGTCCAACCGCGTATGTGTGTTATAATAGTTATTTATAATTATAGCATTTTACTGAAAGCACACAGGAAGCTAAGAGATTATGTTTCATTATTACCGGTCTGTTATTGTTCAACTGCAGGCCTTTTGTCATACTGAGATGGCATGAGAGAGAGAAAGCAGTCATCGAACTAACTGATCACCAGAGTGCTCAAGGCGGTTTGGCGATTTCAAGGTTTTTTTTATAGGCTCGCCCCTTTTACTTGGGACCTAAATATTTAGGCAAACTGTGGTTGTACATTGGTATACATCTAATCTGCCCAACCCTTTGGGGAACACAGAAGTTATGTTATTTTTATTTTAAGTCCACCATAATAGTTATAATATTAAAGTACATATGAAATAGAAAAAAAAAACATATTGGTCACTGAGCTCGATTGCGAAGCCATAGATTGGCAGACTCTTGAGTCGTAGCGCGATATTTTATACCATAGTAATACTATTCGAATCCGGCTATCAAATATAAAAGATTTTTTTCCAATAGGATTAGTAGTTCCAGAGGTTAGAACGTTTAAACACACCAAAAACCCCACGTGGTCCAATCAATAAAACCTTTACCACGAGAATAATATCATTGAACCAAACTGAAGCAAGAACTGCTATAGGTTCGCCCATCAATGTACTAGTGGGCAGCAAAAAGTTCCATAAAACTGGATTCTTCGTCAGCGTTCGTATTCGTCAAGTTGTGACAAATGTGGGAATCCTCGGGCCGGGACCTATACGAGGCAATCAATCAACGCTCGGGGACCGGACGAATAGTGTTGTCACGGGTAATAGGTAATCCCGGGATGTGAAATAAGACCGGGCGTTTAAACAGCGAAATGTGTGTTTTATTTTTGGAATACATGCCTACACGTGTGTATCTATGTCGTAATCTTGTGAGAAAAAGAAATATTTACATTCGGACCGATTGTCGGACCGATTCAATAAATCTATAGTTTGCTAGGAGCGACTTTTTGTAGAACGTGTGCGTTGGTACATTGGAATTTATATGTTCCATTTCGCCGACAAAAAATCGGTCACTGATTGTGTGACGTGGGTGGGCAGCGTAAATCAATATTTACAATTATTCTACTTATAAACTGAAGGAATAGCATTTCATCGTTTTTGATACAAAAACTTAGCCTATAACTAGAATTAATATTAGGAATTCCTCACATACTCACAAAACTAGATACTGAACTACAACGTGTTGGGTATACAAATATTTGTTCCGTGCGGGAATCGAACCCACGACTTTTACATAACCGATAAGCCGCTCCGCCCATCGTGTCGTCAAATAAAATGTAGGCAAGTACCTACTGTATTTAGATCACAAATTCCACATTAAAAATACCACTACCTACAATTAACAATGTATGCGTAACAATACAACGTAAAAATCTCTTCGTCGAAAACGAATAATAATCAATTTCTTCAAAAGACCAACAGCACATGTTTATCTTTAATATAGCACAGTGGGTTATTCAACTTTTAAGTCCCGATTTTCCCAATCCCGTGAAAATTTCCCGGAAAGCGCAACACTGTTAAGGACCCTATCGATCTCCAGGCGTTTCCATTTACAGCCGGCACATTCATCATACGTATTATTTAAAGCGTATTTCAACGAATTGGGTATTTATTTAGGAAAACCCGGAACAACCTTTGAAGAGATACACGTGGCAATGGGTGCTGTAGAGAATCTGGCTGGTTGAGACATATACAACCTTATATTGTAAGAAAATACTATGAGAGATAAATGCTGTTTTAAATGAGAACGACTTGACTTGAGTGGGCTTGAGTCCTACAAAAGGGCTGACAAGACCTGCATTGTATAAATTACTATCTATATACCGCGCTGTCAGCGCGTTCAGTTTCGTGGTTGCGTTCTTTGGTTACTACTTTGCTCTTGTTAGTCATAGCGTGATATTTCATGCATATAAACCTTCCCTTTGAATCACTCTATCTAATGATGAAAACTGCATTAAAATCCGTAGCCTAGTTTTTAAAAGATCTAAGCGTACCGAAGGACCTATGGTGGGAAGCGACTTTGTTCTATATTATGTAGAGATTAAAAAAATATACCATCACGCCTGTATTCCCCGAAGGGTTAGGCAGAGGTGTACCAATGTACACCCACAGTTCGCCGGTATATTTAGGTCCCATGTAATAGGGGGCGAGCCTATTGCCATTAACCGGGCACAAATCCAAACTCCGAGCTGCTACTGAGAATTTCATAGAAAAACCCAATAACACTTTTTGCTCGACCCGGGAATCGAACCCAGGACCGATGTAGAGATTAATTACAAGAAAGCTAGTTTTTTTTTTGGTTTGTGTAACTAAAACTACCAGTTTCATTGTACAACATGGGACGTGTGTGTGTACAGAGCCCAACCCATCTAAATCCACCCGGTGTAATCTTTTTGGTGGGAATTCAAATATTGTATCAGCCCAGAACTTAGTTTTGAGTTTAGCACTATCAGTATTCTGAACTCCGTTCCTATCTCAACGTCATAGCAATCCTTACAAAGGTGCAAACTTTGAAGCTTACACTCCACCACAGCCAAGTCTCAAGCCAAGACCTCAACTATATTCCAAGAGCCAAGTCAGAGCTCAAACGGCTCATTGCTCCAGGATTCCAAGTATTCCAAATCAATTGATATCTGTACCAAGTTCGACGCAAAACTTTTGGTCTGATTTTGCCGATTCGATTATACAACTTCGAAATACGGAATTACTTATGAAGGAATATTAGGTGGATTAAGCGATAACTTTGTTAGAATGAATGTTCAATGATAGATTTATTACGTTTTCTTTATTTATTGGGAACGTTCACCCGGAAGGCTGAAGTTTTTTTGTGTTAAAATTTTGATCACTTTATCCGATTGTATTGTAGTCCTAATCTTCCTCAGATTAGCGCGTTCGAATGAACTCTTCAGCTTTTTAGTAACAATCATAATATTTTTTAGACCAATTTCGGTCACGACGGCTGATCTCAATGAAGACGAGCCAAGCTCACAGGAGATATTATAGTCCACAAGTGTGAGCATAAACACAGCACCACACGTTAAACAGTCGCGCGTGCGACCATGAGATCAATGGGGCAGCTTTATATTATTATTAGTTGTAAAACAGAAGCGATTTCTCAAAGGCCTTCAAGGCCATATAAGGTATCACAATAAAATTCTAATAAAAAAATCTGACTCAAAACACAATACACTCAAGTTCTTAAAGAGTTCGTCATGTTGTTATACCGTTGAAGGAAATTGAAAATATAAAGGGTCTCTCTGATTAAGTGGCTTTTGAGACCCTTCCGCAAGGCACCATACTTGGACCTCCTTTGTATGGTAATCTACATGTCCAGCGTCTGATGTGGGTAGAAATGATTTTTGAATTGAGAATACGGTTTAGACGTTCCTTTTGTATTTTTTCTTTTTGATGGAATAGGATTGAATGTTGGATGTGTCAGGGCTTGTAAAAATATACTGAGAAATGTGATGAGTGCGTATATACTTTTTGATTTTGTTTTTGATTGAAAAACAGAGTGATCTCAGGTGTATTGTACTTTTTTTAAAAGAAGTTTTAGTTCAGTCAAAACGAACGAATACACTATAATTATTATCTTAATAATTTAATTAAGTGAAACTAACTCATTATGGCAAAAGTGTTCCTTACTACTCGTATCTAGCACAAATAAGTTACTGTACATACAAAACTTCTTTTTTTCCATCATTCGAACAGCCGTCATCCGTAGATTGATTTGAGAGATGTTACTATAAAAATAAATCAAATTCAAATTAATATTACCGTCATTTGACGTGGTACCTAGGGCACTTATTTAATTTTAACAATTTAAGTACTATATCTTTGTCATAATTCAAATTGCACCTTATGTCTTAGTTCATAGAATAGATCTAGAGCAGGTATTTAATTAGTACACTAATCAAGAATTACCTTATTCCCACCACTCTTATGTACTACATCACTCTAATCAATACAAACTGCAATTCCTTGGCAAGCATCCTATAAAACGGGTGCTTTAATATTCTCAATTGTTTTCATTCCACTTGTAGCTTCTTTTGAATAGGAAGCTAGTTTCTTACTTCCGATTCTCTCCCATCCATTATCACGAACAATTCTACTTTTATTTTTCTTCTAGAAAGGCACTCGGGGCGAAATTTCAATTAATTTGGATTCAAACACTCGACAGGGAAGCGAATGACAATCGAATTACTTGCTAATTGATTTTAAAGTTTGATGAATTTATGTGGGATGCGCTCGAGTGTTACATTATTGTAATTTAATTAGTCGATGAGATAAATACTGATGAGAGTTTCTGATGAGATCTTAAATGTTGGGAAACATTATTCAGTAATTTATGTATAGCCGTTAATAGTATCGTGATGGCCCTGTGGTTGTTAGTGTAAGACCGGACAAGTACCAATGTGAATTTTAAATTACCAAGTTTATCATGGACTTCACTAACATCAGTGAGGGACAAAATCTTAAGGAAACCTGGTCCCGATAAAAATATAAGTCTAACATTGCAAATCTACCTTAGACAAGTGTGATGATCAATGCTCGTGTCTTGACTTGCCTTTGCTCTGCATTGGGGCAATAATAGTGTAGTATTGTATTGTAAATAAAAGGAGGGTTCGATCATTTGATTTCAACAGAGAGGAACTCTAACTGCCTTTCTTTTTTAAAGAAATACTAAGAGTCGAATCTACTCGTAGTTTTAATTAGGAGCACAATGTCTTTTTATTTTTGTCTTTTTTCTCGTTCTTGGACGAACTGGTAAAACGAATCTCTAATTAAATTCTAATTAGCTGAATAGGTAGCTAACAGTAAAGGCAAAATGCTAGCGATATTATGTATCTATCTACTAAAATTCTTTGAAGTAATCTATGCTATAACTTATTTTTTCGACGACTATTTTGGCCCAATGCCTGAGCGATTGGCTACGGCGCACGGCGCTGCGTGTTTCGGGTTCGATTTTCACAAGGAAGTTACTTTTTTTTTTTTTTTGTAACTATGGATCACACCATCACACCTGTATTTCCCGAAAAGGTTAGCCAGAGGTGTACACATACACAGTCCACAGTTTGCCGGTATGTTTACTGTTTAGGCCCCATATAATAGAGGGCGACCCTATTGCCATTAACCGGGCACCAATCCTAACTCCGAAATATTACTGAGAATTTCATGAAAAATCCCACTAACACTTAGGTCGACCCAATTGAACCCAAGACCTCTAGCGTAACAGTCGCGCTTAGATAACTACTAAGGTAACGAGGCAGTTAAAGAATATAATTATTTATTATAATCGATAACTAATTTAGGTCTGAGAACTCTCGGATCTTGGCCTGACAAAAGATATTTACAATGGCGAAAGCATATTTTCCTCTCAACTTTTTTGACGCGTCAAGCTTCAAATTCCAAGACTTTTACTCAAATTAAAACTAAACCCTCGTTACTCTTAATCAGTAACAATAAATCAGACTTTTCCTTCTTGTCAATTGCATCTGTTTCAAGTTGCCAAGTTTCCTTAAGGGGAAGGCGTGAGTAAAATATAACCACAAATAAATTGACGTCAATTGGCAGCGAAAAATATTGGTAATTTTTTCGATGGATTTTTGTGGCTTCAATTTTAGGGCTTTAGGTTAAAATAATACTCAAATATTTTTGGATTTACTTCCATGAAAAGCAATAAATCAAAATATCCTTAATAATCAATTTGTGTAAACACTTCTTTTTAGATTTATTTTCTATCGTCATCGGGTTTAATTCGGACAAGAAGAATGTGAATTGTACGTAAAGAATTTAAAGCTGAATAATTTTAAATCTATTTTAGGCATAAGTTTTGGTTGTACATTGAATTGTTATTACTGGTTATTATTGAGGCATGGAATTTTTAATTAGTTTGAGGTATTCATTTAAATATTGAGAGTTCATGAGTGGAGTTAATTCGGCAGAAATTATTCGACAAACAACTAAACCCGTGTTGTAGATAAATTAATCTTACTACTTTTATAAATGCTAAAGTTTGGATGGACAGATGTTTCTTACTCAATCGCATCAGAGCTGCTAATCGGATCTGGATGTTTGGCTCAAATATAGATTTTAATCTGAATTAGAACATAAGCTACTTTTTAACCCGGAAAAATGTACAGTTCCCGTGGAATAATAAACATAATATTAACTTTGACTTGGGCCAAGTCGGGAGAGGAGCCTAGTAAATTATAAATTATACGACCGATACCACTGGGGGTTTCGCGAATCACAGTCAAGGCAAACACATTTCACGATACTGCAAACAGTCGCGCCCCATCGGAACGGATTCATCACGCAGTTTGTGCTCAAACACGAAAAAATATATTTGACTTTTTTCCAAAGCTAACATTTCTGGCATTGTACCAGAAAAAAATCCTAAATGGATCTTTTTTTGTTTTCACGGATCATAAGGTTAGAATGTCTCGTTTTTAAAAGGGTTACGTGTATTGATGTTTATTGTTTTAATTGCTTATGGTGTACGAGCTTCTGATTTATATCGTTTTCTTTACAGGATATTGTTTTAGTACTTACAAAGGTCACTCAAATAAATATATGATTATAATTATTTTAGCAATTTTGTTAAGTCCCAGGAATTCCACTTTCTACTGCCAGATCGATGGATAAATGTTTGTTAGTCTTTTACGGATAAAATTTGGCACTGTGATAGATTGTAGTGTAACACATGGATTACTTTGATCCCAGAAACGTAAGCAGTTCCCATTGGGTGGTAATATTATATAACCTTCACGCGAATGAAGTCGCAGGCGGGTGATAGTTTTACATTATTTGAGTTACAAAGTACATAATATCATATCACATCACATAGTCGTTAACTACGCATACTGAGCCTGAAGATTGCTGAGATACGACTTATATTTTTGGTGGTAAAAAATAAAATATAATTTTGAAAGAAACGTTGGAACTCAGATCCTTAACATACGCAATGTAAATTAAATTTAATTAAGAATAAAAATAGTTTCGTACTATTCCAGACTATATGAAATCTCTGTGCCTTTAATCCAGACCCGTTCAGCTATTGAGCCGCAGAAACAAACATCCGTCCATTCAAACTTTCGCATTCATTAAAGGAGTATTCATTAACATTTGCATACACAAAATCAACTAAACAACTTCACTCCTATCACCAACAAATCACTAACCGCACAACCAGATACACATCCCTTCATCAGCACCAAACACCCACTTTTCCTTTTGAATACTAAATCACTTGATGTAACACGCAATCTTGGTGCCATTACTCAAACCGAATTAACACAATAATTGTTACATCTCCCAAGTTTAACTCATAACACTATGTCATGCATAATGTGATAAGGGTTGCCTAATGGGACAAGACTGTTGGGCTCTTTTATCGGCTTTTTTAAAGTAGGTGACTGGCATCCCGTTTATGTGCTTATACAGGAGTTGAATGACCTACGTTTAGGCGAATATGGGACCTTAATTATCATCTGGTTGTATAAATCTTGTGCTATTTTTAAACATGGAAAAATAACGTTACGTTTTTTTAAAAAAAAGGTGTTTAGATTATTATATTACAATTATTAAGCACGACATTAAAATAAATAAGCAAAGAAAGTAAAGTTTTGTTGAAATGAATTCTTAGCTATTTTATCATCGGAAATGCCTGAAATGTCAATTAATAGTATTATTTCGTGTCTTTGATAACAACAATTATGTAAAAATCCCATGTTACTTTTAAGTAATTTAATTCTACTAACTTTTAAGAATGATGACAATCTAATCCCAGTCTCAATCTGTCAAAAATGCCTCTAATTTACCGACAATTTTTAGACATTGATCGTTGCTGAGAAGAGATTGCAAATAGATATTAATTCATAGAATTACCCTTCGGATTGTATAATTTGTTAAATAATATTGAGAACCGTTTATTTTTAACCAGCTAGGTATATCCTACGGTTTTACCGGCGTCAAGTTGCGTCGTTGGTTATTACTCTGCTTCCGCGTGTAGTGTGATGTTATATAAGCCTATAACTTTCCTCGATAAACAGGCAGAATAACGCATTTCTTCTTCAAGTCGGTCAAGTATTTCCTGAGATTAGCACATTCAAACAATCTCTCCAGCTTTACGAGTAGGTATAGATGTTGCAGCAACCCTAATGTGTTTCTATCAAAATACGAGCGACACATTTTAATAATTGGCCATAAAACTTGCCAACTGACGTCGTTAGAGTGAGGGATTGAGACTTTATTGCCGCGTGAATATGAATCGCCTGAAATTGCATCGACATTTATTAACACTAATTATGGATAATAGATGGCGTTGATTTAAATGGTTTCCATGTTCTTTCTTATTAATCAAGTCTGAAACTTTTTCTTGATATTATTTTCTACGAACTATCTAAATATTCGTACATGTACCTAATGCCTAATTATATTTATATTATTAATGTTTTCTTCACAATTCTTGAGTTTTACAAATATGTAGTAGTACGAGAGCCCATGACCAAAATTTTTGTCTCATAGTAATACGGCCAAAACCGCATCAAATCGATAGATACGATTATCCTGAACTCGAAAATACCAATATCAGACATTTTCCGCGTAGCGTTTGATCTGACCGAATTTTCAAAATTGTCAAAGAATTTTACCGAACTGCATCATAGCAATATGTCTGATTTGCAGACTGTAGTTGAATGATAGTTCAGAGATACCGGAAACATCTTTTTCAGACGTTAGTGGTGTAGCGCAAACCCGTAAAATCACTTAAAAAAAATTAAAAATGAGACAAAAAAAATGTCTCATAGAAAAGATTTTCAGACGTATTGACGTCTGAAAATCTTTTTTATTAGTAAATTTTGGTTATTTGATGCAAACAAAACAATTTTCAGACAGAAATGTGAACGCATTAAATTTTGAGACCGTTTTGAAAATGATAACAAATTTTACCGATCGGTATCATAGCAATATGTCTGAAAATTGTTGGACATGATAAAATAAGTTGTCCACATGTGCAAAAAATTTATATCAGACAAATTAAGTGTAGCACCTTCTCTATCAGACAACTTTTCGATACTCAGATATCATTTAAAAATCGTATTGAGGCATCTTGAATTTTCTGTTACAAACCAATGAATACGTTGCGACCCTGAATTTATTAGATGATAATTAACAAAGAATTTACCCGAAACCGTAACATTGAAGTTGAAGGACTGAAATAAATCGCACAAAAGGAGTCGCACAAATTTCGTTTTTGGGAGTATATGCTACACTTAAAGTGTCTGAAAACAGGTTTTTGGTAATCATGGCAGCAATACGAAAAGTTGAAAAAAAAATTATCCGTATTGCTATGATACAGGTCGGCTAAATTTGTTGACGTTTTCAAAAATGCGCTCAGGCTATATGCTACGCGCAAAATGTCTGAAAACAAACTTTTTCGTAATACAATTATAAAATCTATGTACATTTTCACTATCAGACGTATTGCTATAATACCGACTGTCTTTTTTTTTTTGACACAGCAGAAATGGCCTCCCACGCAGTTGCTACACTTTCGACCGTTACTACATACCTAGTCGGGTTCAGAATCATACAATCTAACGATTTTATAGGGTTTTTGCCGTATTGCTATGAGACATGGTTTTGGTCGTGGGCTCTCGTACTATAGGTAATATTGAACCTACACCTTTATTTAGGAACTTTTATTAACAGCACTGTGGATTGCTTTTTAAACAAAAAAAATAAAGAGAAAAAAAATCCTACCCCCATGGCAAAAAGGCGTGGGTTTATGTATGTATGTTTTCCGAAAACTCGCAAATTTTATCACTTTTACTCAGAAATACGATTAAAGGCTTATATTGCATAGTATCAAATAATTTATTTTTAAATAAATATCCAACATTTTTAAACCTCGCTTTATAAACACAAACCAAAATTACAACATCAAACGATTCTATGTTGGCTAAAATACGCCTTAAAATACACCAACCAATAATTATATTTTATTAAACTCTCCAAACCCGACTTCGAAAAGCAAAACAAACGAATCAATAATACACACACTCTAGGCACTGAAGCTATTATTTTTAATTACTCCCATCGCACCGTTCAATTAAAACTTTATAATGCCGGCCGTTGTTATTACTGCACAACTTATAAGTACTGTATTAGTGAAATCATAACACTTGCCTCCTATCGGTAGTGTTTACTTGAATAGATAGCTTTGTTTAGATAGCTTGCCATGTTAGATCGGCAGATATGACTAGACGCTTGTTTTTCGTGTACCCTGGTAGATATTCTGAGGATCGGTCTTCGTGTTTTAAATTAAAATGGTTGAGAATAGGTATATATTGTAATGAATTCATATGTACTTTCTGGGCCTTACTTATAAAAATAACGCTGATTCATACTCAGCTACTTCTCAATTGATTAACTCTGAAATCCTTGACTAAAAATCAATTATTTTTCACATAGCAACCACTTTCTACGGTGTCTCAGGTGAAAAATCTTACCTATAAACGTTAATCAGCGTTGAGATGTTGCCTAAGTGACAGAAAATTTAAACAGCGGCGACCCGTTGTTTAAGTATAGTTCGGAAGTAAGATGGCGGCTACAATCAGCTGTGACGATGACATTTTTGGTCTGTGGATTCTATTGTAAATTTTGACAATTATGCTCAATTTCTCGTTCGATTTCGTTCTTTAGTCGAATAATTTGGTCATGCTCTATGCTGACCGTCTAAGTGTTGGCAAATTAAAATAGTGTTTCATCGTTCAGTCAGTCACATAAGAGGTAGCTGAGTATGAATCAGCGTTATTTTTATAAGTAAGGCCCTCTAAGTTTATCTTGGACATCACTGACATCGGTAACAATGTCAGTGGTCCTTGAAGCTGTTTAGAAAGTCTGACACTAGGGTGTGTGGGGTCGTTAGGCCTTACTGCCCAAACGATAAAGAAGAAGAAGTTTTTAGATGGCAAATAAATCGACGGCCCCCATGACTTGAAGTGATCACTTATAATGGAACTTGATTTAATATTCATTTTTTGGAATTTAAAAAATTATAATTAATGGTTTAATTAAAATAATTGCTATAATTTTAATAATTGCTAAAGTAGAAAAGGGCAATGTCCATATCTTTTTGTTTGATCACATTATAAACTCGAATTCAATCTGCCAAAAACCTACCTACATTTTTGACAAGTTTTTTACATTGATAATCGCTCAGGTGAGAATGCGTCTCGATTTTAAACATTTTAATTACGGTAATTGGCTTTCTGGTACATTGGGCAATATCATAAAATGTAATAAAATATTGACAGACAGATTGCCTGGAATAAAACCATCAAAAAGTTTTATATTGAAACATTGCATTAAATTTCGCAAATATAGTCATGATGTGCGCCAGGATTTCAGTAAAGTTTAAATATTAAATGCGAATTCCCTGTCATTATTTATCATTGTTCTGTCAGAGGTTCAATTAAAAGTTTATAATCGATTGCACACTGTTTTACACAGCATTGATGTTAAAACTGTGAAGTCTCGCGTGGTTAATCGCTGAATGTTTAATCTCAAACTGGTTTAAAATTATTTAATGTCGGGAATGCTGCAATCGGAAATGTCACTTAAACATGTTTACTATAAATCAGCATTTTCTTGAGCAAAGTATATAAAGAGTTGTAAATTTGTTTGTTTGTTTTTTCTTGCTTGTCTGATTACAACAATTGTTTCACTAGTAGAAGCTACAGTACAGTTCGTATGAAAGACAAGTGTATAATTACCTACCAAGTTTATATACACTAGGGCATTCTTCAACAATGTGTATGAAAGAATTTTTGTAATCAAATCATTACGTGGCCTGATTACCTATTGCAAACAAACTAATTTTGGATTTCTTCTTAAGTATTTTTGTGTGTTTCTTGGGCATACTTAGATAATTATTTTTTAATACGAGTATATTGTGTAACGTTTGTAGCCACATTTCTTTTTCTTACACAAGGACAATATAAATCCACACAATTCGTTTCGCCGGTACCCATAACTCACTCTGCATACAGACACAGAAACGCGTACATTCCTTTTGTTTTATCCCACGATCGATAAATAGAAGCCTACCCAGTAATTTACATAAACCTTTCACTGTGAAGTACCTAAATAGGAATAATGAACTCGGTGCTTTTAGCTAGCGGTTACAACGACCACTGGGAAGAGAGGTTGTGTGTTTAAGTGTCACTTACAGATCAATTGGGTTTTGTTCTGTCAAAATGGACGAAGACAAGTCTTATCGATGAGTCGTTAGAGTGCCTTTAAAGGTATATTAAAATAACTAGCTTGATAGGATTATGATGACAAAGCCTTTAAGTCTTATTTCCTTAAGTTACACTTAGGTCCACGTAAGCGTAAGCTAAGCAAAGAACCCCGTCTGACTATTTCGAACCACTGTAACTCCTAAATTTAAAACGTGCAGTCGGATTGAAAAAATATTTCTGTTTTAAATAGGCAGATTCATGAGAAATAATATAAGCTTTAAAACATCGTGCTACGATCCAAGGTAGTGGAGCAGTAACCAAGGACGTAACTTAAAAAGTGTGCACAATTACCATGCGAACGAAGTTGTGGGGAAAAGGGCATCGGCATAAAGTCCCTCGAGCTTTTTAAGGAACCTAAACACAAACTCTAATAAACGTAACACTATAACCAGCATTAACATAAAAACCTAATACAAATTAGAATAACTAAAACTAAAAGGGAAACGATATAAAAACTCTGAGATGAGCTCACAGCGATCCATCTGACTGGCTATCCATTAAGGCTCCGCTCGATCCGTTGGATTTATTTCGGCAAAGTAAACCGGATCAATTTTCAAGGCTGGTTTTATTCCGCACATAAATATCTATAGGCGCAAATTGTATATTGATTATTTTTTTATGGGGGACCAATTGAATGTTTGTTCTGGAGTAAAAAATATGAGGCGCCAAGTGGCAAGCGTGTCGTAAAAGTGAATTGGGGGATTTGAAGTGACTTAAGTTGTAATTATTTTTTTAATTCTGAGATTTTGTGGAAAATTCTTGAGAGGGGAATTGGAGTACCTACCTACTTATTAAAAAAAATAAGAGCACTTATAATTTATTTAGTTTTTAATTAGATTGCTCTAATAACAATCATGTATTTTATTTTTTAACTTTAACTTAAATGAAATAATCAGAAAATACTTTTAGCGTTGTCAATAATTTAGCAATGAGCAACTGACTTAATATGGAATTCTGAAGGTAATCTTCTTCTTTATCGTGTGGGCAGTAAGGTCCAACGACCCCAAACACCCTAGTGTCAGAGTTTCTAAACCGCCTCAAGGGCCTCTGACATGGTTACCGACGTCAGTGATGAAGAAGAGTGAGTGGTGTGGTGAGTGGTGGTGAGTGGTGTGAAGGTAATGTTTACTTAGCATATTTTAAAATGATTTAATTTATAATTATCTTACTACAATGCGAAGGTTTGGACAGATAAATGTTTGTTACTTAATCTTACAAGAACGGCTAAACGGGTGTGAATGAAATTTGGCACAGAATTAGATTACCTATAGTCTGGAATATTACAAGGAATAAATCAGTACTTTTGGCTTTATACGAAAATCTACGCAGATGAAGTCGTGGGCAGATGCCAGTTAACTATTGAGTTACAATAAATTCATTCTGCCTCAATGCAACTGCCTCGTTGGCCTAGTGGTCCTGAGCGCGACTGCTACGCTAGAGGTCCTGGGTTCGATTCCAGGGTCGAGCAAAAAGTGTTATTGGGTTTTCCTATGAAATTCTCAGCAGCAGCTCGGAGTTTGGATTTGTGCCCGGTTAATGGCAATAGGCTTGCCCCCTATTACATGGGACCTAAATATACCGGCAAACTGTGGGTGTACATTGGTACACATCTTTTTTTTTTTTTTTTAAAGATGGTAAAATCATCAAATGACCCCCCCCCGTCCTGGGCGGGGCGGGAGGGAGTGTCAGACTTTTACTGACTAAAAACCATCTATGTTCCTTCATGTGCCCTTTGCGTTCCGGGGGCGCGGTATCTCTTTCGAACAACCCGCAGCCCCGGCAGGCCTTGGCCCTTAGTGGCCCCTTCCTTGTGCTGACACCTCTTTGCGCGGAACATGAACGCGCCGTCGACACGGTCTGTCGTTAAATAACGTACGGACGGTGAGCTACCCATTGCTCACCGTCCACAGACCGTGCCTACGGTGTCCGCCTGCGGGAGGCGCAATGGTGCCGTTATTGGCAATCCATTGCGCCGGCGGACGCGGCGTCAGCGGCGGCGGCGGGTGCGGCCACGGCAACGGTGGCGGCGGCAGCGGCGGCGGCGGCGGCGGCAGTGCGGGGCCCTCCCCCGGACCTGGCGGGTACGGCGCAGGCCTTGCCCCCAGCCCGGTGATCGGCCGGCCTGTTAGCCCCCGCACATGCATCGCAGTGCGGCGGGGCATCACAAGCCGCGGCCTTGTGACCGGGCTGACCGCAGCGGAAACACAGGGCGCTGCGGTCCACCTCCGAGGCGCACCGACATGCCACGTGCTTCCCCACGTGGCATCGGTAGCACCTCAGGGGCCTGGGCTCGAGCAGGCGAACCCGCGCCGACACCCAGCCCACCAATAAGCGGCCCCCCCCAACAATGGCTTTAGCCGCCGTCACTGGGCAGCTGACCATAATGGTCTGCATGCCCGTGCGCTCTGGGCGGATGGTGCCTGCCCTGACCTCTTCGGCACGGCATCCACCCGCCCTGGTGACGGCGGCCACCACCTCCTCCGCGGAAACTGAGTCGTCCAGACCCATGATGCGCAGATCTGCGCATCTGGCGGGCCTGGACACCCGCACCTCGTCCGCGTTTAGGGACGCTCTAAGCTTCTCAGCTAGAGCGTCCGCGGACGGGCCGCTGGTGGCGCCGGGGATCTCCAGCATTCGGGCCCCAGTTGCGGTGACCCTTAGCTGGAGGCCGGTTATCCCTAGCTCGCCAAGGTTGATGGCCGCCTTGGCCCTGGTGAGCACCTGCGCATATGTCACGCCCCGCTTTTCCGCCTCCGGCTGTAGCGTGACCACTACAGCCGCGGATTTCGGGGCGCGAAGCCTGGCCGCGGCTTTGCGCTCACCACGTCGCCGCCGCTCCTCCGCCCGTCTGGTGGCCGCTCTGGCCGATCTGGCCGCCCTGCGCCCCCTCTCTCTTGCCCCAGCCACCTGCCATTCGGCTTCCGCGGCCGGAGGGTTGGAGCTAGGGGGTGGAGGCGGCTGGGATGCCGCCTTGCCCCTCCTCGTGGGCGCATTTTGCGCCGGCACCGGCCTTGCCGGAGCCGGTTTCGCAGGGGTCGGCCCCGCCCTGCTGGGGGGCTGGCTACCCGGCCTCGGCGCAGACGCGGCGGCCGCATAAGAGGCCCGCCTGTCGCCCGCGGTCGTCCCGCTCGCAGCCAGTGGGGGACGCAACACGATGCCCTCCAGGACGGAAAACCGTGCCTGGAAGGCCGCCAGCTCCAGCTGAACCAGGTTCAGCACCTGGTCATCCACTGGCTCGACTGGCTCGGCTCTCCGGCTCCCCGCCTTGGGCGCCTGGCGGGAGCCGGTCCCGCGGAGCTCAGCCAGGTCCGCCTGGAGCCTCCTGTTCTCTGCCACCAGGAGCTCCATGGAGGCCGACAGGCGCGCCACCTCCGCCCGAAGCTGCGGGACCTCCCCCGCAAAACCGGCCTCCGCAGCCGCCGCAATGGTGGCCGAAGCCTCGTCCATTGCCCGAGACTTCGACCCCTTCATCTTTTTGCGGGCGACGCTCGCCACCGCATTCCGCACAACCTCCATGAACCTGGCCTTACGCTCCTCGGAGCCGCCAGGTTCACCTTCCACCACGCGCGGTGTGTCCGGCTGGACCACACCGTCGCCGCCAGTCTCACTTAAGGAGGGGGAGGGGGACTGCCCTTCAGCGACAGACGTCGCCGGTCCCCTCCGGGCAGCAACCCTCCCTGGGCCTCGCTCCTGGGCCCCACCGCGTCTGCTGGTGGGGATCTTTCGAGCCGAGGCCAGCTCTTCTTCGGAGGACACCCGATCCTCCGGTCTGGGCCGCTTCCTGAGAAGCTTTTCCAGCCCATCTAACTCATGGTGTGAGCCGAAAGGGCTCACAGTCACCATGCTGGATGCCGAGTCGGACTCCGACCCGGCATCCCCCTTCCCTCCTTCTGCATCGTTTTGATTTATGTGTTCCATTTTTGATCCCACGAGTACTAAAGATATCCAACCATCCAACCAATAGCAAGTGGTTCGCACTAGCGACTGATGTCCCATAGGGACGCCCGTCAGCCATACATCCCGTCACGGTGCGCCGCCGCTTGGGATTCGGGGTGACTTTTTATAGAGGGTTTCTACCTCGCGGTCCGGGCGGTTAAGCCAAGACCCTCGGTGCCAATCGAAGCCGCGAGACATGACCACGACACTCCGATATGGGGTTACGATGTACGACGGTGACAGAGAGCCTCTCTGTCTGCTCGGTGGCAGGGTGAGTGCACGCCGAGCCCGTCCTCACTCCTCCGCTGTGCCCTCTGCTGATCAGAGGGACACGCGGAGAAACGCCCTTGGTCCGTCCTCGGACCCCACCCGTCAGAATATTGGCCACGAGCAGTGACATTCCCCAAAGAATAGGAATCTCTTCCCATTCCTCAGGGAAGACCACTACCCGCGCCCAGGGTGCACCGGCCAGCCGACTGCCGTTCCCTCAAGACGTGTCCGAAGGGACAAGCAGCCGACGGCACGCGTGGAGGTTTTCTGACCAGCACCCCTTGGTACACCTCTGCTTAACCCTTCGGGGAATATATAATATATGCGTGATGGTATATTTATATTTTATTATATAAATCCATTCTGGCGAGGCATCCATCCACATTACAATTACATAACAATTTTACAGAGTAATAAGCATTTCGACACACAATATCCAATTACCGATTAAATAATTACACTACAGCAAACATTCCAATTCGTTCAGACATTTATGACCCGCACGTAACGTTCACAATTTTACGACCCCAAGTAATCAGTTCATAAATTAATGAGTTTATTCTTCATTCACAGACTCCCTTTTTGGCTTTCCCGTAAACATAATTAGCGAACGGCGAATAGCATATTTATTCTGCAGTAATAACCAGTCTGGGGTTGAACTGTGAATTTTGTGGCTGCAAGGAGTTACTTAATGATAAAATTCTGTGGGCAAAGGTCGAATGTTTTGCTATTCTTTTACAACCTTTCGTTTAAACCCTAACCCTGTTTGATACAGACGATTTTTGCATGGCAAAAGAAAATTATTTTTTTATAGCTAAGTATTCTGTTGTTAAACGTTTTTTATATTACATTTTGATGAAGGGTAAAATGCGTGTTTTAATATAGACTGTAACAATTTATCAATTAATTTAATTAAATGAATAAGGGGTTTGATAAGAGGTTTTGGAAGATTGCCATACAATGTGGTAATTCTCGCAGGGATGCGGAGGAATTTTTAATGCCATATAAGAGCATCCCCTTTTATTAATTGTGGATACTAATGTTATTATTGTTTTTAATCATTTTATCGATTTGTAAAGTGTAATATTTTTTTTTATGTAGATACAACAGAAAACGATACTTTATTTAAAAATCGCTAAATCAACAAAACTCATTCACAGTAATTTCAACAGTGCTATTCTGTAAACATCATATTCAATGAATTTAGATAAAGTGACTTTGAGGTATGCAGTCATTCATTCATATATCATGCATTATCATGCATAGATAGGATTATAGCGCACCTAAGCTCACTTCACTTAAACTCACCATAGGATTTTTTTTACAGAATACATCAGATATTTCAGAATACAGCTGATTTTATTGACGTATTCTTCACCAACTTCATTAAGAACCAACTCTCCCGATAACTTGACTATTTGAGCATAAATTCCCTCCTTATTCATAAAGGCAACAATGGATAGCGTCATGAATATGCGATGCTATTGTCAACGGTTTTAGGCCGGTAAATAAATGGTCCTTTAAGGCGGAGCTCGAAGGTACAGAACCCACTAATGTACCGCCGGAACGTGGTAAAGATGATGTATGCGCAGCGGGACGAAGGGTTCCGGCTAGTGAATTGCTGTGCGTACCTTAGGACCAGGTACCAGGAAGTAATAATAGTTAACTTGACAAAGGATTTGTGATTTAAGACGTGTTCTGGTGACAGTGGGCAGTGTAAATGGAATACTAATGCGATGCGAAAAAATGTTTTGGGTGCTAGTCCCTATGACTCTGATGCGAGTGAGATGTCCTGTGTAATTCCTCGCCCCTTTTTTATAAGTAATGCAAGTTGTACGTTTTGTAAATTCGTTTAATTATGAACTTAGCTTTGAAAGTAAAAGATAAATTATCCAAATATGTACACTCATATTTAATTATAATTTTGGTCCTTCACGCCTCCCCCTTAACAGAAACACTCAGCAGAGGCTTAAATGATTCTTTGTCGCTAAAAACTTCGCTCAAGTTCATGAAAATGTTCCGAAACATTTAAATAATAAATAAACTTAAGATGGCCGGCTGTTACTTTTGGAAAACATTCGTGGTCGAGAATCTAATGGGTGGATTAATCAAGGATTGAGAAGAAGAAACTTATGATAAGGGAGGGGAACGGTTCTTGTTGAACGCTTGGCGCAGTGGTTAAGCGATGGGCTACTGCGCTGCGTATCGCTGGTTTGATACTAGTACGGAACAAAATATTTATATGGCTTACAGGTAGCTGTGCCAAGTCTCACGGAGTGTCTATGAGAGTGTTTGTAATACACCATACAGGAGAAAATTCGAATGATCGGCAATACAAAATGATAATAATGTAGTGTCTATTTGAGAGGCTACTAAGTGGTTGAAATTATATTGTTGTGATACACTCTAAGAATATATACAAAACTGACTGCGGTTTCTAGAACGAATAAATTCAAGGGACAAAGTGACAAACGCCCTTAGGTTACAGTGTTTCTTTGATTTAATTTTCAGCAACCAATCGCATCTACCTAAACAATATTGTTTTAAACCTCGTGTTTGACTGCCTTGTTAGCCTAGTGGTCCTAAGCGCGACTGCTACGCTTGGTTCGATTCCCAGATCGAGCAAAAACTGTTATTGGGTTTTACTATGAAATTCTCAGTAGCACCTCGGAGTGAGGATTTGTGTCCGGTTGATAGCAATAGGTTCGCCCCCTATTACAAACTACCTAAATATGCGTGTTTGTTTAGCTTGGAAAATCCAACGATTCTATTGGTTGACACATTCAGCGGGACGCAGGTGGAAAGACCGCCTTAGGCGAAGGACCAATTTCGTTCAATTCAGTACAACAGGCAATGTACGAACATTGGGGATATTATGTTAATACTTACATAATATCCCCAAAGGAGTAAGGAAAAGCGTATAGGAGGTACTTACATACACATTTCACCAGACAAGCTTAATAGAAAGCGAGCCCATTTTTTTAAATAATTATTTTACTACGCGTTGTTAGCCTAGTGGTCTCGAGATCGAATCCCAAGTGAAGTAAAAGTGTTCTCGGGTTTTTCTATAAAATTCTCAGTATCTAGCAGCTCGGAGTTAGGATTTGTGTCCGGTTAATTGCAATAGGCTCGCCCCCTATTACATGGGACCTAAACATACTGGCGAACTGTGCGTGTACATTGGTACATCTCAGCTTAACCCTTCGGGGATTACAGAATGTTGTTTTTTACTACGATTCTTCCTGGTACTCTAAAAAACCTTTACCATCGTTACAAAGTATCTACACTGTTCGAAAACAAAGCGTTCTTCTAGTCCCAGTACAGCAGTTCTTTTGCGCACCCGTCAAAGTTTAGTTAAACGTAACACACCCTGGGGCGTACCGGGTACTTGGGTACATACCGTGTGTTGCTCTGAGCGGGGACGTTGATTAGGTACTAGTTGTGTTTGTGTATCTTGTGTGTTTTTATATTAAATAGATTAATTGGTAATATCGTGCAGGCTAGGCTAAAACATGGCGTTTTATAAGAACGAAAATATTGCAAATATAAAATTGCCCTCGACTTTAACTGCGTAGCGTAGACCTTAGAAATTAAGCTATTTGCCCTAAATTATCCCACGGGAATACAGAAACATGGGGTAATAATGATTCTAAGTATTTAGCTAGACCAATATGCATGTGTGTGCCAAATTTCAGCTGATTCCGTCTGGCCGTTTAAACGTAAAAGTGTAACAAAGAACTATCCAAACAAATAGAAGGATCCTCAAATAGTAGGATACCTACTTTCAAAATAAAATTATGATCTTATTATAAACTTATCAATAACACCATGAAAATATAACAAAAATACAAACAAAACAGTTATCGTAATAATAATAAAAGGTCCGGGACCCTAGGGTCCCGAGATACGTTACCATATAAATTGGTATAATTTTCAATAAATAAACAACAAATACTTTGACTATAATTCCGATTCAAAACCCAACACAAAATAACGTTAAAGTTAATAAAATTAAACACCCATAATAATCAATGAGATCATTCGCCATACCTGTTTATAGGGACGCCCATATTCACAAAATGTAAGCCTATTTACTGTTATGAATTATGTAAACACATAAATTTACCTGTCAGAATAAACGTTGGAACAAATTAAATTCACTTACAGTTGCGGGCACGTACCAACATAATATACTCGCGTATTTTCATTTCTAATTTGTAGAAAGCTTAGTTGTGTGTTGAATTGTAATTTAAATGCTGTTTTTACAATAGCTTATGGTATTTTTTTTTGTCGTTTTTAGGAGCCAGTGTGTGTATTGTCGGTTTTGCCTGCTCCAAAATAGATGAGCATTTTAGCATAGCTGAATTTTTTAAAGTTAAACGGCTGGTTTGTAAATTCTGATACGGGGTGTAAGAAGTTTCACCACATTGCCGTCGCGTACTGCCCATCAAATTAAGTATCACTTACTCGTAGCTAAAATTATTTTCAAAAAACTGCTTTTATTTTTCAAAATCTTATGATTATGGATGGATCTGCGGGTTGTTCGAAAGAGATACCGCGCCCCCGGAACGCAAAGGGCACATGAAGGAACATAGACGGGTTTTAGTCAGTAAAAGTCTGACACTCCCTCCAAGATATTTGATGATTTCCCGTCTATAAAAAAAAAAAAAAAAAAAAAAAATGGATGGATGCAATACGACAAGGACGAACATTAAACAATTTACATAGTAAATAAACGGGTAAAATAAAGTTGGATCTTTGACCTTGAATATCTTCGTAACCAGAAAGATTCAGGGTTTCAGGTAACTTCGGGTTTCTTCGAAAGGTAACTTTCGGGTTCATCAAATGTCTTTTTACACTTCTTATTAAAAGCGAGCAGTAAATCATCTTGTTACAATAATGTAAAAACTCCTAAAAACCCTTCTTTTTTTTTAACAGAATTCGCCGATTATTCTCGAACCTTCCTTTTGGAATGGGCAACTAGGCTCAAAATATTTTTTTTTTGTAAATGTTGTTTAAAAGTGCGTTTTAATGGTCTAATTGAAATAAATAAACTGAATCAAACTTTGAGTGTTAACTAACCCTAAATAAATACCCCCTAAATAAATGAAAACATTTTAGTTTTAATCAAAAACTTAATATAATATTCACCACTCATAATTCTTCTTTTGGGCACACGACGCTGTGTTTCATTACAAGCTTGGGTTTATACCCTTTGTGGCAAGGAGTAATCGGGCTTAATAAAATTTTACCTCGCCAATTTATATAATTTTTTTACACTGAAAATTGTGCAATCAAGTAGTGAAAAAGCCGAGCTGCGTACTCTTTTTTGTGAAAAGTAATTTATTACCTACCTCCTCAGTCCGGACTTGAAAAGTTTCTTTCAACATTTTCAAGGAAAAGGTAGTCATAATACCCGGGTTTGTAGAGTCAGTTTCAAAGCTCATACATTTGTTCCTTTAAGCAGCTCTTTTGAAGGAACTACTGAGAATTTTAGTATCAGTTATTCCGTCAAAGGAAGTAAGGGAACTGAGATCTGAATTCTACGTACACTGAAAGCTTTGTACCTACTCATTTCATATCGGATACTTCACACAGTGCAAGGGAATTTGTAATGAAAACATTTTCCATGGATTTAGTTCCATACCCCTAAAAACTGCGTCGCAATTTTTCGTTGCTTATTAAATTAAAAAATCCATGAAACTAAAGTCCTACGTAGACCGGGACGGCATGGTAAGGTTAAAATTTTCACCAATGGACATTCAAACGTAGAAATACAACATAAATTGCTATGCTTTAAAATAGTGCCGTGACGTTGAAGTTCATTGGTGAAAATTTAATTCCTTTGCCATGCCTTCCCGGTCTGTGTAGGCCTTTACATGGTCGAATTTCATCAAAACCTAATATTTTTTTCAATAGTCCTGTAAAATTTGAATTCACATCCATATCAATTTATTAATTTTGTGTGTGTTTTTTTTTATCCATGGCTACATCATGGTTAAAGACAATACGGTTGGCGCAGTAGACGACAGGCTGGTGCACTGTGCTCCAAAAAATTCAAAATAAAAACATGGTATGAAAATGTCAATATAAAAAAAAATATTCAGGAGCACTATTCAATTAATATCGACTTTATTATTACGGTCACAAACACCTTTCCCTGCAAACAAAATACTTTATCAACGCCGTATAAAAGAACGTTACCATCTCACCACAGCGTTATAGACAGGCCCCTAGAGAGGGCAGAAGATTACTTTTCTCTGTTTATCAATCACGTCCCGCTGAAAAAAGCTTACATGCTTAAAACTAAATCCCTGTGGCGTTCTCAAAAACAATAGGAACGCTTTTTATATTATGTTATTTTTTGTTTAACTAGCTGTACCCCGCGGTTTCATAAGTATTTAAAACTAATTTGGCCGAATGCGGCATTCTTGACATATCCCAAACGCAATGCCAGTTTGGAGCACAATCACAGGACATGCTAAACTTTGGTGAATACAACATTTACCAAAGTTTTTCTTTATATAGGCACAATGACAATATATTTTTTTGAACATCGTTTGATAGCAAACAATCCTACGGCTCACCTGATGTTAAGTGGTCACCTCTGCCTACAGACATCTAGTATTGACCAGTGGCCTTGCAAATGCGTTACCATCCCAGAAACCGACACATGAGACATTTCAACTGAAATGTCTCATGTGCCTGTAATTACATCTGCACCCAGACCTTTTAAACCAGATCACAGCAACAATGCTTTGCGGCAGAAATAGGTATGGTGGTATTACTTCTCCAAACTAGCTCCTTAACAAAGAGCTTTATTCCTACTTCTAAAGGCTAGATTACAAAGAATAATTCCTTTGTATAAATTATGTAAGATTATAATAATACAACAGTAACTTTTTAACAGTGCTAAGGGCCCCAAAGTAATTAAAACATTTAACTACTTTCTGTAAAAGTAATGAAAGAACTATTATAATAGCAATTATATTTTATCACCAAAAGTTTAGAGTATTCAAATATTAATGAGATCGTTTAGAATTCACGACATTTTGATATTGAAACTAAATAATTGGGAGTGACAAGAAAGGAAAATTGTTATATACCTAATTGGGTAATTGTCGAGTTTTCTGGGAAATAAAGAATGTAATACCCAAAAATAACTTATTATTTTCTCGTATATCATTTTACAATTTTAGTTTTTTAAGTGTTATTGGGTTTTTCCATTAGGGATTTCTCAATAACAGCCCGGAGTTTGGAAGTTGGTGGTGTGACATCCCCGTTTCTCAGAAAGCTCGTAAAGCCATTATTCCCGCACCTGATCTCTCCCCGGTTGTGTCAGATTGCCGTCCTATTGGACTATTGGGAGTTAGGGAAGGGAGGGTGCACTTGTATTTGGGCAACTAATTGTGCACTACAATATCTACTGCGTACTTGGCTGGTCTGCGTTAAGATTAGCTACCATAGCCGAAATCGGCCTGGAGCATACATACATAATATACTCTTGCCGAATTTAGATAATATTTTGAACATTTACGAAACGGGCAGAGTTCCAAAGTAAAGGATATCGAAATACTATGTACTTTATGTAACTGACTATTTGAAAGTACGTTCGAGTTATAGTCTTGGTTTAAGGATAATAAATTTTATTCAAACACACAAATCATTTTTCAAAAATTCCTTTAAAATTTTGTTCTACATTTTTGTAGTTTTAGTGGCCAACTTACACAGTGGTTTCTTTCTGTTAGTGCCTCGTTGGCCTAGTGGTCCTAAGCGCGACTGCTTTTTTTTTTTTTTTATAGACGGGAAATCATCAAATAACTTCCCCCGCCCTGGGCGGGGCGGGAGGGAGTGTCAGACTTTTACTGACTAAAACCCGTCTATGTTCCTTCATGTGCCCTTTGCGTTCCGGGGGCGCGGTATCTCTTTCGAACAACCCGCAGCCCCGGCAGGCATCGGCCCTCAGTGGCCCCATCCAATTTGCTGACATCTCTTTGAGGCGCGCGTGGAACACGGACGCGCCGTCGACACGGTCTGTCGCTAGTGAACGTACGGACGGTGAGCTACCCATTGCTCACCGTCCACAGACCCGCGTCTACGGTGGCCGGGAGTCGTCTCGTGGCTCCCGACGCCCGGATCGTCTACCGCGGCGGCCGCTGGGACGGGGGGCCCTCCTTTCTCTCTCCCGTCCCGCCGCCTCCTTCTCTAGCATTACAGCTTCGCAGAAGGAGGCGACTGCTTCCCATTCCCCCTCGCTCCGGACCATGGCCTGAACCAGTGCCGGACGCGAGAGGGCGCCGCCGCCGATGGCCGCCTCGAGGACTCGGCGGTGCTCAGCCCAAGCAGGGCACACCGCCAGAGTATGCTCCACCGTGTCCTCGGGGAAGCGCGACTGCTAAGCTAGAGGTCTTGGGTTCGATTCCCAAGTCGAGCAAAAAGTGTTATTGGGTTTTTCTATGAAATTCTCAGTAGCAGCTCGGAGTTAGGATTTGTGCCCGGTTAATGGCAGTCAGCTCGCCTCTTATACGGGACCTAAACATACCGGCGAACTGTGGGTGTACATACACCTCTGCCTAACCCTTCCGGGAATACAGGCGTGATTGTATGTATCGACGGTAAAAAGGCAAAAGGGGTCAAGCGCCACATTTTGCGATCTTAACTTTTTTATTGACCCCAACTCCACTATTTTTTCTCTTTCGAATGGTCATAGTATCGTTTTTCGAGCATGAAAAAAAGTCACTTGCACCAAAGAATTATTTGTACTGAATTGCCAAATCGATACTTACCAAAAGTGCTCAAGCGACACCGACTTTACCTTGCTTGGTTGAAGGACCATTTTGTATATTAAGTTTTTGTATCGTCTTGTCATTTGGCATAATTTTAAAAACAATATTAGAAATAAATATGTCGTTTGTATCCATATTCCTTTTATTTGTTTAGTAATAATTTTTCACTTAACACTATTGATAAGAAAATGAAATACTATAACGTCGCTTAACACCAATAGTAAAGATTGTCAACTAAACATAATTGGCGCTTGGCCCCTTTCTTAAATAATTTTATTTTCATTATTTGCATTTGATTCACTCAGTACGCGCGCCAGCGCCGCCGTTGCAAGTGGGTGTATGTTTTGTGTGCGTGAAAGCAAGTTCACGCGTGTTTGAAACGCTATCGCAGTTTTTAACACAGATTAACATTTTATATAAAACATGTCTGCAACTCCCGAAAACGTGAAATTGAGACGTATTTTAGACCGAAAAAGACTGTTGCTAGTACGAAGAAGGTTCATCATCTCAGCCATAGGACGTCCACTGCTGAACATAGGCCTCCCCTTTAGATGTCCACATAAACCGGTCGAAAGCGACCTGCATCCAGCGTCTTCCGGCGACCTTTATTAGGTCGTCTGTCCATCTTGTTGGTGGACGTCCTACGCTGCGCTTGCTAGTCCGTGGTCTCCACTCTAGCACTTTTCGACCCCATCGGCCATCTGCTCTGCGAGCAATATGGCCTGCCCATTGCCACTTCAGCTTGCTAATCCGGTGGGCTATGTCGGTGACTTTAGTTCGTCTACGGATCTCCTCATTTCGGATTCGATCACGTAGAGAAACACCAAGCATAGCCCTCTCCATAGCTCGCTGAGCGACTTTGAGCTTTGAGATGAGGCCGATAGTGAGAGACCACGTTTCGGTGCCGTAAGTCATCACTGGTAACACACATTGGTTGAAGACTTTCGTCTTGAGGCACTGAGGTAAGTCGGACGAAAAGACATTGCGTAGTTTCCCGAACGCTGCCCAGCCGAGTTGGATTCGGCGGTTGACCTCTTTCTCGAAGTTGGACCTACCTAATTGGACTACTTGTCCTAAGTAGATATATGAGTCAACAACATCGAGTACCGAGTTTCCGACAGAGACTGGGGTGGGCACAACATTGGCATTTGACATAGTTTTCGTCTTGTCCATGTTCATTTTCAAGCCCACCCGTTGTGAAACTCGGTCGAGGCCATCGAGCATCATGCTGAGTTCCTCCATCGACTTTGCCATGACTACAATGTCATCGGCAAACCGAAGGTGAGTGATGTATTCGCCGTTGATGTTGATGCCCAGTCTTTGCCATTCCAGGAGCTTGAAGGCGTCTTCCATTGCGGCAGTAAACAGTTTCGGGGAGATAACGTCCCCCTGTCTTACGCCTCTTCTCAATGGAATCGCCTTCGTGCTCTGCTCCTGTACTCGGACCGACATGGTGGCGTTATTATACAAACACTTCAACACCTCGATGTACCGATAGTCAACACGGCATCGCTGGAGTGACTCAAGTACCGCCCATGTTTCCACCGAATCGAAGGCTTTCTCATAGTCCACAAACGCTAAGCATAATGGCAAGTTATACTCCTCGGTCTTCTGTATAACTTGCCGCAGCGTATGGATGTGGTCTATGGTACTATAGCCTCTTCGGAAACCGGCTTGTTCGGGAGGCTGGAAGTCATCAAGTCTGTGTTCGAGACGGTTCGTGATAACCCTTGAAAACAGCTTATAAACATGACTCAAAAGCGTGATGGGTCTGTAGTTCTTCAATAGGCTGTTATCACCTTTTTTGAAGAACAGCACCACCTCACCCCTGCTCCATGCTTCAGGCGTTTTGCCCTTGGACAGGACGGAATTAAAGAGCTTCTGGAGGACTTTAAGTACCGGTGTTCCACCCGCTCTCAGAAGCTCTGAAGTGATTCCGTCCTCGCCCGGCGCCTTGTTGTTCTTAAGCTGCTTCAGGGCCATCCTAATCTCATACAGACTGATGTCCGGGATATCTTCGGTATAATGTCGGGACAGCTTGGCTCTTGGATCTCCTACCAAGCTGTCAACGGACTTTGCGACCGAAGTGTATAACTGTCCATAGAACCTCTCGATCTCGCCTAAAACCTCTGCTTTGGTCGACGCTATGCTGCCATCCTCCCGTTTCAGCTTAATCATCTGGCTTTGCCCAATAGACTTGTCCTTTGCGAATACTTTGGAGCCTTGGTTTCGCTGTATGGTCTCTTTAACACGATTCGTATTAAAGAGACGCAGATCGTGTCGCAAGGACTTAGATATACGTCTATTGAGCTGCCTATATGACTTCGCGTCATTGGAAGACTGCAACTGTAGCAAGCGTCGTTCAGCCATGAGGTTTACAAAGAAGGTTATTACTTGATTATAATAAAAAAATAAGTACCAAATTATTGTGGTTTATTTACTCAAATAATGTGATAACATGCTGTTGTATGTACTAACAGTTAGGTAACTGCTGTTTTTTGATCTCAGTTTTGTTCCTTGTATTGTTTTAGTTTAATACATAATTTATAGTTCTACTAGCGGACCCGGCAGACGTTGTTCTGCCCTGAAAGTGCCCCACCTACCTACCTACTTACTTACCCATCCTACCCCATCAACCTACCTACCTACATACCTACCTACCTACCTACCTACATACCTACCTACCTACCTACATACCTACCTACCTACCTACCCACCTACATACATACCCACCTACCTACCTACGGTACCGGTACCTACGGTAGGTAGGGTAGGTATTACCCTACCTACCTACAGGAATTTTCTTTGCTATAAACCTCACGGAGCCCGAGACCTTTCCAACAAATGCAAAACCGTGGAAATCGGTTCGTGCGTTCTGGATAGCGTCAGGAAGGAAAACCCGACTTATTTTTATTAGATTACCTACCTGCTGTGCCAAATATAAAATAATACTGTATTAAGATTATGGTAGCTTAAGCCAAAATCTGAATTAGTTCTATGATCTGTTGTGCCAAATAAAATAACATATTACTTTATTAACATGAAGCTTAGGCCAAAATCTAAATATTCCAATATTAAATATTGTTACTTGACCCCTCGCAAATGCGATAAATATGGTAAAAACCTGGAGTCAAGCGACATCTATCTTTGAAACTATTAATCTCAGGCTTATTTTGATGTAAAATTAATAAAGAACATTGTATTTTAGTAAACTTTTCTGAAGATTGTGATGTGATTCAATTAAGCAATAAAGAGATATTTTTTATTAAAAATTTCTTTTTATTCTCCTGAACAATATGATCTGTGGTGCTTGACCCCTTTTGCCTTTTACCCGTCGGTATGTATATTGTATGTAAAGATTAATGTTAGGAGACTCGATTCCGCTTTGCAAAGGATTATTATTCTTGTTTAGTATAATGGTCAAAGATTTCGAAGGCGTGAGTTTATTTATGTATTTATGTATGTATTTTAATGTCGCTTAACCGAAGTTTAAATGGTGTTGCTTAAGTTATGGCTCACGGAAAGTGTTTAGCAATAACATATAATTTGGTTGACTGGTAGAGAGTGCCTAAGGCATTAAGTCCGCCTTTGTATTATTTTTTTGTGCATAAAGTTTAAATAATTAATGGTTTTTAACAATATCCTGTAAAACATGTATAAAAACCAGTATTCTCCTTGAACGTATTTGTTTTAGGATTGGAATCTCACTGGTCAGGTTTGTCCTGTCAGCGAATAATTTTTTAGGCTGCCGAACCTAATTATTTTTGTTTTTTAAATTATTTTTCAAGTAGCGACAGGATTTTTACAATCAGGCCAGCAGTTACCGAGTTAAATGAACAAGAAAAAAAAAGCTTTAGCTCTAAACATTAACTATAGTTTGATAATGAACTAAATATCACCATTGCATAGAGTTCAATATTGTGTGAAAAAAAATCCACGCGGCATTTAATATCGTGCACGATTTATGCAATTTTCAACACTATTTCTGTAACATTAAAGTTTATTACCGATAAATAAATGAAAACTGCTAATCTGAACGTAATAAACCGTATAACTATACAGACCAACTTAAAGTACCTACAATGTCATACGATACAAAATTCGCGAGATCAAAGTACCAAGGATAACTACTAATGACGAAAATTAAAGTAGTTATTTCGAGTGCAGTTAAATTTAACTGCCGACTTTAACTGAACAGTTTATTAACTGTTAACTGCGTGTTTTTATAGTTATTTGTTGATTAAGTTGACTTTATGTTAAACTAACTTCTGCCCGCGACTTTCCGCATGAAAGTCGGCTAATGAGGGTATTTTTTTTTGTGCGTAACCCTAATTATATTTCTAAACTAAAATTAAAGTAGCCGAAGTTACTGTTTATAACATTACCTATCTGCCAGTGAAAATCGGTCTAGCCGTTTAGAAGATTATCTGAAGTTAACAAACAGACAGCCATTAATTTGATAAAAGTACCGTGTAAACATGAATGTTTATACGGTACTTTTAAATATTATATTTATCTTGTAAAAACCTTTTATTTTGACATTAAAAATGAAAACTTCAATTTTATAATTTTTTTATATAAGATAGTTAAGGTGGTGTGCATCTACTACAAAAGATATTTTATCCGTAAAACATGAGTATACACAAGTTTATAATGTAAGGTGTAGAGTAAGGCATAAAATGGCTACATAATATTCAACCCATTCACATCAAACCTCAATCCTTAAAATTCGAACACACGTTACCCAAACACACACAAGTCAATCAAACTGATAGCCTGGCATAATAGCAATACAGTAGCCACTGAATCTGGCATGTTCAACGAACAGTCGCTCGACTGGCACAGTTTGATATGTTCAATAGAACCACTTTGGTGCTCGGGCGCTTGAAAGGGCAATCGGCAGAAATACCTACATGGAAGCCCGGGTTCCCACAAACCCTATTTAATTGGTTACTATTGTAACCATATTAAAAAAAAAAAAAAAAAAAAAATGTTTATTCATCAACATATGTAAATAACATTGTTAGTTTGGAATTTGCTTGTATGAGGTGTTTCCGCTCCTCTACTTTACATTAACAATACATATAGGTGTGAGTAAATAAACAATAATTATGAAATTTTGAAAGCATGCCGAAATTTTTAACAATATAAATTTAAGAAAAATACAGAAAAGAAAAAAATATATAAGTATAAGGTATACGCGCAGTGTTTGGATGTATGTTTTTGTGTGGGGTGTGAGTGTATTTGATGTAAGGGTGTGTGTATTGGTGTGGGGGATGTTGTTTTAGCCCTGGAAGATATTGTATCTTTAGAATTTATAGACCAATGATTCTTGGAAATTATGCGATTGTGTGGAGCATAGCCTCGATTTCTTCGTAACTTTTATTCGTCAACCATTCAGTGAGTGTCTTTTTGCAGTTGCGGTATGTCATTGAGTATAAGGGGAGTGTTTTGTTGAGGGAGTTGTATATGCGAGAAGATTGCTATTTATGCCGTTAGATTAGGATTTTAAGTTTAAAATGCTGTGTAGAAAAAGATGATGTTTGGTACATACTAACCTATCCTACGTTCTACTAATATTTTAAATTCGAAAGTTTGTAAAGATGGATGGATGTTTGTTACTCTTTCACGCTTAAACGGCTGAACGGGGCTGGATGAAGTGGTACTGAGATACATTGTTGTATAGAATAACACATAGGATACTTTTTAACCCAGAAAAAGGCACGGTTCCCGTGGGATTAGTATAAAATTTGACGCGGAGGAAGTCGCGGGGAGAAGCTAGTTATTATCATCATTAGCACGTATTGTCCCACTGTTGGGAAACGGCCTGCTTTCTTTGCCAATTCTGAAGGAAACTGACCAAGTCGCCAAGAACTGCATGATTTACATTTTGTAAAAAATAAATACTTACAGCGAATATTTATATTCTACAAACAATTAAATGGTAGAAGCAGTAGTTAATCGGATGAATTATTGTTTTCGGTTCCCCGATTCGTTAGCAAACGTAGATTTAAATCGTGCTAGTTGCAGCATTACTTGCTACCACTGTGAATAAATTCACCATAATAGCTAATAAATAACTTCTGTATTTGTATTTAAGGATCATTTTCGGTTGTAAAATGCGCTGTTTTCACGATATTGCTGAAATTGTGGTTGTATAATTGTTAGGTATTGGGAAATAACGAAGTTGTATTTACTGTAAACATTAAATACAAATAATAAGTACCTTTATTTACCTTACACATTGACTTATACATATTTTACTATTTCAATTGCAAAAGTTTGGATGGATAAATGTTTGTAATTCATTCACGCCAGAACAACTGAACGGATCTAGATAAAATTTGGCACAGATATAGATTATAGTTTCAAAATTGTATAATGATCCAAAATCGGGGACTTGCAAGAATTATTGATCTGACATTGATAGGTTACCATTACCCTCAACATTGAACTTAAACATAAAATTCAGTGTTCAATTTCAACATTGAAAACAATTCTTTCAAACTACATATAGAACTTTTAGATAAGTACAAATGACTGACCCAAAACTTTCAGTACCTACAATAACAAACGATAACTCTGGTTATATTCTAAAATCGACAAATGTAGCAAATAGATTTTATTTCTATGAGAAATTACTTGGGAACTCCAAAATTAGTTTTAGCTTGTCGAAAATTTTTGAACAAATTCGTATTTCTCTTCTGAAATACAAACATTCGCAATGCAGCTTTAGCTTTGGAGTGGTTTAATGAAATGTTTTTATGTAATACTAGTGTATACCCACGACTACGCTCGCATGAATGTTAGTTACTACGGGTTTCGGTTTTGAGCGAATCCTTAATTCTTTTTCTGAAATAAATGTAGCCCGACTTACTCCTGCTACACAGCTATTCACCAGTGAAAGTTCCATCATCGGACTAAATAGATACAGCGTTTGCAGAGATTAGCCGGATCAAAAAAACAGACAGACAATCATGAAAAAAATTGGATATCTCGTGTGAGTACCTTGTACCTAAGTATTCATTTTCATTTTGTAGAAATCTTTTATTTTGACATAGCAAATGTTTATTTTATAAATGACAAACAAAATAATTAGATTGTACTAAGTCATCAAATTGTTATTATTGTTAAAATACCACGCCAGGTAAGCTCTTCAATCTATCTCAAACGTAAGGTAACATAGATTACCTAAACAAATGAAAATCAAGCAAACACTAAGCAAATCAATCACAGAACAGTGGACCAAGTGACAGACACGTCACTAAACCTCCTTGATCTAGCAGACAAACATGAACGGTTACAAATCGATACTGTGATGCATGTCGGTGACGGCATAAAGAGCTATGATTCATTGGAGAACGTGTTGGTGCCAAAAACAGGCAAAGTCAAAAGCAGAAATTGATGGGGTTGCGTTTTTATTATGGGATTTGAAGTTGTGGACACTATAAATGAGAACAATGAGTGAGACGAACGAGAATCCTCATAATTACCAGCAATTTTTGGTCCTTAGATAAATTAAAGAATCAGAGGAACATTCTAGGAATGTTCATAGTCTAATGCCCCTTTTTTTACTTACATTTTTGACAAGCTTATGCTATTTGCATTTTTGATAAGCTATTTCTTTAAAATCAGCAATTATCTTTGTACGTCCTTTGTTTTTTCTTATTACGGGGCAATGTTTCAAATCTTTAAAAAATATACTAATTTACAATTTTTTTTGTCGTTGATTGTCGTTGAGGTGACATTGCGTCTAGATTTTGAGTGTGTTTTTATTACGAGAATTAATTGGCCTTTTCAATTCATCACATTTATCTTTATGACTCAGAACTGCAAAGAGGATTAAGTTCGTAAAATATAAAGACAATAACTAACTGCAAAGCCAGTAAAGTTTGGTTTATTAAAAACGTTAAAATCTACTCGCAATCTCATCTCAGCGATAATTAATGTAAAAAATATACGTTATTTTTGACAGATTCAGATTAAGTTGTGGTCCTTCCTAAAAGATTTTTTTAATTATGGTCAAGTGACGTTCCACTCTGGGTAGAGCGGAAGGGAGCGTCAGACTCTTGCTGACTAACAGCCAATCGTATTCCTCCTAAAGCTCTTTGCGTTTTAGGCTCGGAATGACTCTTTCAAACAAATTCTGCAAAGAATTACCCCTTTAGATCAACTTTCCAAACAATCACGACAAAGTAAACTCTCAACAAACGTACCTTTTTTTTTTTTTTTTTTTAAAGATGGTAAAATCATCAAATGACCCCCCCCCCCCTTCATGTGCCCTTTGCGTTCCGGGGGCGCGGTATCTCAAACGTACTAAGGTTCGTTCCGTTTCCGTTATCACAATCCAGTAATAAGTCCTTCAAAATATATCATATCTACCACATAGTCCCACAACACACCGCAAGATGTTACGTCACTCCCCATCGACAAAGACATTCTAGATTCATTGACGTTATTTATAACTCTCGCGTGCTCGTAAACAATAGTCTGGGTCACGCTTATGTACATAAAACCAGGCTTTTCGGGTGTTATGTCTTTATGACTGTTTAGTTTTGTTTTCTTCCAGATAAGAATTTTGAGGTGAACTTTTGACCTTGACACTGTTTAGAAACAAGTGTATCTGCAGGAATATTCTGTACTAAGTTACTGTTTCGCTCCTGTGTGTTATGGCGTGATGTTGTATAGTGTATGTTACTCGCTGATAGTGCAGCTTTTCATAGGTGAAAAATTATTTATCATTAATAAGTAGTTTTTGAATGTACAAATAAAAATACAAATCTTTTCTCTTTAAAATGTAATAGTTTAGACAAATAATGCTCAGTGAATTTGCCTGAAGTGAGCTCTGTCAATTCCTAACATTATATAGGATGACAGCTCACCTCAAGCTCAAATAAACTTTAAAGAATTTTACACACTTATAAATGTCGTGAGGGCCCGGTAGTTAAGAAACTTTTCTTGGATGCATGAGGCTGTGGGTTTGCAATAGACGACGGGAAGTGACATTTCAATTTTGAAAAAAAAAACATCGTGAGGAAGCCTGACCAGTTAAAATATATCTACATCTAAAACTTCCGATCCGCCTTGAGTAGGTAAGCATACATAAATCCATCCATTTTCACATGGGGGGTAGGCAGAAACCACAGAACGCCACCATCTAGGAGTATGTAAGGACCGTCCTTACATACTCCTTTGGTCTCGTCCACGTTCATACGTCTGGTCATTAATTGCCAAAGACAATTATAGACTGGTATAATCTCACTTTAGACATTTATTTCTTTTCAAACCTAAATGCTATTTAATCAATCAAGACCAGATACCAATCACAGCCTAAGTAACAGATTATTTTAGACCTGAATTAAAAGAATTGATCAGTGTCAAACTAATGCTTTCTCAGTGAATTTCTAGAATAATGCTTTCACATTTAATCTGTCAGGCCAAAGGTGACTGAACCTCGCTCTTACAAATTAGGGTACCTAGGTCGTCATTTTGTAAGTAATGGTCTAGCTCAGATGTCTTTAAAGGTAATGATGATGAGACCCGTGTGGGTTCCTTGCGTATAAAGGTATTTGCGTATCTAAGGACTGATGGAATTGAGAAAAACGTTTCTGCCCAAAATATAGGTAAGGTAATTTTATAGATATTGAATGGTCGTCTAGTCAGCTCAATTATTATAGCTCAGTGAGTTTATTTGTGTGTAATGTAAGTAAATGTCGGGTTTTGTTACTCTGGAAGTTGCTGGTACGATTAAGAAAGAAAATTTCGCTGATAGAAAGCTATGTAGTTGTTGAGTGCCTTTGGTTTTATGGTGCACTTTTCTTTCACGCAAATGAAGTCGCGGGAAAATCTAGTGTGTATTAAAGGTAAATTAAAATTAATAAATTGAAAAAATATTCCCGTCGTATGGAATTCATGATGACAAAAATTTTTGTTAATCGGTACCAACATTTTTCTTGTATTTTTTGCTTTTCGATATTATAGGGTTTATTTCACCATGCCTATTTCTGTTGGTGTATTTCGGTTTAAAGGGTATGGGTGCCGGTTTTATTACAGGTACATGAGACATTTCAACTTTGTCTCATGGATGGCAACGCATTTGCAAGGCCTCTGGCATTGCAGATGTCTATAGGCAGCGGTGACCTCTTAACAGCAGGTGGGCCGTCGGCTTGTTTACCAACCAATAATATAAAAATAAAACATGTACGTCAATTTATACATTTAATTTAGTTACTTCAGTATTTTCGCAATTTTTTTGTTGCCTTGAGCCAAACAAGTTTTCAAGCTTCAATTTGAAAACTCTCATAAAAACTAATTCTATATTATTATGTATATTTTATTCAATTTGTTCTAACGTACTGTTATATTTCTCGAGGGAAATTTCAAAAAGCCACGAATGTTTTATTGTCCTTTTTAATTTTACCCCAACTCTTGAACTGGGTACACAAAAATTTTGGGAACAATTTTATTATACACTGAATTTTGTATACATACTGTAAACTTCCAACCGGTCCTTTTGGAAATCTCTAGGGAGGTCTATATACTGCAGTGGACGGCCTACGGCTGATAATTATGATGACTGTATTAGAATTGTATCATTTGTATTTCCAGACCGATCAAAGCGGCTAATCTTAAAGGAGACTATAGCCAAGTACTCAGGAGATCCTGAAAGAGATGCTATGTTTGCATAAATGCGTGCGCAAACACAGATGCACTCCCTCTTCTCTAACTCTCATAGTGCAATGGGGCGGCAATCTGACACAACCGGGAAGAGATTAGGCGCGGGACTAACTGTTTTACATGATTTCCGAGGCATGGAGTTATGCGAGTATGTAGGTACAGGAAGAATGATAATGATTAAGTGTTATTGGGTTTTTCTATGAAATTCTCAGTAGCAGCTCGGAGTTAGGATTTGTGCCCGGTTATTGGCAATATGCTTGCCCCCTATTAAATGGAACCAAAACATCCCGGCGAACTGCGGGTGTACACTGTTACACCTCTGCCTAACCTTTGTGGGAATACAGGCGTGATAGTATGATAATGCCATAACAACAACCATGGATGGGCGTGATGGTATGCGAACAATTTCGGCCAAGGCGATGATTCAGCTCCGCTGTAAAAAAGTCGTGACAATTCACACATTCTGTCGTTCGTGAGCTCGCATGTGGCTCATGTAACCAATCTTCTTTGTAAAAGACCTCGCACATTCCGGACACGTGAGCACACCATCTATATAAGGTGTTACCAAAATATCTGCCACGGATTTAATGGGAGGTAGTATTGTGTTTAAAGATTACAATAGTGAAGAAATTTCATACCCCAGAATAGTAAATTCAATTTGAGAAAATAAAGTAATTTAAACATTGACTCTACTCTGCATAACGCGGTTCACAAATTAAAAAAAAATATGACACATTATCAATAATTTATCTTTACTATTGTAATCTATAAACACAATACTACTTCCCATTAAATCCGTGGCAGATATTTTGGTAACACCTTATATATTATAGTTAATTGCCACAGTTGGTCGGGCTTTTCATTTATCAGCAAGAATACAAATACAGTAAAATTAAAGAAATTAGAGTAAAAAACGTAGTTCGATTTCGTTTCAAATAAAATTTTCATCTATTCACCATTTTTTTTTTTGTAAATTTCGTTAATGGCTTTCCAATTAGTTGCTCTATAGAACTAAACTTGTCTAATAAGTACAGCAAGAATACAAACACAGTCAAACTAAAGCAAAAAAAGACAAAAGAAAATAAGAAAATTTTGATAATTTTGTTACAAAATTTTCATTTACCTACTTTTTTTGGAAATTTTGTTAACAGCAAACTATTTTGTAGCGTATCATGAGTTTAAAGAATTTTGTATTCAATATTCAGTGTTTAACAGGCAGAAAAAATACACAAAAGAGAGAATTTCTAATATTAGTTTTTATTAAACTTGTTTTAAAATGTACAAAACCTTTTTGTGCTATGGAAATGTGGCACGTTGTGTAGCTTAGGAAAATTCCTATGCGTTGCGTAGTATCGGTCTACGGCGTAGCTCCAAGGGTTCTACGGCGTAGCACTATAAGTTTACGCCGAAGGATTGTGCTGGTAGAACTATCAGAAAAACAAAGCCCTAAACTTGATAACAGGTCTGATATACATACACCTATACTTCTATTAAAATGTGTATGTATAAATAGGCATTTTTATAGCCTGTCTTTTGTAAATATTCCTTAAGTTCTTTTTTTGGACCTGCGCCTGACTTGGCCTCGTTCGTATCGAATTACAGTACCATTGGACTATGAAAATAAAGAAACAATGCAAACACACCTGTGTTTGCGCACACACTTGTTCACTATAATATCTCTTGCGTACTTGACTTGAGATTATCACCAACATTTTCATAGTCTTCTTCTCGCAGTACAGATTTACAGTAATAAAGTCATACAGTCTTCAGAAAGGTCGGGTACGCAGTACTCGTAACCGGCGTGCTTGTATGACTAAGTGTATGAGCGTGGACGAGGCGTAAGGATCGTAGCAGGTGGCGTTCTGTGGTTTCTGCCTGCCCCCATGGGAAAAAGGCGTGAGTTTACGTATATAATGTATGTATGTAGTCTTACATAATGCATGGAAAACCATATAAGCAAATTCCTGATTATCTGCAACAGACGAAAGCAATTTGCAAATTCCACACTTCAGAGCTTCACTAAATCCTGCAAAATGTATTATTCCAATTTACTAAAATGCAGTAAATCGTCAGTATTTTAGCAACAACGCTTATCTATGGGGGCGTCACACACTGAAATAAAATATGTAATGCATTTCGTACCGCCACACGTTGTAATTGAAAGTTGACGCAAGTTATGTACTTATAGCGATTTTTGTGGTTTTTGATATTTGTGTATTTTGACGGATTTTAGAGGTATGAGGAACAGGATGGAAAGTTTCTCATCCACCCTTGAATAGGAGGAGAATCCTCTGACTAAACGGGTGGTGTGTCTGCATGTCATGTCACATTTCTGCGACAAAAGACAGCATTGCACGCTCTCCGGAAAAGTGTCAAAATGTGACACCGTCACTTCTACTGAAAGATACAGCACTCCCCAGGCACCACAAAATAGTCGGTCACATGCTTCCTGCATCTAACGGATTCCTATAAACTACACGAAGTCATATGAAAAGTGTGCAGTTTTTTTATTATTTTGCACTTGTATACATTTCAATTTACGCGCTTTCGTACAATAATTTGCACCTTTTTTTGGCTTGGAAAAATCGTCATGGACTGCCTCCGCCTCGGGGAAAGTGGAGGGGTGTTTCGTACTCCTACCAACTAAAATCCTATGGTGTTCCTCCAACTATCATTGGTCGGGGTACGAGTATCGCTCGGAGCATTCTTCCGCTCCCCAGCAAGTATTGGCCTACTACCACCACAAGGCGGGCACCATCACTCGATGCGGCCGCCAGCCACAAGCCGGACTGACTACAGAAAAACAATGATTTACACTTGCGTTATCTCTTCACCACCTTTAGTTGACTGGTAAAGAATGCCTAAGGCATTAAGTCCGCCTTTGTACTTTTTTTTGTGCAAAAAGTTTAAACAAATAAATCTGCCTATCCACGGCACAAAGTCTTCGGAAGTTCTCAGCTTTATCCACCATTCATTCTACGAGCAATAAGCTCCACCCACTTCCACGTAACTTTATGTGATACTTAAAAAAGTAATTCCTAGGTATTTAATCTCAAAGTGCTGACACTAAGCACTAAAGTTAAAAGACTTGATCGTTTCAGTAAAGTTTATTTATACACGGTAATACTAGAAGTTGACGACACGGTTGGTGCAGTGGCTAAGCGATTGACTACTATGCTGCGTGTCGCGGGTTCGACAAATATTTTTACGGCCTACATATAGTTGTTCCGGGTCTGGCTGTTTGTGTATGTGAGTTTATCATTTTGTAAACGTACCAGGATATTTTTATTATTATAAAAAATAAATAACATTAACATTTAAAAGTAAAAATGTAAAATAACAATAGTTTTTTTAATACTTTAAATGATTTTTATTCTTATATTAATATTAAAGAAAAGATAAGAAAAATGTTACACTTATAACTTGCGCTGCTCAAAAGGAAAGTGGCCATAAAACACGGTGGCTGTTTTGGATTTATACCGTCGCAATAGTCCCAGTTTATGTCTCGCGTAATGTGGTCACTTGAGCGCTGGATTAGCTGCATTTACCAACGGTTTTTGGTGTTGGAATTGTGATGCAAAGAGCTTTTGTAAGAGGAGACGAAATTAGAATGGAGTAAGAAAGCGGAGACATTACTTTGAGAATTTCTTTTAGAGAATCCTAACTATTAATAAAAATGCGAAAGTAAGTTTGTAACTGATTGTCTTGAAAGTTTGCATATATGTTATCAGATGTACAGAAAAGGACAAAGGGAGGTACCCTTTGTCCTTTTCTGTCTTTATTCCGAAAAAAAAAATGTATTTAATGTTTATACGGATTTTTTTCCTACTAGTAATCTTATCTCCTCTAAAATAATATTGATCGACAATTGACGAAAATTTAGATAAAACTTATAAAAAAGAAACAATAATAACACAATTAGCATGTCTTCTTTTTTTAAATTCGTTTGAAAAACCACCTGTCAGTCATAGAATCGAATGTTCCTGCCCTCGATAGAGTAACTGCGGTCCAAGAACGCAAAGGGCATTAACAACCTGTAACACAGATGGATTTTAATCATTAAGAGTCTGTCACACCCTTCCCACCCGGGGCGAATGACTTACAGACTGAATGACTCGACAGACTTACAGAAAAGGACTTCACAGTCAGTCCTAACGACGTTAATCTCTCTACTACACTACTACAATAACAAAGTATTTAAATGAGTCTGACCACGGCTAAACCCCAACAGTACCTATAAAAGTAATTCCACTTCATCCACACAGGAAGCAAGGTAAACTAAACCACGTCTAAATACTCACAACTGTAATTGCACCAACATAAATCCCACTGCAAAATTCGCACCAACTAAATCAGACGTGCACTCGAAATTCACCCCGAACTCTAAAGTCGAGCTCGCCATCTGTCCGGATTTAACCGTCCAGGTCCGTCCGACTTTGAAAGCGTCCGGGATTTGGGAACGCGTTAGTAATAAAAATGGAAAGTCAGGATGAAGCGTGACTGAATAGGGGATTGAAATGTGAGTTGCGGCTTCGGGTCGAATTTTTGAACAAAGAACTACCCGCGTTTGTAAACGTAAACTCGTTCGATTTTTAAATTGGTTTTTTTTCTGTTTCGCTAATTATATTAAAGTCCTTTTATAAAACATAGCTAGCACTCAGGGATTACGTAGCTTCCTGTGAGTGAAAAAAAAATCAGAAAAAATATCCGAAAGATTGGAGCGTTAATACAACAAATTTTATCTAACGTCACGCCTTTTCCCCATGGAGCTAGGTAGACATCACAGTACGCCACCTGCTACGATTTTATAAAATTATAGTAATGAAATTTTCGCAATTTTCCTTTATCGATATAGGAAAACTAAACTAAACAAACACACAAACAAACGCACAGGTGGACACCTTAACTACTAAGCCATTACGTTACCACTTAGTATATATCCTAATGAAAACTAAAATCCTGTAACAAATTAATACAAGTAGGTACCTACACAGTAAGATAAATAAAATAATTTAGCTCCAGCAAACAAAGTCACTTTAATCCACTGTGTACTATAAGTGTTAATATCTACACAAATATCCACCTTGAAAAGTGGTTCACATTCCAACGTTAATCTCTTTGCAAATGAATTTATACTGTCAACTAAAATGTACAACATGTTGTTTACAATTCAAAATATAATTGTAAACTAGCACATGACATGGTGGGCGCAGTTGCTGAGCGATTGGCAGTTGCACTGTGTGTCGCGGGTTCGATTCCCGCACGTAACAGATGGTCGGACTATAGAGAATTGTTTGTGTACGTATGAAAGGGTCTGCCAGGGTTAGGGAATTTGTTTGATAGTCAAGAGCTCATCTATGTATCCTACTACTATTATAAAGGCGAAAGTTTGTATGTATGGATGTATGGATGTATGGATGTTTGTTACTCTTTCACGCTTAAACGGCTGAATGGATCTGGATGAAATTTGGCACAAAGATAGATTATAGTCTGGAATAACACATAGGCTACTTTTTATCCCGGGAAAATGTACGGTACCCGTAGGATAACACATCAACTGTGACGCGGACGAAGTCGCGGGCAGAAGCTAGTATTGAATAAAATGATAGGTTTTAATCAGTAAGAGTCTGACACTCCCTTTCGCACAGAGCGGAAGAAGTCATATGATGATTTCCCAACCTTAAAAACAAGGTGTAAGAGTTTATATGTTTGTAAATAAACCCATATAGAAGAAATACGTACAGCAATGTTAAAAAAAGAAAAATGAAAAAGAAAGAAAATATAGATAACTCACTGAAATGTCTTCTATAATTGCAATTACACCGACACCCTTCAGATAACATGTCCTATAACAATAAAAATAATAACAAACTAAAACAAAATCGCATCGAAAAAATCCTCCGCATTGCCGTCAACTGGAAATGTGCCCAAGAGACTGGCGGTATTGACACGTTGGATGGCAATGCTTAGGTTCTAGCCAAGGTAAAATCCAGTCCTTAGATCAACCAACCGTTTGAACTATTGCTTAAATTGGCTCTGGGAACTCCCGATCTGAGGGTTTTAACCCTACATAGATAGCTCGAAAGTATATCGTTATTATCTTGGTTAGTAACCAAGGTGATAATATCGGTAATATTAGATAAGAAAATACTATCTGTATTAAAATAAAAAGCCGGAGGGTCTATTTCTATATTTGTTTTAAAGCGCTAATCTCTGGAAGTACCACTCAGATTTCGGGGCTGCGGGTTGTTCCGCAGTTGTTGCGCGCCCCCGGAACGCAAAGGGCACATGAAGGAACATAGACGGGTATTAGTCAGTAAAAGTCTGGCACTCCCTCCCCCCCCCCAAGGGCGGGAGAAGTTATTTGATGATTTCCCGTCCTAAAAAAAAAACAACTCGGATTTAAAAAAATATTTTTGTATGTGATAACCAGATTCATAAGGAATAGTATAGGCTATAATAACATCACGCTACGAGACACGGGAGCGCCTTTACATAGCCTAGCCTTATTTTTTATGAAACTGGCCATCATAATTACACAAAAGTAATAGTAAATGGCCGACTGGGTAATTCCGCGCGTTTGCGCGTATAAAGAAACAAAAAAAAACTCTTCGATTATAATAAGTATTAGTATAGATTACTGTTCATATAATTTCCAGACACAACGACGTTATTTATAAAGAACATATTATCTCTATAAACAAGATCCCCCAAACCATTCGCCCGTATGTCACACAAATAAGCCAGATACATTGCATCTCGTCTGTGCGCGTCATTTTTTACGTCTTAATCTCGCACTGTTATTACTCTTAGTTTGTGTTTATCCCCCATTCATACTGGGATGAAGTTCTCTATCTTTTTATTAATGGATCATAATGAGGTATTTTGGGAAAGGTGAGATCTTTTCTGTAGATATAGTTTTGTTTTGCCAAAACGTTCTAGCCCTACAATTAATTTAATTAGTTATGGTAAATGAATTGAATAAGTTAAATGTGTTACTTTACAGCACTTTAGTTAAAATACGTTCATATAAACAAAGTTGCGGGCATAAGCGGTAGTTATACATAATTATGATATGAGCAACCACTTCAGTTAACTGTAATCTATATTCCGATAAATTATCATTACGTAAATAATTATAATGTATTATAACGTCTTTGGTTTTAATTTTAATGTAGATAAAAATATTGTAAAATACACCCCCATAGCCTTCCACTCATCTTTAACGTTACCTTATTTAGCCAATCTCCCTTAAACATCTCTAAGTCATCACGCCAGCTTTGCATACGCCTCCCTCGAAGACAACACGTCTTGCACGTTTTTCAGCACCCACTGCGTGACAACCCGGGCCCATATGTCTTTATGCATTCTGCTTACATGGCCCAATAGTTGGACAATACAGGTTGATGATCAACTCACTTCCTAGTAACGATAATTTAATTCTAAACTGCTGCAAAAAATAAAATGAAGCAATCTTGCTTCATTTTATTTTAATCAAACATTGATTGTTAGAATGATATCATTCATATTCAAATATGGCTCCCAATAACTACAGTTAATGATAGTCTGCTTGCATTCTCCCTAGTTTACTAGTTCGATAACTATGTATATATACACAATGTACACATACAAAATACTTAGGTGCAGAAGGTTGACTCCAAACCAAGCACACACGCACACATAGAAACGCTTCTACGTGTAGTCATTGACTTATGTATCTATAGACAAAGTCAAAAAGTTGGTTACACGAAATGGCCACCGATTCAAATATATTTGAACGTTATATCAATCAGATAACTAACATCAAAATGGCGGAAATGACACGTTCTGATAGTTGTTTCCTAGTAATTAAGGGCATTTACAGTTCGAAAATATTTATCTTGTTACTAAGTATTACAAAGTTTTAGATGAACAAACATATTGTTACTTAATCACACCAGGAAATTTGGCACATAGAGAAATTATAGTCTAGAAAGCACATACGCTACTTTTTATCCCGAAAAAAGTATTTATGGCTCTCGTGGAATAATATTATATCAAACTAGCTTCTGCCCGCGACTTCGTCCGCGTCACAGTTGATGTGTTATCCTACGGGTACCGTACATTTTCCCGGGATAAAAAGTAGCCTATGTGTTATTCCAGACTATCGTCCCCGTAGAGCGAAAAGTCATTAAGTCCGAAAATGGCCAAAATGAGTTATCAATGTCACTAAGATCACCATTTTTTTCTCTAAATATCTGCCTAACCGTCATTCCTGTAGCTGCGTTGGTTTTTGTTTTACGAAGTGTGAAAAGTAAGTAAGTCTATATTTTGGACCCCACAGCGTAATGCGAGAAATAACTAAATTAGTTAATGATTATAACATTAATATAAAATTTACATAACTTGCACTTAAAACGACTTAATTACTTTTCTCTGAAATTATCAAAGCAAACATATGCGTTTAGTTAGCCTAAAAATCACTAAATCGATTTAGTGAGTTTTTGAAATCAATAGTTTGTTAAAACAGACGATAGCGAAAATTAACTAACTTAACATAGTGACTTCTCATTCTTTATTTTTAAATGATTTGCACCATACTTCAAAAGGGAAAAGCAATTAACCCATTTGAATGATTTGACCCATGATAATTAATAACAATTGCCTATAGATAGTTACTTTGGAATTAACTTCAATTTTATAAAAAAATGAGAATACATCGGCTATGGTGCCTCCGAAGGATGTAGAACCATGACCATGACCAGCCACATCTGCTAAAGGGTCCCAAAAATGAAGGAAGCTCGCTAGATTCAGCTAAAGCTAGTTAAAGCTACTGAATCAAGCCGATTGTTGCGTCTCAAGATTGAGCCAGCCGAGTCGTACCCGCAGTAGAGGTACATGACAGTTCCAGGACATCAGGACACATCCTGGGTCGTCAGGTTAGGCCCAACTGTTTGAACTCTTCACCTCAACCGAATCAATTTGAACGTACGGCTGAGTACTCTAGGCGATGGGAGTTCATTTAATTACGTTTTTATTTAAACTTTATGTAACAAAGAGTACAAAGACGGACTTAATGCCGAAGACATTCTCTACCAGTCAATCAAACTAGGTGAAGATATAACAAGACAGCTCACGGCAGGTGCAGAAAAACAAAAAATTTCGACAACTCAACTCATGAGACAACTCTTACATTGTGAGTTGGCCGCAGAAAAGTTTAGTAATGTGTTTATGAACAATGATTACTGCCACAAGTGTGACGTATGTGATCGACTGTGGATCACGAAGGACTTGAAGGCTGTGAGCGCATCTGTGCACATCCCAATTCTTGAAGAATGCGTTCCCTGGTGAAAATACGGTTCGGCTTATGCTCTGCCGGATCTTATTCAACGATTGCAGACAGAAACGAAAGCAGGAATAATAGATACAGCTACCTGCCATACCTTACTCATCTACCCAAACTAAGCTTAATAATAAGGAGAGTCTGGTGTCACCGAGACATGCAAATAGGCCGATGCGATGCGATGCGCAGGACAGTATGAAATCGACGGACACGTTATTAACATACCCTACGATGTCAATGATATGGTGCAGACCCTGCCGTGTCAGTTAGATGACGATATCGCACATCGCTTAATAATGCAAAAGTCGTGAGTTATTAAGGAAATCTACAGTAAAAGCGTGGCTGCGATATTTGACAATAGGGCGCAAACAATATCCCAGTCTACTGGGCTATGTTGGAGCGTGGCTTGGCCGGTCCAGTTGAAGGTCCGAGCAGAGCGAACGAGGAATGAACGAAAATACAGCTATCGAGCCATATGATTGTCATTGCGTATCAGAGACTAAGAATATTATGCCCATCAACACACTATGTCATGGGACGAGGCTAAATACCAGGGCATGGCACCTGGACAGAGTGCCCACTCAACATCACAAGGAGTGAGGACAATGCGGTGTAATCCCTCAGTGTGTGTTGTATATGGCAATGAACATGTTACGACTACAGGTGATGGTGGGGATTAACAATACTTTCCAATTTTCGCGACATGCAGAAAACATTACCCGAAAGCTGATCAACGATCATGAGAGTTCTTCGAGCAGCTAATTGAGATGGACTCTGCTTTCTTATAGACAATCCCCAGATCGGTGCAATACTGCATAAGTGAGACATCTCCGTCATGATTAGACAGTTGTATAAGCCCACAGCTTTAGAAAACCATAACAACCATGCAAATGTACCAGTGTGCATGGTTTGCAGGTGACCCTGTCGCTCTCATAGTTTAGCACTCCATACAACTTCTAAGTTATCCGATTTGCGCGACTCAACATCTGAATGTGACCTAGGTTTAAAAGATGCTTTACGTTCAACCAACGACTGTGTGCCCCGATACAGCCCCACCCGCAAGTTTTTTTGATTGTTGCACTCTCTTTGTTTTGTACCAACTATTTAATAGTATTTTGATTGATTTATGTCTTGTAATTATTAGAATACAACTTTACTGAATTTATTAAAGTAGTTTAATTACTTATTCATGTCATACTTAAAACAAAACTTACCACACAAGCTTCGAATATTTAGTTAGGTAGTATTTCTAATACACATTTCGTACATCTTACAGTTAGTTCCACTTTACTTAACTCTAGTTATTTTTCTTCATAGTAATTTAGAACTGAGTGAAAAATCACTAACTACGGTCGACAACTAACTAATTTTCAAATAAGTCAAGGATTTTGTAGGGAAAAACTAACTAACTTGGTTTTTTCTATTTTTCTCAATTATTATAAGTTTTTAAAGTATTGTAGATCCTATACTATAAACTTAATTTTATTACCTTCAAAATAAAGCTAAAACGGTTAAGATATGTAATGGCAAATGAAAGTTATGACGATTTATATTTTCAAAAACTTTAACTCTCATTATCTCAAAACATGGTTTTTCGAGTTAATGACTTTTCGCTCTACGGGGACGCTATAATCTATCTTTGTGCCAAATTTCATCCAGATCCATTCAGCCGTTTAAGCGTGAAAGAGTAACAAACATCCATACATCCATACTTACAAACTTTCGCCTTTATAATAGTAGTAGGATTACAAACTTTCGCCTTTATAATAGTAGTAGGATTAGAAGAGCAGGTGCTATATCTACTTTGACATAATTAGAAATCTCCATACACAGGTACACGTCAATGCGTCAGTGCGTAGGTGTTCGCTTGATGTATTAAACCGAACTTCTGTATGTCCGTGTTGTTGCTACATATCTGTGTTCATATGGACCTTGTTAACGCTGCATCTGTTTTAGATTGACTGTAATGGATTCACGATATTGAGTGAGTTCATATTTGGGTAAGCAGATTGGTGCTTTGGTCAGTGAACTAGTTATTTTATGAATTTTCAACAAAGACATATTAGATAAATTAAGATAATTATTAAGTTGAAACTAGCTTATGCTTGTGCTTATGCTTATGTTCGTTTCTTTTAAACGCCTAAAAAATTTATATAACTTTGACAAAACGTAGAAAATTAAGACATGGATTTCATTGAAAAGCATTCTTAATATTCTGTAATTAATTAACTATTAAATATTTCGATTGCATGTAACTAAATGTTCGGCCGACTGAATTTCCACAGTCACTATCCAGTCCACTTTGAGAAGCATTCGTCTAATAGTAAGTTTTTTTTTTAAATATGTTATTTAGTATTTTTATTTGCCATCGATACCCTAAGAAGAAGAAGAAGCACTATTTGCAAACAAAACAAACGAACAGATTTTCATTTCTCTACCAAACAGAATAGAACACAATTTCAATCTTCATTCTCTTTAAGACTCGGAATATAAACTCTACAATGGTGTACTTGATAGTTCTTTCAACGTTTAAGTACCATCGTAAACCTCAGCTGACTGTTTATAGCTAGGGGTTGATAACTTTATTTACTTTCCTGGCCTTATATTTTAAATTGAAACATTTTACTGCGGAATACTGAGGAATATCATTTGTAAGAAATATGATGGCTCTTTACTGGTGTTGTTACCTTAAACGTTTGTTATTATACAAAATGGTAATAATATTATACTGGCGGACTTTTCATATTTTGTTGATCTTTTTGGGGGGTTGAAGTAGTTATGAATATGAACAGCTTTTACGATTGATACAAACTCTGAAATAATAATAAAAAATGAATATGTATTCCATACATTTTGATCTCGTTGTAGTACGTTTTTGTGAAGAACAGTAGTTTCTTTTCTAATTGGTCAAGCCCGCTACTCCCCGTCGCCCGTGTTATGATGGTTCAGTGGTTAAGATGCTCGTCTCTCATGCCATATTATGCAAGAGGTTGTCATATTATGTACTATCTAAAGTTTATCTTGGAAATCATCAACATCGGTGATATAAGACATCGTGAAAATACCTGGACTTTTAATTAATGTTAGTCTGAAATCGCCAAACCGCCTAGAGTAAGCGTGGTGATCAACGCTCGTGTTTTCTCTGTTAATGTCAGTGGGACAATAATAGGCTTCCAACAATTTCTAAGCAAAAAATTACGTCAATATCTTACTCCCTCGGGACGTGAAATAAAAACAAACAAACAATCAATCACATTGATTATATTAGTTAGCATAGATTCTTCATACAAATAACACATGGAAATATCACAGGCACAAATAAAAATATTGTATTCCCAGTCTCTTTGAAAGCGCTCACACAATCGGAATCCCATTGACTTCTTGCCTTTGATTTGAACAACACTCACAAAAAAATATTTGAAGCCTTCCCTCAATTGGTTCTCAAGAAACTGAGCACCAGAAGTGATCAAAACACTTCAAGATTTTGACTGCCTTTATATTCTAGCCATTGTAGGTATTTTCTTCTATATATAGGTAAATATATGGGGTGTTATAAGACACATCACATAGCTATTAACTAGGCATATTGACCATCAAACTATGTAACAAAACAAAGAGAAGGGATGAGACGCATGTGACCAAAATATTTATAAATGTAAATTTGGATGGAGAGGATAAATAGATGGATTGTCTGAAGAATGATATGAAAGAGAAGGGAGTTACTGATATCATGACGGTTGACAAGACGGCATGGAAGAAGAAAACGTGTTAACCAAGTAACATGGGATAAGGCCAGAAAAACAATGACACGGGAGCAGTGTAGTCACCAAGGATGTAACCTAACGCTGGTGAAAAAAAACGACGCGTACGAAGTCACTTTCTTTTAATGGTTTTATGGAAAATGTATCTACACAAAAGAACAATTTGCAATAAAACAAATAATTACAAATGTAACAGCTACTAGCACACTTCAGTGTTGTAAAGAAAACAAAAATCCTAGGCACACCACATTTTTCTTTCAAGTTTTCCTATGCGCCAACACCACCGACCCCATATTTCCCTAACATTCACACGCCGTTTTCAGTGGCGTTTATAAATCTAATCTGAATGCTGGTCGTAATGGCAGAGAGCCCTCGGGACGTATAGTGCCTGCTATTTCATGGCTAACGTTTTTACCGTTCACGGGGAAAACTTTTGTGAAATTATCCTTATTGGTAGATTGATTTATTGCTGCACCGGTGTTATGGTAGATTTGTTTATTTATTTTGATTTTTTCTTGATATTGTTTTCGTTCAAAATTTAAGCTTAGTAGGAGCGAAATACGTGGGCTTTCTTATTTTTTCTTCTCGATAGATCTGTAACTAGCTTTTATTTTTTGACTTACTGATTGATTTCGTGACAATTAATTGATTAATTGAAATAAATCCTGAAGACGTTTGAATGCTATTGTCGAGCAATCTTTATATTTGGTATACATGTAAAATTACCATTTTAATTTTGTGCGTAACAACTTTTGAGCTCATGATAATAATGTAAAATAATTGCCCCTCCCAACCTTCCTAGTGTTAACCGTCGACTGATTTGTCATTCAAAGACATAAAGAAAACCAAGCAACCATCCCAAATTTTGCTAAAAACCGCAATCACCTCCTACACAAAAACCTTACTCGCTCGATAGACACTTAATAGGACATTCAGAGTAATACGTAACAGCCCCTCACACTTCGCAAATAGCACAAAATAACACCTAAATGACAAATGCCAAACGTTTTTCACGAACATTAAACAAATCGTCCCATCCGATGTTATGTGGGCAGCCAGGAAATTGTGCCGAGCTGTGCACGGTAAGTGTCACTCATATTAATCATGGTTAAAGATATGGGTACACTAGTTCGACTTGCCTATTCTGTAAAAATCTCTCTGGGTTTTGGTAAAGTGAGTTCCCGGAGCAACGTGTTATTATATAGCCTATAGTTGCCTCATTAATTGAATCTGCCTATCAAATACAACACATGCCATCAGGACTGTATTCCCCGAAGTACTAGGCAGAGGTGTGCCAATGTACACCACAATGTAAAGTAAGTAAAGTAAAGTAAGTTTGTATTTTTTTTTGTTTGTATGTATGTATATATGTATGTATTTATTATTATATTTTATATTGTAAATTTTCTGTTTCTGTTCTCTCTCTCTCTCCCTCTTTCTTGCACCTCCTATGTTTTGTCTCTGCATCACCCTAAGGTAGACTGGTAGAAAATGCCTAAGGCATTAAGTCCGCCTTTGTACGGTGTATTTTTACATTTGTGCATAAAGTTTAAGAGTCTATGCAACCTCAGCACAAATTCGAATTTCGCCCCCACTTCACCGCGCCTCCTAACTCTTTATCTCGCTCGCACACTTCTGCTTTCAATGTGTCCTGTGCGCAAAATGACACAGCCTTCCCGTACGGAAGCCGAAGCAGGAGTGAGCGCGGGGGCGCGCGGCAGGGAAAATGACCGATATTATAGGTTATTTATTTTACGGCGGAAAAAAAAGGAAATTCCAAAAAATATATAATATAAGACCTGCTTTATAGTTAGTTCAGTTAGTATAAAAAGTTTCATGTTCTAGTTTGAATTATTTAATGATTGCCAGCAGTTTATTGTTCAGTTTAGAGGTAACTTTGGGTTTTTTTTCTATCGAGAAAATTTTATGGAATTGTGTTTTCGCCAAACATAAGACTTAACATTAATCCTCAACTTTACGATATATTTATGTCAAAATTAATGCTGCAGTATTTTCGGCGTATCGGAGGATTCTGCTAAGCCATTTGAGGTAGTATAGGCTCTTAAATAAATAAATAAATAAAGTAATTCGCCAGTATGTTTAGGGCCCATGTAATAGGAGGCGAGCCTATTGCCATCAACCGGGTACAAATCCGACCTGCAGAAAATTTCAATAACAACCCAATAACACTTTGCTCGACCTGGGAATCGAATCCAAAACCTCTAGCGTAGCAGTCGCGCTTAGGACCACTAGGCTAACCAGGCAGTTAAATACAAATAGTTTTTTTTATCCAACTGGCAGTTCTAGAAATCAGCCCGTTCAAACAAACAAACAAAAAACACTAGAACATTATTACAGTAGTATAGAATTTAGAGCTCATCTCTAATATACTTGTACCATGATACACAAACATACCTTACTAATTAGGTCAGCGTCGTGTGTCGTCCTTCTGCCTCGATGTTCAAATGCCATGTTGAGATGTAATTTGTAAGATGTAATACAACCACTGTAATAGCCAAACATCAAAATAACAGCTGCCGAACATTTTTCATGAACATTAAACCGTAATATGTGGAACAAGGAAACCCGTGGAGATTTAAGACACATAAAAAAAATGGTGCAGAAGGTTGAATTTAATCTCGCTGTAGACATCCTCGTGACTCAGTTTTTTTTTGTGTGATGAGCATGATTGTTTGTTCTGTGTCTGGACGTGATTTATCTATAATATGTATGTATTTATAAAATTATATAAGTATGTATATCAGTTGTCTGGTTACCATAACACAAGCTCTGCTTAGCTTGGGATCAGATAGCCGTGTGTGAGTTGTTCCAAGATATTTATTTATTATTTTTATATTATAAAAAGTAACAAAATTTGAAAAATAAGGAAAAATCACCCGCACTAATGCGAGTCCACTCGCTCGTTAACGTTACGTACTTATCATACACTGTTCAAAACTACATAGGGAAAAATACGTTTCTTCTATGACCTCCTTAAATTTTTAACTTTCTTGCTGTAGCGGCAATACACACTCTGTCAAAATTTCAACAGTGTCCTATTAAAGTTCATAAAATACAACCCGCAGACAGACGGACGGACAGCGGAGGTCCAGTAATAGAATCCCCAGCATCCTTCGAGTAGGTACGAAAAATAATAAGGGACGATAAATGATAAATAATTCAGACTTCATCCTGATGACCTCACAAACGTCATGGGTCGCAAACTTAATCGTAAAAGAATTCTGCGTAAGTCTTCATGCATGCGTTTATTTTCCCTCTTCGTGTGGAGTCAACCTTTTGTAATATGTTCGTGTATGTTGTGCTCAAGGTGGGGATGTGTAGGTATTAAATCATTATTAATGTCTCGGATTAGCACGCTATCTTTGTTATGGTTATTGGTGGACGGCTTTGGTAATATTAACGATGTTTTACTTTGGTGTTGCGCTGAAATAAAAATGGCAACAGCAGCCTGGAAAAGAATAAAACTAAAACTATTTATTTTAAACTTGGCATCTTCAATTCATGAATGCTGAGTTGTTTTGATTAACATTATCATCATCATCATCATTACATAGGCAGTCAGGGTAGGTAGACAGTCCCTCCATGTAAAACACAGGTATACAGCTGCATCCAGTTAGGCTGGAAGTCGACCCCAACATAGTTGGGAAAAGGCTAAGCAGATGATGATCATCATCATGTCAGTCGAATGACTCCCACTGCTGGACATGGGCTTCCCCTAAAGATAGCCACAATGACCAGTCCTGCACTGCCCGCATCACTTAACCTTCACCAAATCATCGGCTACGTTTACATTAACGAAGAGGTATTATTGATCAATGGAAATGACAATAACCCAAACACGCATAAGCTACTGTAATTGGCTGACTAAACTGTCAATAACCAATCGCTGTGTCTGGTTGTTGATACTCGTAACTCAGTTCGTCCCATTAATATTTCGTTCGTAAAACCGAGGATAATATTTTCGTAACATTTAGAGCAAATTGTATTCCCAATACGTTTTCCAACGCTATTGAAGAATATGTCGTATACAAGGAACAAAAGTAATACATTGTTGAAAATATACAGCAACGTAACACAAGTAAGAGTCGCCAGAACAGCCAGGGTTTTACTGCAGAAATATGTTGTGTAATATATCGTAAAATTTACTGTTTACACCATCCGCTTCCTTATGACGTCACGAGCGCGTCACAAAATGTGCAAATCACGTGAACAGCTCTGATAATATCGTTTATTTACCAATAGACTGGGCCAGACTTGCGACATGGTTGTCGGTGAAGAAGGAATCGGGAGTAAGGAAAATTAGGACTTATTTACGTTAACAATAGGTGCAAAATTTAAACAACAGGGTCAGGAATGATATCTTGATAATTCAAAAATGCCTGTAAATGGTCTAATTAAAATAAATGTTTTGACTTTGATATCTTTGAACCTGAAATTAAGTTAAAAACATTTAATTCGACTTTAGTATTATAAATGCAAAAAAGCTCTGTTTATCTATGCATATGCATATACACATAATTATTTTGTTAATCTACTGATGCTACTTTTTAATCCACAACTTCATTTGCATCCTCAAAAATCGATATTCATTTAAGTAGCGGTTAATGAAAGACTCCAATGTACACACTGAAATTCAGCAATGGTTTCATCATAATTTATTACAACTACAAAGACATAATTGAAGAATCACTACATTTTGCAACTTTATTCCAAAAAAAAAACTTTTTAAGACAAAAATTCCTTCAATCGTAAAATAATAATCGCACGCCTGCACCGAACCTTATTTCTACGACACGCTGCGTTTTGACGCCACAAGACGGATGGTTTGACGAACGATTAATCTTGGTTTACACGGTACTGACACTAGAAAAGTGTTTGTTAATTGTTTACGTCGATTATACTTAGGATAAAGCAGAGGAAGAGCAAACATTGTAGAAGCTTGTGGGTATACATCGGAGCGATCGATCAAGGAGATGTCATTTTGCGTAATGACTTTTATGAGTGACCGTACCGTAATTCTTCGGTTGGGCAGCTGATAAAATTAGGGCATCGCTTGTTATATTTTTTTTGTCACTCACGTTGGCTGTTGGTTTATTATACCATCCGAAAACAGACCAACCAGTTATTTATTTTCAGAAATCAGTTATTATTTTTAATTAAACCTTTAAAAATAATTAGGTTTTGTTCTCGGGTAATGGCAATAGACTCGTCCCCTATTACATGGGATTTAAACGTACCGGTGAACTGTGGGTGTACATGGTATACCTCTGCCTAACCCTTCGGGGAATACAGGAGTGATGGTATGTTTCATGTTTATTAAAAGAAACTTTAACACAAAAACAACTAAATCTAGTCCAATCTAGGCCCGCTTTATGGTAAGTGGTCACCGACGCTTATAAACATCTGCAGTACCAGTGGCCTTGCAAATGTTTTGCCATCTCAAAGACAAAGCTGAAATGTCTCACGTGCTTATAATCACACTGGCATCCAAACCCTTTAAACCGGAACACAGTAACCCTGCTTTGCGGCATAAATAGGTATTATGGTACGTCCCTAGACGAACTCCTTCACAAAGAGCTGTAGTACTACTATGTATTAGTACTTCGAATAATTTTCAAAAATTAAAACATACATTTTTTTTTATTTTCCATTTATGTAGTTATATCTCTATTTACTTTGTATACTTTGTTTGGATGTTTCTATGTATATTTATTTTTATTAATTAAGCATCTAATGTTTTGTCTCTGCATCACTATAAGAAAGACTGGTACAACATACCCAAGGCATTAAGTCCGTCTTTGTACTGTGTATTTATTACATTACATGGTTATAATATTATGTAGATTTACCAAACTAACTAATTCAAAAAAAATCTTGGGGCTTGAAAAAACAATGAACTTCCCCATTAAATAAAGATGTTTCTGGTCTTTCCTGAGCAGGAATTGTAGACTGAATGATCTTTTTTCACCCATACGCAAAATACGCTCTGAAAAGAAAAGTAGTGGAAATAAGCCCAGTATTCAATACAATAATTAAATAGGACAAACTTCCAACCAAACAAAGTACCTACTTACGTCCACATAATGTATAAATAACAAGCTCTTCCCTGAGGCCATCAGTTTCATAGTTGTAAACGAAACGTACTTGAATTTCCAATACATATTGATAGAATGCAAAAACCGGCCAAATGCGAGTCGGACTCGCACACGAAGGGTTCCGTACCCATTACCTATAAAAACGGCAAAAAAACTCGTCGGCGTTTGTTGTATGGGAGCGCCGCTTGTTTTTTTTAATTCAATTATTTATTTTTAAAGTAAATATACTTATAACAAAAGTATCTGTGAAAATTTCAAGCGTCTACCTATTGCCGTTATCAATATCGAACAGAAACGAGCAAAAAAAATCAGGTTCATTGTAAGGGACCTCGCCCTAAATATTTATTTTATTATGTTTTTTAGTGTTAAAAGCGGCAACAGAAATACATCATCTGTGAAATTTTCAACTGTCTTACTATCACGGCTCATGAGATACAGCCTAGTGACAAACGGACAGACAGCCCGATTTACCATTTGGTTACGGAACCCTAAAAACGAAATATGTTACTGTGTTATCATCGGCATAACATGATCCGGAAATCTATATCTACGGTAAAATGGAACATGACTTTGCCGGAAGGCATCAGTCCCATATTTCGTGTTGAATAATTTAGTTACTAGCCTTGTCAATGCTAAATGAATTGAATGTGAAATATTAATTAAATACGAACAGGTGCGCAATTTAATTAAAAGGGGCGTATTTTTAAATTTAAATTAGACCAATAAAAGGCATTCATCGTGACATGCAAGAAAAAAAGAAATATGTCTAGTTGCTCCTTCCAAAATGTAGTTTCGTATGGAAAATAATGAACAAAAAACTCCATACCTACTTACTTTTTTAAAATTTGTTTTTTACAATATTTTATTTATGTATTTTTTTACATACACACACATCAACTCACGCTTTTTTCCCATAGGGTTAGGCAGAAACCACAGAACGAAACCTGCTATGATCCTTACATACTCCTTTCGCTTCCTCCACGATCATACCGACCTTTCCGAAAAACCTTACCAATAAGGTAATCAGAGTAAGTGTATTTAATTATTTATTTCTTGTATATGACATTCAAAAGTGCCTTTAACCCTTCAAACGTCGTATGATCAAACCTTGATCATAAGGGTATTGTTTAACTATTGTGTCTATATATACTATCGTGCCACGGGTTAAATAATTTGACTTTGACTGTGACTTTGATCATGTAACAATGTTACATGATTGAACATACATATTATTTCGCATTTCGAATCTCATCCTGGTTCTAAAGTAGTGACAAGCTATTAGGCAGAATTTGGGATCAAGGTGTTTTTCCGCATTCAATTCAAAGACTGTCTAAATGAAATAAATTCCATGAATATTTTAGTGCTATTTCCATTATATCTTCCCCTCGGAACACGTGTAAGGGATAACGGTTTTTTTTTGTTTTCATTACGCTGATTGGTTTATGTTGGATCAAACTTCAAAGAGCTTGTTATCAGGTTTTTTGAGACCCAATTAGTTGAACAGAAATATCATGTTTTTGAAGACAAATGTTTTTTCTATCTTGTAAAGTATAATGATAACAGGTGTAGAAAGACAGTTAACTAAGCTATGTGTTACATGTTCCATACATCATTGCGAAAGTTTTATTTGATTTTAACCATGCACGCTTGTATTCCCCGAAGGTTTAGACAGAGGTGTACCAATGTATACCCAGTTCGCCGGTATGTAATAGGTCCCATGTAATAGAGGGTGAGCCTATTGCCATTAACGGGGCGCAAATAATAACTCCGAGCTGCTACTGAAAATTCCATAGAAATACCTAATAACACTTTGCTCGACTTTGAAATCGAAGCCAAAACCTCTAGCGTTGCAGTCGTGCTTAGGACCACTAGGCCAACCATACCTACCTAATCTTTTTTTATACGTGGCTAGTTTTAAATATATAGTACTTAAAACACCACATCTGTATATAGCATGAATCCGTAAGCATAATGTTTTGCGAGCTGTACATTCCGCGATATTACAAAATAAGAGATTTTTCACGCCAAAAATAAAAGTAATTTCTCAGCAATTATGTTTGTCCAGTGTTACTTATTTTGATAGGCGGTATGAGTAGCTAAGGGCTATCTAAAGTATCTTTTTAAACCCTGAAATAATACATCATCAATCCCTATACATAAAAGGAAGCTTCAAAGTTGAACCAACGTCCAATTTGAGTTCCAAAAACAATTTCAAACTTCCCACCAAATTCATTGTCTACTAAGAAACAGTTCATTTATAAAATCTTCGAGGATCTATTTCGCGAGGCCTCGGAACCCACCGCGATATACCCAAATAAAACCCAAAACAATCAGCCCTTGCTATATATTAGGGGGAATCCCAAACAGACACGATAATATATCGTACATAAAGCTGAGAAATGTGCACCACACCCTAAGAAAGCGGTTGTTCATGGCTTTGGATCACTTTTTCCTCATAACGTAAAATGGCCTCAATTTTTACCAACAAAGTACAATGGAAACAGTTGGGGTTGAAATCATGAAGTGAGCCGCGGTAAAATATTTCTTTGAGGGTTGTTTAACTTTTGGGTTTCGGGCTGGTCGAGAGTTTAATTTTGGTTTTTGTGCTTTGAAAGTACTTATAATTATTTATGAGATTACATTTTTATAATTATTCCAGATTTGTTTTACTACCTTCCAATAAGTTTATCTGATTTTTTTAAGCAGAAATTATCGTGTTATATCTGTTTCATCTATAATTATAATACAAATTCTTTGCAAATACTTAAATAAAATTAAAGAGTCTGTGTAATAATAAGGCTCTCGGCCCTCGGTTTTTGACCGATTATTATTTATCGGACTGATTTTTGACAGAGTAATCGGTACATAAACTAAATGTAAATTTAAGTCTATCTACGAGTATATATGATACTTATACCAAAAAAAAAATCTCGCAGATAACCGACATTCACAGGCAAAAGCTAGTGAAACATGACCTTTTAATTCAACTTTTTAATCAATAATTCCACTGTTTCTCATCAATAATCCTTACTTTTTCCCTTCTTTGTTCAAAATCCACCAACTACAAAATCCAATTTAAAACTATCGCAAAACACTATTCCTACAATAAATCAGGAACTGTACTAACTGTTTAAAATTCTTAAAAAAACCTCAGTTTATTTAAAGTTTCGAATTATATTTGAATTGTAAAACACCAGACTTCGTAGCGAAAAATGTCGAACCAATAAACTTTTTTAAATTTATTCGGAAGCTGGGGAAATAGTTTTAAGATGGAAGACGGGGGGAAGTTTAATCCTCGAATTATGTAATTTGTGAAGTTCTTCCTTGATCTGGGAATTGAAGAAGTGAGGCATCAGCTGTTTCGAATCCTATAAAGTTTTTAACCACCTCGCACACCCACACTTAAGTCTCTGTACTTGCACAGTGCACATACTATTACGTTGAATGAAATAGATAAAGTTGAAGCTTAAACTTTGAATGTCTTTGAATGATAAAATTGTTGAGATTACTTTTAAAAGCAGTTAAGATTTAACATTTCCACTTACCATCAAATTAGGTAACTGTTTTTAATAGGTTTTTCGAATGAAAAATTAATTTGACTAATTGTCAAGCATGCGTAAGCTGTAATTGGTTGTTGATAATCCAGTCAACCAATTAGAGCAGCTTTTAAAGAGGGGTTGGGGGAGAGCTAAACAGTCTTACGATACTGTAAGACACCGAATATTGGTTCTTGATTTCTGAATTTTCTGAAGTGCGCTTGTGGGTCAAAGAATAGTGCACTGTCACAAAAACAAAATAAATCTTATTAAACACATTTATCTTATTCGTGTTACAAATTGGGTAATACAAACATAATTATGTTTATTAGGTCTAAATTAAATATTTTTTATTTACAACCATTTCTTTTTTGGAACTCTGTAACAAGACCATGTACACTATCTCATGTTTTCGACTAAACTTCATTTCTAAATCCCTTTAACAAACAAAAATAAATACGGACTCAAGTAAAATTCTTAGATGTCTCTTTGATCACCATTCACACAGAGATTAGAAAGATAATGAATCCAGAACTTCATAATACACTCTTTTAGTTCGCAACACTTTATTTTCCGTCGCCTTCAGCATTAATAGTAGAAGATAGTAACTAGGTAACTAAGTCTTTTAGAACTCGGCCTGAGTACTGGGATTTAGGGCTTAGGCGTTAGGTCTTAATGAAAGCAGACTTAGTTGTGACTTAGCGTTGTTTTACAGTCTTATCTCATCTGAAGCTTTCACCTTGGGAATCTACTTCAGGGACATTTTGGAGATGATAGCTCGGATTAACGTTTATGTTGAATAGTGCTGTTATATTTTTTTGTACGTTTAATCTATACAAATAAAGAGGTAAAGTTGGTGCGGTTGTAGGGGGTAATATCTGGATCTATTGAACCGATTTAAAAAATTCTTTTTCCATAGAAAGCCACGGTATCTGTGAGTATCATATGCTATATAGCATAACGCTAGGACTCAGGGTGGCGGAGAAGTAACCAAAGACGTTACTTAACATGGGTGAAATGAGCTAGGCGGACAATGTTGTTCTTCATCATTCTTCTCTCTTGCTTGCATAATAAAAAGGTGTAAAATTGTTTGCACGAATTTTTTTAGCTACATAATTTTTAACTCTATTCTGTTGAATTTAAGTTTATTGTCAATTAATCAATTAAATAATACTTGAGCACATTGTTAATCTCTCTGCACGGATCGTAATATTCTAAAATACGCTTTAACGTTGTGTATTTGTACCTATTTGTTTATTTGAACCATTATGAGTTACTTTTGAACGTCACTAACGAAAGAAAAATGTGATTGAATCTATTTGCCCTTCCAAAGATAGTTTTGTAAGAAGGAGAATATGCAAGAAACTCCATGTTACTCTTTTAAAATAGTTTTTATAGGTTATTAATAACATAATTATATGAACGTGAAGACAATGTAGGTTATATAAAAATAACTACAATTTTTACAATAGGTACCAAGCACTACAAACTTTGAGAAAAAAAAACCTAACTAAATACACAACTCCTCCAATTTACGACATAAACGTTATATCCATCACAATCATCATAAACCTACAAAACTTAACAGCACATATTATTTTATTCGCCGGACCACATTAAACTACCAAATCCAATTTGTATTCCCAAAATTCTAGTCCAAATGCTAAGGTTGCGCGAACAGATTTACTACACACGAGAACACGCGGCTACTCCCGTAATCTGTGCTTAGAGCAGGAAAACATATGAAGATTACGTGGGAATACCTACAGGGAGGTAGATCGTGTGAGTGTATTGTTGGAGGGTAACTATAAATAGTTGAGACTAGCGTGGGTATAGTTGCGATTTCGTCTGTGTGAATGTGTTTTCGAAACGGATCTTCAATTCGTTGTGTTTAATACAAATATAATAAAATTCAAAAAAAAATGGCGGGTTTTTTAACTAAAATGTGTGAAATAAAAAACTGAATTTAAAAATCTTAAAATAACCGGCTGCATAAAAAATTATTTCATTTAAAAAAGAGAAAAATTGGTAAGTATAACTCTAGATTTTAAGTACACTGATGTCTAGAGATACAGTCGGGACTTATTATTGGGAAACAGGTATTATTATGTTTCTTTTTGTTTTTCATTGAAATTCATTTTTTAAGCAGTCGGCTATTTTTATTTACTTATTAAATTTTCTTTTTTGGAATGATATCAATTTTGGCTAATTTTGATATGGAATTCACTATACACCCACCAAACTTTTATCGTACTTTGCCCTCGAACAACAAATAACTTACACAGGGTTTCTAAATCGTAGGGTCGCTTTCATTTTTGGCAATTTCAACATAGAAACGACTTAAAGTAGGTACTGCTGGCTCAACCCTAAGACCTTTTAGCCAGAATCAACCTCTATTAGATCCATGAAATGCTATATTTTATCACCAATACCGTGCCTGAATATGAAGCTACTACTCCAGTAATCATTGCTGAACGCGAGCAAACGTATGAAATTACTTCGATACACCTGTGACACGTTATTGCTGAGAATTGACAACCCCTGGGTTATTGAGAAGAATAATAATCGTACGAGGTTCTGTTGAATTTTTAATCTAATTTTGTTGATGTACTGTCTTTGTTGTCTGCTTTTAGTAGGCAGTAGTTTTTGACAGCGATTTAGTCTGCAAGCATTTTGGTTTTATATAGGGTTCAGTTATTATGCGCGGAACCCTAACTCATTTTTGAAAGTAAAAGTAGCCTTAGTTGCTCCCTATAATATCAGCTATCTGTCATAGCAAACGCACGAAAAGAGGTGTTATACGGGTGCATGCAACAGTACCGAGATATTGTGGGTTTGTTTAAACTTCAATTATTAATTCCTAAGGCATTAACTCCACCTTTGTACGGTCTATTATTTACATTATGTGCATAAAGTTAGAAAATATAAATACAAAAGTTGTACACGTTAAAACAAAAACTTATTTTCATAAAAAATAAGCAGGATCTTTTGCAGGTATAGTCCATAACAAATATTAGAACAGAACATGAAACTTTTGGCTTTCATAAAAGTCTTTTCACACCAATCACGTCAAAGAAACGGTCCACTGAAAAGTATCAACCCTAAAAGTTATTTCATCCTTTATACAGCTACAGATTCACAGTTGACTGATCAAAAGAGTTTGTTACAGCGCGTCCTAGTTACTTGTTCGACCTAGGGCATTTGCAACCAAGACTTGAGACAGTTTGGTTAGAGCCTGGAGATTGTAAGCAATGTAAAGTTATAGCTATTATGTCGTCATGGTCCGGTTGTACAAGACTAGTGATTCCAGGCAAGTAGAGTAGGTACTAGTAAAGCTCTTTGTGAAGGAGCTCGTCCGTGGAATTACTGCCATCATACCTATTTCTGCCGCAAAGAAGCGTTGGTTTGTTGCGATTTAATGGTTATGGGTGCCGGTGTAATTACAGGTACATGAGACATTTCAACTTTGTCTCTGGGATCAAACGCATTCACAAGGCCTATGCTATTGCAGATGTGCACATGTTTGTTTGCTGTGCCATTCAGTGACATAAAAAAGTTCAATCGAACACTTAAGTCAAATCCTCGGGCAAGTACCAATGTGAGTTTTTCAATTCATATGTACCATATAAGTATATCTTGGACATCGCTGGCATTGATGAAGGAAATCATCGTAAGGAAACTTGGACTAAAAATAATATAACGACAACACTTTCAACGCACGAGTGATGCCTCTGGTGTTGCAAGTGTCCATAGGCAGCGGTAACTGCTTAACATCAGGCGGGCCGTTAGCTTGTTTGCCACCTTCAGTAACATAAAAAAGTATATATAAGTTTTAAATCGGCAATCTGACTTAAACAAGCGTTGTGATCAATACTCGTGCCGTTTCTGTATGAGGAGAGGCCTCTGCCCTACAGTTAGGACGGGTTAGTATTTTTTTTTTTGTATCAAACTTTTTGACGTAATCCAATGCTCCATATTTTTTCAATGACATCGCAAACATTGGTAGCAAACCACATTTGTATTAGATTATATCAACAATTTCGTGTACATCCGGCTCAGTGGTTACCGTGTTATTTATCAATCGGGTACGCTATTACATCGCTACGGTTCGGATACAAATAGATTTCATATTTTGAGGGGTGACGCAAGGAAAATTGGAAAAAAAAATACATCAGCAGGGAAAAATATTGGGGTAGTCCAAAATTCGTCAAACACGATAACTTTTCTATTTATGAGTTTTGAGCTAAAATGAACAGAAGCTCCAGATGCCATAACGACAGCCTTGAAGATTATGCCAAACCAAAGAATAACGTCTTGTTCTTTGCTAGTTCAGAAATTTTTTTTATAGCTTTGTGTCACTTTATTAATTTCTTTGTATATTAGGTATGTTTATAAACATAATATTACACTTAAACTGACATACACAAACCACCAAACCCGGTACAAATATCTGTACGCCATACAAATATTTGCTCCGTATGAGAATAAACCCCGCGACACGCAGCGCAGTTATCAATCGCTCAGACACTGCATCAACCATGTCTTCAATGTCTATAATATTGATAAACCATTTCCTTGACCCTCATGGAGTGTTTAGTCCTTCACATTTTACTATAGTTTTTTGCATGCCGAAAGGTAAGATGTATCGGCACAATTTGACATTAAACATTTAATTTGATACCTACGTTATTGGCAAATAAACGATTCTGATTCTGATTCACCAGGTAATAGATGAAAGCTCTACATTTACTACACTAAAAATGTCTACCACAACAACCAAAACTTAACCCACTTCGTAAGAACCAAGAACTTCTCCATCATCAATCCTCCACACAGCACACCAACATGTTCTAAATCAACCAACAAATGAAAGCTGACAGCCAATCCTATACTCACCATTCATCCAAATTAACTTCTAGCATCCATTGGTTCAGCAGCTTCAAGGAGCAAACTTCGTACATACTAGCTAATAGTAGGTACATTCACCTTCTAATAGTTTATCTTAGCCGAAGGTAAGATGCTGCACTCGGCACCACGATTAAATAGATTAGAGATTTTGCCCCTACCATGATCAATTTTTATAAACCTTTAAACAAACTGGTCTGATGAAATCCTGTCTCCTATGTTCAGTGAAAATAATATTTGACTTTGGAGTGAATAATTATATAGAGAATTTTATGGAATACCCTAAGACTTCGTTTGTCTTCAAAATTCGAAAGTTTCAGACTACAATTCAAATTTTTCCGAATCTATCTAAGGATTTTAGTGAACCATTTTGAATTATTGTCTTAGATTTAAAATATTTTACAACACTTCCAATAATTACAATCTGGTTCTACATAACCGAATACCGTACTTCGTTAAAATAAATCGCCCTCTCTGTATGAAAGGTAGTTTTAACACAACCTTAATACCAGCTTATCCCAAATCCAAATACATTCACTGCTCCTCATTGCTTTACAAGCCCAAATCCTAATGCCCTCTTAAGAGGCTTAAACTAATGACAAAAATCTTAACAAACCACTATTCCACTAGTAGGGTGTACTAAATAACTGCATTACACCCACAGGTCCCGAGTGACGCCGAGATTATCCGGGCTCATTTAATTACGGCTAGAGGTCAAACGGTGCTGAGATCCAGTTGTCTAAACTGATTTCCTGAAGATCCCCCCATTAAAACTTAATGAGAACACTCCTGGATATAATTGGACGAGTTACTGATTGTTTGGAGTGGTTCCGTGCCTGATTGCAGTGCTGGGAAAAAGTTTGTAACATCTGTAGTAGTAGAGCTCTTTGTGGAGGAGCTCGTCCGGGAAAATACTACCACCGTATCTATTTGTGCGGCAAAGCAGCGTGGTTGTATTTCATTTTGAAGGAGTGCAGGTGTAATCATAGGCACATGAGACATTTCTATTTATTAATACTACTACGTCTCTGGGATGGCAATGCATTTACAAGGCCTCTGGTATTGTAGATGTCTATATACAGTGGTGATCACTTAACATCAGGTGGACCGTCGCATCGGCTTGCCAGGGTTGCAGAGTTTCTTCAAAAAATTGACCGTGGCCCTGGAACGCAAAGGGCATTATATGCAACCTGAATGGGTTTTAGTCAGTAAGAATCTGACATTCCCTTCCGCTCTAATCAAAGCGGAAGAAGACATACGCGTAGGATTATTTCCCATCCTTAAAAAAAAGCGCCATTGGTTTGTATTGCATATGTGGGGGATGCCTACAGTTGGAGGTCAAATGAAAGCTTGATAACGTTGAAAGGCACTTGCCGTATTTATTGTTGTCTATTTAAATATAAACTGTCACTATACGACGATTAGCTACACGTTATTCGTTCTTGAGGCTTCCAGTGACCCCCCAGTTTTTCTTATGTTGCAGGTCCCCACTTTACTTCAGGGGCTCAGTTCGTGAGCGTTCAGTTCTCCGGATCTTCAAGTTGTTGTAGTCGCGTCGGCTTGCAAGTGATGAGTGCGATTAGTGAGCCGATCGGGCCTACTTATATACAATTTCTCTTAACAATTTCAATAAAAGTATTTCAAAATACCCTCTAATTTTTACTTCGGAAATATTTGTGAACCCGTATGTGGGTAGATCGACATTATTTACAAGTTAGCTATTCATACAAATTCATATTCTAAACAATCAACATAGGCATTATCTACAAGCTAGGTACTCATTATCTCTAACATAAATCTTATCTACTAATTAAGTACTCAAAACAATTAATACAAACATTATCTATTAGTTAGGCCCTCATTGTCCCTAACATTCTCCCCCCGGCGTAGCACTGCGAGCCTCATCCCTTCGGTCCAGGACGATGAGCCTTCTTACAGGTCGCCTGTAAATTCCCCCGCGAGTCCGCACGTCCGCAATCCGTACCACCCCGTCCGGGCCCGGTGCCGCGCGCACGATTTGGCCCCGCGGCCACACGTTACGAGGCAATAAGCCGTCGGCGATAATAACGACGTCACCCGTTCGTATTTGTTCTGTTTTCTTCCTGACGTCGCCGCGCGGAGTTAGCGTTGGTAGGTATTCGTTCACCCACCTTGCCCAGAAGCGATCTGCTAATGCTTGCGCCGTCCGCCAGGCGCGCTTATCGCCTACGTCACAAGTTCCAGTGACCGGCAATCCTACTGCTGACCCCAGTAGGAAATGGTTCGGTGTTAATGCTTCGTCGTCGTCGGGGCTCACTGATACGTGAGTTAACGGTCGCGAGTTTATTGTGTACTCGGCTTCCGTCATAACTGTGTTCAAGACTTCTTCCCGCGGCGCACGTTCCTTTAGTACGACCGCGAGAGCGCTTTTGACGCTTCTTATTAATCTTTCCCAGGCGCCTCCCTGATTTGGCGCTCCGGGCGCAATGAAACGCCATTCCATTCCTTTTGTTAACGCGAAGTCCTTTAGTTCATGTGACCACTCTTCGTATGCTTTACGTAACTCTACGTCAGCGCCGCGGAAGTTCGTGCCGTTATCGGACATTATTGTTTTAGGCCACCCGCGGCGCGAAGCCATTCTACGGATAGCCATTATCGCCGAGTCTGTACTTAACCCGGCTAACATTTCAATATGCACCGCTCTGGTGACGAGACAGGTAAACAACAATCCCCAGCGTTTCTCTCTGCGCCTTCCAATTGCTACCATCATGGGCCCAAAACAATCTACTCCGCATCGTGTAAAGGGCCGTGAGTAGGCGTCGAGTCGCTCGAGCGGTAGGTCTCCTTTGACTGGCGTCGGTGCCGCAGTCTGCTTAGTTTGCACGTCACACATTTGTTCAATATCATGCGCACTGTAGTTCGTAGCTGTAGTATCCAATAGCGTTGACGTATGTTATTTACAACGTGCTCGCGGCCGGCATGTCCGTTCGTGACATGTTCGTGCCGTATAAGTAAACGTGCAAGCGGATGTTTACCGCACAATATAGGCGGTCTTTTTCTGTGGTCGGGCACGTTCGCGGCGTTAATGCGCCCGTTTAAACGTAGGATTCGATCGGTTTCATATATCGGGTCGAGCTTGATCAGCCTGCTAGATCGTTCCAGGTCCTTTCCCGATGCGAGTCGTTCTATTTCTTGTGGAAAGCTGGCGCGCTGCGCTTCACGAATAAGCGTTAGTTCGGCTTCTTCGATGTGTTTTAGTTCTAAGGTAGTAGCGCGTTTCCTACACTTGTCTATATATAAGTGTACATAAGCTGTAGCGCGCAACATCCTTTTATATGACGAAAAACGTGTCATATCGACCACGCTCTCACTGGCCATTACATGGGCCGACATCTCTGTTCCTTCGTCGTTACATTGATGCGTTTCTATCGGCCAGGCTTCCTCTGGTTCCTTGAGGAACGCGGGGCCAGTAAACCATCGGTCGTTCTGAGAGAGGCGCGTTCTGTAGCCTCTGGTTGCATCGTCTGCTACGTTGTGCGCGGTCGGCACCCAGCGCCATCGTTCAGCGGGGGTGAGTTCGGCTATCTCGCTCAGCCGGTGCGCAACGTAGGGCGTGTATCTTGCAGAGTCGTTTCGTATCCAATGCAACGCGGTCTTAGAATCGCTCCAGTAGGTCACTTCGGCGGTCCATCTATGCTCCTTTATTATGTCCGCAGCGAGCCGACTGCCTATAAGACATGCTTGTAGTTCCATGCGCGGTATACTTTGCGCTTTCAATGGTGCGACTTTCGCTTTTCCCGCGACTAACACTACTTTCACCTCTCCGTCGCTTGTCTTACAGCGCCAATATGCAGCGGCGGCGTAAGCTTGCTCGCTCGCGTCAGTAAATACATGTAGCGATCTCTCCGTGTACATGTGATCCGCGTATTGTCGGGGGAGTCGCAGGCCCGCTACGCTCGTCAGACCATTTATCCATTGGAGAAACGCGATAGCTTCGTCGGCGGGTAGCTGCTCGTCCCAACCGACCTGTCTTCGCCATAGTTTCTGCAGAGAGATCTTCGCCGTAATCGTATACGGACTGAGCAAACCCAACGGGTCAAAGATCGACATTACTGCTCCCAACATTTCGCGCTTCGTAGGCGTCCTTTGCCCACAGCGTACGTCGTTCGGTACGCGAGGCATATCTGTGTTGAATGCAAAGTCATCAGTCTCTGGCCACCACACCATTCCCAGCGTCTTGCCGTATGGGTGTGCATTTGCGCCTAACTCCTTCGGGGTTTTAGACCTGTCTTTTTCCACGATATGATCGAGCAAGTGCGCGCGATTTGAGTTCCAACCGGCGAGTTCGAAGCCGGCTCGATTATGTACACATTGCACCTCGTTCATTGTTAACGCGGCGCTCTCTTCCGAGTCAAAACTGTCTACCCAATCGTCCATGTAATGGTTCATCGTGATGGGGCAGAGGGCGCGCGGGTGCGTTTGTTTACATTCCTCCGCATTCCTGTTTCTCACGCTATGTGCTAGGAAAGGGGAGCTTCGTGCGCCGAATATCATGGAATTCATCTCGTACCTTCGCGGCGGACTCCTACGTTCATCGCCCCGCCATAAGAAACGCTGCGCTGCTCGGTCCTCGGCTCGAATATTAATCCGTAGAAACATTTCACGTATGTCCGCTGTTATTGCGATTGGCTTTTCTCTAAATCGGAACAATATACCGTAAAGCGTTCTGAGCATATCTGGTCCAGTTAACAGCTCGTCGTTGAGACAGCGCCCGTTCGTGATCGCTGCGGCGTCAAATACAAGGCGTACCTTGCCTGGCTTGTTCGGGTTGGTGACCGCAAAGTGCGGTAGGTACCATTCTATCGATCTGTGTTCGTTATCATCGATAGGTCTAGCGTAACCTTTTTCAAATAGGTTGTTCATTTGCGCTGTGTATGCTTGACGAAACTCTGCGTCTCGATCCATTTTTCGTTCTATCGATCGTAGCCTCCGTACCGCCATATCGTAACTAGGCGGTAAGCGAGTGTTCTCCGTTCGCCAAGGCAATCCAACTTCATAGCGACCATTTACGAGTCGCGTCGTATTATTAAATATTTCCTTCGCGCGCTCGTCTTCCTGCACGGGTTTGCAATCCCTCGCTATTCCTAATGCGTCGATTGCAAAATGTGCCTTAATTAGTTCATCCAGTTCGTCATTGTGGTAGGTTCGCGCGCGTCGCTCCGGCGCGCTTACATGGAGCACAGTGACGCCCTCTTCTGGTTTTTCTTTGGCCACTATCGTTCGTGGCACCGTACCGTGTACTACCCATCCCAACTGAGTTAGCGACGCGGCCGGTTCGTTCTTTCCTCCGATCAGGAGCTTTCGCGATACTATTAAGTGCCAATTGTCTGCACCTATAAGTACGCGCGGTCTTGCATTTGCATAGCAGACCTCGTTCTGTGGTAATTGCTTCAAGTGTTTATAGTTCAAACAGCTTGCTGCGATCGTTTGACTGGTTATGTTGAGACGTTTGACGGTTCGCGCCTTTATGGAATGTGGGTCAGTTCGTGTTCCCCATATTTCCAAATCTACGCTCTCACTCTCGGGTTCTTCCTGCGTGGCCGTCAGGCCGTTCAGTCGCAGGGCGCGTTTCGATCCACGCGCGTTCACGGCTCTAGCGGTTTCCTCGTCGATCAGAGTAATCGTAGAGCCTTCATCGAGTAGAGCGTACGTGTCAACTTTCAGTCCGTCCGGTCCTTTGATCGTGACCGGGCACACCTTTAATAATACCGCGCCTGTTGACGTCACTGTGTGAGCCGACGCGTCGACCGCTTTTTCTTGTTCAGTGCTCTCCTTAGCGGTCGTAGAGGTTCGCTCTACGGTGTGCAACAGTTTGTGATGTGGGTGGCGACACTCGTCCATTCCACATCTCTTCGCCTTACAACTGGCTCGGTGATGACGGTTGTTAAGACAACGAAAGCATACACGCGCTTCCTTGGCCCATGCCCATCGTTCAGGTACGGTCATCGCTTCCAGCTTCTTGCATTCGTTCGTCGCATGTTCGAGTCCGCAGCATAAACATACTTTGTTTTCTGTAGCTGTGTATGTGGCGCCATCTCGCCTCCGCTCGTTCTGGCGGCGCGCCGGCACGTTGCTCGCTTTGGTCGCTATCGTGCCCCGTGTCGGCTCTTTATTTGCGTTGTTCGTAGTAGAGTAAGCGTAGCGCACGGCGCGGTCTGCCTCTCCCATGAGGAAGCGAGACAGGGTTGCGATTTCGGGTTCACTCGCGCTTCCGAATTGATCGGCGTAGTCACACCATCTTGTTCTAATGTGTGGACTCAGTTTTTCTACTACTTGGCGAGCCAGCATAGGGTTCCGCAGGTACCCTCTCTCGTCTATGCTTGACAATACACAGACTATGTTCTGCAGTTTGATTGCGAACGCGTTCAAGTCGCTAGCTGATCCCGCGGGGCGCTGTAACTTTCTTATGTCGTCTAGCGCTTTGTCGATGATAATTTCAGGGCGACCGTAACATTGTTCTAATGTTTGTAGAATGATCGCGGGATCTGTAGCGGTATATAGAAGGGCGGCGACTGTTTCACGCGCTTCTCCCTTCAGACATATTCTAAGTCGCGCTAGATTCTCGGCCGGTGAGAAACCGTACAAACGCGTCGAGTCCCTCATCGCTGATCTGAATAGCAGCCATTCATTCGGCGCGCCGCTGAAGTAAGGCAGTTCTTGCGCTTGTCTGGGCGGCGGGCGGCGCTGGGCCATTCGCTCTATGGCTTCAGCTAGTCTGTCTATTCCCCTATCTCTTGATCGCGGCGGGGTGGGTGACCGTGCTCGTCCTGGAGTTTCTATGGTGACTCCTTTCGGCGCCTCCTGCGGCGCAAATTGGTAGAAAGAATGCTGCGACGTTTGTCTTGCTAATCCTCCTGGAGGCCCGCGCTCGGTACGCTCCCCCCGTGGTTCGCACAGGGCCGATGCGCGGACAGCCGATGACCTGTCCTGTTCCGTGGTCGTTGGAGGTAGCTCGCCTCCTCTAATCTGGGCATTCTTTAACCAATCAGTGACTCTATGTTCCACTTCAGACGCTTCGCGTGCAGTGACGCTTCCTTGGCCAGTTTCTTCATGAATCGTGGCAATGTCCAAAGCTAGTCGCTTCTTTACGAGGTCTGCTTCGATCTGCAGTTCTCTCTTTTGAATTTCGGCTAGGCGTTCCTGGGCATCGAACTCAGCTTGCTTGATTCTGGCAATAACGCTAACAGTTGATCCGTGCGATTGTTCGGTTTCCGCTCTGGATCTTCTTCCTTCCCTGCCTTGTTCAATGTTAGACGCGGTTGCAACGGCAGCGGCGGCGGTGTTCGTGGCGGCTCGTAGCGTCGCCTTTGTTCTATCTGTATCCATCGTCGTTTGTGCGGGTAACGTGGGCGCGCGAGTGACCGGGTCGGGACGCGCACGTGCGTTCGGGTCGGGGCGCGCGCGCGGCTTTGTTCCGGCGGGTACGGACGCGGACGCGGAAACGGACGCGGACGTGGACGCTTGTGCAGACGGTGACGCGGGGGGGTCTTCATATATCTTCCCTGCTTTCGCGTCGATCGCTGCTTGGCTCCTGGTCTGCGTCATCTTCGACATTTGACGTCCCTAACAGCCCTAACGGCCCTATCAGTCCTGTTGGAGGGCCCGCAGGTGGCCGGGATACGCTCCGCCAGGGATGGATGCGTGCAGGATCGGACGGGTTCAGGGATCTACCCAGCAGAGGGCAGTGTGTCCTACGGGGCGCTCGGGAACCGGTGGGAATATCCGGCTCCTTCAGCAGTGCCTACAGTCCGGCCCCCGCACCACACACAACCTTACCGGCGTAGAAGTGCGACTTCGGTTCGCGCCTCGAAAAAGGCACTCTTCATGAACCGGTGGTAATGCACAAAATTACCACACCGCCTTGAACGGCGTTAACTCCGACCCCCACCGTTTGACACCGTTAGGTGGCAGGGATACGGAGCCGCGGTCCACCCGCTTAGAAACAGGATAGAAATAACGTTTTATGACTCCGGACTTGCGTCTTGAGCAGCTGACTTGCGTCTTGAGCGGCTGACTTGCGTCTTGAGCGGCTGACTTGCGTCTTGAGCGGCTGACTTGCGTCTTGAGCGGCTGACTTGCGTCTTGAGCGGCTGACTTGCGTCTTGAGCGGCTGACTTGCGTCTTGAGCGGCTGACTTGCGTCTTGAGCGGCTGACTTGCTTCTTGATCCGGCTCGAAGGACCAACCAAACTGTGGGGGATGCCTACAGTTGGAGGTCAAATGAAAGCTTGATAACGTTGAAAGGCACTTGCCGTATTTATTGTTGTCTATTTAAATATAAACTGTCACTATACGACGATTAGCTACACGTTATTCGTTCTTGAGGCTTCCAGTGACCCCCCAGTTTTTCTTATGTTGCAGGTCCCCACTTTACTTCAGGGGCTCAGTTCGTGAGCGTTCAGTTCTCCGGATCTTCAAGTTGTTGTAGTCGCGTCGGCTTGCAAGTGATGAGTGCGATTAGTGAGCCGATCGGGCCTACTTATATACAATTTCTCTTAACAATTTCAATAAAAGTATTTCAAAATACCCTCTAATTTTTACTTCGGAAATATTTGTGAACCCGTATGTGGGTAGATCGACATTATTTACAAGTTAGCTATTCATACAAATTCATATTCTAAACAATCAACATAGGCATTATCTACAAGCTAGGTACTCATTATCTCTAACATAAATCTTATCTACTAATTAAGTACTCAAAACAATTAATACAAACATTATCTATTAGTTAGGCCCTCATTGTCCCTAACAGCATATTTAAAAAAACTGGTTTGTAAAATTGCCTCAGTTGCATCAAAGTTTTGCTTGCGTTGGGTACGTAAGAAGTTTTGTATGCAAAGCGGATTTCTATCGACTTACTGCTTTCTATTCACTCCAAGCAGCATACGATAAGTTTTATTAGGCGAAGCAGAAATAAACTAGGATGACGAAGTTATTCACCGGCGAGTTCGTGGAAAGAAGATCTTGAAATCTTTACATACTAAAAGTTTTATGCTTGAACTTTGAAAAGATTTGCGGAACATCATAATTAGTTTGTAACTTGCGAGTCATGATTTACATTAAATTCGTTTTTTGTTAGAATGAATGGGAAAGTTTTTACAAATTACTCCATAGGTCTTCGCTTTTCACTTTTCACAATTTAATCCTTACTCTTTAGAATTACTTTGGTGTAATTGGGGTTAGTTTTTCATATTTTGAAGTATTTTTTCATATTAGTATTTGATTTTAATTGATTTTAAACCCTCAAACTGACTAATACATGCGAAACTCTGTTGGATTTTACGCATGTTAATAAGCTCAGCCAATTTAACACCATAAATAATGCCTCAGGTCGGATACTCGACCTAGTATTGTGTAATTATTCATCTTGTAAAGTAAGCCAAAGTATTGACTCATTATGTAACATTGATGAGCACCATCCACCCCTACATATCACCATTTCTTTATGTAAGGAAGCCAAACTTCCATATAATACTTCCAGTCCAATGCCTGACTTTCGTAATTCAAATTACGCACCCATTCGTAAATACTTAAAAGAACTCAACTGGGAGGAATTATTTGAGGGACAGCAAGACGTCAATGGTATGGTGCGAGTATTTTACGACATTATAAATGCAGCAATAAAAAGGTTCATTTCTACTAAAATACCCAAGAATAGCAAATTCCCCCCATGGTTTAATCGAACTCTTATTAAATTGTTAAATTCTAAGAATAACATCAGAAAACGTCATAATATTTACAAGAACCCGTTAGATAAAATAGAATTAAAGATAATCAGTAAACGCTGTGAAGCCCTCGCAACTGCCTGCTACAACACCTACATGAGGACTCTGGAGGATGAACTCAAGCGGAACCCTAAATTGTTTTGGACCTATTTAAAAGCTAAACGTGGGGGGTCGAGCACGTATCCCAGGTCGATGACAGATGGTAACACTACATCATCTGACGGAACAGAAATATGTGGGTTCTTTGCAACTTACTTTTCTTCTGTTTATAATCCTGCCCAGGATGACGCCAATATCCATGATGACACATACTTCCGTAACCTTCAAAACTGCAGTTTATGTTTATCAAATCAAATTATTGACTATGAGGCCATATACAAGAAGTTAAATAACCTCGATTGCAATAAGGGTGCTGGACCGGATGGAATACCACCTATTTTTATTCACGAATGTGCTGCCGAATTGGTTAAACCATTGTCACTTATTTTCAATGAATCTCTGTCTTCAGGTGTTTTTCCTTCGAAATGGAAGGTAGCAAAAGTTGTTCCCATTCACAAGTCAAGCAATGACGACATAGTTTCCAATTATAGACCCATATCTATCCTGTCAACCGTAGCAAAAATTTTCGAGTCTCTGATCTGTCCGCGTATTCAGAATCACCTAAAGCTGTACTTAAGCGAAGAACAACATGGTTTCGTGGAGTCTAGATCCACAAGTACCAACCTGATACTATTCACTGAGTTATTAACGCAAACAATAGACTCTGGTCACCAAGCCGATGTCATTTATACAGATTTTAGCAAGGCTTTTGATAAGGTGTCACATGGAATATTGATTGGTAAATTGCGAGCATATGGTATTACCGGATCGTTACTTTCTTGGTTAAGCTCGTATCTTACGGATAGATCTTTTTATGTGGTCATTAATGGTTTTCGATCCGCCTTACGAAATATCTCTTCTGGCGTGCCTCAGGGATCTCATTTGGGGCCAGTCTTGTTTAATTACTTTATAAATGACATTCCTAATTGTTTTCGGTTCTCTTCTGCGTTTATGTATGCCGACGACTTGAAATTAGTTAAAATAATAAAATCGAAAGATGACGCCTCTGACCTACAGAGCGATCTACAAAGGCTTGTGCAATGGTGTCAAATCAACAAGATGCATCTAAATTCAAGCAAATGCTATCATGTTAAATACACGCGAAAGCATCATCTAATATCCCATGAGTATTATATCGATGGAATAAAAGTTGCGGAACTGGACACAATGAGAGACCTTGGTGTTACGTTTGATCGTAAACTAACGTTTATTCCACACATGGACAATATAATAAAAAAGTCTTCGAAAATGCTGGGATTTGTTATAAGAAATTCTAAACAGTTCAGGTGTTGCAAAACCAAAATTTTGCTTTATAGCTGCTTAATTCGAAGCATATTGGAATACTGTAGCGTGATCTGGCGTCCCCACTATGCGACACACTCGTTGCGTCTAGAACGCATTCAAAAGCGTTTTCTATGGCACCTGGCATTTTCTAGCGGAATAACTAAAAAAGTACGATCGTACAGTAATAGACTGAAATACTTTAAAATGGTTTCGCTAGAAAATCGTCGACGCATTAATGACGCAATGTTTGTGTGCAAAGTCATGCACCATAAAATTGATTGCCCACAGATTTTGCACACCTTCAATTTTCGTGCTCCCTCTAGAACTCCTCGCAGCCTCATTACACCACTGTGCCCACCGCAGAGGAGAACAGTCCTAGGCGCCAATTCCCCCTTTGCAAGGTTATGCAAAGTCGTAAATAGCTGTAGCGACCAAATCGATCTCCACTTTGAAAGTTTGTGCAAGTTAAGATCCAAATTTCTCGAGTACCTTTTAAAATAGATGTATCTGTGTGTAAATCTTTGTATAATTATTATAATGTGATCCTGTCCTGTGTGTGTGTGTGTGTGTCCTTTTGTTGTTGCATGTCATAGCTTTATGTAAGTAAGTTCAGACAATGAGTGTAACTACATAACTATGGTTGCACTTTTAGTTGAACTCTTAGATAAGTTAGTTAGTTAAGTAAGTAATCTAGTTTTAATAATATTTTTACTATTGTACAACTCTTATGCATGCGGAGTTTACCTTTAAGTGATTGTTGCACTGTTATTTTCCAACTTTTTGCATGTTACCTCTATCATAGAACCTGTGTAAACAATTGTTGGTAAACCAATAAATAAAAATAAAAATAAAATAAATTTTAGACATTTAACGCTGCTTATTTTTTTGGCCGAAGGGATCGTGTTTCAGCGTTTTGTTTTTACAAATATGTGTTGGTTTATTATTTTCTAAGATTATATGGTGTTTAGACTCGTGGATTAATCCACGAGTCTTATTAGCCTTGCCTTGCTCTTGAGCCTTAGTTGCCTGACAATAAATAAATAAAAATAATATTAATTAATTCAAAACCGATTCTAAGCATAACTTTGTGACGTACATTGAACTATTATTGCTGGGTAGCAAGCAATGTAACACATTAGATCATTGAATTAGTGTGATATAATTAATTCAATTACTAAGACATTATGGATCTGTTTGTGTTGACAGAACTACGCTCTATTGTGTTAGGTCTTCGGTGTCAGAAACATCTTAATAAAAATATAATTACACCAAAATTATTAATAACGTAACTTAAACTCGCGTCAAGGCCATAAGGCTGTTTAAAATACAGTTGTAAATAAAATCAATGAACATTAATTACTGCGTGTATGTTGTATGCCTCTACTTTCGCCTAAAAATAGGACAAATAATTTTAAGCTAAAAAATAAAAATCAGATCTCGTATTATGATTGTAACTTAATTTCTAATTGGAATGTTCAAGAGTGTGCGTTATTCCAGTTACATATACATGAATCTTTACACCCACAGTACCCAGTAATGAACAGAAAAGAAAACCACACTTCATTCATACAATTGTAAAGCAAGCGTAAAATAATGAACTACCAGAGAAATATCGAGGGAAGTGTGCACTCACAGCGAATAGATTTTAATGAAACGTTTCAAACGTGTGCAAGATTAATGGCCCCAGAGATGATAATACAACAATTTCTCTGTGTTTAATAGCACAGCTTTAGGTTTGTTGTACACTGAAGAACTGCTGCTATAATAATTTGGAGCTATTTTTCAGATAGACTTCTGACTGATGGGGGAAAGTAGGGGAAAGACGATAGAGGTGATAGCAGGTGATAGGTAAGATCTGAATCTATTTAAATTCCAATATTTTTTAGGAACGTTGACATAGTCTTCATCATTCAAATATGCCTCAACTTTTTCACAAGTTTGACATTGATTATCGCTGATGCCATTATATGACGCTTTTTTTTTTTAAAGATGGTAAAATCATCAAATGACCCCCCCCCCCCCCGTCCTGGGCGGGGCGGGAGGGAGTGTCAGACTTTTACTGACTAAAAACCATCTATGTTCCTTCATGTGCCCTTTGCGCTCCGGGGGCGCGGTATCTCTTTCGAACAACCCGCAGATTATATGACGCTGATGACAAGTTTTGAACTTTTTTGAATACGAGAATTAGTCTCCTGCTTATAAACATTTAGCGATCCTTTTTATTAGCTCTGTTTAGTGATTTGTGGATCTTTTCAATCGTTAGTTGTCCTTTTACGAAGTATATGAAAACAATAATTGTCAGAAAATTTGCAACAAACCTATTCTGACTCTATCTTTCTGTCTCTAGCTTATAGAATGGATAATAATTAATATACAACACAAATAATTATAATATATTATATACACAACACACTAGCAACCTGTTAGGTTAGTTATTAGATAGTTATAGATATAGATGCGCGACCGCTGTGCCGATTGCGTACGCGACACAGTTCAGTGCAATAAATGACTTGATTACCGAAGGCCGTGTCTTATTTAACACAACCGAAAATTATTTTCTCGGAAATTCCAAAAAATAAATAACGTCATTTTAATATAGCGACGAGCATCATCGCTTGTGTTACGCCCCGAACCCACCCGTAGTAATTAGACAACACGGCGTGGGGAGAATTTTTAATGATTTAGGTGAAATTTATAATGAAATAATTAATTATGAAGCGGTGACATCACATCTCTGGAGGCGGAACCCGTACAATTATGTTTGGTGCCTACATATTTTGGGTTTTTGCAAAGGAACCCTGGTTGTTTCATTTTCCGGGTTTATTTTTGGACAGGAACTTTGTAGATTTGTACTTTTAGTACTCTGTATTTTAAGTTTAGTTGACAAGCAGCGAATTTGCCTCTAGGGGTCCTGTGTTTTTGTCATGTTGAGCTGGAAGTAGCAATTTTAATTTACGCTCTTGTTTTAGTTCGCAAACTTTTTTGAAATTCTTAGTACTCGCCAAATTTTTGATGGAGTTTAGAGTAGTAGGAGTGCTTTTCTGTATAAATCTTCCTCGGTGAATTTAATTTAAGTGAGCTTGGCGTTAGGTGTTGTTTCATGGTGAAAGATTGACAGTTCACCTAAAGCTCACTTTATCTGTATTTATCTAGAGAGGTTTTGACGGAATTGTACCGGTGGTTGTCAAACACATTTTAATAAAAAAATAATATGAGATTTTGTTTTAGGTACACTCCCTCTTCCCTCACTCTTATAGTCCCATAGGACGACAATTCAACACGACCGGGAAAAATCATGCGCGGGACCAACAACTTCACGTATTTCCGAGGCATGGGGTATCACACTATTAACTTCAAAACTCCGGGCTGCTTATAAGGAATTCCTAATGAAAAGTCCAACAACGCTTGCCCAACCTGGGAATAAAGCCCAAGACCAGTAGTCAGTGGTCACGCTTGCAACCACAAAACCAACGGCGCAGCTTTTTATGAAGTTCTTGGAGTTTCTTCTCCATAAAAACCAACTGTTTGGAACGAGTAACTAGCTTCAACTTTCCGACTGACACCTACACAATTTAAAAGTGCCTCTAAAAGGTTTATTTAAACTAAAAGGTCCCGAGTTTGACTTTCACAACAGTGATCAAGAAACGAACTTGGGTTACTTTCAATATGTGTTCACGATAGGATTGACCCATCATATTTCCTTCAATCCCAAATCTTCACGAAAACCAATTATATTCTTCTCTCCTATCATACCCTCTCTCACTCTTGTCATATCATTCCATGAGCGTCGAATAAATTTGAAGTTTTTCAAGACCTTTGCAAATAACACGTCAACCCTACTCAGCATGAGTTTTTGTGACTCTTCCAGTGAATCTTGTATATTGTTGGCACCTTTGACTATGTGTATGTATGTCTTATGTATATCCTGTTTAGGACCATTTTCGCCAAATACTTTGCTTAGAGTTACTTGTGAGCGATTGTTAGTTATGTGTAAAAAGAAGCCGAAAGTTAAACGTTCTTTATATCATAATTGCGTTTTTTTTTTGTTCTTGTATATACCTAACGGTAACGTTTTGGATATGTCGATATTGAATGTCAAAATACAATCTTTTTGTAAACCAGTATTAAATGATATAAATAAACTTTTAACATCCCCATGTTCCAAGTACTGTTGCATACAATACCTATACAAAGTTGTTGATCGGAACATTGTCAGGTAACCATACCATCACGCCTGTATTCCCCGAACGGTTAGGCAGAGGTGTACCAATGTACACCCACAGTTCACCGCTATATTTAGGTCCTATGTAATAGGTGGCGAGCCTTTAGCCATTAACCGGGCACAAATCCAAACTCCGAGCTGCTACTGAGAATTTCATAGAAAAACCCAATAACATTTTTTGCTCGACCTGGAAATCGAACCCAGGACCTGTAGCGTAGCAGTCGCGCTTAGGACCACTAGACCAACGAGGCAGTTACTGCTACACTGCTTTACTGAACATTGTCTGGTTTCTTACTTAGTTTTCTCTTTAAAAATAGATTTTGTAGAAAATGGTATTCATTAAAACCATTATTTGCTTACCTAATAAGTACTTTTACAAAGTCCTTACCCTGTGTCCAAAAAATTGTAAAATTTATATTCCAATACATTTATAACCTTTTCACAATAAAAATATCAATTTTTTATTCACATTGTACTTTCAAACCGCTAATAATACGTAGCAATTATGGCAATAAGCCGCGCAAACTTTTGTTGCTGTAGCCCTTTGTAGGATTAGCTCTTTTTTCAAAGGATAATACGTTACAAACTACGTATTCATGTATAGTGGAAAGGACATTGTGATACAAGCTTTTACTATGAAAACCGTACATTTTTCCGGTTAACAAAAAAAATCTGCTCTAAATATTCCTATGAAACTAAAATTTAGCAGGAATGCAATTTGTTCTGTGCGAAGAACAGATTTTTCGACAGAGCTGAATAAAAGGGGGCGTTCGAATTTAACGCAGACAAAATCGCGTGTAAAAGTTGACATTATGTAACTAGGTACAAAAAGCTACACACATAAATAAATTCGAATAAAGGGACTCTTTGACTTCGATATGAACCAAGTCGCTGGAAAAACTACACATACCATCATACATACATACCATCACGCCTGTATTCCCCGAAGGGTTAGGCAGAGGTGTACCAATGCACACCCACAGTTCGCCGGTATGTTTTTAGGTCCCATGTCAAAAGGGGTGCGCCTATTGCCATTGACCGGGCACAAATCCAAACTCCGAGCTGCTACTAAGAATTTCATAGAAAAACCCAATAACACTTCTTGCTCGACCTGGGAATCGAACCCAAGACCTCCAGCGTAGCAGTAGCGCTTAGGATCACTTGACCAACGAGGCTAAAACTGATGACGTCATATATTTTGACTCTAGTCTAGGTCACAAAAGCAGGTAGGTGTATGTGACACAAAGACCTACACACATAAAACCTTACAAAAACAATTTTACTTTTCGCCAGCTATAACTTCAGGCTTATTGAGACCTCATTTTCCAGCCAATAATTTCACAAGGTTTCAGGCATTACCTTCAATAAATAGTCTGTGTAAATATCGCTTAAAACCCAGCCAACCCTAAAAGGCGAAAACCTTTACAATACAAAACACACTATTAACCTTTCTTACTTCCAATACTGTAATGTAAATATGAGGGTTAAGCCTAAGTATTCACTGGGTACGCAATGTTGAATGAAATATGAAAATGTTGGCCTGACTGTAATTACAATGGGTAACGGTAGACCTTTTACGATTGTTTGGAATCGCAATTTTGAGTTTCATTGAAAAAAAACTTTCGATATTGAAGAATCCTTGAAGATTTTTGATGACTGTCTTGGGAATAGTATGAAATGAGATGGAGAGTAGCCTAGTATGCAAGAGGTTGTAATGCACACCCACGTCCCGTTCATAGTCCGATGTGACGGCAATCGGACATGACCGGGAAGAGATCAGGCGCAGGACCTACAGCTTTACTCCTTATCGGCGTACATTTTTATGGGATAAAAAGTCATTTATATACTATTAAACACCTAAGAGAGATAAGAGAAAGAGAGAAAAGGAGAGAGGTTTAAGAGATTTTTAAATCTATCTCTTTGCCAAATTCCATCTAAATTCGTTCAGCCATGATTGAGTAACAAACATCAATCCAAACTGTCGCATTAATATTAGTAAGACTATGATTGTATTAATTTTTAGTAGTGTGTTTTTTTGATTCTCAGTGCCAGCTTAGGATTTGTGCATGGCTAATGGCAAAGGCTCACCCCATTGCATGGGACCTAAACATACCAGCGAACTGTATACCGTATTGGTAAACCTCTGCCTTACACTTCGGAGAATACAGGCGTGAGGGTATGTGTGTAAGATTATGATAACATTATTAGACCCAGTGTAAACACAGCCTTACATAAGTTCTATAAACACGAAAGCCAAATAGAAATGTTATTTTACTTGCCATTCGTGTAAGCGTTACATTTTACGACGATCGAATCGTTCCCATTGATTGTATATTTTGCATTTTATATGAGGGACCGTTTAAATAGTTCTTTTGTGGGAGTGTGTGCTTTTACTTTGAATGTATTTACAATACACTATGCGTAAAGTAGTGAGGTGAGGTAAACATTTTATATAAATTATAAGGCTTTTCGATATTTGTAAAGGTCTAACGTTTACGATGAAGAAATAAGACTACAAAGTTGACTACATTTTTAATTTTTAGCGTTCCAAAGGGTCCAATCGGAGTCCTTTTGTTTTCGCTCATCCGTTAATCTGTCTGGCCTTCGGCCGTAGAGCTGTATATTTGGAATTAAAATACGTTGACATTTAAAATTTTCACTAAATGTATATTACTATGGCTGCTAGAGTAGCAAATAATAGAAAATAAAATAATCCATGACACGTTTAGCTCAGTGGCAGAGCGATTGATTGCTGCACAGTGTGTCACCGGTTCGGTTCCCGTACTGAAAAATCACCTACAGGTTAATCCGGTTGTCATTGGTCTGTAAGTTTGTATTATTGTTTATCACCTCAATGATACAGGAGGAGTTAAATTTATTATTTTTCCAAAAAAATGCAGTTAAGCAAATAAGCAAAGTTTTTTTACTGTCGACTATTATAACGTAAGTTTTATTTACAAATTAAAAAAATTCGAACACATTCTAAAAAAAAGAAAGAAAAACAAAACAACCATACCCAAGGGATTGGCTAATAGCAGCTCAAGACTTTATACGTAAGCAAGCTAGTGCAACACTTGGGAGCAAAATAATATATTACAACACTCCAGACAGACTTGTACAACGTTCCCTAATTAATTACGAAACTTCCTGAATATGGAACACGTGAGATTATTGCTTTATGTAGCATTAAATAGTATTAAGGCAAGTATTAGATAGTTGTGAAACTAGGAATAATTTGACGCTGCCGTGAATAAATGCAAAATTTATAAATGCTGTTTCTTATGCACGAGGTTTTGGGTGCCACCATCAATATTGACTTTATAAATTTCATTATTTACTTTCCAAGCGGCTGGTCGACTTTTCACGTGAGCAGAGGGCTGGCCTTTTCCTGGGCCAAAGAATAATCAGCATAATGCAGCATAATGGATTAGCATTGCCATACAACGTGGCAATGCTGCCAGCCTTTTGGGCACTTGTCCTATTGACAGCGATGCGGATGAATTTTTTGATGCCCTATGATGATGATGCCTTCCTTTTTTTTATAAACTGTAATAACATATTTGTTATTTAATTATTATTATTTATGTTAGTTTTAATCTTCATTCGACATTATGGCAATAATGTTAATCAGTGAAGGAAAACCTGGACTTATAATAAGTACTAACTTCTGCGCTCGACGTCGTTTACGTAAACTTCAGAATTAAGTCATAGTTCTAAATTATCCCACGACAACATAAAAACGGGGTAAACATGATCCTATGTGTTAAGGTAGATCAATATCTATATATGTGTGTCTAGATAATTCCGTTCAGCCGTTTAAACGTGGATAAGTAGCAAACATTTACCCATCTATTTACCCTCACAAACTCTCGCGTTCAAGTAGGATAGTAGGATAAATCTGGAATCGCCAATAATCCACTTTGATCAACCGTGGTGATCAATGCCCATGCCTTCTTTGTTTGAGAAGAGACTTTTGTTCAATACTTAAAAATAAGAAACCGTTAACATTATTTTAAATAAAATATAACAGCAATCTATATTCTTCTTTACCCTACAAATAAAAATAAATATTATACAAACCAAACTAATCTCGTCTATAATCTAACGAATTTATCGAAAGCAAAAAAACAGAGTCCCTTCCCTCCCAATAATATATATCAGAAAGATAACTACGTTATCGTCAGATTCCCGCGTAAAATGGGCCGGGCGACATTTTAAATCTATTTCGCTCCACAAGATGGCTGCCAGTTGATTATCGACGGCGATAGTGACAGTAAAAAAGGATTTTTGTGTCTTCGTAAGTTGTTGAAATGTTTTTGATAGATTCTGAATGCTGTGGTGCAATGAACTTTATATTTTATAGATTTTGAAAATACTTTTACCCATAGAAAACCACGTTATTTGTGCGTATCATAGGCTATATTGTTATAAAGCCTATACTGCTTCGCTCTCGTGTATCGTAGCATGATGTTTCATGCTACGACACACGTCGTGGTTAGTTCGGTAGTTGATTATAAGTCCAGGTTTTCTCACGATGTTTTTCTTCAGTAATGTCAGTGATGTCCAAGACAGACGTAGGAAGTGGGTACATAATATTATTATGAATTAAAAAAGTCACATTAGTATTTTCCTGATTTCGAACCCGCAACCTCATGCACGAGAGGCGAGCGCCATAACCACAGGGCCATACCGAAGTTTGGTTTATAAATATTAATTTTGGGCGTTCCATACAACATGTATAAGAACCTTAATCTTTCAAAGATACCTACAACTTTCATGATTATAGCTTGTTGAATTATTTTACACGAAAAAAACCTCGAGCAATTCCCGACCAACCGGAGAAAGTTCCAACCCCACTTACCATCACTGAATAAATTATCAAACAAGCGACCAAAGATAAGGCGATGCAGAAACTTTATGCCATTTTAAACAGACATTATTATCATAAAAAGGGATCCACTTACAAACTCAGTGAATTGCCAGAATTTGTTCCTCTCTCTCTCTATACGACCGCAGTGTAAAAATATTCTACAATAATTTGTTCTAATTATTCGGTATGTTAATTTTTTGTAAGGATGTGTTTTTAGGCTGTGGCGCAAGCAGTATTGAGGGTCTAATATTAATTTGATACTATGATAACAATAGCAATAATTGTTAAAATTTCCTTAAGAAGATTACGTGGTTTTTGTTTTTATTCAAAAGATGGTTAAATTTAATGGTTTAGCGTAGAGTTTCAAGATTTGGGGTTATGATCATCCCGGAATAATAATGTGAGAATGAATTGTAATGATGGTTGAAGTTTCGAAGGAAATTGTTTCTTTCTGGAATAATTATTCAAAGGCATTATTTTAATCTTATTTTAACTAGACTAGCTTTTGTCCGGTATTTTGTACGCATGGTTTTTTTTTTACCCGCAATTAGTTACGTATGTGATTACTGCTTCGCTCCCGTGCTTCATACCGTGATATTTTATACTATTCTCATGAATCTGGTTATAATAAATACAACAAAAAAAAACACAATCCAACTGGAAGTTTCAAAGATTTTTACAAATATATAGAATACAATTAAATTAAAGTTTATGTTTGAAATATCAAAGTAACAGCTATTTACTACATGCGATTATACTTATTTATACAGTTACTGATACCGAAATCTTTTTTTGCTTATATGTCTGTCTGTATATTTCGACTAATATCCGAAACGACTGGCTGATAGCTGATGTTATAAGGAATAACGTAGCTTTAATTTTAGAAAAAAAAATTGGGTTCCCCAAAAAATTAAAACCCTGCAGATAACCGAAACTTACGCGGACGAAGTTTTGGGTATAAGCTTCTAGGTAAATAATATTAACAAGACGTGCGGCTAAAAACGTACAAGATAGGATAGGATAGGATAAGAGAGAGAGAGGTACACTTAACTAACGTGACATCCAAAACTTTGACCGATCTTATCTCACTGTAAAAGTCAGAACAATCTCAAGTTAATGAAGGTAAGGTTGTCAATAAATTAGGAAAGTTACTTGCGTCTCCTAATCCTATTAGTGTCAGTCAGATAAGGCCAATAAAAGTTTTCCAAATGCCGGAAGAGTGTCTGAAGTCGAAGTCTTTGTTGAAAGCTGAAATTTTGTCGCGACTACAGTGCACGGTGTTACGAAAATGGAAATAACTGGACAGAATGAGATTTCCGGGAAATTTTTGATGAGTCAAAGGTTTTTGCTTTTGTTGTTTTGTGTTATTGATTGCGATTGTCTTTTGTTTTTTTTTGTTGTTGTTGTTTCTTGGTAATGTAATGTTGATCAAAAGGGTGTGTATTTAATGTGAAGCGAGTGTGATTGATTCTTGAAGTAGCTTTTGGCTGTGACTACGCCTGTGTGAATGTCGATAATTATTAAACATAACATACCATCACGGCTGTATTCCATAAGAGTTAGGCAGAGGTGTACCAATGTATACTTACAGTTCGCCGGTATGTTTAGGTCCCATGTAATCAGGGGCGAGCCTATTGCCATTAACCGGGCACAAATCCCAACTCCGAACCAGAGAAAAACCCAATAACACTTTGCTCGACCTGGAAATCGAACCCAAGACCTCTAGCGTAGCAGTCACTCTTAGGACCACTAAGCTACCGAAGCAGTGAACAAAATACTAAACAAAATACGTTCACAAGAAAATTTACCCTCTTGAAGTGATATATCAAAAGATCGCGGTACAGCATCGATCATTCTAAAATAGCGAAGCGGAGACATCCTCATTTTTGATGTTGATTACTGTAAATTGAGACATCGAATGTGGATGGGGTTCAAAGGTTCTCGAAGTATTTTTTGAAGTGAAAACTTCTTTAGCGGCGTTGGATAAAAAATGTTAAACTCGCGTCAGGACACGTGACCCTGATCGAAAATTTTAAGCGGCGTTGTGCACTTGATTTTCTCGCGTCAGGACACGTGACCCTGATCGAAAAATTTGCACGAAAAATCGTGCAAAATCGTGGATGGATGGATGGACGGATGGACGAATGGACGGATGGACGAATGCACGGATGGACTAAATAGTACACGTGCTTGGTTTAATGGTTTCTGTTATATACATAGTACTTTTATAATGATAATTATAGCAATTCGTGCAAAATTATTCCCTAACCATTCCAAAATATCAAAAATGCACAACGTTAATATTCAAGTTTTCACTTCTGCCGGCACTCCCGGTCTGCAACCCGTCGTTTTTTTTTTATTATATTGTACTTTATCTTACACTGATTTTTGTCATCTTCATCATAGTGATTCTTACATGGAGTGTAAAAAGCCACATCACATAGCCGTTTACTAAGCATATACCTGCTCACTAAACTTAGTAACATTGAACAAAAATTATTGCTAAGAAACGGCTTATAGTTTTACATAAAACGATGTACGTAGTATTTATTGCATGTAACAGTACAAGGATTGTGAAGGCATTAATAAAATACATAAATTAATCACAATAATTACAACATTTTATCGTAAAAGAATCAAAAATAAGTTGGAACTTTAATTTTCAATATTTTTGTAACTAGATGGTTCCCAGATATGGCATCGCCCCTCATTTCTGTCAATAATATCAATGAACCCCGTTGCTCGCAGAACAGATGACCACTGAAGACACCCACATTTTGTACTTTGACTTAAAAAGAAAATAATACTTTATTATTCTAGACACAGGACTCGCTAAAAGCCGGAACTCTTCTTTTAAACTCGTTACTTTCTAACAACCCATCCTTTACTAAGGAAACCAATACATTTATCAACTCGACCGTTCCTTTAAATGAACTGGACGAGTCTTTTTAAAACCAAACAAGGGACTATTCGCTAACTCTAATAATGCTTGTACGTTTGTTTTTAAAATATGTTAATACTGTTAGTGTTCTGATGGCCTAGTGCAGAGATGGCATACCGAGGAAAGTAAAAATTACAATAATTTACTAATCTATGTATTTGATACAATCTTATATGCAGTAACAAAATCACACTAAGTTTTTAATTTTTTCTATTATTTAATAGATAATAGATAATTATGAAATAATAAAGTTAATAAAGTTGAAAGGGAACCGTTTGTCTTGGTATGGACATTAGGGTGTCCCTTATTTTTCAAAGTTTTAAATTTCTAACGCATAGGTCTTAGTTTTGTTCATTTGCCTCTAAAACACTCGGAAATAAATTTTTACCTTATTTGGAGTACGATAACCCGTGCCGAGTTGCATCGAATCATGTTTCATACATTTGCGCGGCAGTAACGGTGCGTATTCACGGCATTTGTTATTTGTTCTCAATTATTCCCGCGATTAACACGTATTGTTTTACATTTAAAAGATGGCAGAGAAATTAAGAAGCAATCAAAAATGTGTTTTCTTAGTTTATGACGTAATGTATCAAATAACAGGCGCAAAGTTACCGTCTAATCGTCAAGTTCTTTCAGTATTTTTTTTAACATGCGCTAAGTTAAATGACTGTTAGTGAAAACGCTAATGTCGTTATTCGGGAGTGTATTATATTTTGGGAAATAGCTAGAATCCCTACCAGAGCTCTACCTAACTGTGTAAAAATACTTGTGGATTTGTTTGCGATTTGTTTATCGGAAAATCATCACAGTAAAGATCTAGTGCTTCTACTACTGCCTGAAGTATATAGACAGAATCCCTTATGCTTAATTAACATCTATCCAAAGCTGCAACTAAATTAGGCGTGATAAAGTATTTCCTTCCTCTTTTTTAGTAGCTTCAGAACTTACCAATTGAGAGGTGGATGCAAGGGTTCCTTAAGACTTCCACCAGAGCTGGTAAGTTGATCGTGATGTCCTTGCGTTTGAATAGAATCTTGCGTAGTAACAGATGACGTTAAACCTCCTAAACTCATTTGCTCACATAATTTTTTCTCTTCATTTCATTTACTTTGTCTTTAGCTGTCTTCTTTTACGGCTAACGTTTTGCCTACACCCGCTAAACACCTGGGACGCCCTGCTTCTCATTGTTTTTGTAAAAAAAAAATAGATTCTTCAATTTTCATCCGTTCCGAAGCATCAGCGTGTGTTACGCTGTGTTCAAGAGCATATAAATCTGTATCTAGACTGTAAAAAAGAGAACCTTAAAAGAAAAGTCCTGCCTGATCTGTAATTTTATATTCTTTTAATAAATATTTCATAAAAAAATAATATTTCAATTGATTTATCTGTGATGTATCTGAAGGGTTTAAACATAAATTTTCAAAATCTTCAGAGTTCTGTCGGCACGGGTTAACGTTGACGTAGGAAGATGAAATTTTGTATTAAAGTAAGTCTGGGTAGTCTAAAAAGAAATACAAGGTATGCATTTCGATATCTAAAAAAAATTTTTTTTCACCCATATAAGGGACACCCTAATGGACATGTTAAAAGGAGGGATGAGACGCATGTGACCCAAAAAATTATGAATGTAAATGTGGATGGATGTAGAGGAAGAGGGAGGCCAAAGAAAAGATGGATGGATTGTGTGAAGAATGATATGAAAGAGAAGGGAGTCAGTGATAATATGACGGTTGACAGGTTGGCATGGAAGGAGAAAACATGTTGCGCCGACCCCAAGTAAAATGGGATAAGGGCAGGAAGATGATGATGAGATATGAAATAATAAATATTCCAATTGTTGTTCTTTTAAGTTTCAAGTACAGAGTTTAAAGTTAATAGTTTTCTTTTTTTCCATCGTATTATTTATTCACGATTCTTGGATGGCACGTCATATTATCATTATTTTTTCATAAGATATGGCATGTTTCCCAGACGGCTGATAAAGATCTAGCTAGCTCTGGCTAGATCAAATTCGGCATTTCTAATTTCTCAGGTCTTGAGGTCCGTCTCTCATGCATAAGATTGCGATTTCGTTACCCGGCAAATACCAATGTGATTTTTTTAAATAAATGTGTCCCTTATTAGTTTGTCTTGGAGAACACTGTCATCGGTGAAGAAAACATAGTCAAGAAATTTGGACTTAGAACAAGTAAGTCTGAAACCGCCAATCAGCAAAGCGTAGTGAAAATCATTTGCCCTGCAGTGAGACAAGAAAAGGCTGGTATTATAATTATGTTAGTCTCACAATTACCTATTGTTTACAACTTCTCCTACTCTATCGTAGGCGGAGGTACATCGGAAACTTTCTTGTTCCTTGTTTCACATAAAGAGGCTTTCATTATGAAGTTTTCAACAAATGGGTCTTGTAAAACTTTGCTGAAGCTTAAGCATTTTTTATGAAGATTTCTATTTTGATGTTAGGATTAGTGACTTGTGCCGTGGAGTTAAGAGTGAAGCTGTAATGAACAGGATATTACAGAGGTTCATGAAATGCATAGTTTTACTAGTGTTTGAAAAATTGTTTGGTCAAGTACTTTACACGTTTTACTTATGGTTTAAATAAAGGTGTAAGTAATTAAGCATATTGCTTTTTAAGTAAACAGCTGTTGGCTTAAACAAAATCAAAATTTGCCTAAAATGTGGTAGGTTGACATATAATCGCTGTATCTCATGCAAATATCAAGAAATAAAATAATATATTACAATACCTAGTCGTAAAAACCTACAATGAACAGTTTATTTTTAATTACCCACATTGGTACACATTACATTAAAATAAATTGCCTCCAGAACAACACAAATACCAGTTTAGTTATTAAGAAATATTGGTATTTATATCCCTATTGAGTTATTGTTACTGGAGTTTATAACACATTGTTCTATAATTATTTAACTTTACAAAAATGTGTGAAATTCCAAGTCAATTAAGTAAAAAAATCATTGATAACAAGTACGACTTACATTTTATTTATTTGCATTTCTATTTTATTGGCATTAGTCTATTAGTTTAAAGTGTTTGTCTATCTCTACTCGTATTCTATTTTAATCGCCCACCGTTTCTTACTAACGTTTAAATTTATCAAAGCTTTTTGCCACACGATAGTGTTACTTATTTACAACCACTTAAGCGTGTATGTAATGTATCGTACGGCGGGCGAAGATTAAGCGCAGTACAAAAACTTAATTGAAAAATATTTACATCCCGCTTCCAAGGTACGTTAGTGCTTTTGGAGTGTTGCCAACTATAAGTGGCGTAAACGTGTCTTGCATTATTTTATAATGGCAAGGTTTTGTATTGCGGCTAATGTAATCTTACCTGTATTAGTATGACACCGTTTGCTATGCTTGTAATTAGAATATTATGTTAGTGCACTAAATTATAGCTTTTGTGAGTTTATTTGACTGCCCAGTTGGTCTCGTGAGAGTTGCGCGTGGGGTCCTGGGTTCGATTCACACGTCGGGAAAAAGTGTTGTTGGTTTTTTTTTATTACGAGTTTTTCAGTAGCAGCCAGGAGTTTGAATGTTGATGGTGTGACACCCCTGTGTCTTGGAAAGCACGTGCAGTCGTTTTGTCCTAAGCCTGTCGGTTTGCCACCCCAACCGACTATGAGACTTAAGGAACAGGGAGTGCACTTGTGTTTACGCACACACTTATGCACTTTAATAACGCAACCAATTCAATTTCTTAATTACTTGTTGACCTTGGTATGTTATACATGTAAATGTGGCAAGGAAAACCCGGGGTTGTTTTAGGTTTAGTCAGTGAGAGTCTGCAAGATTCCTTTGTGTCCCTAGGGCGCGAGATATCCGCGAGGATTTTCCACCCTGAAAAAAAAAATACATTATTCAAAGCAACTCAATTCGCAATATTATTTATATTATCAAACATTTTGTTTTTGCTATCAAAAAGTACTTCCACTGGCAAAAGTTTCACTAAACCCAGTAATATTTTAGACGTTATTCATCTGCTCTTTAGACATGAACAAAAAACTTCTACCATGTTTTATACAAGTGTCAAAGTTTGATCGCGTTTCGCCCGATATGAAAGAATTCTCCAAAAACCTAACATATTTCGGATTTATATTATTTATTATCAAAATGCACAAAGTTTTGCTCGGTTCACTTAAAAGATTCAAAAGTTTTTGTGTATTTGCAGTTTATGTTGGTTTTAGTTCGTGTGTGGAATTAGTTTGTAACTTGGGCCTCGTAAGATGTTCTAGAAATTTTATTTTTGCGTTCATGTAATAGTTCTAGTGTTATTGGTTTTCCCTTAAATCAAATTACAAAAATATCAATCAAAATCCCTTGAAAATAAAGTTATAAAAGCTTCTTACACACAACAACTAACATCTTTATTATGTACAAAGTCCGGTCCTAGTTTATGTTTTGAATCTTCAAAAATGCTTTGACTTTGCTATAAAGTTAAAACATTTGTCATTAAATAAAATTTGAGTTTGTACTAGGGAAGAACGGTCGAATAAACAACATAAAACCTCTTTTGATACGTTTTATGATGTTTAGTACGTGATAGTAGGTTTATGAGTTAATTTAAAATGACAATTTAAGTATATCAAACTTATGATTGCCTTAATTTTTAATTCAAGGACACGACTTGACCGTATAATGGCGGACTATTCGCTCTCTCTATAAAATAATCCAAAATTACCACCATAAATCCGAACTAATACGAAGATTAAACGTACAACCACAACGTACTTACGTATGTATGTATAACAAGCATTGAAAATCGTCAGATGTAGACATAAATCTGTGATGCACGAGTGGGCACGGGCGGAGGGATCCAGCTTCCCTCTGATATATGGTGTCTAGTTAAGAGAAAGTTGAAGTAACATGTGTCATTTTTATGGTCACGAACGGTAGGATTTGTGATAGGAAAAGAACCGTGGGTAATGGTACAGACAGGGCATATTTTTACGAAATTGAACGTTAGGATTGGTTCGGAGCTTCAACCTGGAACGTTTGGGAATAAAAGACCGCAGTCGTAAATCAAAATAGTGGGTCTCCAATTTTTTCGAATAAATTTCAGGTTTTCAAATCACTAAATGCTGTGATATATGTTGTTATGGCTTAGTGGTTAAGGCGTCTGCCTCTCATGAATTAAGATGAGTTTGTAACCAGACAAGGGCATGTATCATTGTGGATTGTACAATTTCATATGCAATTAATGAGTTTATCTTGACAACACTGTCATCGGTGAGGGAAACCATCATGAAGAAATATGGACTTTGTTTTAAGTGTAAGTCTAGAATCACCAGTCCGAATTGTGCATGGTGATCAATGCACATGCCTTTGCCCTGCAGTTTGACATTAGTAGGCTGGTATCAATTGCTAACGAGAAAGTTTGGTAGGTAGATGGATTATTGTTACTCTTTTATACTTAAACCGTTGAAAGAAATCAGCTGATATTTAGCACACATAAAATTAAATATTGATTTGGCTTAACACATAAAATATTATTTATGTTTTTATTTTTAAGACAAATTAGGACTTAGCTTAATTCTACTATACACAGACAAAGTCACTAACAGAATCAAAATTTAACAAAACCTTTCTCTTAATTAGCAATTCCCGCAAAAAGTGGAAACAAAAAAGAAAATCGTGCTCAAATTTAATCAGGAGCTCAAATAGCAGCACGCCGGTGTAAAAACCCGCGGTTACCGCACATCCCATTTGCAATGCACCGCGCTACGTACGTGCTCGTCTCACAATGCATACCGCACATAAATCCGCGTTAATACCCGTGAACTTGTCACCGCTACTGTGTTTTGTTGCAAATTTGTCTTTGTAATGCAAATGTCTCATATTTTTCCACTACTGATGATGTATTTTGCTTTTAAGCTTGTTTGGAGAAAGGCAAGGAGTGAAAGGTTTGTCTTGTCGAGTTTATGATGTGTCTTGGAAGGTACTTTGTGAAAGGTATGTGATTGAAATAGAAACAATGTAGAAACTCTAGCGGAATGAGCCGTATACTAACAAATGTTATACATTTATGCTATGAGATAAAGGCTTGTTTAAAATAAAAAGAAAATTACAGTCTCGTTACTTAATAAAGAATATCACATAAAGGTGATTAAATAAAAATATGAAATAAAATAAAGTATTTTTAATCATAGTAGATTGGAAATACCCGTAGGTACAAGCAGTGATCCTACCACTTGAGGTCGCTACAGTACCTATATCTAGGTATATCATTCATTTGTACGTGTATATGTCACAGAACTCTTCCTAAACGGCTGCACTGATTTTGTTTAGTTTATTTATTTATTTTTGAGTCCCTGGCCAATTACCCATTAAAGTGGGTCCCTGGATAATTTAGATTTACTATCGGACGTGGCGCTGCAAATCAACGTTCGGGCAAGACAACTGCTGTCGCATGCACTACTAATATTTTCTACTATATTAGAAGCACGGAGCCAAAGAAGTAATAGAACGCAATCCGAACAATCTCTAAACAAATATTAAAATAAAACCGTCAACATTAATATTAATTATATAGAAAAAAAAAGCAAAAAAGCTCATGATTTCACACGAAAATACCACGATTATTACAGTCATTTTCTTCCCACGGGTCGTGGAAAAATTACCTGTGCCCCCCCCCCCCCCCCCACCCCTTGCCTCATTTGTACCCAGTTCGTTTAACTGCCTAAATGACGGACGTAAATCGTACGACAAATACATGTGTGGTTAGTATTTGCATGTATATTGCGTACTGGATCCTGGAATTGTTGGGAATGGATAGTCAAGGTTTGGTGGAACAATACGGAGTAGAAGTGAACATCGTAACAGAAACTTTTGCTATGGATTTGGTACATAATTTTAGAAATCTCAGAGATACAATAACAATAATATTGAAATTTTGGGGGCTGTAGAACTATGCACAGAAATTATGGTAAAAGTGTTTCTTTTTAGGTAACTCTTCAATTTTAAGTAATGTATCAGATGAAATATCGTGAAGACTGGAAATTGAAGAATCTATTTCTTAAGTACAAAGTTTTAGATTTCTACCCATTATGAAGCCTTATATAGTTCTCCAATACTCCTTGTAACTTACAACACATCTCAGAAGAATAAATCTAGTAACTGAAAAAGTTCTAAATATAGTCGCAGCCTTATCTCAGAGACAAGCATGTTCAAAAAATTGTAGTAAATTAGAATCATTGCTCCTAAAAAATAATAGTATTCCAGGAAAAGCAACACAAAAATACGTACAAAGGCAATATTTGATTCAGAAATAGCCGACATACGATTTCCATTCCACATTCACCTAATCCAAGAACATGAGTAGATGAATTTAAAATTTTTCGATACAGCCCTTTGTACTGTATTTGCTGTAACGACACCACCCCGTATCGAATTCTGTTCACTGTAGCATATTTCATGTTGCTTCAGCGTAATCCTACTGTGTTTTAATTCCGTCATCCTTTGACGAATAATGTATACAATATACTCGTCTCGGTCACTGCAAATACCAATATGGTTGTGCAGTTGATAATAAACTAAAATTCGTCGAGGATAGAGTCGAAAATTGTGTGTAGCTTGCAAACAATTACTTACGCAACTATCAATCGATTCTAGTTCATACTAATATTTAAGTGCGAAAATAACTTTGTGGACTAAACCACTCAACCGATTTTGATGAAATTTAGTACGGGGTGAGTTTGAATACCAAGAAAGGACATAGGCTACTTCTTATTCTACAACTTCAACTGCGTCCGCAATAACCGAAACTTACGCAGGCGACGACGCGGGCACAAGTTAGTATTAAATAAATTATGGATTATACACATACATACCAACAAGCCTGTATTCCCCGAAGGGTTAGGCAGAGGTGTATCAATGTTCACCCACAGTTCGCCGGTATGTTTAGGTCTCATAGGGGGCGAGCCTATTGCCATTAACCGGACACAAATCTCAACTCCGAGCTGCTCCACAGAAAAACCCAATAATATTTTGCTCAACCTAGGAATCGAACCCAAGACCTCTAGCGTAGCGGTCACGCTTAGCACCACTACGTTAACGAGGCAGTTTGATTTCAGAGTTAGGAGTATAGATTATTAATTTTGTGTAATTGCGTAAACAGCATATTCAAAACTAATTTACTACAATAATACCAGCAATTTCTATACCATGTTTACAAGGTACAATTGTAACTGTTATTACACCTACGTACAAACATAATAGTAGATTCCTATTAGCATTCCCCAACCCCCAACGACTATTATTATGACCAAACAAACATCCATTGAACATTCACACATGTTACCTTCCGCTAAATGGAACAGAATTAGGATGTTAACCCTGCAATAACTCTGTGTTTCACGAATCGTTAGGCACTGGTCTGTTGGGCCCCCGAGTTTTTTCAACGGAACTCCGAATTTCTTTAGTAAAATTATAGTTGAAGTTTAATTTAGCGAACTAATAATGGCCTGATGGAGCGTTCTGATTGGTCGTTCTAATATGTTGGTCGGTGTAGGTTTAATGGAATTTTGGTTGAGTGCTCACAGTTTGTCGTGTACGAGGGTGTATGGTGTAGTTTATGTGAGTTTTTGTTCAGAAGTAGCACCTATTTAAATAACTAAGCTTTTGTGCATTTTCTAACGTTTATCTTGGACATCACTGATATATAAAGGAAAATCATCGTCAAGAAACCACGTTTTCATAAAATCATGTTTTTTTCGGCGATTTCAGACTTACGTTAATTAATATCTGAAATCGCCAATACGCCTTGAGGAAGCGTGGTAATAAATGATCATTGCCTTCTCTGTATGAGAAGAAGCCTTTGCCCTAAAAGTACCTGTCTATTACTTTTGAATGGAGCGTGCTATCGATTCAGTTCGCTAAAGAAAACATATTATTGTAAGTATGCAAGCTTGGAAGTCTACAGACGGAACCTCGGAACAATAGGGTTCTTCAAATGAAATAATAAAGCTGCCAGTTGGAGTACTAATGAATATATCGAGTCTTGACTTATAATGAGATATTATTAATTAACTATTGTTCGTGGTTATTTAGCAGTCGAGGGACTTGAAAAATTATATTGAGAAAAGTTATAAACGAAAACCTCAAACGGCACAAATACAATACCTTACCTTATTGGAAGCTATATGTTCGATCTGTTTGGGATAGAAACACTAAGGCCATGAAATCCCAGCGCTCATCTAGTTTTTCAGGATATCGCTAAGCGACTGGTCGACTCTTCGCGTGACCAGAGGGCTGGCTTTTTCATGGGCCAAAGAGCAGCATTACCATACAACGTGGTAATGGTGCCAGCTTTTTAAGCCTTATAAGCTATTGACAGCGATGTGGACGAGATTTATGATGCCCTATGAGCTTGATAATTTTACAAATTGTACATACTTTGTAATTTAATAGGTTTATTTCATTTGGACCATCAAAGTTAAAACTAAATAATAATTAAATTACAAACTATGTACAGTTAAAATATTTAATTTATTGTTATTTATTTTGATTTAATTTAATGACTATACATTTATTATCGGAGGAGCTCGTGGCTAAATAATTACAGCCGCATAGACCGATCTTCCGGGTTAAGCCACGCTTGCCGAGGTTGGTCTGTGGATGGGTGACCATTTACTATAGCGAGTTTCCTCCGTGACTCGGAAAGCACGTAAAGCCGTTGGTCCCGGCTGTCATTTGTAGATCTTTGACAGTCGTTACTGTTAGTCAGAAGCCCGAAAGTCTGACAACCAGTCTTACCAAGAGTATCGTATTACCCATTACTGGGTTGTGGAGGTCTGATAGGCAATCGCTCCATGTAAAATACTGATATTCAGCTGCATCCAGTTCGACTGGAAGCCGACCCCAACATAGTTGGGAAAAAGGCTAGGCAGATGATGACTATACATTTATTATCTATACGTTTTGTGTTTTGATTAAATAAAAGGTATATTAATTATTTAAAACAATTGTCGTAAGAAAAGTCGAATAATATAATACCAGCCTATTACTGTCTTTTTGACTAGACCACTTTTACGCTTTCAATGTAACGTATCAAACAACCTTCCCCCGAAAATTCAATAACCTATCCAAAATAAGCTAAAAAGGTAATTGGAACGCCATACCGTTAAACATCGGCTTGTGAATTATGCATGTAAAGCAATTTCATCTGGTTGGAGGCATCTCAACGGGTCAGATGAATTGCATGCAAAATGTATACAGTGCTGGATTACACCGCGGTGGGTGCATGATGTCGATACAGTTAATATTGTACTTGTACCTATCGCTTTGGGTATAATTTCGTGTGTTGGTCTGAATTTTGAAGGTTTATTCATTGACTAGCTTGTGCCCGTGACTTTGTCAGAGTGCCACTGCCTCGTTGCTTGATAAGCGTGACTGCTACGCTAGAGGTCTTTGGTTCGATTCCTAGGTTGAGCAAAGTGTTATTGGGTTTTTCAGTGGAATTCTCAGTAGCAGCTTGGAGTTAGGATTTTTGCTCGTTTAATGGCAATAGGCTGGCTTCCTATTGCTTGGGACCTAAACATACCGGTAAACTATGTGTTTACACAATCGGACTGGTAGTTCTAGAGATTAGCGCTTTTAACAAAGACACAAACAAACCGCTCTCTGGCTTTTTGAAAATGTTATCGCTGGCGAATCGCTTTCTTAAATCCATGGTAGAAGAAAAATAACCTACTACCATAGATTCAGTACACGACACTTCACGCATCAGCACTAACATTGTTTAAAAAAACAGCTTTAAAAATGCAATACCTACTTACAAGTTAATGTACGGAACAGCATATTTTTCCCGTCAATATTACTCCCACCCTATACATATAAACCCCATGCGTCACCACTTTAATTACAAATTATCTACTAAATCAGGTTTCAGCGAGGGTTAAGTGTAATTGCCGCTCGGACTATAATGACGTCATTCTGCGGCCACTAACTAATCCGCCTGTCAAGCGTGATCGGTATAGAATTTTAGATTTAGGGTCGTTAAATGTGGTGAGCCTCGTAATTACTTAAATGTAACTTTATTTGTGTACATTTTAAGCGTTATTATTGAATGACATAAAATTGGATTGGAATTTAATTAATTGAACTATCTATTGTATAATAGACTATACTATCTATTATATAATAGTGAGATAGTTCACTTGCTTTTTAGAATAATTGTCCATCGGTCATACAGAAAATTAATGTTTTTTATTATAAATTATGGGCTAGGTCTAATATTTTTTTTCTTAATTGAAACTTATGAACAGCCTGAACAGATATATAATATGAATTTGAATTTAGTTCTCTATGGCAGAAGTGTGCCATGACCGATGATTTTCAGTTTATAGATAAACTTTTAAATGATCTATTAAAGTAAAAAATATTTACGCAACATTTTAGGAATAGTAAGCCAAAGAAAACCAAATAGGCTATTACTCATTGTAATTAACACAAGATATTGTTTTATAATGACAATTTCGTGCACTCGGCAATCCTCAAACAAAGCAAGTTCGTAATAAATAATGATAAAAAGTTTAATCAAATAGGCACATTTTTTAAATAAAATAAAAAACAGAAACCATTTTTACTGAAAAATCGTTTTGAAAGACAATTTTCAACTTAACTCTTTTTACTATGAAACAATTAAAAGTATAAACGATTACAAAATTATTTAAAGTAAGTAACTGTGCTTCGTAATAATTCTTAATGCTTTTTTAAATAGTAAACAAACTATTCTGTTTAAAACACAAATCGTTTGGAAAAACACTCTGTTCTTAAATGAGAACAATATGTTTTAAATAAAAACTATGACAAAACGTAACATACCTACCACAACGCACACAATAGTAAAGTATTACAATAATTCAGCAGAACTAGGGCACGGTACATAGGTACCATGTTATATTATTCACAGAAATCTTTTTTCTTTTCATATTTACGGTCAGAATTTTATGAGGACGCCTATTCTTTGCGTCCTGACTATTTCGCGGGTCTTTTAAATGATAAACTTACAGAGGGTTTATATACAGTGCGGGAGGGACTTGTTTGCTCAATCTGTTACCATGGATTCCGTATATGATTGAAGATCCCCGAAAGTAGAAAATTTTGACTGTTTATTAAAAAAAAACAAAAAAGATTTTCACCGGTTCAGTAGCTGTACTGGAGTAGGCCTCCCATTTTTTACACATATAGGTATACATACATACATAAACTCACGCCTTTTTCCCATGGGGGTAGGCAGAAACCACAGAACGCCACCTGCTACGATCCTTACATACTACTTTCGCCTCGTTCACGTTTATACATCTGGTCATACAAGCACGCCGGTTACGAGTACTGCACACCCGACCTTTCTGAAGAACCTCACCAATAAGGTCAGGGTAGGTCTTTCTAGGGCGTCCCCTGCCGGCGTTGCCACTCACATCTGCCACATAAATACCTTTTATTAGTTATGTTTGCCCCATTTTTTTTTTTTTCAGTAAAGCATCACTTTTAAGATTATCAACTTCTTAACAGAATTTTCTCATGGTGCATTGATAAAAAGACCAGGGCATAAAACCTTAAGTATCTACATTCTAAGAGCATACCGATATGCTTTGATATGCTGGTAAAACATGGTTGTTGCTAATAAATTTTTATGTCACCATAGCTTTTATCCATATTTGCAAATTAAATATCTTATCTTAACCTTTGAGGGTATGGCCCTTGGTTTCGGGCAAGGAATAAGCTGGATTGAATCTAGAATAGTCTAGGACAAGCCTCTCCAATTGAAAGAAAGAAAGAAAGAAAAACCATTTATAATTGCTATCCTTTAAATCAGTCCTAAGCCACACTGCTCCAGCTGCCAATATATTCATCCGATGATTAATGTCTTTAGGGTATCGTTGTTTATAACATAACTCTAAGCCCGATGACTGATGTGTTTAGGGTATCGTTCATAACTCTTCAGCTTACACCTTGTACCACAAGATTACGTCACGTAAGTCATAAGGAGCGGGGGTCCCGCATAAAATGTGCATTAGTCTGAACAAATAAACGCTTTTATCCCCACTTTCGGAGGATTTGTGGTCGCCACGATGTGCTTGCAATAAACTGTATTGTTGGGCTGGGTTGCAATACCAATCCGTTTAGCAATTGGATCGCGGAATATATTCGCTGTATTGCCTTCGATTTGGTCTGTATAAGGATTTGGTTTAGGTCCCTTTCGTTTATTAGTGTGTGTGGTTTTACTTATGTCTTTGTATTATGTATCAATTTTGCGAGATAAGTTTTGTTCGTGAGTGTCTTTATTTTTAAAACGTGTGATTGTATTGTCATTGGAATTTAATTTTAAGTAGTCTGACAGGCGGTTTTTCAAGGTCAAAGCCAATAAAAAAAAAAGATCATCTTATGCGGTTTACAAAAAATTGTACATACGTTATACAATGACACATTTCAGCTCAAATGGGCATGCAAATGTTCAAGGTCAAAGTCAAATCATAAACTTAAATAACACCATTAAAAGGAACTTTTAAACTTCATATATCTACAGGAAAAAATAATTGAATCTAGTTGCCCCTACCAACAGGTAGTTTCGTACGGAGAAGAATAGGTAACAAACTCCATACTTACCCTTTTAATACGAATGTTTTAACATATTCTGTATACATAATCTAAGCTCACTATTACTACGACAAAGCTCATTTACAACTTATTTCATAATTTATTTTATTCATGTATCTGCATGAACTTAAAAAAAAAGCTACATAGGCTGCATGGGTCTAATACTACTCATTTTGATCAAAACTCACATAAAAAGAAATAGTATCACACTAAAAAAAGAGTTCATAATAAAAAGAGTTAATAAAAGAGTTCTAAAAAAAAACTTCACCATATTTCGCATTTTAAAAAAGGAACCTCAGAAAAGTTAGTCTTATCAAGTCAGTTTAAAAAGTATGCGAACAACAAGTTTCTACTAGACGGTCTCATAACTATCCCGGTAAGTGTCATGGCGACTAGCCAGAAATAAAAAAATATTCAGAACATAAAAAAGAAAGTTAGCTCGCTCTTTGACTTTGGTTAAAAGTTTACTGTATAAATAAATTGTTAATGAAACTGCTGAAAGCTAACATAAGGTAAATTAGAATTGTAGAAAGTTGTAGTATTGGAAAACCATTGTGAGTTAGTCAGTTTTAGTTCAATATTAGTGATCACTGCATTGACCCGTCTATGGATTACAGGTGTCAAATTCAATATAATATAATGTTTCTAATGCTGAAAGTCACTTAAACATTTGAATGTAATTTACAAAAAATAAAATATTTAAAAAGTATTACCAGATTCAATTTACGTTGTGCATTTTTGATATTTTGGAATGGGATTTTCTTGCCCGTACGAAAGCTTCATACAAATTGAATCTGGTAATACTTTCCACTCCATCCGTCCATCCGTCCATCGGTCCATCCACGATTTTCCACGATTTTCCACGATTTTGCACGATTTTGCGTGCGAATCACAGTGCAAAATCACGATTTTGCACGACTTTTTGTGCAAATTTTTCAATCAAGGTCACGTGTCCTGACGCGAGAAAAACAAGTGCACAACGCCGCTTAAAATTTTCGATCAGGGTCACGTGTCCTGACGCGAGTTTAACACTTTTTACCCAACGCCGCTAAAGAAGTTTTCACTTCAAAAAACCTTTACAATAATTTGGATAGGTAACTTAGTGTTCCCATTGAAAACTATGTAGCAAGAGCTATTAGTGTCTTCCCGTTTCAGCTACACTCCACGGCCACGGTTTCAGCCGCGCTAAATTACATCTATCGTCACCACTCCGCTCCCGTGAATCATTACTTTTCTCAATGTACGAGCTGCATCATGTTAAAAGTTGTTTTTTAACGGACCAGTACATCCGGAGATTAGCGCGTTAAATATACAAATAAACACCAAAAATACTCTTCAGCTTTATCCCATAGATTAAAATTGACACCTGCATTGAAAATACCGCAATACTATTAAGAAAAGTTCATTGAACCCAAGCACAGAGCTTATTACTGCCATCCACGGCGTGGAAACAAAATAAACGATAGAAGCATCACCCTGTCGGATATTGGCTCGATATAAAATTACTTGGAAGCACGTGATCCGTTTTCTAATCGGGTCTGTAAGAAATCATGCTGTACAAAGTGCTCTGAAAGGTGTTTGCTCATTACACCGTAACATGTATTGTCATGAACGTTTCTGGAAAAACAGGCTCATGAGACATTTCAACTTTGTCTCTCAGGTGGCAACGCATTTGCAAGGTCATATTGCAGATGTCTGTAGGTAGCGGTGACCACTTCATATCAGGTGGGCCGTGGGCTTATTTGCCAGTCAAGGGCATACAAAAATTGGCAGTTATTGGGGTATTTTTTGGGACAAACCCGCCAAGTTATTCTCAAACCACTGCAATTCCTGAAAGTCAGATTCAACAGTGGCGACCACTAGAAAAGCAGGGCAATGAAGCTCGAAAAATCTCGGAGAAACGATGCGACTGACAACTCAGTCGAATTTTTTCTCCGGGATTTGTTACAACGCAATTCAACAACTGTTAGAAGTAAAAACATGAAGCTTTGTTAGATTTTAATTAGCACGCCGATGACGCGGTCACTTCAGCATGTCGGTGACGTAAACCATAAGTTTTTCTTACTAACAATAGCTTATCACCGTTAACGAAGTTTTCACTTTTAAAAATGATGGGATTGTAAAATTTATGTCTGTGCTAGTGCTAGATTAGATGATTCCGTCAATGACGACCAACGTGGCGTGTGTTGTTCGGAGCGGCAAGAATTGTCTGTTAACACGTTCTTGTGAGCTTAGAAGTCCGTATCATGTTTCTTTTCGTGCCTGATACGTTCATGCCACGGTCACGGTATAGTATGGTGTGGTGGGCAGACTCCTTAAAGAATAACACTAAAGGAGTTCTTTATTTCTGTCTGGCCAGTGTTTTATTTGTAGTTTTAAAGTTAGAGTTATACATGTTCGGACATTTTGTTTTTAGAGCTGTGATTTATATAGTCGATAGGAAAAGAGAATACCAAATGAAAATATAGTATACTTATCACAGCCCATATGGTATACAAAAAAAACGGTAATTTAAAAAACTAAAAAACCCGACTGCTATTCTTTAAAAATCCCTAAAACAAGATAAATTGTAACCCATTCTAGAAATGGAGGATTAGTGAATTGAGAGCACATACCTATATTACATTGCAGATGATCCCGAATGGGTCCCGACTGCTACAATTTATCTTGTTTTAGGGATTTTTAAAGAATAGCAGTCGGGTTTTTTAGTTTTTTAAATTACCGTTTCTTATTTTTTTAGTGTTTTAAAAAAGAAATTAATATACCCAGTATCACTCTTACAGTAAATACGAATCTACCGACACCTCTCAAGCTAAAATCCATCGAGCCGTTCAGCCTGCAGAGCGAGCCAAACATTTGAATATGGCGCCAAAAATCCGCCATTTTGTTTTTTTTTTTTTTATATACCCAGTGTCACTCTCACAGTAAATACAAATCTAACGACACCTCTCAAGCTAAAATCCAACGAGCCGTTCAGCCTGCAGAGCGTGCCAAACAATTATACATACATACATACATACATACATACATACATACAAACATACCCTCGAAAAACATAACCCTCCTTCTGTCGCAGTCGGGTAAAAAAATAAAACAGTTATAAGTTAAATAACAATAAAAGAACGTAAATACCAAACTCATAAATTGAAAGATTTATACTTCGATTTTTAATTGTATTCAGTAACTTGAGTGTTCAAAGAAAAATATAGTTACCTTGCTAAAACTATTAGTCTTAGGGAAGTGAACGATTTTCTGTATTTTTTTTACACAATGCCATCACGCCTGTGTTTCCCGAAGGGTTCAGCAGAGCTGTACCAATGCACACCCACAGTTTTCCAGTAGGTCCCACTTAATAGGCGGGCAAACCTATTGCTATTAACCGGGCTCAAATGATGACTTAAGATCCTAAATAAGAATTTCATAGAAAAATCCAATAACCCTTAGCTCGACTTGGGAATCAAACCTAAGACCTCCAGTAGCAGTCACGCTTCGCTTAACGATTTCTTAAGTTTTAAAGCTACAGCTATAAATATATTTAAAATTACAAAAGCGGACTAAATGCCTTACGCATTTTCTACCAGGCAACTGAAGGTGGTGAAGAGATAACATGGCAGCTGCAGCTTATACGGGAGTAAAACAACAAATATACCTATAAACGTCTACATACTCCTACAAATTTATGTATACACGTGTGGTAGGTACATTCTTTCCCAAGTCCTTTATCGGGGCAACCGATATCGAATACCTACCGAGTGTCGTCGCCGTTTATTTTGTATCCACGTGGCGTGCACCCGGTCGGTTCACAGGACGCTTTGTTATTTGTGCAAGGTGATTGTTACGGGACGCTTTGATGAAAGACCTAGTGTTTTTGAATTAATGTTTTTGTAATGTTTTGTTGGTTGTGTTTTTGTTGTACTAGGTTCGGTTCGGTTTGAGCGGATCATGTTGCGTGTTTGAATAAAAAGTAAAACTCGACTCTGCTAAAACGTTTATCAAAAAGTTTGGAAAGAGAATTTGTAAAGAGAAGTTGGTATATTGACTGTGTTATTACATAAATCACAACCTCTCAAGAAATACTCGTAATATTAGCCTATACAAACAATTTTGTTTTTTTTTTTTAAGTACAGTTACACGTTTTACAACATATTACCTAATTAGCTAATATTATTTCATAGGCAGGTAGATCATAGACGTGACGTGTGACTACGATATCCTGTGACTTCATACAGCTCATATGACAGCGGAACATTATGTCGCTTCCAACGACACCTCATTCGTTATAGTATAAGACTCCCCGCCGATTTTACGCCGGACATGTGCTATTGGTATATTAGAATTCATTATGTTCCATTGTCCCCGACAATAAAACTGACAAAAATCGGTTAAAAAATCAGTGAAAAATTCGGACGTGGGTGAAGAGGCTAGCAGATACAAACACGAATGAACATACAACATAGACTACTAAAATGATAACCCTTAGCCGGGCAAAAAAATGCAAGTGCACCATTTTCTTATTAAATTGTCACACTAACAGAAAACATTTAAAAACAAAAGGCAGCAAACAAAACCATCTTTTTAATCACGAAGATAACTTCGATACTAAAAACCACTCCAAAAATGTTCGCCATGCATTTGAGCCAACCACAAAAAGACGAACGCAAAAGATGGATCATTATAATAACAACAGCACGCTCCTACCATCAATTGCTTGCTGCAACACTGAAGGAAAATGAAGCCCCATTTAAGAAAAAGTCTTACATTTTTCAGTATTTTGGGTATATTTATCATACAAGCTTCTGCCCGCGATTTCGTTGGGTTACCCTTTAGAATTTAGCAAAAGTCTTAAGTTACCCCACGGGATATAAGTAACGTATGTATGTGTTAAGTTTGATCAATATCAATAATAAGACCGGTTGGTGCAAATAGTAAACATAAATTCCTTCTTTGATGCCAGGCATTAAGTCCGCCTTTGTTCTATTTTTTGTGCATAAAGTTTAAATAAATAAGATGATCATTTTATGCTTGAAAAATATTCAATAACAATAAATATTGCAAAAAAGGAATGTTAAATGAGAAGTAAAAATAAGGACATAAATATTATTTTTTAAAGCGGCCTCCATAAAATTTTCTAGAATTTAAAAAATACAATGTTAACTCTTTATCTATCATGAATAGAATAAATGAGAAATCATTATTTATGACGTCTCTATTTGCACCAAGTAGGTAGTATATGCGTAACAGTTAATTTCGTTCAGCCGTTTAAGCGTGAAAGAATCAAAAGCTCCCATCCATCCATTCACGCACATTTTCATTCATCCATACATCCATCGTCACAATCTTTCACAACTATAATCCTACAGTACAAATAGCATATCACATAGTTTTTGCCTCCATCCCGCCTGTTGCGCTCCTGGCGTTAATTTTTTGCGCATTGTCACTCACCACAAAATGTTCCGCGTAGGATTCCAGCAGTAAATTAAGAAGTAAGAGGATTTTCAGCTTCATTGTCAACGGATTTAAAATTTTATGTGCTTCCCAAAATGCGGTTTTAATTGTTGACGTACATTTTAAAATTGTTCATAATTATGTTAAAATTTTGGTGGGTCGAGGTAAATGTTCTATGTTTTTGAAGACGTAAATTAAATTGAAGAGTATTATGACTAGTCATTATTTCGCTTTGCTAGGATTTTCTAGTGTACATTTACAAACATTTAAACTCATATACACAAACAACTAGTCCCAGAACAACTACATGTAGGCCATATAAATATTATTAGCCTCATGTGGGAAGCGAACTCGAGACGCGCGGCTGCCAATCGCTCAGCCACTGCCCCACTAGATAATCCTTATACTAAAAACCACAGAAGTATCTTAGTAACTGAATTATTATAAAGAGTCAATATTTGACAAGTGGGTATCCAACGTTGACTGGACAGCGACTCATCTAGCAATTTTTTTCAAATTCGGGACTCTGGACTCACCTTTTTTAACGAAGATCAAGGGGCATAACTCTTTATAACAATGAAGGACTGTGTTCAGTGACCACCAAATGTTCCCTCGCAAACTACTGTACTACCATCGTACCATCACGCTAGTGTCACCCATATTCCCCGAAGGGTTAGGCAGAGGTATTGCCATTAACCGGGCACAAATCCGACACTACTCTACTAGACTATCCTAAATCAGCTACCTTCCAATCATTCTAACATGACTATAGATTCAAAAGGACTACTTCTAAAACGCACCCAATCATAACGGTTAGCCACAAAACGAAAATACACCATCAACAAAGGATCCCAAAAAGCAAATAGTTCCCGATCCGCTCTCACTGCTCTCAGGCTCGTAAAGTTTAATTGCAACAGTTCGTTTATTTTCGTTTCTCGTTCTATACAAGTTTCCAGAACTGTTTCGACTGTTCTATCCTGATGGTTTCCACTTCTGCCATTTCAACTTTAGCATGTTGGAACATATTTAAGGTCTGTTAAGCTTATACATTACAGAATACTTTTAACATCGGTGATTGTCAATTTTGCGACTGCATCGCGTTTTGGCGATTCGCTCAGTTTGAGTGTGGTAAAAAATTGAGCATCGGACCGTATTCCGCAGATATCAAAGTCCGAAATACGGGCTGTAAAAAGACATATTAAAAATCCGTTAACTAACAGTTTATATAAGCGCGCAATGTAACACACGCAACCCATTATACTTTCGAGTGTATTGAACAGTACACAGGAGTCTCTGGGTATACTAAAGTTTAGATTCTCAAAACGATTCAATACTAAAATAAAAAGGATTTTTTGTTGTATATTTCAATTTGGTGCTAGCCATCTTGATGCTAGGTTTTTTTTTTAAGATGGGAAATCATCAACTGACTTCCCCCGCCCTGGGCGGGGCGGGTCAGACTTTTACTGACTAAAACCCATCCATGTTCCTTCTTGTGCCCTTTGCGTTCCGGGGGCGCGGTATCTCTTTCTAACAACCCGCAGATGCTAGTTTTAATCCGCACATTCAGTGCATACCGCATACGCAATGGGGCGATTCTGTTCTTTGAAAGAAGTGTATTCTGAAAAACTGACAAACATTATAGTTGGCGTAATTTTGTTTGACTATTTATATTTTTTTGGCAACTTCCTGAAATTTGACGAGAATGCAAATCTGCACCTTATGTGAAGTGCATTTAGTTAAAAGTTGCTTCTCAAAGCAATTAAAATCACAAACAGCAGTTTCAAAAAGTGTCTTGCCTGCCACTGTTCTATTATTTTGTTGTTTACGCTCAAAATTTGAAGCTCATCTTAATTTCGAGTGCGGTGTTTCCTGATTGTTGTTGAGTTTCAGAGCTATTATTTTGCTGTCAAAATGTTGCGGGCTTCAGCTTGCAATGTTTGAAAGTCTGGTATTGATGTTTAATTGTTGAAACATTTGCGAGTGTTATACTTTGACAATATATTAGTACTAGATTTGGTTGCGACTTCGTTTGCGTGAATACCGGTTACCATGGTTTTGATTTTTCTACAATAAACTGGCCTTAATTACTCCTTATAATATGAGTTATATATGCTAGCGAAAGTCCTGTCAAAATCAATCCAGCTGTTTTGGAGATTATTCCCAACAAACCGGCAGCTAGACCAAAATTTGAAAAAAGAAGAATCTTGTATTTACACTGTAAACACACTTTAATTTTATTTCTTTGTTCATATTGGGCATTTTTCACAATGACCGGGCATTATGTATACTGCTCAATTTATCATTTGGTCCATAACATATAGATTGCACAATGTGCACGTTACGTATATAACTGTTTCCTTTTCTTGCACACCGTCTTATTCTATTTATAACCCCTTCCACAATGCATTACATATCTCACAAAAAACCCAACAAACACCATATTCATAGACACGACCCCAAAATACATCACCTACATCTAAAACTGTATAGTACAAAGACATATTGGTAGCTGTGACACTTACTCACAACATTTTTCCCCTCAATCAAGTTTTACGACGTGCGGTGAACGAGGCAGATGACACCAGGCCGACAGTTACATGAAAGATGGCCATAGAAGGTTGGAACAGGGAACAAGTATAGAGAAACGTACGTAAAGAAATCTCAATAAGCCTCTCCGTGCTTGACCGACGTATTGTAAGACCGGTTATCGGACCGATTCAATAAATCCATGGCCCAGTGGGACTTTTTGAAGGACGCGTGTGTTGGTTGGTATATAAGAATTCATGTTCCATTCTCGGTCAAAAAATCGGTCGCCGATTGTATGATGTGTGCGGGTAGCGTAAACAAGGTGCAGTTTTGCATATTCGTCAATTTCAATGAGGTAAATATATATTATGCTAGTGATTGTCGAAACGAATCAATAATAAATGAGTTTTTTTTTTAAGAAAGTTTATTATCGAATTCAATCTACTGGCCGATTCTGTTCTTTTAAAGACGTGTATTTTGAAACACTGTCATAAACTACTAAAAATATATTTATTATTGATCATAATTATAAAATTGTGTACCTATATGACTTTTAAGACAAACAAATATTTGACTAAATCGCTAAACTGCATCTTGTATATCAAAGCAATATCGTACTTGCTGTACAGTGCATATCGAAACGTTTTTATGTGTGAGTGCGATTTCACTCATTATAATATGGAGTTGTATTTCTGTACTCATCTACTCAATGCCTCTAGTAGTGTGTCAGTGGAGCAGTTTCCATTCACTCCGGACAGCTGATGCTATGTTTAGTCCTGTTAGGGGAGTGGAACTGCTGTACTGTCTTTTCGTAGCCTGTTATTGGAGTTGTTAAAGATTTTTACTGGTTTTAGTTTCGTACAAGTCGCAGTACTGTGTTTGACATATATTGGATTTGGACGGTTTTTTATGGATTTAAAAGTGATGCTAATATGGATAATCCTGCCTGAATTTGACAACTAGGTATGAAGCTTAATACGAAAAAAAAATACGTTTTCTAATTAGGGCATAAAAATCTATTAACGAACAATCGAACATCAGTAAGGATTATTTAAAAATAAGATCCTTACTGACTAAGAATTCTTAATAGTATTGTTACCATTTGTATTAGCCAAACCTTTTTTTACAGGCCGCTTTCAACCGGTCGTTTTGAAAATCTATGGGGGAGGCCTATGTCCAGTAGTCCTGCGGCTAATATGATAATGATGATGAAGATGAAACCTTTATTTTTCTTTTGAATTAGTTTTTTGCTAGCTACCCTAGGAGCTCAGCTGGACTTTCCTAAATATTAATACATATCATACACATGAAAACTAAGCAACTACATCCTAAGGCGTACAGACCTCGGCGTAGGTAGTCAAAACTTTACCATACATTGTTATCTACCGTCTCTATTTAATTATACACGTGCCAAAACCGTAATTCAATATCCTTACTTAACATAACAAAATGAAACACAAAATAAATTAAATACTTAACACGTGCGTTTGTACGGAACACCTTCGGTTTGTGTACGTTTATAGGGTTAGGTAGGGGCAGTGGTTTTACCGACCTTTCCTGATGCTATTTGTCCCTTTGCCCTTAATAGTTGGTGGTACAAGTTAAGGCGTCAGCGATTTCGTTTTGTAATTTTTTAACTGTGTAAAATTTATAATTTTATTAATGTGGCTGCTTTAAATGAGCAAAGCAAGCGTTCAATTTGGTAATCATTAAAAAATTAAAAGTAAGAAAAGAAATAGCAAAGTTTTTGCCTTTTTTGCAGTCGATTTGTGATTATATTAATTGTATGCCTTTGAACATACTCGGGAAAGTTTGTATAATTTGAAATCATTTATCCTGATTTTTAATTTTAATGTAGCTGTAAAGCTAATAATAATAGAGTCTACCATTGTCCCACTGCAAGGCAAAGGCCTCGTCTCATACAGAGAACGCACGAGCATTTATCAACACGCTTACTGATGGCCGATTGGATAGGATTGGTTGTAAAGATATCGTTATTAAAATTTTATAGTACAGCAAGCATAGTTATAAGACTATTATATAGAAATCAAAGTAAATGGTTTGCCTTTCACAAAATAATATTAAATCTAAAAGTTATGTAAATATTTTATAATAGTCTATTATAAACACTATTTCTTACCTAACTCACTTCTTAACTAAAATATTGACTTCCAATCCCCGCTTCAGCTTACAACTTGTGAATGTCAATATTCCGATTAGTCCGTTCCACATTGTCCATTTTTAAGGTCAATTCACCGAACCCATTTCGTTGGGTGAATTTGCACAATGAGCTGTGCTCAAATTGATGTATTTTTGAGCCGCCTGGATTTTATTGTATCCTCTTATGTATTCTAGTTGAGTGGCTACGTTTAATGTTTTTGGTTAGGGAAGTTTTGTATCCTGAGTTACTACTCGTATTATTAAAGGATCTGTAATGTGACTTTTACGCTACTGGAAATAGAATAGGCATTTATGAATTTGAGAGCTCACTTTTGTATTGGTGCTTTTACCCGAATGTCAAGATTCGACAAATTACTTTTTTTTGACACACTCTTTTGCCTGTCTAGCCCAAGCAAGTCATGCTAAAGATAGTCGTACAGATGGACGCACACACTTTGAGTTCCTATTCAAATTATTCTTGCTTGTTTTAATCTTGCTGATTGGTCCTTCTTTGAAGTTTTCATTATAGGCTTATGCCTTAACTTATGTGCCCTTTCGCTATTCCCGACTGTTCCAAGTCCGACTCTACGGGTGGGGAGAAAGGGGAAAGTGAGGTGTAAATGACTATCAGTAGCTCTCGTAATTTAACTACAGCACGTCAATTTCATTCATAAAACCATCTAAAAAAAAAACGACGGGTTGCACTCCGGGAGTGCCGGCAGAAGTGAAAACGCTAAAGACGTACACAAATATGATAGTTCGCTGACGCGAATTTTCATATTTGTGTACGATAAATTCGTAAGATTTTCGATCCGGTCACGTGTCCTGACGCGAGTTTAACATTTTTTACCCATTCCAAAAAAAGTGCACAACGCCGCTAAAGAAGTTTTCACTTAAACAGAAACCATTAAACCAAGCACGTGTACTATTTAGTCCATCCGTCCATCTGTCCATCCGTCCATCCGTCCATCCATCCATCCACGATTTTGCACGATATTACCCATTCCAAAACAAGTGCACAACGCCGCTTACGAATTTTCAATCAGGGTCACGTGTCCTGACGCGAGTTTAACATTTTTTATCCATTCCAAAAAAAGTGCACAACGCCGCTAAAGAAGTTTTCACTTAAACAGAAACCATTAAACCAAGCACGTGTACTATTTAGTCCATCCGTCCATCTGTCCATCCGTCCATCCGTCCATCCGTCCATCCATCCATCCACGATTTTGCACGATATTGCACGATTTTGCACGATTTTCCGAATTTTCGATCAGGGTCACGTGTCCTGACGCGAACAAAACAAGTGCACAACGCCGCTTATGAATTTTTTCGATCAGGGTCACGTGTCCTGACGCGAGTTTAACATTTTTTACCCTACGCCGCTAAAGAAGTTTTCACTTCAAAAATCCTGTGTCATTTACTAGATCAAATCAGAATTGTCACGCGCGCTGTAACGAATGAATACAGACCAAAATTTAAACAAAACATCAACAAAATCTGTTCCCAAAACAATTGCTCACAAAACACTTATGTTTACCATTCGTCGCAAACATCAAACATGTTTTGAAAGGTTTTGTAAAGAAGCCGAATCTAATTTACGGCCGAAAAATAATTTGGCGGACTTCGCCGCTAAAAAGCTCCGCAGTTTTGTGAAAAAACAAGCCTCAAGAATTAATTGCTCAGAGATCTTGAAACATTTTACTTCGTTAGTGAATGAAATGGCGGATCTTATTAAGATTTTTTGAAAATTCTTTTACTTTTTTTATTTTTTTGTTGCAAATTGAAGTTTACTAAATATTGTTATTGTTAGTTATACAAGATTTTGTGAATGCTTAGTTGAACTGTCGCTAGTTTTTCTGCGCAGAGACCTACCCATGTTTTGGATTGAGTAACTATTTTCAAGTTTCTGACTAACTGATCGACTACTAAAAAATGCCTGTTAGTGGTTTAATTGAAAAAATACTTTGACTTAGAAATTGGTAAACTTGTCCCACAGCAGGAAAAAAGCCTCTTCTTAAACAAAGAAGGCACGAGCATTCATCACCATGCTTGCTTAAGGCGGATTGGCGATTTTAGACTTATATTTTTATAAGTCTAAGTTTCCTCACGATGTTATCCTTCACTAATATCAATGATGTCCAAAATAAGAAAGTACGCATACATACATACATTCCATCACGTCTGTATTCCCCGCAGGGTTAGGCAGAGGTGTATTAATGTACAACCACAGTCCACCGGCAACAACACTTGCTCCACCTAAGAATCGAACCCAAGACCTCTATCGCAGCAGTCGCGCTCATACAATACATGGTTATGGTCATTATAGCATACAGTTCTGAAAATATAACTCCAAACCGACAGAAATCGGACTCTATAGGTACGTGGTTAAAATAATATAAAAAAGTTCGATGCGCTCGCTCCTTTAAAATAGTATCACAGTAATATTCCCGGGACTTGAATACAGCTGGAATTGCGCCAAGTTGCTCGAAAATAGACAGGAATTTCTGTACAGGAAAAAAATACAAACAAAAACGAGTTAAGTATCCCTTTTTAGACAGAAATTGAGTTAAACGGCGAGCGTTTTAGCGCAGACACTCGCGTGCTAATTTTGTTTTTAGGCTCTGCTTTTACGATGTTCGTAAAGCATTTTTTTTTCAGCCAAGATTTGTAATTTGTTGACAATATAATTATTAGGGGTCACCAAATTAGAGTTAAGATTTTTAGGTAAATATAACAAGAAAATGTTTTTTTTTTATGGACACCAATGTTTTTATTTTTGGTGTTGATTTATTTTTGTTGATTTTTTTAAATCGTTGTTTTACTTTTCATAGGGACAATGTAACCAAAGCTTTTACCATAGATTCGGTATGACAAGGCTTCGACCAAGCCGTTATATTAAAAAATAATCTTGACCCTTTTTTGTAAAGTCGAAAAAAGGCAGTGAAACGCTATTACTAACAAAAACTATTGTTTTGACGGTTAGTTTTTACCATAATTTTACGACTTTAATTTCAACAATAATCGTTATCAGAACTTCAACAAAGGTAAACAAAAATTGTTGCAGAAGTCTTCGTTTACTTACAATTACAATTTCTGAAGAAAATATTCCCGACTTTTAATGCTCAACCTTAACAAAAATACATTATTAAAAAAGGAATTTTTATTTTCAGTTCCTCCAGTTATATTAAGTCTACTGAAGCATTAAAGGTAATGGCAGAACTCAATGGTGTTTATAAACGAGTTTGGACTCTAAATTCAATACCCACGTACGTGTAAAAGGAAATAAGTGGCTCCTTCATACATACAAATTGGATGGAATGGGTGCAGTTCTAGGCATACCGTGCGGGATCCAGACTGTAACCTACCTGAATGGGATAGGAAGTGAAATGGAATGTCAAGAACTAAATGTTCGAATGTCGTGATGGCTTAGTGCTTAAGGCGCACGTTGGCATGCACGAGGCACAGTAATGGGACACGTGCAAGTACTATTGTGACTTTCTCTAATTCATATTATGTTAAGTTTATCTTAGACATCAGTGACATCGGTGGAAGAAAAAAAATGGGGGGGGGGGAAACCGGGATTGAAACTGGAACCTGGACTCTCATGTGTTAGGCAAATACTAATGTGACATTTCCAATTCATTCTGTACTGACTACTGTACGTACTACATCGTGGACAAACCTGAAGGTATAATTAGAGAAGAGGGCTTTGATCTGCAGTGAAATAATTATAAAACAAATTCTGCATCAATTTTTAACAGAAAAAAGCACCACATTCGAAGCAGTAGCGGTTGGTCGCAAGTAATAAAACCTAAACCACCGAACATTCTCTAACACTAAATTATAAGTAGCCACTTAGTCCATTTTAGTCTTACAAAGAAAATACTAAAAGATATAAGATCGTTATCAGATGGACGTCGAGTCTCGTCCTACGTCAGAACCCGGTACAATCACAGGCGAATGGAATTGTTTCTATTTTTGTGCCCAGTTGTCTCAGAAATGGTCGCTAAGGTTCACTATTCACTGCAGTGTAATAAATGTTTGAAGGTACTTAGTTGACTTTATGTCTGTCTTAGCTCTTTGCTGGAGGCTTTGTCCTAATTGAATTTTCTGTTAGTAATGGAGATGGGATGAGGTTATGACGTTTCTCGTGGAAAGCAGAATGATCAAGTCGTGGCTGTTACTATAAAGTTAAACATTATTTTACAAAACTGAACATATTTTTTCCGTGTCATTGTTTTCCTAATTACGATGAACAAGAAGTTATTGTACAGACTTTTTATTTAATTCAACCAGTGTTGTCTCATTGCCTTCCACTCCTACCTGTGTTGTGTATTAGGAAAAATTTTGAAGAAAAAAAAAACGATATTATCATTTTATCTTCGAGATTAATTTACGTGTATTGCAAGAAGCTGAATCTTATTTGAATGAACGTTCATTCACTTACGGCGTCGATGCTAAAATCCGAGCCACGTGTAACGCGCTGCGCAATACGACGCTGTGACGTCACAGTAGCCAGCACGTTCCCGATTGCAAGAGATATAATCTCCTGGCAGTATGACGCTTTGCGAAATTGTCAGTAGTCAGTCAGTCTTTAGTGTCGTGATAGCCCAGTGTTTAATTTGCCCGCCTCTCATGTACGAGGTTGTGGGTTCGCATCCGGGCACAGGCAAGTACCATTGTGACTTTTTCTAATTCATAATGTAATTTCCGAGTTTATATTGGTCATCACTGACATCGGTAACCATGTTAGAAACCCTTGAGGCGGTTTAGAAACTCTGACACTAGGGTGTGTGGGATCGTTGAACCTTACTGCCCACACGGTAAAGAAAGACGAAGCATTAATACTCCACACCACTTTTAAATACACCAGCACTTATACCATCATGCGCAAAAACCCTAACAAGACGCGAAAATACGTACACGACAAACACACGTGAGAAAAAACCGTTCAAGCGAAAGCCTCACCGAATATGAGAGAGAAACTCAATTACGTGAGCACGTGGCTTCCTAAGAGATATGTCAGCGTTTTTATTTAACTTTACCCGTGTCTTACATAAATATAAGGAGCTTAGGACGGCCTGAGAATTGTATGTACGAATGTAACTGCACAATTTGTGGAAAGGATATTTTTCTGGAGTTTTATTTTTGGGTGAAAGTGATTTTGTGTGTACAAACTATGTAGACAAGATTGTTTTGGAGAGTACTGGTTTCTTCTCGCGGCTTTGTCTGACGAATAAAGACTCATTATACTTGTAGACTACCAGACCACAGGACCAGACATTTCATTGGCCTTTTTTTAACGATGGCAAATCATCAAATGGTTTATTTTGCTCTAAGCGGAGCAGAAGGGAGTGTCAGACTAAAACCTATCCATGTTCCTCCTAATGCCCTTTGCGTTACAAGGCCACGGTGACGCTTTTGAACAAATTTCGCAACCCTGGCAGGTTCCATATGCCTTAAGCTTTGTTATTTAAAGCTAACAGAAGTTGTCATGTAAAGATACTTATGCTATTGTGCTCACGTGGCCACCTGCGTAGTCCCATTTTTTGAAGTGAAGATGTTGTTGCTTATGCTTGTTTTGCATGCGCTTACAAACCGTTTCTTTCAAAATGAACCGGCTAGCGTGTGTGGCGTTCGTTTCGCGTCGGTGTTTACTATTCTGTTTCTTAGTGCGTCCTTACGAACTCGTCTTTTTCAAAATGATTGTTTCACTGTTTCTATACGGATTGGCATAACGTGGTAAGGGGACTGGTTCGATGGTATGACGTAGCTGGTCCCTATGACAGGTACTGTGTTACTACACTATTTAGCGTCTCCGCACACGACCGATAATCGGGCAGATAGTCGAACCGATAATTGGCCCGACTGTCGGACGTGTGCAGAGACGCTTAATGTAAAAAAAATTATGAACACATTTTAACACCAATAATACTTAAAGTAATTTTGAAAACTAGGTCAAAATTCCCCAACACATTATTGCAGTGCTTAGTCCATGTGGATGTGCCTAAACACTCGGTCCCGAACAAACAGAGTCGGTTCCAACTCTCGGCTTTTATTTGGCACTCTAAGGTCGTGATCTGCATAATACATGAAACTCATTCTCGCCAGGTTTTGCGTTTTACAGTCAAATGAAATATTGATTTAAATTGAGAAGATTTTATCGTGTAGCCCTGGCGAGATTTGGTCGTTACCTTTTTATGGGAGGCGAGAAAGCAATTAGGTGTTCCTATGACTCCTCCAAATGTTACTGGAGATTTGCTCAATTATTGTTTTTGTAATTTTGTTCCTTATTATGTCTTGATGGCCCTGTAGCCTTTCTGGTGGCTAGAAAAACATAAAACATAGTATAGAATAGAAAAATAAATACTTACGTAGGTATATATATTGTTTAGTAAACAACTGGGATTACTAATGTGTTATTAAGAATTGTTTTTCAATTCATAATAATTATGTTCTTTCTTAGTTTATCATGGACATCACTATCAACGGTGAACGAAAACATCGTGAGGAAACCTGAACTTGTAATTAACATAATTCCGAAATCGCCAATCTGCCTTAAGCAAGCGTGGTACTGAAACCTTTTAGCATTTCAAGAACATTTTTGCCAGAAATTGATAGTAAAAAAAAGTTTCAACGTTTTCTTATAGACATCATTAGCTGCGCAGCAAGTGCAGGTGTGACTAGGTATCTACTCTTATTCCAGTTGCCTTTAATATGTATTTTCCTAAAGTGAAAACTACCAGCAACATTCAGTAACTATACTAATAAAGCTAAAGAGCTTCTTGTTTGTTAGTTGTTTAAATGCGCTAATCTCTAGAATTACAAGTCGGATAGGATAAAATCTTTCTGTATAAGTCTAGCCAGAAACATAACCTATGTATATGTAACGTTGCGAATCGGGAACGTTACGAATCGGGCATTACCCGATTCATGAGGTATAAGTATTTTCTTTTAAAATTAAATAATTAATGCATTTAACACATACAGCCTTAAACAAAAAAGAAACGGAAAATATAAGGCAAAAAAGAAACTCCGCATCGCCGTCGACCGAAAATGTGCCCAAAAGACTGACAACATTGCCACGTTCGACGGCAATGCCAAGGTAAAAGCCATGTATATAAATTATATAAGCCATATAGCATCACGTGCACTCGTACTGTAACCAAAGACATAACTAAACGTAACTTAAAATTACTTCGTGGTCGAAGTCGCGGTCAGAAGCTAGTTTAATAAATAAAGTCAGTAAGTCCCTCCAGTGTATTTGCAATATCCACAGTTAGTGGGAGAGCTAAGTAAGCGGGCGATAACGGCTACTACAGGAGGAAGCAATAACGCTCGCTCGGGATACTGAACCGCGCTTTTTTATTTTGATATTACAGTCAGTGGTCGAAATTAGTGACCCATGTTTTTATTCATTTTAACGGTTTTTTTTCCTATACATAATAACATTGTAAATGCGAAAGTAACTTTGTTGGTTTGTCTGTCTGTTATGCTTTCATGACTGTACTATCTAACCGATTTGATGAAATTTGGTACGGGGTAAGTTTATATCTCAAGAAAGGACATAGGCTTCTTTTTATTCCGCAACTTCGTATGAGTCTGCTAAAACCGACATTTACGCGGTCAATAGCTAGTTGCTTTATAAGTATGAACGTTTTTTGAAGCAAAGTTCAAATTAAAAATAAATCCAAGAGACGCCACTGCATTAGTAAAAATCTCGCTAAGTAACGTGCAATCGGTAAAAAAAATATATATCCAAAAATATATGCATAGATCGTATGATTTATTTTAGAATTACACAAAAATACAGATATTTATGATATTTCCAAATAATTTTCATTAAAACAAAAATCATTAAATCGTAGATACGATTTCCTTTAGAATTACACAAAGAAAATAAAGATAATGACGATTCCTTGAAAATTACACCTCGAGTAAGAAAACCCATGGCTATAAAATATCATCTCATTAAAAAATAATTAGGTTTTACGTAAAATTTATATCCTTACAAAATCCTCTTTCCCCTTTTAATAAGCCTTGAACATGAACGAAGAAACCAAAGGCAAGAAAATAATTCTCATTTTGCGTGTACCACTGAAATTGGCCCGCAGTGTATCACTAAGGTTTTGTCTTAAAATTTTGTGCTTGCGGTTGCGAGCCTTTTGTTCACTACGATGGAGAATAGCAATTAAACCGTCTCATATGAATTAAAATAATCTCACCATTTTTCATAGATACTAAGCTGAATATTTATGTGAGAACTTTTGGAATAACAATTGTATTTTCTTGGAATTGGAGAACATAATATTTTTTATTAAAACATTGGATAGATTTTTAATACATTTTACTTCATCTGCATGTTTTTTTTTAAATTTGTCCTTACAGGTAATTAATCATTAGGTACTGTTCTCGATGGGATCGGACGATGGGATCGGGTGGGATACATTTGTGTTTTTTCCTGACTTGACTCCGTCTCGTGGCCTGCGTGATTTTATTAACACGCGTCATGTCTCGCCTTTGGTTACTGCGCTGTTATGTAGCTTACACTATTTCTCATGTGTATGTCGGTCCAGCGGTTAAGGCGCCCGCCTCTTATGCATGAGATAGTGAGTTCAAATCCGGTCAAGAACTAATGTGTGTTTTTTCAATTCATATGTGCTTTCTAAGTTTATCTTAGTTATTACTGACATCAAGTTCTTAAATGTCGCATGGGTAACTTGTAATGAGGTACTTGTAATAAGGTGTGTTGTTATAAATAATTAATAAATGTATCTGGCTATTTTAAATTAATAAGAAGGATTCCGTCTGGTAGCTCCAGAGATTAAACAAACAAACAAAAACACTCTACAACTTTATCATATTAGTAGATAAATATTTAAAAATGAAATTTTTATGTACGTAGAAATATAACTGCCCCGTTGGTCTCGTGATCGCAAGTGTGACTGCCGTGCAAGGGGTCCCGGGTTCGATTCCCAGGTCGAGCAAAAAGTGTTATTGGGTTTTTCTATGAAATTCTCAGTAGCAGCTCGGAGTTTGGATTTGTGCCCGGTTAATGGCAATAGGCTCGCCCCCTATTACGTGGGACCTAAATATACCGGCGAACTGTGGGTGTACATTGTTACACCTGTGCCTAGCCCTTCGGGGAATACAGGCGTGATGGTAGAAATATACAAGGAATCTTACTAAACGTGATTAATCATAATACGCTTAGGGAGTTCTAATCTAATTATTTGCCTGACCTATTTAGATCTACCTACGAATAAATAATAAGTATCTTCCCTAAGAAAATATCTAATTATCAATGACCACTGGAAAACATCGTCTTTGATATTCGTGGGGATTTTCTTTTTCTCGTAATTTAAAGAGCTTTGTCAGTAATGCGATTATGTTGCTCAAATCATTTTTTCAAAGGACGCCTTGAAAAAAAATATCCCTTTTTTTGTTTTGTTTTCTTTTTTGTTTATCATACCATCACGCTTGTATTCCCCGAAGGGTTATGCAGAAGTGTACCAATGTACACCCACAGTCTACCGGAATGTTTTAGATCCCATGCAATAGGGGGCGAGCCTATTGCCATTAATCGGGCACACGTTCTAATTCCGAGGTATACCACTGAGAATTTCATAGAAAAACCCAATATCGATTTGCTCGACCTGGGAATTGAACCCAAGGCCTCTAGCGTAGCAGTCGTGCTTAGGACCACTAAGCTAACGAGGCAGTTACTTATACATATTTACATGCATTGGCAAAATTGTCGAACTTGGCATAAGAAAACAAGAAAACAAAACAATTGATTCCGCAACCTACCATTTAGAAAACTCCTTCAAACTTCGCAACATAAAGATTTCAAACAAAACTCTTGCACAAAACATTCGAACAACAATGGTGCACTATAATGCTATTATGTTAAGAAATAAACGGATTATTCTTGCACAAGAGAGTTCCGTACACAATCCATCATACACGGAGATAGTGTCAGATGTATTTCCTCTACTAATATAATGTTACGTGGGTTTGTCTGTACGTTGTTTGATTACGGGAAAGGTTTGTGACATCGAGATATTGATGTTGCTAATGTTACCTTGTTTTGGGAATGTAGTCATCAATTGTAATAATGCATATGACTACCGGCATTAATTTAAACATAGTTTTTTATACATACATACTATCACGCTTGTAGCCTCCGAAGGGTTAGGCAGAGGTGTACCAATGTACACCCACAGTTCGCCGGTATATTTAGGTCCCATGTAATAGGGGGCAAGCCTGTTGTCATTAACCGGGTACAAATCCTAACTCCGAGTTGATAGGTACTGAGAATTTCATAGAAAAAACCCAATAACACTTTTTGCTCGACCTGGGAATCGAACCCGGGACCCCTTGCACAGCAGTCGCACTTGCGACCACGAGACCAACGGGGCAATTATGATTATCATTCGTTAAATCAGCTGAACAACTATCGTTGTTGACTTGATCGTTCGGCTGATTTTGGTCGTGTCGTGTCAATCGCCACATAGACCGGTCTTGCAATGCTGCATCTAGTAGTTTTCCGTGACTTTCACCTCGTTTGGGTCTTCCTACTCAGTAGAATCATAATTAATTTATTTCTAGATAATAATTTTAAAATATTTAGGTACAGGTTACAACTCAATAAATGTACAAAAGAATAAAATAATATTGTATTACATAACAATTTATTTAAAAAATTATATAAATTCTCATTAAAAAGTCCCCATGCCGCTGTCAATAAATTAAATATTTAATTTAAAAATACAACAAGCATATCAAAATAGACGAAAAAAACCTAAAAAAGAAAAGATAAATACAACCGGATAAATATTTTTTTGCAAAAGAAAACAAAACAACCCAGGGGCTATGCTAGTTTACGCATAATTCTCACATAAACCACCCCTTCACTTCTTATCGCATGCATTTGAACACCATAAAAGTAGGTATACAGTTTCCCATTTTCTCTATACGATTAACGGTTTTTAAGATAAGGCGTCATGGTGTCTTCTATGTTTTGATTTCATGGAAACTTACAAAATATGCAGGGTCTTGATAAATGTAGGTACTAATCTACATTATTTTTTATTGGTATTGAATTGCCCGTAAAATATTGTCCAAAAAGGAACTCCCCCGTGATTGACAGATCACCTTATGCTCACTTCATCTAGATTCACCTTCGATGAGGAGTTCCATCACACCTCTTGTCTTGTTGTCTGTGCACGTAATACACCTGGGCCATAAAAACCTTTGTATGGCCACTGCTAAAATTTTTGCCGTAGATAACCACAGACGGCCAATGTTTTCTAATTTAAGACGTACGATATTCAAAGTCCAGTCACAAACATCGCACAGTAACAATCAGTGTTGAAAAAAAATCGTTGAATAAAATTAGACGCATTTGTGACAGATCGACAGTGAGATTACATTGCAATCGTTCTTAAAAGTTAGTAGAATTGCTCCCCAGAGAACCAACGCGCGCTCTTAAAGCCGAGAGATGTTGCCTTCTTTTAAGCATGGGAAGTCTTCAAATGACTCCTTCCGCACTGGGTGGAGCTGAAGGGAATGTCAGACTCTTACTGACTAAAACCCATCCGTCTTCCTCGCAATGCCCTTTGCGTTCTAGTAGGGCCGCGGTGTGTCTTTCGAACAAATTCCGCAACGAGTAATGTCAAGTACTGAACATTTTAAGCTTTCTCCAAAGAACACTAATTACACAACACGTCCTCACAATCCATCTCCACAACTTCTAAACATTTTACCTCTAAATTTTAATATTCCAACCACACATTATAAAACTTAGTATAGCATCAATGTTACTGAAGACACCGCGAGTTGGCCAAGGTAACGCGCTGTTGCATTGTTGCTAACTAGTTTCTAACTCATGTACTAACTATTTAAGGAGAACATACGGTAGCTGAATTTGTGCAGCAAGTTTGGTCAGTGGTCAAAGTCAAAGTCAAAACAATTATTTCAATTAAACTGTTCGTAGGTAGTTATAAATAGATAAGGAGCCGGTCAGTTAGTCAGAATGTTGTAAGTTGAAATTGTGTAATATTTACATAGCTATCTTAAGCCCGCGACTTCGTTCGTGTGAATGTCAGGATGAATATAACGGGATTTAAATATTTATTTTAAAAGAGTAATTGTATGAAACTTCTTTGTCCATTCTTTTCAATAAAAAACCTTTAGAAATGGGCATCCGGATTTGTTGATTTTTTCTTGTAAATCACGTTTATAAGTGCCTTTTAAAGGTCTAATTAAAAATCCATACTATGATTTAGCATTTTCCCTGCATAAGGGCAATAATGAACTGGTATTATGTTTGCCTAAATCAAAGTTATAATGATCTAGCGAAAGCTAGCAACGAACAACCTATTGTTGCCACAATAAACTCAGACATAGGCACAGACGGCCTCAATAAATATTCGAAGACCTCTTTTAACGTGCACGACTTATTCCATTGTTTTGACATTGTACCAGTAGATTAAACATGAATGATGTAGCCTTTTGTAATATTTTGTTTTGAAAAGAGTGTTCATGAAGTTTCTTGCTTGTTCTTCTTCATAGTATCTTACTGTTTTGAACGAGCAACAAGCTTCAACTTCCTGACTGAAAATGCATACATACATACATACCATAACGCCTGGATTGCCTTGTAAGGGTTAGGCAGAGGTGTATCAATGTACGCCCACAGTCCGCCGGGATGTTTTTAGGTCCCATGTAATAGGGGGCGAGCCTATTGCCATTAACTGGGCACAAATCCAAACTCCGAGCTGCTACTGAGAATTTCATATAAAAACCCAATAACACTGTTTGTTCGACCTGGGCAAGGGCATCGAACCCAAGACCTCTAGCGTAGCAGTCACGCATAGGACTCCTAGGCCAATGAGGAAGTTGACTGAAAATGGTTTGTTTAAATAAATAATTTTGATTCCTTTGATCTTCACCCAACATGCTCGTCCTATTTTGAAGCCGTAAAATATCATAAAAGCGTTATATTTATTCAGTATAGCACAAAGTTGTAAGTTTCACGCATCGCTCAACTTTGTGAGTTAAGTAGTCGGTAGCAACGTATGACCCTGCGGACTCACCGTCCGCATACCGGCCCATCGTGCTGCTCGACGAGGTGGGCAAGCTCTTTGAAAGAGTGATTGCGGGCCGCCTCGTCGGGCACCTGTCTGGGATGGGGCCGGACCTTGCGGACTGCCAGTTCGGCTTCCGCAGGGGGCGCTCTACGGTGGATGCCATCATGCGCGTGAGAGCTCTCTCGGCGGGGGATGCTGTGTCCCGGGGCAGGGTTGTGCTGGCGGTGTCGCTGGACATCGCCAACGCGTTTAACTCCCTGCCCTGGTCCTGCATTAGGGAGGCACTCCGGTACCACCGGGTGCCGAACTACCTCCGTCGGGTGGTCGGGGCCTATCTGTGTGATAGAGCCGTGATCTACCCTGGTCGAAATGGTGAATGGAACCGGCGAGAGATGTCGTGCGGTGTTCCGCAGGGATCGGTGTTAGGACCGCTCCTGTGGAACATCGGCTACGACTGGGTGCTACGTGCTGACCTCCCCGAGGGCGCCAGCGTAGTTTGCTACGCAGACGACACGTTGGTCCTGGCGCAGGGGTGGTCGCACGAGGCGGCGGCCGACCTTATGACACGCGGGGTTGCGATAGTCGTCGAGAGGATCCGGCAATTGGGTCTCGAGGTGGCCTTGCACAAGTCCGAAGTCCTGTGCTTTCATGGGCTTCGGAACGCGCCACCTTCGGGATCCCAAATAACGGTAGGAGGGGTTTCCGTCGGCGTCGGGTCGACGATGAAGTACCTGGGACTTGTCCTCGACAGCCGATGGAACTTCGTGGAACATTTCCGACGTTTGGCTCCCAAGTTGGCACGGGCGTCGGCCGCTCTTAAGCGGCTCTTGCCCAATTTGAGGGGGCCAAACGCCTCCTGCCGGAGGCTCTACGCCGGGGTCGTGCGTTCGATGGCCCTTTACGGGGCCCCGGTGTGGGCGCGGGGCTTGAAGCGGCTTGCCGCCCACTACCTGAACGCGTCCCAGCGGGTGATCGCCATAAGGGTCATCCGCGGATACCGCACGATCTCCGGCGAGGCAGCGAGCCTCCTTGCCGGATTGCCGCCATGGGATCTGGAGGCGCTGGTCCTCGCGCGCCTACACGAGTGGCGCGCGGAGGCACTGGGCCGGGGCGAAACTCCGCTGCCGCGGCAAATTGCCGCCCTGCGGACGGAACTCCGGCTCGATCTCATGGCGACATGGAGAGAACGACTGTCGCAACCTCGTGCAGGGCTCGCCTCGATTGAGGCGGTAAGACCCCTCTTTGAGGAGTGGCTGGAGCGGCGCCACGGCGCCCTCACCTACCGCCTGACGCAGGTCCTCACCGGACACGGATGTTTCGGGAGGTTCCTGCACCTCATCGGGCGGGAGGAATCGCCCGGGTGTCACCATTGTGAGGATCGCCCCGAGGACACGGTGGAGCATACTTTGGCGGTGTGCCCTGCTTGGGCTGAGCACCGCCGAGTCCTCGAGGCGGCCATCGGCGGCGGCGCCCTCTCGCGTCCGGCACTGGTCCAGGCCATGGTCCGGAGCGAGGGGGAATGGGAAGCAGTCGCCTCCTTCTGCGAAGCTGTAATGCTAGAGAAGGAGGCGGCGGGACGAGAGAGGGAAAGGAGGGTCCCCCGTCCCAGCGGCCGCCGCGGTAGACGATCCGGGCGTCGGGAGCCACGTGACGACTCCCGGCCACCGTAGACGCGGGTCTGTGGACGGTGAGCAATGGGTAGCTCACCGTCCGTACGTTCACTAGCGACAGACCGTGTCGACGGCGCGTTCGTGTTCCACGCGCGCCTCAAAGAGATGTCAGCAAAATTGGATGGGGCCACTGAGGGCCGATGCCTGCCGGGGCTGCGGGTTGTTCGAAAGAGATACCGCGCCCCCGGAACGCAAAGGGCACATGAAGGAACATAGACGGGTTTTAGTCAGTAAAAGTCTGACACTCCCTCCCGCCCCGCCCAGGGCGGGGGAAGTTATTTGATGATTTCCCGTCTATAAAAAAAAAAAAAAAAAAAAAAAAAAAAAAAAAAAAAAAAAAGCAACGTATGAAAACTGTTCCGTAATCAGTTTACATGTAAAGTAAGACGAGATATTAGTTTGTAAGTTAATGTACGTATTTTGTTAAAGGCGAAACCGCTACTGGTAGCCTGTGGAATTCAATTTTCTTACGTTTTTTGCAATTTGTAGCTTCATTACCGCGTTTTACTGAAAAAAAAAGTGTTTAACATTTTTTCTTATGTGTTTGTTTGCTCTTGACAATCTCCGAAAATCAATCAATTTTCAGTTACCTTTAAATTAGATTTCGTTTACGGGCAAGTACCAATGTGACTTATTCTAATTCATATTGTTCTTTCTAAGTTTATCTTAGACATCACTGACGTCGGTAACCATGTCAGAAGCTCTTGAGGCGGCTTAGAAACTCTGACACTAGGGTGTGTGGGGTCGTTAGACCTTACGGCCTACACGGTAAAGAAAGATTATATTTTTAGTGGCATCGAAATCAATAAATAGTTAATTAATTGAGTTGGAAAAGAAGTACCGTCACAGTTTATTACTCCCATACAAAATCTATGAAGAAATCGAGTTTTTACAGCCCAAAAAAACTATGTCAATTGATTGATAGTGTCAAGTACCCAATTTCACAAGAAAAATAACACGATCCCAAAATCAATTCTTCTACTACGAACATTTTGCACAAAAATGCATCCAAGTTATTTTCAGTTAGGCAAAGTTTTCCAAACAGTTGATATGGCAGAAGAGGCAAGGCGCATTCGAGTGCGAGGCAGCGGTGTCTAAGGCATTTTGCTTCCTTTATGAAATCCTACGTGGGAATTTTGGGAAACTGTTATTGCAAGTTATGGTGGGGTTCCAGTGAACGATGGTTTGTTTTTGATCTATGTATATCTAGCCGTGTCCCCACGAAAGTTACCAGGCAGGGGGCCCATCCTCACACCTTGGAACCGAAATGGTCCCGTACGGTACGGTTTCAGAGGAACTTCCTCCTTCGTACGCTTAGGTTGTGGAATGCGCTCCCTGCTACGGTTTTCCCAAGAGACTACAGCATGGGGTTCTTCAAGAAAGGAGTTTTGAGGTTTTTACGGGGTCGGCAGCACACGAGTGATGCCTCTGGTGTTGCAAGTGTCCATCGGCAGCGGTAACCGCTTAACATCAGGCGGGCCGTTAGCTTGTTTGCCACCTACAGTGGTATAAAAAAAAAAAAGTTGCTTAACCAGTAGATAATTTTCTTATGGTACTGGGAAGATTTATATTGTTATTAAGTTTTTTTTTATTATGGTTTTGTACCTAGAAGACATACAGGGTTACTTTTCTTTCACTTGTCATCTTTGAGGAGGCGTAACACTCATAGATACAAACAACTTTTGTTAAATGACCAATCACGAAATATGAAAAAATAAGATGTGCGTGTGGTGTGGGTGATCTTTTTTTAAAGTTCATCCAATGAGTTTAAAAAAAAGGTATGTGTTTGTAAAAAAATGTAGAAACGTAGTGGTAAAATAAAAAAATTGTAGAACCTGAACTAACAAAGTTATGGCGAAAAACAAGATCACTCAATCTGCCACTTTGAAGAAAATGCCCTATCACGTATCTCAGTATATACCAGTATTGTGGTTTTAATTTATATCTCAAATATTTGTATAAAAATGTAAAAGCTATTAACAATATTATTCGTTTCATTGGAATGTCCGGTTGCAAAGTTTGAACGCTTTATTTGGATCACTCAATCGACACACGTGCCCGTGTGAGTGATCTTTGAATGGCGGCCTTACACTAAATAACTACGTAATATTTCTTTTGGATATTATACCTAAGCTCGAAAGAAAATGTGTACAACATAAATCATACCTAAATACCTATTAATTCAAGAGCTAACGCAAATTGAAAATTTGTGAAACTGCCGATCTGAAGTGATCCAGTTTTTGGCCTGTAAGTTCAAAATCAAAACTCGTAGACAAACGGAGCTTACACACGAAAACGTATTTTTTTTTCTACAAATATTTGGCATGTCTTCGGCTTTTCCAAGTACTGTACTTTAAAAGATATCGCAATTTTTAGATTTCTCAAGGAAAAAATTTGTAGGGTGTCCATACATTTGCTGCAATTATGGCGACCTGTCATAAACTAGTACCTGGAGAGACGCCTATAGCATGACTACATGTACGACGGAAAGTACTTGTACCATAAATTATAGTCTGGGAGCCGACGCACGCTTCGGTTGTCACCGTTGTGGATTGTATCAACAGCACATTTTTTCAAAATGTTCCCAGAGCGAGTGCCCAGAGGGGCACTCGCCTAGCTACGACAGTACAGCAATGGAAAACCAATTGAGACTTCAAAAAGTAAAGAATCAATTAAAGAAGAAAGATTAAGATTTACCAATTAAAAAAAGCGGTCAAAAATATTAAAAAGCTGCACTGGTCAACGAGTTCCAGACTAACAGACTCAGTATTTTCTGCAGCCATCTTTCTGCGAAAATTGGCGAAGAGAAACTGAAGTAACCAAACCTAACTCATGAGAAATCAATATTAAATTCATATATCTGTTTCTATTTCAATAATTAAGAAATACTTTTTGAAGTCTCAATTGGTTTTCCATTGCTGTACTGTCGTAGCTAGGCGAGTGCCCCTCTGGGCACTCGCTCTGGGAACATTTTGAAAAAATGTGCTGTTGATACAATCCACAACGGTGACAACCGAAGCGTGCGTCGGCTCCCAGACTATAATGGTACAAGTACTTTCCGTCGTACATGTAGTCATGCTATAGGCGTCTCTCCAGGTACTAGTTTATGACAGGTCGCCATAATTGCAGCAAATGTATGGACACCCTACAAATTTTTTCCTTGAGAAATCTAAAAATTGCGATATCTTTTAAAGTACAGTACTTGGAAAAGCCGAAGACATGCCAAATATTTGTAGAAAAAAAAATACGTTTTCGTGTGTAAGCTCCGTTTGTCTACGAGTTTTGATTTTGAACTTACAGGCCAAAAACTGGATCACTCAGATCGGCAGTTTTACAAATTTTCAATTTGCGTTAGCTCTTGAATTAATAGGTATTTAGGTATGATTTATGTTGTACACATTTTCTTTCGAGCTTAGGTATAATATCCAAAAGAAATATTACGTAGTTATTTAGTGTAAGGCCGCCATTCAAAGATCACTCACACGGGCACGTGTGTCGATTGAGTGATCCAAATAAAGCGTTCAAACTTTGCAACCGGACATTCCAATGAAACGAATAATATTGTTAATAGCTTTTACATTTTTTATACAAATATTTGAGATATAAATTAAAACCACAATACTGGTATATACTGAGATACGTGATAGGGCATTTTCTTCAAAGTGGCAGATTGAGTGATCTTGTTTTTCGCCATAACTTTGTTAGTTCAGGTTCTACAATTTTTTTATTTTACCACTACGTTTCTACATTTTTTTACAAACACATACCTTTTTTTTAAACTCATTGGATGAACTTTAAAAAAAGATCACCCACACCACACGCACATAAAATAAGTGAACTGCTCCATACATTTTGATTGCGTTGCATTGCATTTTTATTTGGAGCACCTGATTTTCTTTTTTATTTTTCAGAGCTATTTCATTATAAAAGTTTTATATATTCATGAATACTTTCACCCCCTGAAAAATGGCTGGTGATTTAAAAGTCACCTTGTATTATTTCGGATATTTTAAATGTGCGAAACATAAACAGAGTATTGTGTAAAAATATTCTCTAGTGAGACCCCACCCTAGCCACTATAGGAATGTGTGAACAATATTAAAAGTTTTTACGTTTAACAAAACGTGGTTCCGTGAAGATACTTTGTTTCCTTGTGAACATTTTGTATGTTATTCTAAGTTTTATGTTCGCAAAAAGTGGATTACATAGCAGTATGTGTGTTAAGAACTTTATACTAGGGTTGTAAATGTATTTTCTAGAGACAGTTTCTTGTAGGTCATAAAATGTTACCTATAAAATTCTAAAGTCGACAGGCTTACGACATTTTAGCACGGATGACATTTTGTCTTTCAGTTTAACTGTCTCTAGAATCTAAAGTTATTTTTCATTTTGTAATTTTTTGGGAAACGTCGCATGATAAACAAAACATACGGGTCAAAATCGAACATCATGCAGGTAGCGCTCTATGGTTTCTGCCTACCCCCCATGGGAAACAGACGTGACTTTATTTATGTATGTAAACGGGTCAAACTAAGAAACTTATAACAGAGTCAGTTAAAAGAGGTATTGAGCGACCTTTTTGTTGCGTTTCTATACTAACTGTGTATCATAACGCTAAAAAATAGTTTGTATGTTTGAACGATCTAATCTACTACTACTGGTCCAAAGTATTTTTTCATAATGTGACCCATTTAGGTATCGCGGAAGTTCTTAGGCTATAAAACATCACATAACGACACACAGAAACAAAGTAGCGATCAAAGACGTAAGTTAAAGCTGGTACAAAAAAATACACCAAAATAATAAAACACTTCCACACCAAAAGCGTCACTACTTCCAACACAGAAGAAACAAAAAACTATCTTACCAAAATCGACACGCTCTCCTACCGAAAACAAACAATAACAATAATAAATATTTGCATCAAAGCAAAAACGTTTGCCGAACTACAATATTTGCTATCCCTATGAGGTAAACATTCTCAAAAGAATGGAATCCAGTTTAGCGTAAAATAGGGAAATTCCTTCCAGGAATGTTCGCGGGTAGGTCGACGTTGATACATTGTAAGGAAGATGTGAATGCAATCTTGGGAGTGTATTTACTTATAGAGGTGTTGAAGGGTCTATGGAGGAATTACAATAGGCCTAAATAAGAATAGAAATGGGGAATGAACGGGGACAGGTTTAATTTATTTATTTCTGTCCCGGTAGTCAATTTTAATGGAGACAAGGCAAGTACGCAGGAGATGTTATAGTGCACAAATGTGTATGTAAATACAGGTGCATTCCTTTTTCCTTCACTCTCATATTTATGATACTACTGAAAAGAAGTCAGGTGCAAAACCAACAGCTTTACGTGCTTTTGGAGTCACGGGGTTGCCACACTATCATACTTTTAACTTCGGGCTGCTACTGAGATTTTTGTAGCAACTAAACCCAATAATTTATTTAGTAGTAGTCGCGCAACAGAACCAATGGGGCAGATAATACTTAGATCTATTACTATTCACTTTAGTGTGTAGAAGCTTAGTTTACTGCAGAAAAATATTTTTTGTCGTTTATCATATCCACATTTATCGATTCGTTTATGAGTCTTTAGATTCCTAAAGAAAAAACCACCAAGCTACCATCCATGCTCAGCAACCGCGGTTACAATAAATAAGCTGAAAAAGCATCAATCGTTCTATCAAAGTTAATGCAACCAAAATTACCAAAACAATATTCTCCAAATAAACAGAACCAAATAGCCTCCCACAATTCAGTACAGCTGTAATTGGTTTAAAATTTTAATAAGAGACGCTGAAGCTATCGCCTGCTATCTTCTTACAATTAATTTATTGCCCAAGTTTACCTTATGTAAAGTTGTGAAGCAGGAACACCGGATAAGGGTGTGTTGTAGGGAACTCAGCAGAGGGAAATGTAATTAAACTTTGATTGTAGTTGTATAGTAATCAGTAGGATTGCAAGCGGAATTGCGGAAGCTACTTTTGTGAAGGAGTTAGGAATGAAGTTTGTTTAGGATATCCTAAACAAGACAGGTTTTTGGTTACTGAAAGAGGTGTAGGTAATTATCGGTAAATATTTTGTAGTTATAACTGCTTTGTTAGCCTAGTGTTCCTAACCACGACTGCTACGCTAGAGGTCTTGGTTTCGATTTTCTATGAAATTCTCAGTAGCAGCTCGGGGTTAGGATTTGTGCCCGGTTAATGGCAATAGGCTCGCCCTTTATTACATGGTACGTAAACATACCGGCGAACTGTGGGTGTACTACATTGGTACACCTCTGCCTAACACTTCGGGGAATACCGGCGTGATGGTGTGTATGGCTACTTTGTAGGTTTTTAGTTCAAACTCGAACTCAAATCAATTTTATTAAGCTAGCTTCTATCAGCAACTTACCGCTGCTGTGTTGCGGTTTAAACGGTATGAGTGCCGGTGTAATTGCAGGCACATGAGACATTTTAACTTCGTCTCTGGGATGGTAATGCATTTGAATGGCCTCTGGCAATTCAGATGTCTATAGGCAGCGGTGACCACTTTACATCAGTGGGCCTGCGGCTTGCTTGCCATACAATGATATAAAAAATTTAACGAATTCTATTTCTTTTTATAACTCATTACCGTAGGTACAGTAGGTACCATCGACGGCGAAAAATATTTAAAACTCACAAAATGTTTGAACGAAGATAATGATAATTTTGATTAAAGTTAAGCCTTGTATTAACATTTTAATAATACGAGGGCGTTTCAATAATTTACATGGAATGTTGTAATTTGTAATTAATCTAATATTTTGACGTTGAATATTACGCTTTGATAAGTTCAAACGTTATTACCGTTTGTAATAAAGTTTATAATTGCTAAGTAAGTATCTTCTCGGAATTGTTACAGAAATGTAATATTTTTGTGATTATGATTTTTAAGTAATCCTAATTTATCTAATATATCCTGCTAAAAGCCTACTATAATATTACAGTTTTATTATCCTACTTAGACTTGGCTTGGCTTGGCTTGTCAATCTTGGGTATGTGGGGTCGATAGACCTTACTGCCCACTCGATAAAAAAGGAGACTTGTAATAATATAAATACTAGTTTTTAATGTTAGTTTTATTTTTTTTATTTTTAAGCATGGATGAATGTTTGTTATTCAATCACGCCAAATCGGCTGAACGGATCTGGATGAGATTTAAAAAAGAGATAGATAATAATTTGGAATAGCACTTATACTTCTGTTTTTCCCAAAAAATGTACGATTTTTGTAAGCATTTCTGACAAGATTCTGCCATTGATTTCTGCTAAGCTGAGATAGAGGGTAGATTTTGAATGTTTTATTTTTAATTACCTACGTGAAGCGTAGCCTGAAGTGAAGTCAAGTGAAGCGAGAAGCCATATAATCTCCACATTCCTACATTGTTTTTGCGTCACAATTGCCCAGTGTTAAAATGAACTTTTGACTGAATAACATTCGATCGAAGAACTTTCCTCAAGTATTATTTAAGAACAACAATTTTATTATAAGCAACACAACATTTCAATACATTTCCTAGAATATTACGAGCTTCTTATAACATGTTCTCCATCATATTATAAATATAAGTACGGTATATATCTAGTGACGCGTGACGTCAAAATGTTAGTTCCAGGTATACCTTGAGGCAATGTTGTGTTATCCTTAGAAACATGTGACGTCATGAAACAAAACAGAGTACAACGTCTTTAAGTTAGACCACGTCATTTCTGTGTGGAAAATTATGTTGTTGAGCAAGGCTACAGTAGGTAAGGATACATTATATCATGTGTAAAATATTTAACGCACACCCTAAAAGTAATTTGTTCAGAATTGGCTACTGAATCCATTTCAGGTATTTCTAAAATAGGTATTTTTTTGTCCTAAAAGAATTTGAACTACGTAGTAACGTCTTCGTTGTAGGGTTTTTTTTTTACTTTTCTCCACTCTAGTACTTTCTTCTGTATCGTGCGTGCGTTTACAAACACATAAACTTATATACACAAACAGCCAGACCAGGAAAAATTATCTGAAGATTATAAATCGAACCCGCGACACGCAGAGTAGCAGTCGAACGCTCGGCCACGAGTTAAATTTAAGTTAAGGCATTATGGCATTTTAAGATGCAGTTGTCAATAAAATCTGTCGATAAATTTAAAATACTGCGTTTATGCCTATCATCATCATCATGTCAGCCGTGGGACGTCCACTGCTAGACATAGGCTTTTATTTGCTTAGAAATCTATAAAATCGTCATTCACTTGAGTTGGGCGATGTGACAGCCATTAAAATTTCCATCCGTTCTTGATGGTATCTACTACCCAATTATTTCTAATACTAAAACATAGCTAAGTATCTTGACATTATACAGACATTATATATCTTCACATTCTCCAACATATGAATATGCCATGAAGACCCCAACATAACGATAGAAAATGTACCACGATAATCGTACAGTCTCATACATCGCTTTGAATTTAAATGATAACAGCTCAATGACTAATAGAAAGTGGGGGCAAAGGGGTCAGCAGAGCTATAACCCAGAGAAATAATAATCAATTTTGATTGCTTATGGCTACTTGCATCTGTCCCCGCACTATCAAAATGGCCTCTAGTGATGTGTCGTTCTGTAGAATGGGTATCGTTCGCACTTTACTATTTTGTTATATTATGTTATTGCCGGATGCTGTTAACAGGGAAAGCTGTTATAGATATTGTTTGTGTGTATGTGTCAATAATAAGGCAAGTTTCATGGAACAAATAAACTGAATATAAGTACCCACACCCTAACCCCTACAGATTATATCCATTTTGAACCTCAAAAGACGATACGGTTGGCGAAGTGGCTGAGCGATTACTGCGCTGCATGTCGCGGGTTCAATTCCTGCGTGTGTGTGATTAGGGTGTGTGGGGTCGTTAGACCTTACTGCCCACACGATAAAGAAGAATTCCCGCGCGGTACAAATATTTGTATAGCCTAAAGACATTTGTTCCAGGTGGTTTGTGTACATGAATTTATATGTTAACCTTTTGATAATTTAACGTCGGTAAAGTTTTTAATATAAAATCTAATTTCAGAATCAAATCTTAATTGTAATTTTGTATACAACTAAAAGTAAATAAACCAAACCAAACCAATGAACTAAAGGTAAATTAATCGGAACAAAGTTCAAAATACAAAAACTAGACCAGGGGGAGAAATCATTTTATAATGAGACAGTTCAACTTTTGTCTCCGAATAATCTGCGCGTGTCAAATCCAAGACTGCGGTTTAAATTTCAAAACTTGCACAATTCTCTCTTGCACAAAACCGTTAGAACATCTATGAAGTGGAACAGTCGTGTGTGCCTACCAGGAATTGAACCAATAAACGTTCAGTTCGATGCAATTTAACTGTAAACTTCTCTGAAGCAGCGAGGGAACTGTAAGGTATCCAAAATCTTGGGTGAAGTTTGGAGGTATTGGAAATTCTGTTTTGGAATATTGTTGTAGGATAATATTGTTAGAATTTTTGTTACTCAGAATAAAATAATAATACATACATACCATCACGCCCTTATTCCCCGAAGGGTTAGGCAAAGGTGTACCAATGCACACACACAGTTCGCCGGTATGTTTAGGTCCCATGTAATAGGGGGTGAGCCTATTTATTTATTTATTAAAAAAGGTCCACCAACAGCTTCTATGTGTTACATTTATACCTATAAGTATTGGTTATTATGTCCGGGACTCACACAGTCGCCAATAACAGGTTAACCAACATTTACAAAAATAAGCCTAGCCAATTGCCATTAACCGGGCACAAATCCTAACTCCAAGCTGCTACTGAGAATAAAAATACTTATACCACTAAAAAACCAACCAGTACTGTAAATAAGAATACCAGCCTATTATTGCATCACTGCAGAGCAAAAGCCTCTTTTCATACAGAAAAGGCACGACCAATGATCTGCTGCTTAATGCTTGTTCGAAGTAAATTGGCAATTTCAAACTCAACTATAAGTGCAGGTTTCCTACTATATTTTCTTTCACTGATTGCAGTGATGTCCAAGATAAACTTAGAAAGTACATATGAATTGAGAAAGCCACATTGGTACTTGCGCAGTATCGAACCTTTAACAGTAAGCTACCTTATTGCTGAGTGTTATATTATTGTTCCATAACAACAATTGTATGGGATATTTTTTGCACAATAATAATTGTCTTTTATGCGAACGAAGTGGCATGCAGAAGCTAGTCCTACTAACTTACTAATATTACAAATGCGAAAGTTTGTGACGATAGATGGATGAAGGTTTGTTACTCTTTCACGCTTAATTGGCTAAACGGATCTGGATGAAATTTGGTACTGAGAAAAGATTGTAGTGTGGAATAATACATAGGGTACTTTTATCCCGGAAAAATGTACGGTTCCCATCATCATCTGCTTAGCCTTTTACCAACTGCGTTGGGGTCGGCTTCCGAACGCGTACGGAGCGCGTCAAAAGCGTACGGTTCCCGTGGGATAATATATCAATTTTGACGCGGATGAAGTCGCGGGGACATGTTAGTACTAATTAAAACGATTGAAAAACCAACCAGCCTTAATCCAACAAAAGCGGACCACATTAAAATTAATTCGATTTGCATTTTCAAACGTATTTACATGACAACAAATCACTAACAGTATTCTGAACCAAATTAAAGTACAATCATGAATCACACGAGTCAGTTAATTTGAACTGATAATTTACACTTATTAGTTAACAGCTCGTTAACATCGTGTCAAAATGAATTACCTACTGTACGAAATGATAAATTATTTCGAATTAGTTGATTGGTGATTCGAATTTGAAAATTTGTTCTGCGGTGTTATAATTTGACCGGCACGAGGTGTATCTAGTTCTTTTAATAAAACTGAAGGTGATGAAAATAATACCAGCCTAGTATTGTCCCGCTGCAGGGCAAATACCTTTTCTTGTACAAAGAAATCATGAGCATTGATCACCACGCTTGCTCAAGATGACATCCTTCGCCATATCAAACTACCTTTTGGAATGGGGAACTAGATTCAATTTTTTTGACTTTGATTGGCAATTTCAGACTTACATTATACATTAACTATTAGTTCAGGGATCCTCAAGACCTTTACCTTTACCAGGATTTTATTACAGAATAGAACGACGATGGCAGCCTCAATCCTGTTGATCTATTTTGAAACAGCGGGTTGCGTCTGAATTGGCAAGCCATTAAATAAAAAATAAGGGTATCAGACAACCAGAAAGTTGAAGCTAGTAGCTGATTTTGAACAGTAGGTTTCTACGCAATCGCGTCTTAATTAAAATCAACAAAATATTACGAATTTAGGTTACATCATTCATGTTGAATCTACGGAAACAATATAACAAATCGTCATTCGTCTATGACACAGAAACTATAGTTAACACAAAGTGTATTTATTGCGAATGTAAATAAGGTCGTATTTAGATCACAGAGCACAAGAACCTTCAACTTTATATATGTAGAAGTGGTCAGCTTATTGGAAAACAAACAAGGGAATGTAGAGCAACCATATTCTTCAAGCTCATATTTCAGCCAGTTTAAAGTAAGCACTCCACAGTCGAACCCTTTAAAGTCATACATCATAGTGACGGGTACAGACCTGGCACAGTGCCAGTTGATAGCAATGCTGATTGACTTATAGCCCGAACGTAATAGAGCAACGGATTAGTTTTGTGTGAACCCGGCGTTAGATTTCATGCGGCTTGTAGGTCTTGCTCTTTGAACGCTCTGCGGTTGTTTTGAGGTTGTTTTTGTTTGTGTTGCGGTGTGGGATAATATGGCAAACGGTCGTTGACCTGTCTAAATATTCTAGCGTTCTTTATTTAAAATTTTTAAAAAAGATAGTTAAGTCTTCAAATTCAAACTATTTTTTATATCGAATAAACCATTTACAGAGGACCCATTCGAGATAATTTAATGACGATGAGGTACATTCTATCTCTGTCTCAGTTTGTCAAAAATTGTAATTTGATTGTCGCTAAGTTGAGATTGCGACTAGAATTTAAACGGTTTTACTTACGACAATTGGCCTTCTGGTATTTTTGAACTGTCAAGGTGTCAGAAAATCTGACAGTTGAAGCTAGTTTCTAGTTTCAAACAATAGGTTCGCATGGAATAGAACGAGCAAGAAACTACGTGGATACTTTATGTGACAAATTTTGGTCACCTAAGTCATTCAGGTTAAATCAATGTAACAAGGCAAGCTCGTTTAAAGAAGTCGTAGGAAATAATATAAAAATAATAAAAACAACACTAAATTAATATACCTATACCTATTGTATCGGTGAACACGTGTTAGGTACTAATGAAAAACCCTAAAGTAGACTAGTTGAACACGCCCAAGGCATCAGGTCTGCCTTTGCACAATGTATTTTTTTTTCATAGTGTGCATAAAGTTTGAGTAAATAAATAAATAAAAACTTTAAACAGGACAGTTTTTTGTTCAGAATGACAAAGGGCGATGGCCGCTGAGCTATATCAACTGCCAAACTACAACACTGATGTCGAAAATTGAAAGTTGCAGAGCTAATTAGAGCTAAAAGCCTTGCCGGTATGAGTTCCAGATAAACAGCGTTGTTTTGTTGAACTGTCGGAGTTGAAATTGGGAAGGTGTAAATACTGGAAATCGTTGTTCTCAAAAATAAGACTGAAATTTTCCTGTATTTGCTTCGTTTTTAGACACAAGCAAATTTTTCGCTGAAGGGGTTCATACGTTCAGCGAATTTATATAACGTTAGTTATGTATATAAGTAGATATGCTTAAAGAAACTAGATAGAGGTGAAACTAGAGGAGCAGTTCTACTAACTTATAAGAACGATCGCGTTCTGTCAATCCCAGTCTGTCAAAAATGCCTCAATTTAATCTATATGTTTTGACATTTAGATGAGATTGTGATTAGATTTTGCACGTTTATGATTAGTGGAATGGGGTTTTAGGTTTGTATATTATGGAGAAAATAATATGAACTTCGGTCGCGATTACAGTCATCCACGTTTTTTGTCGTATCGTAAAAAAGAGACTGTTTACTGGGTAAAGTTTAATAGTAAATCTCAAAACGTACACAGGAGATATTATTACAGTGCACAAGTGTGTAGGTACACCATCACAGTTGCATTTCATGTTCCCTCATCATCACAGACCGATAAGACGCAAAACTAGGGTGAGATCAGGTGTAGGACTAACAGCTTGACGTACTTTCGTGGGTCTCTCAACACCAACTGTCCAAAGTCAGAACTGCTTCTGAGAAGTATCTATGGGAACAACTCAATTTGCCCTACCTGGGAATTTAATCTTGGACCCTACTCTAAACAGTCGCATTTACGACAACAAGACAACGAGGCAGTCAAAAACAATCTTAATACATACGAAGACACTGCCACTTTTTTCAAAGCCATAGCCAAAAAAACAACCTCAAATCCACACACAGAGTTCCACAGTCTCACAATAGTGCCAGTATATTATTTTTTAGCCTCGACAGTGCTGTCCATAATCTGGACACGGTCAGCAGACCAGGTTGGCAATACGCCAAGCATGCACATCATTTTATCAAGATCTGTTCACGACGTGTTTTTGGGAGTTCCTGGAACGAATAATAAGCAGGCAGGCCATTGCAGGTAGTATTTATGGTATTGTCATTGAGAATTTATTTATTTTTATTACTGCGCCAGGTATGTTATAAAATAGGTTTCGTTTTTGCCAAATTGAGCCAAATTTTGACCATTTTTCGAAGTAATTGTGATGTTTTGGGATGCTTGACGCTGATTAATATTTAATCTATTCTAAGAATAAGTTTTGGATGTACAGCCAAAGGCGGTTGACCACTTTTCAACTCTATTACTAAGGGTGTAAAGTAGTTAACCGTAACGGTCCGCGATGGTGTCTATATAACTGTTTATTGCTGTATAATAAAGTAACACGAAATGTTAAATGTTTGTATCAAAAATAGATTTCCAACAGTCATATCAAAGCCGAAGTCAAATCATTTGTTTGAATTAGACAATTTAAAAGCCACTCTCGACCCTCACACACAAGAAAAAAACGATTAAATCTAGTTGTCCCTTCCAAAAGATAGTTTCATATAGAGAAGAACGTGCAAGAAACTCCATCTCATGTATTATCAAACGTTCCATCCCTACATAAATAATACATAAACAGTTCTAACAGTTTGTCCTACAATAGTTTGAAGACAGACTCACTGCGTGGGCTGCCTACCTTTGTGTAACTTTCTGAAAGCCATGAAACATTCAAGTTTATATCAAATCATGTAAATAGTTTAACACTGAAGGGAACTCGTAAGCCAAAGTGGCTTCTAAACACGAAGCGAATATAAGCTGCTTAGCAAACTATAAGTTGAAGTTCATCTTGGGTATAATCTGGAAAATATGGGTCAACTTAAATGTCACTGCTACTGGGCAAAATTGTTGGTGTGTTGAATGATGTGCCTAGTTAGGTAAAGGTGGGTGTATAATGCTCTCCTACTAATATTATAAATGCGAAAGTTTGTAAGGATGGATGGATGTTTGTTACTCTTTCACGCTTAAACGGCTAAACGGATCTGGATGAAATTTTGCACAGAGATAAATTTTAGTCTGAAATACACATAGGCTACTTTTCATCTCGGAAAAATGTACGGTTCACGTGGGATAGTATATCAACTTTGACGCGGACGGAGTCGCAGACAGAAGCTAGTTCATGTATAAACTGGCATTATGAAGAGGTAAAATTGTATGTTTGTTTGTAACAGGCAATCTTTGACAGTACTGATCCGATTACAACCATTCTTTCACAGATTGAGATATTACTGAGGAATGCCATAGGATATATATTATGTTATGGTGACCTTAACTTACACAAGGACAAAGGCGTGGACTAGTTCCGATTCCTGAAAGCCAGAATTAATAGTGGCGACCAAGAGAAGTGCTGAGGCAGTGACTAATCCCCGAGGGCCGATTCAAGTGACGACACGGTTGGCACAGTGGCTGAGCGATTCACTGCTACGCTGCATTTCACGGGTTCGAAATATTTACATGGCCTGCAGATAGTTGTTCCGGGTCTGGCTATATGCGTATGTGAGATTATAATATGTATGTTAACACACCCATGATACAGAAGTTTGTTGAAAGGGTCAAGGTTTAAAAAATTGGCCCCAAACCAATTTTTTTTTTATACAACTAGGACATACGATTACTAACGTAAACTCACGCCTTTTTCCCATAGAGGTAAGCAGAAACCACAGAACGCTACCTTTCGCTTCGTCATACAAGCACGCCGGTTATGAGTACTGCGTACTCGACCTTTCAGGAAATAAAATTAGAACAGTCATCAACAAAACTAGTTTCAGCATTATAACCAAAAATAAGGATCCAAACATAAAGGTATCTTCAAAGTCCAACTTTTAGTTGCTAAACCCAAAACACAAACGTTTGCTACAAACAGACTAGAAGTTCGCTATGTTTGGCACGGTGCTGCGGTTATCGCGGTTGACAGAAAACCCGATAGGTAGCTCCAAAGTTTGGAGTTTGCACGGATTTGAAATGGAAGTGATGCGTTTGGTTGATATTGGCCAGGCGGACCTGGTGGTATGTGTTTGGAGTGAGATTCATAATAACGACTAGATTCCGCCCGTGAATTCGTTCGCGCGAATGTTGGTTATCGGTGGTGTTCTTGTCGTGGCACCTAAATTCTTTTTCTAAAATAAAAGTAGGCTAAGTTACTCCTTATAGAATCAGCTATCTGCTAGTGATATGTGAGTGAAAGTGCATTCAAAATTGGTCTGCTAAAATCTACAAAAATGCGAAACCAAAAAATTCTTTTTTTTACGACCTTGTAAACCTTTTATAAGCTTTTAGTGAAACGTTGTTATTTTGATAGTACAAACAGACATTTAATTTTATTTGCATGTATTAATACATTTCAGTTTACCTCTGAGTATTACCTGCCTACCTGTACAAATTTTACCTTTGATTTAAAAAAGGGCAAAAGTAATTGTTTGCTATAAAATAACCTTCTGTAATATTACTACTGGTCTAAGCACCCGCTTTTCATGCACGAGAGTTTGTGGGTCCAGTACCGAGCAAGTATCAATTTATGGGTTCGTTTTTCAATTCATGTGTCTTTTGTCTTGGACATCACTGAAATCGGTAGAGGAAATAATATATTGTTAGGAAACCTAAACTTATAAACATAGATCTGAAATTGAGTTCAAAACCAATGCTAATCTCTTTTCTGCGCTAGAAAAGGCCATTGCACCGCACTGCAAAAACAATCTAGTATTTTCATTGTAATTACGACTTAAAAGGTACAATAGAATAGCTACAATAGAAAATCTGAATAGCTAAATTTTATCGCTACACTCATTGAAAACACTGCAACAAAACAATAAATAATATTAATGTGTCAGCTAACTTTTATGCTTTTTCACAACAATATCCCCATTCAGTGACCCCAACTCGTGCGGTATAAAAGGTCCCTTTGTGGGGGAAACTAAAAAAAATAAACAATAACTGCGACAAGGACTAACTTTGTGTGGGGAAATGCTTTTAGAAGAAAATAATAATATATTACTTACCTTGTATTTTTAGGGTTGCTTACGATATCGGTTTTTTTTGTAAAAAAAAAGGTGCTTTGAAATGTTTTAATGGGCGGTGTCGATTTAAAATCCTATGTTGCAAAGACTTTATTGAAAGCGTATTTTTTAAATTGTGTGATGCATTTAAAATATGTATTGTATTATCACAACGAGTGGTCTTGTAAATCCTACTATTATTGTAATAATATTGTAAATGTTGTAATGTATGAACTGCCTCGTTATGCTAGTGGTACTAAGCGCGGCTGGTACGCTACAGGTCTTGGGTTCGATTCAAACACATTTTATTGGGTGTTTCTATGAAATTCTTGGTAACAGCTAGGAGTTGGTATTAGGCTCGCCCCTACTGCCATTACCATGTGACCTAAAAACATACCGACAGACTGTGGGTGAACATTAGTATACCTCTGCCAAACCCTTTAGGGAATGCAAGGGTGATGGTGTGTATGTGTACATTTTAAATTAGTTAAACATATCGTACTATCACAAGGAGTGCTTGATAAATTCTTTTGAGCAAATGAAAGCCTGCTGGTGTTGTAAATTCAACTATTGTAGTAGGTAGTAAGTAGGATAATTTTAGACTACCACTCGGGTACAGCCACAGGCAATACCTAGTAAGAAAACTAAATAGAAACCCTAAGTATAAGATGTTGATTCTAAAGTATTCTAGAAAATACTAGTTACTTATAAAATCCTCAGTTCAAACAAAGTAATCATGTAGGGAGGTGTAGGGAACAAAGCAGATATTATTTGCTTTTGTATTTACAAAAGAACTGACTATGTTTGATTGTTCACATATACCCATCATAACAGACATAGATTTATACATTAAATTAACATTATTTTTAACATTACATTAATCTATACAAATAAATACAAATTGAAGTGACTACTTGTAATCACTAAGTGCATAATTATATAAAAGTTTAAACGATACTTACACCAATTACCTAAATAATTTTAAATTGTGTCTGTCTGTTTCTTCCGGCTAATCTCTGAAATGGCTACACCGATTTTGACGGGACTTTCACTCGTAGATAGCTAACATTATAAGGAGTAACAAAGGCTACTTTTATTTAACATTGTTATGTTTTATAACTACAACGAGAACGAAGTTGCGGGCAACAGCTAGTCAAAAATATAAATAACACCAAGTCCTTATAAAGACCTTATAACAGCTATTCATATTTCTATATCATTTATAGAACAAAAACGATCCCAATCACACTATCCCTGACCACCAAACAATTAAAACAGTTCCCCGACCAATTTCAACTTCTCCCTAACATTTTGTTACGCTCCCCGCGTTTCGGAATCAACTAGGTACGTTTCTGCTGCGTTATCAGTTTGTTGACCTATTAATAATAATCGACTATTATTATAGTCCATTCGCTTAAATAGTGTCGCGGTTTGAGAATTGTCGCGAGGAAAATACAGTGAAACCTGTAGATACCATTGAATAATCCCTAACTATTACTTAGTATGTAAACAAGCTATACTCACCAAAGCTATAATCTTCCACAAAGCAGCAGTACACCTAGCAGTAGAGCCGTGCTATGATTGGCCCAGCTCAGTCCAGGCTATGATTATTACACACCAGGGGGCAATCCCTGTATTTCTAAAAACCTTCATATTTCAAACCAGTCTATCAAAAATACCTGTAATTTATATACATTCTTGACTTTGATTGTCGCTAGACGAAATTGTGATAATATTTTGAACGGTTTTATTGCGGAATCGGCCTTCAAAAGTATTGCAAGGATTGTACCCTAGTAGTACCTAGTTTTCCTAATTTTGAATCTTACTTTAATTTACTTTTTTCTGACTTTCAGGATTTGCAGTGGTTGGGAATATTTTTAATGGGCCTGTCCCTTTAGCTCTATACTCCATTCGTTATTACATTTGACAAATATCGATATGACTTTAATGTAAGTATGTACCTACCTAATAAGTTTTATTGTATCACCGAAATGTTGATTTGTTGTTGATAACTGCCCCGTTGGTCTTGTGGTCGCAAGTGCGACTGCTGTGCAAGTATCATGTATCTCTGTATCCTTTGTTGAAGATCCTAAATAAATAAAATTATCGATTAAATTCAAAATGTCCGTATAATTTAATTTCTATATGCCATTAGGTGCACCCTTGCTCATTGTGTGGACAAACTTTACTAGCAATACTAACTATTAATTAATCCTGGTCAAATAACAGCCAGTAACAGAGATAGCAGCTTCCTCCAAATAATACCGTATTATAATAATAGATACGGTACATGCAAAATGGTGGAAGGTGTGAACGATTAGCGGAATTATATTACTTAAATATAGACACAGCAAATAACTTATCATTGAAAGCAGGACTTTAAATCGTGTATATTAAAATAACTTTTAGAATGATAAGATAAATAATATTCATACTATGTAGTTTGTAAGTTTACCTTGGACATCGCTGACATTAAGAAAACCCATGCGGGTGGGGCGTGCCCACCCCAGAATGGTCTTGTGCCTACCCCAGGCTGTAGGACTCACCTTCAGCCTGACCGCATTGCATCGCATCGGCCATGGCATCTCAGGGGCCAGACCCCCCCCTGAAAACTAGCTCTAGATATGCCAATGAGAAAACCTAATTTTATAATTACTATAACTCTGGAATCTCCAATCAATCTTGAGCAAGTGTATCTAGTGATAAAAAAACACGGTTAGAATTTTGAAGATGATTCTGGCCGGGCTACTGCTACTGCCGTGTCGGAGTATTGACCATTATTCACATAAATATTTTTGTACCTATAGGTATGGGCACGATGAAAGGGAAATCGACACACAACCTGTATTCATAGATACAGTAAGTACCAACCTACTCCCATAGGTCGTAGCGTGATGTTATTTTGCCTAAACTATTTCTCATGAATCAGGCTAACATAACACAAAAAATAATGTTTCAAATCCCGCTGGTATTTCCCGAAAATAGCACGCTTAAACCAACAAAAAATCTCTTCAGCTTTATTATATTAGTATAGATTAAAAGTTTAATACTGTCCCATTATTCTAAATGGTCGAGTAATAGGGTCGTTAGTGTTATAGACTTTCTAGAACACTCATAGGAATTAGACAGAGTGGAGCAAAAACTTTGATAGATTGCAGTCATCATCGTTAGGTCCTTTTATTTGTGGAATAGAAGGAATTTTATTCGAAGCGGTCTGGTCTATATCATTTAATATCCATATCCCTTGGGATAGTGCAAATGCTGGCTTGAATATATTTTGTATAACTTTATTTTTTGTAGATTCAACATTTTTTTTTTTGTATTGTGATGGTATACAGGACGGAATTGAAGAAGAAAACATGTTGAAAAAATATTTTGTGAATGTTTCAAGCGTCTACCTGTTGCAGTTATCAATATCCAGGAGAAACAAGCAAAAAATCAAGTTTGTTGTATGGGAGCCCCCCTAAATATTTATTTTACTCTAGTTTATTTAGTACTTATTTGTTGTTATAGCGGCAATAGAAATATATCATCTGTGAAAATTTCAGCTGTCTGACTATCACGGTTCATGAGATACAGCCTGGTGACAGACGGACAGACAGACAGACAGACGGACAGCGAAGTCTTAGTAATAGGGTCCCGTTTTACCCTTTTGGGTACGGAACCCTAATAAAAATTATATTACCAGCCTGTAATATTGTTATTACAGAGAAGACACGAGTATTGATTACAACGGTTTCTCAAGGGGGATTAGTGTTTTCAGACTTACATTAATTATTATAATATTAAGTCCATGTTTTCTTACGATGTTTTCCTTCACTGATGTCAGTAATGTCCAAGATAACCTTAGAGAGTAGATATACTTGTAGATAAAAAAATTAAATACAGGTATATTTAATGTGTGAAGAATGATATGAAAGAGAAAGGAGTGAGTGATAGCATGACGGCTGACAGGATGGTATGGAAGAAGAAAACGTGTTGCGCCGACCCCAAGTAACATGGGATAAGGGCAGGAAGATGATGATGATGATGACAGGTATATTTAATTATATGTAAAAGCAATATTGTATACCTTCTTTATTGACCAAGAGAAGACCAAGGAATGACCAAGAGCTCATAACCTTGCTTTTGCCAATAAAATACCAGGTTTTAGTACAACGCATCCCAACCATCATTTGGACCACACGAAAACTCCAAATATATTTAGAACTTAGTCTTAAACCGCGGTCGGACTAAGATAACGGTATCCAGACACCGGTGGTGTCCGGATCCTTAGCTCCGAATGCATGGAAGTTATCTCACTTCTCAACATCTGGACCGGATCCTTTGAAATGCATTCATCCTGGAAGTAATTGAAGATTAGTTTGGCTAGTGCATTGGATTTCTTGGAGTTCGGATTGTTATGTTTTCAGTTCAAGACAAGACAATAATTCTATTGTCTTGTTTTTTTTAACTAGGACGTGTGTAAATGTAATTATTTTCTCTCTAGTCGTAGTCGAACGTTTCAAACATAACAGTATTATTTACATCTGTCAACATTGTTCAAATTGAGTTTTAAGTGTATTACGCAATTACCACACTGTTTTCACTAAAATCCCTGCCGGCCTGTATTCCTAGTATGAACGCGCTAACGTTAAGTACTCGATTAGAATCGATATTATATTGGAAATACGGCTATCCATTACTATTATTGGTACAAAGGGCTGATGCCCGCAACTCTACGTCTCAGCGCGTATTTTGCTTATGGTATCCCTAGTATCTTGGTTTAATTTTATACGACAATCACAATCAGCATCAGCCATTGATATAAGTCAAGCCTGCAACGCGACATGTTTTCGATGCGCACTACTTAACTTAACGCGACTGAATCCGCAGGACTGTGACTAACCTTCAAACAGCCTTCAAACCAAATAAAATGTTATATGCGAAACGAATATTTCCAATTGCAAAATCGATTGAATTTACGTAACATTTACTTCGCGCGTTCATACTAGGCCCCCGTTTTCTCTATTTCTAGTATGCGCACGCAATTCCCTCATGGGGAAAAGGCTTGATTTTATGTATGTATGGATTTTATTGTGTTACAGCACCATTCAATCAAATACACCAGTCTCCCTCAATCATATCAGTGACGTCATCTTTGCTTAGATTTATCATTTGTATACTTACGACCCCCTATTCCTTTGCGAATACGCATTACCTTATCGCAAATGAGCGAGCGCTGTGTGTGATGCTCAAATGTTCGTTGGATGGCGAGATTATCAAGCAAGTATTTTGATGTTGTTTTAGATTTTGGGCTGCCATCACTGCCAGTATGTTTATGCTAGCCACATGGGGGCACATTAAAGACACAAATGTATATCCTCCTCAACTTTCATGGTAAGAAGTCCTTTTTTTTTAGTTTAAATAGTAGTAGAGCCCTTTGAGAAGGAGCTCGTCCAGGGAAGAACTACCACCGTACTTTTTTCTGCCGCAAAGAAGCGTTTGTAGGGTATGGGTGCTGGTGTAATTGAAACTTATTAATAAGTGAGACATGGAAATGAGGTATCGATATGTAAAAAATGGTCACCCATCCATGGACACCATACATTGCGCTCCAAAAATTCTGAATATTCTCGAACGTCTACTAATTAAATACCTTGTACCGAAATTCCCCAAAGACAAAGAAAACGACATTTAAATTGTAAATCATTCATTATGTAAATCTGCAGCACGTTTCAGTAAATCTTCATTTTGTAGTTTTCATTATTGGCGTATTGCAAGCATGAAATTGAGTTTGCGAAAAGGGTGCTTTTGGTTCCTTAACACTGCTTGCAGTAGAAACTAACTGGCAGAATGTGTCACCTAAGGAAAAAACGTTATGCCCCCGTTATATACTCGTTAATATTAATATAATATGGCAGATCTATCGCACGCTATCTCTAGAATTACCTGTCGGATAGAAAAAAGTCTTTTTTGTTTAAGATAGCCAGATTCATGAGGACTAGTATAGGTTATATAACATCACGCTACGACAAACAGAAAAAAAGCAGAAACCAAAGACGTAGCTGATTTCGGATAAATAACAACTTGAAACGGGTAGGGTTCTTTATTATTTTGACTCTCTTCTTTGAAACTGATGAAATGGTCACTTTTAATCCAGTGTCACCATATAATTATGTTAATATTAAGACGTTTTTATTGCTTTTAATAAATAATAGCAAGAATATATCTCTATTAGTGTCCCTAAATACTTTGATATCCGCACTGATTAAAAACAAAGATACCACAAAATCATTGCCATTAACAAAATATCTTACCTATCTAAATAAAAGCAACGACAATTGACTAATAACAATGTGACACAAACTAATGGAAAAGTTACCGTAACGTGTATACATAGAGGCGATAGTAATTATTGCAATAAGTCAACGTCATCGCGAGATTAACGATGAGGAATTATGATTGATTATAATGAGTATTGTATCACCGAACAAAGAAACTATTTAGTTTGTTCTGCCACTGATCGCGTGATACACGTGGAAAAAAATAAAAGAAAAACACACATACCAACACGCCTGTATTCCCCGAAGGGTTAGGCAGAGGTACCAATGGACACCCACAGTTCGCGGGCATGTTTAGGTGCCATGTAATAGGGGGCGAATCTATTGCCATTACCAGGCACGAATTCTAACTCCGAGCTGCTTCTGAGAAATTCATAGAAAAACCCGTTAACACTTTTTTCTCGACATGGAAAAAGGAACAAAAATTAACAAGGAATACTAAGGAACAATGAATTATTGCAATGGAAAAAGGTGACTATTAATAAAAACAGAAAATAAAAAAAACACAAAATATAATAAGTAGAACTATTGAGGCCGTAACATTAAATAGTAACAGGAACTTTGACCTTTAATATCTATACAACCAGAAGGATCCAAGGTATTTTTTAGAAAAACAATGACCGCAATAATCTATACATATAATAAAATTGTAGCGATGTCAAAACTGTACATTTAATATTTTTGAGAAAGAGTGATTGCTACGAGGTCGGGGAATGATTCTAATGCCGAAAATACAATTTTTAGAATTTTTGTCTGTTTGTCTGTTTGTTTGTTAGAGCATCACGCAAATACTGCCGGACAGATTCTGTTCAATTTTTGTATATATATTTCACATAGGCCAAATTTGACCGTAGGCTATAAATTATCACGCTATCTGCTTTAGGGGCTGAGCAATATTGCATTATGTTTTGTTCTTCTGCAGATTACATTGCGATTATAAAAATACGAGACTAAATATAAGAATACTTTAGGTAGCTGGGGCTTAAACTACTGAAATAATTATCATAACGCTATACCCTCAAGGAGCTAAGCAGTTAATCGTGACAGACTAGAACGGCTATTTTAGAGTATTTCCTATCGAAGCGTGTGGTCTAATGGTTCGATGACCGCCTTACAAGTCGCTGGGTTTGAGTTCGAACCCCAAAAACTGTTTTACTTTTTGTGATTTTTTAAATACATTTTTAATGCTAGAACATTTCCAAACTTTAATAAAATTGAAGTATGCATTCTTCCGCCATAACATTTTGCTTTCTTATTTTTCAAATAATTTATTATTTCTACAAAAAATAATGTCTATACAATCATAGTTTCATATAAACAATATTGAAGTCAAAATTATTCATTTATCGGAATCAAAAAATATAAACAAACTGATAGGTGTGGGAACGATAGTAGAGCGGAAAATATACGTAAAAAAATCTGTCTGTTTGACTCTTTAAATAAAATTTTGACAAAATAGTCTTTAAATGTCGGGCAACACATGGCTGTATTATATAACGCGATTGAATTATTTTCGCATCGATGATCTCCCTAACAATAATTTATACCAGTTGAGACATGTACAGTACCTTCTAGATACATCACTGAGTTCACTACCGGGAAGCAGGTACTCTGGCAGCTTCAAGTAGTCATGAGGTGGTGGCTGTCTTCCTTCCCACAATCTACTTCTCTCTTTGGGTGGTGGGTTTTGTAATAAATAGTGAGGCTATTTGGGTATTTGTAACAAATAATGGAGTTAGGTAGGTAAGCATTATTGCATTATGTTTATTGTCCGTGAAGATTTTACCACGGAACTGTTATAAAATACATAAAATATTGAAGATTTTTAACATAATATTTATCCTATGAAATAAAAATCATGAAGTCATAGCCACAAGGAGTTAAGCAGTTAATTGTGTAATAGAATTTAATATAAGACCGATTCTGGCCACGACGGCTAATCTTAAAGCAGACTAGCCAATGCAGGAGATATTAAAATGCACAAGTGTGTGAGCAAACGCTCCCTCTTTTCTAACTCTCATAGTCCGACGTGTCGGCAATCCGACACAATCGGGGAGAGATCAGGCGCAGCACCAACGGTTTTACGTGCTTTCCGAGACACGTGAGTGTCACACCACCAACGTCCGTATTCCGGGCTGTTCCTGAGAAATTCGTAATGGAAAAACCCATTACCCCACGATCAACAGTTTTGCTTGCCACCACGAGACCAACGGGGCAGTTCAAATATGACATGTATGGGAATAGTTATTTTTAGTTAATTGTTACGTAAATAAAGTGAATAGTTTCGCTGTTTAATGAAAACCATGTAAAATATTTTGTGTGGGTTCAATTCCAATCAATTGTTACTTTTTGTTATTATGATTTCAATATTATAATAAAACAGGTTTAGGCGGGTTTAGTTTTTCCCCTTACATAACTTTAAAAAATATGCATGGTTCGACTGAAGAGGAATGACCGGAACAGAATTCTTTTGATTCCACAATTTCTAGCTACGCTAAGAATATTTTTCGTAAGTAAAAAACGGCGCCTCAGACTATTTAAAGAGTTACCAAGTTATATCGATAGTAGGATCGCCGCAATACCATGATGCTCTGACGCAGGTATTCTCCGGACATATTGACATGAGACATGAGGACGCGCCAGAGTGATATCACTGTGAGGATCATCCGGTGGACACGGTGAAGCATAAGGTGGAGGTCTGCCCTGCTTTGGCGGAACACCGCCGTGTCGTCATAGAGGCGATCAACGGCAACGGGCCTGCGGTTGGCGAGCGTTGGGTGGCTCGCCGTCCGATCAGAACCATACCCGTGCCGACGCCGCGTTGTGTTTCACACACGTCTCAAAGAGATATCAGCACAGAAGACGGGACCCACTAGGGCCAGTGCCTGCCACGGTTGCGGAATTTGTTTGAAAGACTCACCGCAGCTCTGGAACGCGATGGGCATTAGGAGAAAACGGATGGATTTTAGTCAGTAAGAGTCTGACACTCCCTTCCGCCAGAACGGAAAAACTCATATAACTATTTTTCATAATTAAAAAAGAAGTATCACCGCACCGTGGGCCTACCAACCTCGACACTTCATACAAGTGTCGTACGATTTATCTGCAAACGTTATGTGTGCAATACTATACTGTCTGGGCTGCGCTACGCTACCAAAAAAGCATACTTCTATTCCAATAGCTAAACAGAAATAAATTAGCTACAACAGGACCAAAATTAATTAAACCTATACGTACCTATATAAAAAATATCTCTCAGAGTTCAAGCTTTCACGATACATGTAGAATCATGCATCAATCATTAATCATGCATCGCATGCAGAATTTCTTCTAATAGGTAGGTACTGTCAACAGACCATATTCTGCATGCTTAAAAATGAACTTCAAAATGAAAATAAAGGTTACCTATTACCGTCATTCTGCAATAGATGAAAGGTAATTTGAGAGGTAAATCTTTGCTAAGCCTTTTAATAAGTCATATGCTTACTGTTTTTTGCCCATACTTTTTCCCAACAACATAATTATATTAACTTGGTTGTAACACGAAGTTCAGATTTAGTTGGCAGTTGCTCTGATTACAAGATTCATTTCTACGGTTTTGATACTAGACAGATCGAAGCTACGATGTAAGTGTTAAAGCAGAACCCATTAAAAATGCTTTTCAACGGTTAGAGAAAATTAAAATATGTAAATAAGTAAATTTTGACACCACATCACAGTATTTTCGAAAGGAATAGTAAAGCCATATAATATACCCTCTGCATAAATATGTTTTAATCCCAGGTATGGCACAAGCTCATTACCAACCGGACAAAAAATGAGACTCGGGCGTCTACTGACTAATTTCTAAAACCCACAGTCGTAACTATTATTTAACTTAGAAACCATTTGACAGTTGGAAGACTATGAAGACATAGTATTCAATCCTTAATTGGTTAAGTAACACTAAGGCTGACGTGAGCGAAGCCGCGGGCAACAGCTAGTGATAGAATAATTATGTAACTTTCGACTTCGTTACTTGTCTATGTTATCTTCTTACACGCTTCATAGTTTATACCATATAATTATGTTTCATAGAATAACATGGTAAGAAATAGTTTAGTATTCCTACTAACATTATTAATCTAGTCCTACTATTCTACTAATATTATAAATGCGAAAGTTTGTGAGGATGGATGGATGGATGTTTGTTACTCTTTCACGATCTGAATGAAATTTTCACTGAGATATATTGTAGTGTGGAATAACACATAGGGTACATTTTATCACGGAAAAATGTATGGTTCTCGAAGCATAATATTACAAATTTGTAATATTTGCACAATTTAGTATCATAGAAACCAATATATGAAAAGAAATAGGTCACAATCACTAAACAAACTATCATTTTCTGTGACTCCAATATCAATAACTCCGCAAACACCAAACAGTATCCCTTTCAAATAATAACAGATGAAGTTAACTTAACTATTATTTGAGACCAGTAGTCACTCAATTTTGGTCTGATGAACTATTTCATCTGTATTGGTTTTCCTAACTTTAGTTTGTAAGTTTGGGTCGCGGAGTTTGGACTACGCTAACTGTCTTCAGGATTTATTGACTGGACTGTGTATAGCTGTGTTGGTTTGTACGTGGTCTTCGTAATATTGCTCGCCTCTTAAGCCTGAGGTTGTTCGTCTGGTACAAGTACCAATAATGTAACTTTTTCAATTCATTATTATGTGGTGTCTAAGTTTGTCTTGGTATCGTGTTCTCCAGGAACTGGGTTGTGGAGGTCAGATAAGCAGTCGCTCCATGTAAAGCACTGGTATTCAGTTGCATCCGATTAGGCTGAAAGCCGACCCCAACATAGTTGGGAAAGGGCTAGGCAGATATAAATAATAATGCATATATCAAAGTTTTATTTTCAATTTAACATGATCAAAGGTGAGAATGCTAAACCGAATAGACCTTCTTCGAACCTAACCTAATTTAAATATTAAAAAAAGAATCAATAAAACATTCCAACATTCCAAATTCAAAACTAAATGCATAGCCAAAAGCCAAAAAAAGAAGAAAACATATGACGTCACATTACTCGCCAAGATTCAAAAACAAAAAAGCATCGTTCATCCATTACGGAGAAAAAATACTAAGAATTCTTTTAACACCATTCGAGAACATTGTACGGAGGACATTTACGCCTCAAGGGAAATTAATAGATGTATCAGGGACTCCCAACATGCGTTACAGCCAATAAAAAAATTCTTCCTCGACTTGAGTATGAAAAATGAACGGGATACAGCGGATTTGTTTTGACAACCCCTGGATGATTTTGATGGATTTAAATGTGTTCATATTTTATGTAACTGAATCGTTAGCCTAGTGGTTTTAAGCGTGCTAGAGGTCTTGGGTTTGAATCCCAGGTCGAGCAAAGTGTTATTGGGCTTTTCTATGAAATGCTTAGTTAAGTAGCAGATCGGAGTTAAGATTCGTGCCCGGTTTATGGCAATAGACTCGCCTCTCACACATTCATGGGTGTACATTGGCACAATTCTGCCTTCCCCTTCGGGGAATACAGGCGTGATGGTATGTGTTTATTTAATATAACTAAAGTGAAAAACATGTATATAAATATTTTAGAGGCGGCACGGTTGACTGCTGCGCTGCGTCTCTCGGGTTCGATTGTCGGGTAGAATAAATCTTTAAAATGGTCCACGGGTAGTTGTTTATGTATGTGATTTAATAAGTTCGTAAATACACACAGGAGATATTCGTAGTGTGAGGCAACGCTTTTATGAAAAGAAACCAAATATAAAAAAGAGGAATATTTGTTTCACAAGAAATAAAAAGCAATTTACATGGTTGGGAGGGCTTTGCAAGTAACCTGTGCATCGGTTAAAATCTTTGAAAATGTTGTTTCAAAATGGTACGCAATCTCTCAGTGTTGAGGCAAAGTTGTCAACGTGTTAGCAACTTTGCCCAAACTCTGCTTTGCCATTTTATTTTGGTACCTGTTTTATATTTAACTTTTACAGGTAGAATTGATTGTTTATTATTGTTTTTAAAGGTTCTTATTAATACTGTCTTTTACAACACCAATTTCACAATTGATGATCTATTCTATTTGTATACACGTCCAATTTTTTTTTACATATTTTAATCTAATTATTACTCATCATCATCAGCCTACAACAGTCCACTGCTAGACATAGGCCTCCCCACTTGCACGCCTTAGCTCGATTCTCGGCAACTCTCATCCAGTTGCTACCAGCTACCTTGCGAAGATCAACGCTCCACCGAGCCTGAGGGCGTCCCCACCTTACGCTTGCTGATTCACAGTCTCCAATCAAAAACACGTGGTATCACTCCAATCAAAAACATAAGTGTCGGAATGACCCTGCGGTTAAGGCGCCCGCCTCTCATGCACGAGGTTGTGAGTCCGAAACTGGGTACGGGCAAGTACCAATGTGACATTTTCTAAGTCATGTGCAGTTTCTAAGTTTATCTTGGACATCATCGACATCGGTTACCATGGCACAGGCCCTTGAGGCGTTGTAGAAACTCTGACACTAGAGTGTGTGGGGTCGTTAGACCTTAATGCCCATACGATAAAGAAGAAGATCAAAAACACGTGTACCGGTTCTACGGCCAATATTTCCCGCTCATTACCTACCACTTCAGCTTACTTATTCTATGAGCCAACTACTACCACTTCTATGAACTATTACTAGGTATGTGGAAGTAAATAACACACGAAAACTATTCTGCAACATGATCAGTTTACATATATGAAATATACAGGAAAATCAAATGCAGCACAGCAGTTTCTGAACATACAAACAAAACATACATAAACTGTGTGTTCTAACTTTTGCTGAAGCATTGATATCTTGCTTGTAGACCAATAACAGTTGAACAACCACTTATTCAGACACTCAATTACCAACCTTAATATGTTAGAAATAAGGAATGAAATGGTATCTATAGAATTATCAAACGAGAAGCAATTGAGGCCATCATGCTATGAGGGTGGATGCATGTGGGATACTTTTCCCGTTATGTAAGTAGGTAAAAAAAGTTTTCGAAATCACGTTATAGTAAGTGCATCAGTAGCCTAGTGGTCCTAAGCGCGACTGCTTCTCTAGAGGTCTTGGGTTCGAATCCTAGGTCGAGCAAAGTGTTATTAGGTTTTTCTATGAAATTCTCAGTAGCAGCTTGGAGTTAGGTTTTGTGCCCGGTTAATGGGAATAGGCTCGCCCCCTATAATAGGGGAATGGAACCTAAACACACCATCGCCATTATAGGCGTTCATTGGTACACCTCTGCCTCAACCTTCGGGGAATACAGGCGTCTTGGTATGTAATATTTTTACCATTAAAACTTTGTAAATCTTAGATTTTATTGGAAAATCTTTGAATTATTATTTTCTGTTTTTAATCATTATGAATAGCGATGTTATCGATGTTGACTTCTGCACGACCATGCGACGTATTTCATAATGTACTTAATCACTGAAATAATAAACAAACTTACATGAAACTGCATACATTAATTGTGGTTACATGTTCGTTAAACACAAACTCAATATATTCTGCATATTAATGTGAAAACCATTCATTACCCATCGGGGTTTTAAAAAGGTAAATGATCCAAAGTTTGCATTTAAATATTTAATTAATTCCAATGTAATGATCAAATATTAATGGACCTATAGATATTTAATTTAAATAACTGAAACCACAAAGCCTGTACCAGTTTAACGGTTTATTAATATGGAAAAAGTACATGACCACATGAAAGTACATACATACTATTAGGCCTGTATTCCCCGAAGGGTTAGGCAGAGGTGTACCAATGTGGTGTACAAACTCCACCGGTATGTTCAGGTCTCATGTAGACGGAGACGAGCCTATTGCCATTAACCGGGCAAATCTTAACTCCGAACTGCTACTGATAATTTCATTGAAAAACCCAACAACACTTTGCTCGACCTGGGAATCGAACCCAAGACCTCTAGCGTTGCAGTCGCGTTTAGGACCACTAGACTAACGAGGCAGTTCATGAAAATAGTTATTTTCTAACTTTTACATTACTTTAAAGTTAGTTCTAATAGGAGTATAAATTGACTGCATGTGAGTCCTGGGTTCGATATCGAGGTCGCGCAAAATGTTATTGAATTTTTCCATTAGGCTTATCTCTGTAGCAGTTCGCAGTTCGGAAGTTTGTGGTGTGACACTGCAGTGTCTCTACTCACTAAAGCAAGTAAACTATGGTCCTGCATCTGCCGGCTTATTCTGTAAGAAATCTCCCTCAGTGAATTAAGGTGAAGTGAGGTAAAGCTGGCTGGCTGGCTATACGATGCTAGGGATTGACAGGTCGCCACACACTCACTTCACGGAAGGAGGGTTTTACAGAATAACACCGCTGATCTCTTTGGTTGTGTCGAATTTTCATGTTATCGGACTATCAGCGTGAGGAAAGACAGCTAAAGTCAAATAAGTAGGTTTAATTCTAAATTCTACGCAGATATAGTCACTAGATTTTATCCTGGAAAAATGTACCATCCCCGTGGGATAATGTCAAATTTGACGCAGACGAATTCCGGGGCTGAAGCTAGTCTATACTAATATTATTAAGAGGAAAGATTTGTTTGTTAGTTTGTACCGAATAGGCTCCGAAACTTTTGGACCGATTTCGTCCATTTTTTCCCTAATGATAGACGCTACACTACTCATGATACACTACTCCTGAGTAACATGGGGTATATAATATCACGCTACGACCTACGGGAGCGGAGCAGTAAGTAACGAATGACGTAACGTAACGCGGGTAAAATAACACACGCAAACGTCGTCGCGGGAATTTTGTTAGTTATCATTTAAAAAGACACCTAGCAAACAGTATGCTTATGTATACCCCCCAACGTTAATTTGCGATTAAATTGCATATTAAAACAATTCACACTGACTATTCTTAAGTAATGGTCCCGCTAAAGGCACTCTCACACTCATTAAACCGCTTACACACTTAACGCGCGTATAATTCTGCAACATACCGATAATACATTAATGTAAGTACAGCGTAAACGAGAATCGTCTCATTATCACACCTCGGTATGGTTTAATTGTCAACCCCTTTGTTTGGCAGACAAAAGCCTTGAATTAAAGGGTGGGGACCGAAATGTTTGAGGCGATTGTGTCGTGTGAGTGACGGCGTTTAGAGTCTGGGTGTGTGGGGTGTTCTTTACGTAATAAAGGTTTGCGTCAACTTAGACTTTTGTCAAAGGCCTGTTTGCTGGAATGCGGCTTTATTTACCTTGATTTACAACAAGTTTATAAGGAAATTGGAAAGACAGGAAGGTTAGAAGGAAAACACGTCCATAACAATCGCGTCACTTCCGTCAGTCTGTCGGAATTCAGTTAGAAATTATAAAATCAAGCCTTTTCCCATGAGGGACTTGCGTACGCATACTGGAAATAGACAGAACAGATAGCCTAGCACAAGCCTCCGGAGTAATAATACCAGCTTATTATTGTCCCACTGCAGGGAAAAGACCTTTTCTCAAACAGTGACGTCACGGGCATTGATCACCACGCTTGAGGATTGGTGATTGAGTTAAGGATGATGAGATAGAACGAGTGTAATACAAATATAATGATTTAATGAAGGCAAAGTTACATGCTCTTCCGAACATTGTGATTATTTTTTTGTGATACCTAGGACCCTTTTGGTTAGCGGAATTGTTGAAAGTCAAAAGCTAAAATTATCGTAATCCTCGCCACGACTCCTGTACTGTTGTATGCAGACATAAGCACAATGTTTTGCGTGCGTTACTTGTCGGCAAAAAGGAAACACTACTTTTTTAAACAAAACAAAAAGTGTTGGTCCTTTGAGTCACATAAACTATCAACGAAATCGTTTTCCTTTCATTGCTACCAAGATCCCTATTACCAAAGATTTAAAACAAAACACGCAATCTCAACCCTAAAAACCTTTTCTAAAAACGCCTACATCACTTAGTATCATGACTTACATACCCCGAATTACTCCCCCGAGTTCTGCCACCATTCCGCGATATTTTCCTAAGTCGTAAACCGACTGATAAATGTATATCGGAACATAGAACCGATTCAAATCCCAAAGGACGGGAGGGTTTACAAAATGTTGCCCAACGTTTTGAGTGATTTCGCTCGCAATGAAACGAATACGTTTGCTCCCCTTTTAATTTGACTTTTATTTGGACTGTTCTGAGTTAATATTTGGTGTTTCGAATGATCTTTTATTGGAGATTTCACCGCTGTTTTTATAACAATTGGAAGATTATCTGGGATTTGTGGGGATATAAAAAATCTTTTCCGTGCAAGTAGTATGTAGTGTTAAATATTGATTCAAAACATGTTTCTAGTATATTCATTATGTATGGTAATAGCCGCCATAGGCAATACGTACTCTGTTAAATATTATTTATTCAATCTTTAAGCAACTAACAGTACAAAGGTGGACTCAATGCCTTAGACATTCTCTACCAGTCAACCAAAGGTGGTGAAGTGATAACATGGCAGTTGAAAATTATTGTACAAGAGTAAAACAACAACATTCAAGACTGTATCTCTTGAACCGTCAAGGTAGACAACCTATTACTACTCCAAAGGTAATCTAGTGACAGAAGGACAGATAGACGGACTGACGGACAGACAGACAGAGTCTTAGTTATTCCGTTTAGCATCCTTTGGGCACGGAACTTTAAAACGCAAATCCAGGAACCGAATTGTAAACATTTTGTGGAAGATCGATTTTAATTAACGACGTTTAAAACTCCTACACATACTCCCACGCACTGCGGTTACAATTACGGTGCGGTTTTTGCGTTAAGTAACAGGAAAATGATCCTTCTCGGCTTCTACACAAATTACAATATACATTACCGATGTCTGCATACAGCAACCTTGAGTACTACAAACACATTTAAAATGTACCAAAATCAACAACAAGCAATCGAGCGCAGTTAGTATACTAGTTGTTAATTAACGGATCGAGTTCGAAACACAATACTGCACGTGGCTCAAAAGCCTGCCCAACTTAAATGGGACTAGGCAGGACATGTCTGCAGCAAGCCGGATAAATTGCAGCCCCCAAATAGCTGGGGGACACATAGCTGGTGTCTTGAGACTATTTCCTGGCAGGGCATTAATGTGAAAGCGGGATGAGTTAATAGATTCCTCAAAAACTAGAAAGATGGAGTACGGAATCGTGAAAGGTGCAACGAGTGGAAGGAAGCCTTTCCCCAGAAGAGGAACAAAATAGACCAATTAAAAAATATATCGCAACCGGCGGCGTGCTTGTATGGCTAGATGTATGAACGTGATTGAGGCGAACGGAGTATGTAAGGATCGTAGCAGGTAGCGTTCTGTGGTTTGTGCCATGGGGAAAAGGCGTGAGTTTATGTATGTATGTATGTATGTAACAACAACAAAATTTTGTCCTCAGAAGCAGTAACGCAATAACTTTTAAAGTCTCTTTTAACAATATTAACCACAATTCTCGTTCCAACATATAACCGAAATAGACATAGGTTTAATACAGCTTTGCATACAAATTAATTCGGTACCTAAATCGGATTACAGCCTACTTTTGTAGGTAAATTTTACGCAACAACCCTCTAGGGGCGATCAAATTGGACGCGGACTTAATTTTCCTACACGACAGACGTTTGATTAGAAAAATGTGGTTTGGTGAAATTAATTGGGAGCTTTCAACTCCCGTTTTTAGGCGAAATTGGGATCCTAAAATGTATAGTGACGCCATCGCCTTTATGGGTGGGGTAGTGATGTACGTTTTTCCGCTTGATTTCTCTCACGGTGTTGGGGGAGACTCGAAGCTGTTAAGTAGTAAGTTTTGAACAGTTTGCTTTGACATTAGACTTAACTTGGAAGGTAGAATGACAAAATTCAGGACCATCTGTCTACTTCCCTGTCGTTCTCCGTTGGTCGATTTTAATTTTGTGCAGTGGTACAGAATCCTTCATATGGGAGTCTGACTCGTCCTTGTATAAGTAGAAAAAGCCAAGCCACATTCTATTATTGTTAAACGGGCATAAACTCAGACTCCAAGCTGCTTCTGTGAAATATGTAATCCATACCTACTAATATTATAAAACTGAAAAGTTGGTGAACCCCTTTGTTATGCTTCGGGACGCGTTAATCTCCGGTCCGGTCTGGTTAGTCCGATTTTGAAAATTTAAACTTAATTTTCTAGTAATCGATTCTAGACTACAATAAAAAAAATCTAAAAAGGTTCTAAAATTTTTTAGGAATTTTGCAAAAAAAAAAATTGCGAGCGACGTCGCGGGCAGAAGCTACTAACCAATAACTAAGCAGTTACTTAATTTGGATTTATGGCAAAGAGATTAAAAAAGTGTCTTCAGTTAGAAATTTTATTAACCTTATCCAATAAACTTTAACAACTTCGCACAATTTGATGCAGTTTTTTTTAATACGTATTCTACAATATCTGTGAAATAATTAAACAAAATTAATTGTCCCGCTGAAAAGTTAGGCAAAATTAATTGTGAAGTTTGAAACTTTCTTTCTTTTTTGTTCCAAAACGTTTATTGTTTTAATCGCGATCCATTTTAGGTTTCACCCGGCTGTCAGTTCAACCCTTTACGATGAATACGAAATTAAAATCTGATGAATGGTTCTAGGGTAATAAATTATACACGTGTACTGATCTGGCGCAGTATGGTGGAAGTATATACATATTATAATACTAATAGACTATAATTAATAAATTATAAAGCTGAAGATTTTGTTTGTCGAATGTAAATCATTTCTTTCAATTCCCCACTCAAAAGCATTTTTAACGTCATATTCAGGAAAAAAGAATTGAGTTTATTAGTACCTAGTTTGAAAGCGTTAATCAAGCTATATTATCCCCTAATACTTCAGGAAGGATTTCAATAATTTTCTAGCTTAAAAAGTCATCTTTGCCAAATAAGTAATAAGGAAACGAATTCGGCAATGATGGCCTTAATAAACAAAACTATTAGATACTACAAACATCTATATTTTATTATTGTTACAATTATTTACGTTCAATAAACTATCAGCATCTGTTTAGCCTTTTCCCAACTATGTTGGGGACAGCTTCCAGTCTAACCGGATGCACCTGAATACCAGTGTTTTACATGGAGCGACTGCCTATCTGACCTCCAAAACCCAGTAACTGGGCAACACGATACCCCTTGGTTAGACTGGTTGTCAGACTTCTTGGCTTCTGACTATCCGTAACGACTGTCAAAGATCTACGAATGACAGCTGGGACCAACAGCTTTACGTGCTGTCCGAGACACGTGGGTGACATACCACCAACTTCCAAATTCCGGGCTGTTACTGAGAAATTCCAAATGGAAAAAACCCATTAACATTTTTGGCCCGACCTGGGAATCGAACCCGGGACCCCACGCTCACAAGTCGCGCCATCATCTGCTTAGCCTTACGTTCAATAAACTATACCACATCATAAAACCGAACCTATCATTTTCTGTCAGTTTCACAACTTCGCCACAATTCCACTGTGTTACTCTACCTCACTTCCACTTTGTTACTTCGTAGCTCACAATCGTTACTCTAAGTCATAACACATCTCATTCATTCCGATTACAATATTTACGTATGGTAATCATGTACGTGTTGGATATCGCGGACTTTATTCCGTGCAATTTATTCTGCGTACACTCTCGGGGGCGCATTACGTAGGTACGTGACGGGGACGCGATGGTGGCTTGTGTGTGTTCTTTACTGTGACTGTGTGTTTGTTTGATTGATATAATACTTAGCTATCTTTTTGTGCCTATCGGCCTAGCTTTGTTTTGTCTCCTACATGATATGTCAGTGGAAAATATGTGTTTATTTCCTAGCGCCTCCATTTTTCTTTTCTGATTAGTTGCGGGATCCAAGATAGTTGACTCGTTTCTCCGAGATTCGCCGAACTTCATTGGCTTGGTACTAATCTGATGGTCACCAATGTAGATTCTGACTTCTAGGAGTTGTAGTGGTTGGGAGCAGTGTAGCGTCTCAAAAATTTGCGGGAGATGTGGCGGTCTAAAGGTATCGTTAGATTGGCATAATTATACTATCTGACATAAAATGAAACAAAATGATAAGTGAAAGCCATCGCCACCGCCGCTATTTATAAATGAATTGTTTAAAAATCGAATAAAAGCAAAACCAAAGTCTAAAAAAAAATACAGAAATATCAGTACGGTAGTCCCACTTGCACCATAAATAATTTATTTTACAAAAATCTGAGTGTATTTTCCAGACAACGTCGCGCGCCCTTACTAGCTCAACAAAATAAGCCGTGGTAATATTTCGTCATTAACCATGAAGAATGGCCGCTGGTCTCCTGTTCCTTTGCAACTAAATTCTCATTATGTAGGAGTCGGGTAAATAAACTGAACTGTCGCCGACGTATTATTAAGATTTTTTATCATAAACTTGGTAGCAACAAAGGGTGAGGGTAGTTCTTTCATATCATGGCAACTTTGCCTTTACACTTTGCTTGACGCTTTTATTTGCATTTTAGGAAGTAATTTTTTGTTTTTTTATTTTGCGAAATTATTGATTATGTTGGAAGTTTTACATGAGATCGTGGGTTCGCAACAGTGATCGGGTAAGTTTATCTTGGATATCATTAGCACCGATGTAGGAAAACATTATAAGCAACCCGGACTATTAATTAATAAGTCTGTAATCGCCCATCCGCCTTGGGAAAGCATGGTGATCTGTCTCTAGCATTCTGAGATTGCCGATTGGTCGATTCCTATGTCGGACAAAAAGTGATATTGGATTTTTCTATTGCGAATTCAGGATAATGCGGTTGGGAGAATATTACTTGCAACTAGCTTCAACTTACTATAACTTCTTGACAAATCAAAAGTGCCTCAGTAGCCTAGTGGTCCTAAGCGCGACTGCTACGCTAGAGGTCCTGGGTTCGATTCCCAGGTCGAGTAAAAAGTGTTATTGGGTTTTTCTATGACATTCTCAGTAGCAGCTCGGAGTTTGGGTTTGTGCCCGGTTAATGGCAATAGGCTCGCCCACAAAGGACTTAAATATACCGGCGAACTGTGGGTGTACATTGGTACACCTCTGCCTAACCCTTCGGGGAATACAGGCGCGATTGTATGTATGTAAATCAAAAGTGCCTGTAAATGGTCTAATGAAAATAAATGCTTTGACTTTGACTTTGACCTGTGTTTGGTTTAGTTGAAATAAAATGATTTGACTTTCACTACAATTTTTTTTTGCTTATTTTTACACCTTAACTTACAAAAACTTTTCAAAGACCTTGATATCACTTTTCTAAGTTAGACTTTGTATTTTATAAGTCCCAGACCAAACTCAAACAAGTGAACAAAAGCAATCATCTAGTTGCAAAACCGAACGAGTATCTGAATAAAATATTTAAAAATCCAATTTTCAGATTCAGTCCACAATTTCAGGCACACAAAGAAAGCTGAAGAGCGGTATTTTATAAAAGGCGTATTTTAGCGCTCTTTTTATTCTATATCGTTTTGTCGATATCTTTCGTACGTAAGATGGTTTTAAGTGTACTATGTCAATTTATGAGATAGTTTCTGCTTGCGATTTTGTCTGCGTGGAAGTTAAGGATACCATTGAATACATCCTGTGGTACTCGGGAATACTGAAGCTTTTTATCAGTGATACTTGTTGTAATCGGACCCGTACTTCCAGAGATTACTCCAAACAAACCACAAACATAAAAATATCTACATAATTATTATAAAACAAAAACGCATCCCGCTGTCTGTCCCTCTGTACGCTTAGATATTTTATAATAAGGGTTTTAATGTGTTAGTAAGATAAAATCATTACGCCGATTGAAAACAACTATTCAAATTTCACGGTAGTTAAAGATTTAGTTAAAGAGTTAGGGCCTGTTTTTATATGAACCTGAAAAAAGACGAACGAATGGCGTGTGACGAGGCGAAAAGAGTATGTAAGGATCATAGCAGGTGGCGTTCTATGATTTCTGCCGACCCCTATGGGATAAAGGCGTGAGTTTATGTATTTATGTATGTTACAGATTCAACATTATAAACCACTACCATCAAGCATCACGTTCCATCCCAAAACCCCTTAGCTTGTCCGGCTGTCAATGAACTACAGATATTCGGTCCACCACAAAATGGCCGCGGTAGCATGTCGATGGAAATTGAATTCAGCTTCTATATGAACCACAAACGTCAGTTGCATTTGAACAGTTGCTGAGGTAGCTTCGTAGTTGCGGGTGACACTAAAAGTGTGGTCTTGTGAGCTCTTTATGGTGGGTTCTGACAAATTGTGGGGTAAAAGGGAACTTAGATAGAGAAGAAAGCCGTTATTTATGTCTGTTTAGTACGAACCACGACTGTTGAGCCTGTGATCCAGGTTCGATACCCGAGGTCGAGAAAAAGTGTTATTATTTATTTATTATATTTTATTTTACAGAAGGCTTACAGACTAATAAACCAGTGATATACAAAATCTGGTAGTAACAAATAGCTAATTACAAGCCTCCACACATAGATAAGGAAAACTTCGATAAAAAAGAATCAGGAATAAGGTTATTGGGTTTTTCCATCAGGAATTTCTCAGTAACAGCCCGGAATTTGGATGTTGGTGGCGTGACGTTTCCGTGCCTCTGAAAGCACGTAAAGCTGTTGGTCCTGATCTCTCTCTTGGTCGAGTATACACAGATAAACAGACAGATACGTTAATTTTATAAAAGGAACAACTTTTTTCGTAATGGATAAAAAAAACTCGCCATGTTGAATATTGGTAAAAGATTTTTATGTTAAAAGTAATTATTATTTACCTTAAATCCATTTCTGTGTATCTGGTTTAATGGCATACGCAATATGCTCTTTCAATTTTATTTACACCAAAAAGAAACCATTCATATTAATATTTCAATCTATCGTTCAATCTAAAGAAGAATAAATATTCACATTTTCAATTTACTTTCACGAAGAACGAGCATTCACATCTAAATTCCATTCCAAATTGAATTCTCACGTGAAAAAATTCATTATTTACCAAATAATATTTTATTCAATATTTACCTGCTGGAAAAGGCCTACCATGTTGCTTGCATAACTTAAGTATTCGAATTCATATCATTTATACATGATTTATACATGTATACAAATAAATAAAATTCAAATGTCTGTAACATTACGTAGTATGTTTACACAGAACAGACACGGAAAAATCAATTTAAAAACAAGTTGTGTTAGTCTGTCTGTTTACTCCGGCTAATCTCTGAAACGGCTGGACCGATTATATCAGGACTTTTACTGGCAGATACCTGAAGCAATAAGGAGTAACTTTGGCTATGTTTATTTTAGAAAAATAATTAGATAAACACACAAAAAAATAAAACCCCGTGACAACCGACATTCACGCCAACGAACTTCAAACGTCACTGAAATCAACTGAAGCAAAACGAAGAGTGTCTGAGAGAATCCAAACGCTTCAATGCAATGCACAAATAAGACCTACCCTCCCATTCACAAAGTCGACATTGTGTTAACATATTAAAATATGTATTATCCTATTAAATTCTTAAAGGGATCTGCCGTGTGCACAAAGGGATTGGGACCGCCTACATCTGTCGCTAAATATAAGGGGTGAAGGTACTCGTTAAAATTCAGGAAGGTAACAAATTAAGAAGTCAATTTGGTTACGGCCCTGTCAAAGTCGCATGAGTTAAGAGTTTGGAATTTCCGGGAAGTTTTCAGTATGTTTTTGACTTTTGATGGAGTTCTGACAGTTTATTAGGTACACTGTATTTGTAAGTAAGCCAGTTTGTAGTTTGCCTGGTAAGCTAGAGAGGTTGACATAGTGTTGGTGAAAATAATACGAGTAGCAAACCAATGAGGTGGGAGCAGTGGAGTTTCTTTTTTAAATTTTGAAAAATATTGAATACTTTTGACTTCTTTTGACATTTTGGGATTATTCTCATATTAACACTTGTTCATAGTGAGTGGAATGGCCCCTTTTCAGGTTCCTGATAAACAAAAATAAGGTTGAATTTTAACAGATAATTAAAAATGAAATCCGTTTCCTAGCATTATGGGAATAAATGTACCTTCAAATAAAAAACTTTTACATCCGTACTTTCCGTACTAATATTATAAATGAGAAAGTAACACTGTCTGTCTGTCTGTCTCTTCTTCACACCTAAACCACTGAACCGATTTCAATGAAATTTGGTACAGATATAGTCTGGGACCCGAGAAAGGACATAGAATAGTTTTCATCCCGGAAATCCCCCAGGAACGGGAACTATTAATCCACGCGGACGAAGTCGCGGGCAAAAGCTACTTCCTACTTACTATTATAAAGGCGAAAGTTTGTATGTATGGATGGATGTTTGTTACTCTTTCACGCTTAAACGGCTGAATGGATCTGGATGAAATTTGGCACAAAGATAGATTATAGTCTGGAATAACACATAGGCTACTTTTTATCCCGGGAAAATGTACGGTACCCGTAGGATAACACATCAACTGTGACGCGGACGAAGTCGCGGGCAGAAGCTAGTTAGCTATAAAATTCATTTAATTCAAACAATTTAAAACTTCAACAGCTAAAGCCATTCTCCTAGTACTTTCCATCAATATGAAACTAGCTTTTCTTCTCAGAGTAAATACTTGGATACTTATAGCAGAGACCAAGTCTCGTCTTACTTACTTGTTGGTTCTTAAGAGTAGAATCAACATTCTGACGCAGCTTCTGACGATTCAAAAGTGGTTAAAATGGAAGAATTGTAGAAAAGTGAATAAAGTAAAGTTCTGGTGTAATCCTGGACTTAAGGCGCTAGCCGAACGTAGGGCACCGAGGAATGCTAAATTTTTGTCGCACAGTACAGTTAGGAGTATTGGTATTCATTTAAGGGTTAAAAAAAATACTTATCTATTCAGAAATATTTCATGTAAATGAAATAATCATGAGTTATGATTAAAAAAGTCGTAAAAGAGCTCACAAAACTTCATAGTTTACGCTCAACATTTTGGGAATTATGCGACAAAAAAACGACAATTATTTGTATGTAATTATATCATTACATACAAATAATATAAGGAATTCAATCAACTAAAGACAAAGCTAAAAAGTAATCCACTGAGCAGCGCATTTTATTTTTAATTTTATGAAAACTGAAAAAATATTTTTATCTTGGCCATCACTTGATTCAATTAACATCAAACACATCACTATTATGAACCTTATTAGTTACCACGATACACGTTACTTAATTACCTAAACATTTGCCTCTACAGCGTCTTAACTAGTTGGAGAGTAATTTGAACAAGTTATGACGTCTTGGAGTTGTTATTTGATTTGTCTCGGCGTCTTTTCAGGTGAATTTGAGCTGGGGTTTTTTAATTATGTAGATACTAGCTTGCTTTCGCGACTTCGTCTTCGAAGGTTTCAGTATTAGACCTAAGTTCAAAATTATACCACTGGAATACAAAAATGGAACTTGAACAATGTCTCTACCAATATGTATTGGTATATGTCTGAACTGATTAAGATCGCAGGAAAACGTTGAATACAGTCCGGTTCCAAGTGGTCCTTTTGGAAATTAATGGGGGAAGCCTATGTCCAGCAGTGGACGTCATACGCCTACAATTATGTCTATTATGACGTCTACTAATATGTCAAAAAAAAAACTGCATAAACTAAAACTCGAATTCTTTAAATACACATCTTTACGTGAATTGTAAATAAAAATCTTGGTCCCATAAATTCATTGTGACCGATCACGTCACTTTATGAAAATGTAATGTACAAGCAATTACAGATCTTAGAAGACCGCCTTAAGGCCTATAATTAAACATTATAAATCTGCGCAACAATCCATAAGTCACATTCGTCCTTCATATAAACAAGATACCTACAACCAGTTACCTAAGACATCACACGAAGATGTCTATCTCCCTCATTACATCGTCTATCAGCTAGAATACTGCTGAGACTTACCTGCGACCCCCGAGCTAGAACATTTCGCAAAGTGTCTCATTTATATCTGTTTTCCGGGTGGACGCGCTAAATAACGCAGGTAAAGTGGAAAAAGCGCCCATTAGGTCTCGAAAGCGCTTTCGACGGCCGATAGGGTTACTCAATGTAGGAAACTGAGAAGGTTTACATATTTAAAGTATCAAGACTTATCTTTCATTTGGTTTTTCGGAAGTATCAAGAAAAAACGCATCACAAAAAAAAAGGAAATACGTTGTAATGTGACATATTAACAAGCTACTCTGATTGGTCGTTAATAATTCAGTCAACCAATCACAACAGCGTACGTGCGTGTAGAGTTTGTCACATTCACTTTTCATTCTAGTAACCAATGGTTAGAAAGTGAGATAATACTAGCAGGTAAGAGGACAAAAAGTCGTGTGACAGCAATTGTAACTTAGTCAATTATTTACTTCTATCTTCTATCTTCTACTATCTTGACTTAGTCAATTCTTTAATTCTTTGTACTCGACTAATATACTAAAATCGCTATGCATGGCAGTAGACAGTCACGTAAAAAAAACTTTTCAAAGGACTACCTAGTGTCCAGAGTTTAGATTTCCCACAAATTTAGATTTCCATACCCTCAACAACATCCCTTGTTATGACATCATTCTCTCTTTGTGTTATCTTATAACCACTTTTTTGCGGAATGAGTTGGAGTGGTACATTATTTAAACAAAACGTACTAATAATATACTATCTTACTGCAGCGCAAAGCCCCCTTTTTAGACAGAGAAAACACAAGGACTGATTACCACGCTTCAAAGCTCTTTTTCCATTTTAGACTTAAATTAATTATGAGTCCAGGTTTCCTCAAAACGTTTTCCTTCACCGATGTCAGTGATGTCCAAGAAAAACTTAAAAAGTACTTACAAACATAATGGAATTATTACAGAGTTAGAATCGAGTGGAGCTTTTGTAGTATATTTCTCTATGAGACTATTCGTTCTATCGATTTCGTGTTGCGGTTTTAGAATGTAAAGGCTTTTTGGTTCTGTTATGGTTTCGTAAATGTAACACTGTAAATAAATGATTCTGTATGCATGCCTGTTTCTGATACGATAATTGTTTGGATTTGTATATGGTAATGCTTCATACATTTTTAATTCAATTATTTAAAAGTCAAAGGTATATACTTATTACTACCATCACGCCTGTATTCCCCAAAGGATTAGACAGAGGTGTACTAAAGTATACTTACAGTTCGCCGGTATGTTTAGGTCCCATGTAATAGGGGGCCAGTCAATCGCCATTAACCGGGCATAAATACTGACTCCGAGCTGCTACTGAGAATTACATAAAAAAAAACCAAAACACTTTTTCCTCAACCTGGGAAGACCTCGAGCGTAAAAATCACCATGTGACCTCCCATCGTTTATGTACAGTCCAATTTGAAGACGCACAATTAAGACACTTGTGTTTTATCCTGATAACGATTTTCCAACAGATTTTCATCAAGTCCTAAAGCAAAACAAACCTCTATACAACGTAAACAATACTGCAGACGTTGAAAAAAATATGAACCAACAAAGACGAACACAAAAGAATAGGAACCAATCCAATCGGCAGAGAAATAAAATCCAAAAAAATATATTTCCAGAAATCTACACGGAGCAAAAACAATACCTGCGTACTTCTTTAGCGGTGTCTAGGTGTCGGGCGAGGCAGGTGATGCCGAGACGCGGACGGGGCTAGGAAGGCAGCGGTTACAAATGTTTATAGCAAGAAATATTATTTTTGTGAGGTACGGTGGGAACCCGAAGGATGACAACGGGACTCTATTACTAAGCCTCCGCTGTCCGTCTGTATGCCTGTCTTTGGGCTGTTTGGAATTAGCCCTAATAGGTAAAGACTTATCATTTTACAGAGTGTTTATTGCTATGGTCGCTAGGTACAGACAGCGTCATCAACTCTTTACCAACCAATTGATGACACTGTCTGTGCAAACCACATAATTATCATCATCAGCATCATATCAGCTGCAAGACGTCCACTGTTATACATGGGCCTCCCTAATAATTATAATTATGTCCATAATTATAATTATAATTAAGTCCATAATAAAAAAAAGTGTTTTTTTTTTTAAGTAGTGTTACCTAAATATTTTATGGTGGACGGAATCAGACTTGCACTTGGCCGGATTTTTATGCTATTGAATTCAATTGATGGAGGTCGAAAAGTTGATCTTACAAAACTGCAATAACACACAAGTTATACCAAAACATTATTCACTGTATTCTTTGCAAAAAGAATGAAGTTTTTATAAACATTACCGTCGACTACATAACTCATAATAAAACAACCAACCTCCACTTTCAAAGCCCCACACTGTATTTCGTTTATTCCCGAAAAATTCCGGGATTTGATTCCGTGAAACTGGCACCTATGGATTGGCGCAGTGGCACTTCCGACACGTTATGCCGATCACTCGCAACGCGCTTTTCTGTACTCCTTGTATTGTCAAGCATCTATGAATTGAAGTGTGCGGATCAAAAATGTTTTGTATGTCGTGTATCGTATTGTTTTTGTTTTGCTTTTGAAAGATCAATGTTCTATAGGGCAGTTGCAATGCTCGTAGCTATTAGTAGTTTTAGTAAGTATTTTTTAGTTAAGTAGTATACTTATACTAGTTAACTAAAAAATAGTACGTATAAGTAGTATAAGTAGTAGTAGTAGCCACGCAAAACTTTGTGTTGATGGGTACATTAATGTATTACAATTACTGCTGTGTTTACCTACTTACACCTATGCACTAAAATGTCTTCTGCGTTAGTACTTAGCTAGTCTTCTTTAAAATTAGTAGATGTAGTAGTGATAGAGCTCTTTGTGACTCCGGGGAAGTACTACCACCATACCTATATCTGCTGTAAATGACTTTCGAAAGTGCCTTTTAATGGTACACCAAAATGCACTTTTGAACGTCTCTTACAAGAATAGAAAAGACAAATAGCTAATTCCAGTTAGAATAGTAATCAATGATTTGACTTTAACTTTCACTTTCAATAAGTTATACTCGTAAGAAGCATTACCAACCAAATTTATATATGTCGGAGATTGAAATCTGTTTTGCTGCTTCTGAAAAGAGGTTGAATTCCATCTATGGATTGGCTACGCCCTCTAGTGTGAACTCAGGTACCTACTAATGGAGTTGTCAGTACCTGGACGGGCGTCGGTGACACAGTCTGGTGACAGAAGGCTTGAGAGAGCGGTGTTGGTCATGGCGGACTATAATGATGTCACTGAACCTGTCGGTTCACTCTACGAGTGGTGTTTTTATATTGTGTAAAGCTATGTAACTAAAGTAAAACCATTGTAAACCAATACCGTCTTTTGCTTGTCCGAGTAACCCAAAGAGAGAAGACTAAAGATTCGCCCACGCCTCGACATATATTTGGTTGGTAATGCTTCTTACGAGTATAATTTACGTATACGTACCTATGTCTAGCCAACCTTCAAATTCAATCCACAGTACCTTCACCTCCATACATTTTTCTCCTACATTCAATCTACGTACAATAATATCATTCTAGTTACAATATTAACTCAACATCACGAACTATCTCTGGAATTTAATAAGCAACAAACAATGTTAGTAGTTCCGCTCTGATGGCACCGATAGGATTGCGTAGTGGAAATATTTTGGTTGCCATCTTTATTGAGTTTCTTCAGGATATTGGCAATTAAGGGGCGAGTGTGGGGTGTTTCTGTGATGTGTTGGAATAGAAATAGGGTTCAAAAAAAGGTGGTTCATAATTATACTTGTGACATCACTGTCAGAGTCAAAGTATTTATTTCAATTAGAACATTTACAGGCACTTTTGAATTGTCAAAAAGTTACAGTTTACGCGCTGCGCAAACGTAGACACTTTTTGTTTCCAGTTACCGACACCGAACACTTTTTGATCGTCATGAGTATGTGTTTAGTGGAAGCAACTGGACACAAAAAATGTTTACGTATGCGCTGGGAGTGGATGGTTTCATACTAGTTCTATAGTAATAAAATATTCATTGGTAGCTTGTATCTGACACAAGACACCAAAAGTGTCCACGTTTGCGCCTTGCCTTAAAGTTGAAGGTAGTTGCTCGTCCCAAAACGTAGGACTGTAAGGAGAAAAATGAGCAAGAAACTCCACGGACATTGTTTTCTTCGGATGGCAAACAAACCAATGACCCACCTGTTTTAAAATGGTCTCGGCTACCAAGACATCGGTAATACCGCAGGCATTTCAAAGGCGTTGCATTCCCAGAAAAAAGTTAAAATGCTTCATGTGCCTTACACCGGTACTATACCCTTCAAACCGGTACACAGCAACGCTGCTTTGCGGCAAAAATAAGTAAGGGGTTGTAGTACTTCCCCGAAAGAGCTCCTTCACAAAGAGCTCTACTACTACTAAAATGTACTAATGTAAATAGAAATTAGCCAAGTAGTGGTCCTAAGCGCGACTACTACGCTAGAGGTCTTGGGTTCGATTCCCAGGTTGGGCAAAAAGCGTTTAGGGGGTTTTCTATGAAATTCTCAGTGGCTCGGAGTTAGGATTTGTGCCCGGTTAATGGCAATAGGCTCGCCCCCTATTACATGGGACCTAAACATACCAGCTACTGTCGGTATACATTAGTACCTACATCTCTGCCTTACCCTTCACTGTAATTTTTCACACCAAAAAGAAAACTCATTTCCCAGTAATAATTTTTAATTTACAATATTACTGAGTTTGTTGAGCATCATGCGTCATTACCGGCTATGTGATGTGTCTTTTTTACACCCCGTAGATCACTGCTCACCGATAATGACCAACGGAGCGTGAATATAATTGGCTCGTAACATGTTCAATAACCCACTTATGTATTGATGGCTTCGGTCACATTACTGGGCCCCAGAGAATCTGTTAATGGGATTAGCCAATGATACAATTTAAAATACACAAATATCACGCCTGTATTCCTCGAAGGGTTCGGCAGAGGTGTAGCAATGTACACCCACAGTTCGCCGGTATGTTTTTAGGTCCCATGTAATAGGGGGCGAGCCTATAAGCACAATACACACGTAATGAATTAATACACAACACATAAACACGACACAACCAACACAAACAATCAACATACACAAACACACACAACACAATATAATTTAAAGTTGTTATTCTGTTTTAGATTTAACCCTAATTTTTGGTTCATGTTACAGCCAATCGTGTTTATTTGTTGTATTTTGAACTTTATTGATGTTTATTTACCGGTTTTAATTACCATGGACTTTATCTGTGAAGTCCGTGTTTTCGATTAAGCCAGAAATCAAAATAATTAATTTGAAATTATTTGAGTAACCATTCTTTTGTAATTTATTTGAACGAAAGGTAAAATCAATCATGTTTTTATAAATGTTATAGGTATTTAAAAGGGAATGGCCAATTACTAGGTTCAATATAATACAGGAGGGTGTCATAAAAAAATGAATCAAACAAAATACAATTTATTACTAAATACTGGCTATTTTATTTAGTTTATGTTTGACACTATTTAAAATACACCACTTTCAAAGAACAGAATCACCGCGTTACGTATGCGATAGCAGTATCGCGGGACTATAATATCACGGTGTGCGTGCATTGCCCCGCCTGCCTAAGCTTAACGTCAAGTTGGCTAGCCCGAATTAAAAAATCACCATATAAAAAAAAACCTATTTATTTTCATATTTTATTCGTGTTGAGAATCACTAGCATAACAACCTAATTGAATTTGATGAGGATGCAAAATTGTAACTTGCATAAATTCAATTTAAATTATACGTTGTGACCAACTTGTTCATATTCGTCACACCGTATAATTTCCCAAGACTTTAAGTAGTAGTAATCCATTTTCACAACAGTATCAATAACCTCTAAGATCCCGATATCGGTCGTACAAGTGGTGTCATTACAGGAACGAGGTCAAAATGTGGATTAGTGGGTAATATATCATCTTGTATGGGCGCTAATGGCGGTATGGGGTACGGTGGCTGTAATGTGTACAGTCAAGGTGTGATAGGTAGTGTTTGGTTATCATATCTATAGATTATACATTTATACTGGGTTATACTTACGTGTTGTGATGACTTTATGCATAGGGCAGTTGCAGCGTGTTCGATACTGGACAAGCTCAATGCGACTTTTTAAATTAGTATCTTATCTTGGAGATGACTGACATCGTAAGAAAAAGTAGACTTTAGATTTGTATAAGTCTGTAGATAATAGCCAATTCGCTTTGAGCTATCGTGGCGTTTAATGCGTATACATTCTCTGCATCAGAAGAGGCCTTTCTAAAACAAATCAAAATATTTATTAAACATAAAAATCCACAGGTATGCAATTAAAATTAAAACATACACTAAGACCGTTTTCACATTAGGACGTTAGCAGCGAGACAGTAGCGCGGCAGAAGTACATTCCTTCACATTACAAGAACAGGTCAAAGTTTAGGTCAGTATGGCGCACTTTATTTTAAAAATAGATGCTGTGGGGGTCAGCTCTTCTGTTTTTTTATTATGAAATTCTGACGGGGCGACAGTCGCGCGACAGCCGCGCTGCTAAAGTCACCTAAATGTGAAAGCGGTCTTAAACAATAAACAGGAACGAATTTCATACAAGGTAAGAAAATATATAATATTATACGTTTGAAAAATAAGTACAGGCACTGGTAGATACCTGCAGCCGCTTCCACAAAAAAGGTGAATCCCACAGTTCGGATAACACCCTCAGGATTCCCTTTCAGCCACCTCGGTCGCGGCGCGGAAGTGACAAACTCCACACTCCTTTGCCCTGAAGTGGGACGATAACATGTCAGTTTTAATTCTCCATTGTTACACACCAAGTGTTAAAACAACACAAATAAAGGTATACCTATAAATTAATCAATGCAGTGTGATATTAGACTTTTTATACCTAATACACATACAACAACAATAAACACAAAGTAACATTAAACTCCGCAATCACAGTTCAATAAAACAGACAAATAATAACATAAAATAAAGATTTTTTAATTCGAAAACAATGCTTTCAATACAATTAGACATAAATAACTTTAGATGACAACTTCTGTTAGCTTTAAATAACAGAGCTTAGGGCAAATGGAATGTCTGGTCCTGTGGTCCAAGGATATACAGGTAATGGATACGAAAAATTATCCTTCTATCCGACTTCCTTCCTATTATAGAGGAGGACTGATATTATTAGTAACTGATATTCAAATTCATATTCATATTAGTTTATTTGCATTATTGCATTCCATAAAGATGTTACAATAGGCTTATAGCTAAAGTACAATTATGGACCCTGGTAGGGCACAGCAACATAGTAGGTATTAACTTAAAACTAAAATTTAACAATAAAATTTGAACCATTCTTAATAATTTACATTAAGTCCTAAATTATGTATTAATACTTATACACAATGATTGTACTTATGATAACAAATAACTTTTACAAAGTTTTTTTTTTTTAATTTGCTGTGACCTCAATTGCCCCTATAGAATATTGAGTAACAAACATAGCTGTAATTTTATTTAGTTACTGATCCGTTTTTATAAGCAAACTAATCGACTTTAACCAAGCATCAAATAAGCTAGTCTAGACCATAGTTAAAGTCTGGACCAACTAATATTCATGAGATTAAAGAAATCATAACTCATAAGTGGCTGTTTTCCAACAGAGCTATTTTTGAGCTCAATTTCATCACCTTAAAAATAATAGTCTCAAATTATTTTAATTTAAAAAAATGGCCAGTTTCAAGCCGAGCTTGCATAATTAGGACTACAAACTACACTGAGCAGTCAGTCAATATACCGGCCTCCGAAGAGCCGTAATTACTGCGTTAGACTTTGCGAAATGAGCCTGCGCTAGCTCAGGATCCATTTAAGTTAAGCTAAGCTGAGCTAAGCTGAGCTAAACCAGACGGCTAAGTATACATTTAAAGTACATAGTGTCATAAAAAATATATGCATAATGTAATTTGGCTTAAATTTAAATTATTTTTTTGATAAAGAAAGGTACTTTATAGGTCAAAATATTTATGTAATTAAGCACCTATTCTTGGCATTTTAGTTATTATTACAGTCCAACAAGCGACCTTTATTTGTCCTGTAGCATTTGGACCAATATCTACATGTCCTGTTAAAATCAAATTCATCTTTAATAACCTATGAAATATGGGGGCACGATATTTTTGTTTTTCATTGTAATCTTTCTTTCTCTCTTTTTTATTCATTTTTTTAGTATCGTTATAATTCCCAAAATAATTTTAAAATCTTTTTCTAATATCTGTCTGATCGGTGTATGTGTAATCAAAAACTTCCACTGTATCAAAGTTCAAATCTCTATCTCCCATAGGTATGGAGAAAAAACCCTTTTTTATATGATGCACAAGAAGCGATTTTCTATAGGCTTTGCTGTTCCCTCTCACGTCCCACGTTTCATGTAATAATCTTTAGGTTTCCGAACCCAAAAACTAATCCCTTCAAAAACCCCTATCCAAATTTTTGCAATCCCGAATCTTACCTTATTACAAAGGCAAAGCTGAATGGCTGGGGACAAATTAAAGTTTGGTTAGGACAGACGCAAACGTTCGCGTTATCGTCCAACATATATTAAAATATACATTTTAATTTACTCTTTTTTGCAAAGCGATTTTAATTAACATGCCTTGATGGTGTTTTGATGTTGGAGATGAAAGGAGAAGGGTTGTTACTGAATTTAGGAAAATGTGGGTTTGGGATATTAGCTTGCTATTTCAATAAATAGGTCGGGTAAGTACTGTTTGTTTCTTTTTAATTAGGAATTTTGTATTAACTGGTTTGTCGATATTAAAACAGTATAATTTGTAACGAATGAATGTATTTAATCAATGTAAATAAATAAAAAACTGACAAATAAATAACGTGTGGTTCAGATTTTAGAATTCAGGTAAAGATTTAAGCTCATGAGAATAAAAACGCGGCATAAGAAAATTTATACCTTAAGCTGGATCGATGTCCATTATGTGTACAAAATTTCAGTTAAATCCATTCAAGCGTGACAGAGTAACAAACATCCTTTCATTCTCACAAACTTTTGCATTTATACGTAATAGTAGTAAGGAAGAAGAATATAACCTATGACAATCATAGGTAGGTTTCTGTCAGTAAATTAATTGTTGTAATCAGATCAGTATTTTTAGCGATTTCTTCTTACGAACTAATAAACTTTACTTCGTTATATTAGTGAACGGAGCATTAAAAGTATACCCACATACCATCACTCCTGTATTCCCCGAAAGGTTAGGCAGAGGTGTAATCAATGTATACTCACAGTTCGCCGGTATATTTTTAAGTCCCATGTAATAACAATACAATAATAAAAACAGCCTATTGCAGTAGAATATCGGTTATAATAATATACCAACATTTACCAAATAAACTAATTTGATTTCGATAAATCTCATAATTCCAAAATCCATCCCAAACTTTTATCTCAAACCCCAACCCCATGTACTCGTATTCCCGATACAAAACAAGTAAGTAAATTGAAATTTAACCAGACACATCCTGCAATTCCCAGGGCCCCATCCTTTTCAGCATTCACCCCCTGAGATATAATATGTACCTGTAAAGACTTAATGTTGTATTATTACGCCCCCTAGACCTTCAGTGTAAGGGTTGGCCTCGAGACGCAATTCATTTTGAACCACTAAGTACCCCACCTGATTAAGACCCAGGTGTATTGGTGAATTGCTTCGTCGGAAAGGTACATACATTGGTGAATTATTTTGTAACTAGCTTCTGGTCTTGAGTTTGTCTACGGTAAGTTGTCCCATAGGAACAAAAAACGGGATAACAAATATTTTAGCCGTTTAAGCAAGAAAGACCAATAAACATCGATCCTCACCAACGCGCGTCTTAATAATTTATTTTATTTTTAATTTTAGTAAGATAGAACTTATGTATTAATGTTTTAATTCGAGTAATAACAATGCTGGCAGTAGATGGAATCTCCTTATTGTATAAAAAAAAGTCGCTTCCCGCCGTCTGACCCTCTGCACGCTTAGATCTTTTAAACTACGCAACGGATTTTAATACGGTTTTCATCAATAGACAAAGTGATTCAAGTGAAAGGTTTATAAGTAGTTATAAGTTTTTAAGGGTTATTCACCAACTGGACACAAGAGACCGGACACACGTGTGTCCAGTTGGTGAAACTCAAAGTTAGTATCACTTATTACCTATTTCGTCACCTGGACACGCCAAGATTTTCATTCGTGTCCACTTAGTGAAACTTAAATTATATCACTTTTATGTTTTCGCCAACTGGACACAACTATTTTTTTTTGCAAAAAAGGGTACAGTCAGGTTCATAATCGCCTTAATTTCTTGAAAAAACTGCCATACTTTTTTATTTGAAAAACCTTATAAGCTTCTACGAGTATTTAAGACAATTTTTGAAATAAAACAAATTTAAGTAATATCATGACGATTTATTAATGTGAAAAATACTATACTTAACTAATGTTAATTTTTTGATTACCTGTAGGTGCTTTTATAACATCAGCGTGACAATATTCAATATAATCTTCGAGTATCACAGAAAAATCATATAAGGTCATACATAAACACAGCAAAATATATTTTTATCTTTTTCAAGGTTAGATGCATGACGTTTTTAACCTTTAAAGATACACTCTACTCTTATACAAACTTGCAAAGCTTGCTTTCTTATTAAATGTAGTTACAGTAAAATTTGTACGAGTATGGAGTCAAAATGTTCATCCTTGATTTTTGGCATACAATAATAAAATAAAATATCAAAATATCATCAGTAGGTAGAGCCTACTTATGACTTAACAATACTAAAATGGGTAATTTTACAAACAATAATCATTCTACATAACTTTGGAACAATCAATATTTGACTCTTTGGAAATAGAGTATTTTAGTAATAATTAAGGTAATTGTATCACAATTATTTTACTAAGACTAAGATAATAATTACAGAGATCAATAAAATCAACAGTAAAACATAGAAAATTATTTATGGCATAACATAAAATATCAAAATAATCATCAGTAGAGCATACTTATAACAGTTATAACATAACAATACTAAAATGGGTAATTTTACAAACAATAATCATTCTACATAACTTTGGAACATCAATATTTGACTCTTTGGAAATAGAGTATTTTAGTAATAATTAAGGTAATTGTATCACAATCATTTTACTAAGACTAAGATAATAATTACAGAGATCAATAAAATCAACAGTAAAACATAGAAAATTAGTATAAGCCAGTATAAATATATTTTTATTTACTTAATTTTTTCGATACAGTGACCGATGCTAAGTTCTCCTGTTTCAAAATCTTTAACAGTGGCTGCGATCATAGTATTCATTCTGATAGTTTCATTTTTTTTTCTTGATATAGGTCCATCCATCATAACCCGGCGCCAAAAATCATTCATGTCTCTTGTGATCGCTACCAGAAACTGTACTATATTTGGTTTCCGTTTCAATTTTGTGGCTATTCCGGCATTCCATGCCTCTACAGAATTATTAGTGCGATGATGTTCTTCATAGCAGTTGTATGTATTTGCATAATCGGAATTTACATCGAGCCACGTTCTAATAAAATAATCGTTAAATTTTGTGACATCTTCAGTGTTTAAGCATTCAGCCATGATATATAACCAGGCATCAGATTGTGTGTCAGTCGGTAAAAGTGGCAATGTACAACATCTCTTCACATGATCTTTCCCCAATTTCGACTTTGTTAGGTGTAACGTTTCTGCTTTTCGCCACAAACATCTCTTGAAATGAGTATAGTACCCCACAATTTTTATATTTGGAAATTCATGTTGCAACGCTTGTATAAGAGGCTTATCAAAATCACATGTGATGGATTCTGGGTGCCACGTTCAGTGGCCGATGATGTTTGACACAAAACATTAATGTGCTTGACTGTACTTTATCTTGAAATCGGGTAAAATGCGAATTTGTACCAGTTGGCGAAAACATAAAAGTGATATAATTTAAGTTTCACTAAGTGGACACGAATGAAAATCTTGACGTGTCCAGATGACGAAATAATAAGAGATACTAACTTTGAGTTTCACCAACTGGACACACGTGTGTCCGGTCTCTTGTGTCCAGTTGGTGAATAACCCGTTTTTAACACCTATGTTTTACCTGTGTTCACAAAAATGAATGAATAAATGAATAAAAAATGAAAATGAATAAGTATAGAACATTACGCTACAACCAACGGGAGCGGAACAGTAACCAAAGATGTAACTGAACGCGGGTGACACTACGAGGTACTTAAGCTAGTAGAGTACCTACACAATAATAGAATAGAATAAACCGTAATAGTTTTTTATTGCGAAGATGATTGAAATTGCGATTAAAACATTAAAAAATAGACAGAAACCATTAACATTTTAAAGCCACATTTCAACAGCAATAGAAATTCACCATCAAAGCTAATCAGAATAAAAGAATCTTGACGTTCATAAACAATTTATGAATAAAAACTCCTTGCTATATAACTTTATACTTCACGAAGCAAACGAAAGATGGCGACGCTGGCGTTAAGTCATTTACCGCCAATTTTATAGCGAGTGACATTAAAATGTGTTTTTTACAGTTCTGCGTCAAATATATAAAAAACGTAGAAGAAGATATAAAATCTACTTTCCTGATGGGATTCAGTTATTTTTATGATTATGACAAAGTTTTTATTATTCATTTTGTTATAGAGGATTACACAGACTAACAATAATGTAGATAGTATTCTTATGTAATAGGTATGTACTATTAGATACTATTATTATAAAGCTAAAGAAATGTTTGTTTCTTTGTTTCATCGTCATCATCATATCAGCCGCAGGACGTCCACTGCTGGACATAAGCCTCCCCCATAGATTTCCAAAAAGACCGGTTGTAAGCGGCCTGCATCCAGCGTCTTCCTGCAGCCTTAATCAGGTCGTCCGTCCACCTCGTGGGTGGACATCATACGCTGCGCTTGCCGGTGCGTGGTCTCCATTCGAGAACTTTGCGGCCCCATTGGCCATCAGCTCTGAGTGCCGTGTACCCTGCTCAAGTGCTCATAGCCACTTCCACTTGCTGATTCGCTGGGCTATGTCGGTAATTTCGGTTCGTCTGCGGATCTCCTCATTTCTGATTCGATCTCGCAGAGAGACTCCGAGCATAGCTATGGAGAGGTCCGTAGCTCGTTGTTTGTTTAAACTCGCTAATCTCTAGAACTGAAAGTCGGATTGGATTTTTTTTGTACATGCTTTATAAAGTATAGGCTATAGAATATTACGCTACAACTCACGGCAGCAAAGCAGTTACCAAAGACATATCTTAGAAGAGGTAATGTATGATAAATCATTTCGCAATTAACACCACTTTGTCTGACCCGAGAATCGAATCCAGGACACTCGACAGTCACACTTGAAGCAATGAGACCAATAAAGCAGTCAACTTCAACACTAACCATTGCATTCCAAACACCTACAAAATTCAAACCATGACTTTACTAACCAGACATGGTAGCACACGACCATCTCAATTTAAATACATTTTAAAAAGCGACAAGTCACAACTAGGACATGCTTGACATGTAACAAGATTAAGTGTAGCAGCTTCAGTTGCCATGGTAACGGAGTGCCTCTGAATATTCAGCATTCGAGGCGTTTGCAGAGAATTAACTGAGCATCAAACCCGTTTGTTAACCCTTGGAACTGCTCTCGTTTTATGTCTAAGTGGATTGTATTATTTTAAGGATTACACGTGCGTAAATGGGTGAAACAGAGTTACCTGTTGTTGGTGCGATTTTGGCACTTATGGTCAGTTTTGTAGTGCATATTTTGTAATGTCATTGTAAATATATGCTTAGTTCAAATAAAACCCGACATTTTAAAATAATTAAAATTTTATTTTTTGTTTCAAATGCCCAACAGCGTTTTACCAATTACGAATGTACTTAAATAAAAATACCTTTTCTTTTCGTCTGTCTGCTTGTTCCGACTAATCTCTGTAACGACTGGACCAATTTACTTTCACTGGCGGATTGTTAACGTTATAAGCTTTCTTTACATTATAAAAATAAATTGTTAATCAATATTCACGTAAACGAAGTCGCGGGGATAACCTAGTAGTCGGCATATTCTGTAATTATTTTCCTCAGTGAATTTAGGTAAGCTGTCATCCCACTGATGGGATCCCACTAGGGATTGACAACTCACCTCAAGCCTAATTTACCTAAATTCACCCACAGAGATTTAAACACCCCGGAACGCAAAGGGCACATAAAGGAACATAGACGGGTTTTAGTCAGTAAAAGTCTGACACTCCCTCCCGCCCCGCCCAGGGCGGGGGAAGTTATTTGATGATTTCATGTCTATAAAAAAAAAAAAGAGATTTAAACAGGGCAGATTGGCAGATTTGTAGGAACGTGGACGAAGCAAGCATCTATGTAAAGTTCGTACTTGGCGTCCGGTAGGTGAGTTGTTCCTAAGCCTATAGATAATAAGGTATTAGCTACACATCAGTATCGAAAGGTCAATATTCGTTAAAGGGAAGCTGAAGCAAACACTAATTAATTATTTTAGGTACCTATATAAATCTTTTCTGAATTTAATACTATTTAATTTATTTATTTTAAACCAAACACTATAAAATCGAGCACAGCTTTAATAAAGGTATCTTATTATTTTGATGATTGATTTCCTTTATTTTTTCTTATTTATTTGATTGTGTATTTATAAAACCCGTTGCTATGTGACTATAGAATTATTTAGCAATAGTAGTTATTATATACTACTGATTCTGCCATTTGTCATAGGCGGTAGAGCTACAGATATTCCAAAGGGAATCCGGTATTATTCCAGTTCTATGTAGTCTTCTATACTATTAAATATCAATTAATGTTACGAGGTACTTTCCACTCACAATATTTATCAAATATCCATAAATTCGTCATTCAAATCAAAAAAATTAAACCCCAAAAAATGGGGTGTCACGCTTAAAAAATATCGTTGACATATTACCCGGTAGGACGTCTGTCGCAAAACAAATGACGTGCGAATTCATGGGACGAGCACGGCGATAAGTGGGCCATATATCGCTTTATGTCGATTCATTTGACGCGCCGTTAGCTGTTCCGTCGAGCTGTCACCGTAATCGAGGCCCTGGCATTAGATTTACAATTCTGAACCGATTTAAGTGTTTGAACTGCGAAGCTTCTTTGTGACGTAATTGGCACGTAATACGGGCGCGTACCTTTGCTTTGATCTGTGTTGTAGGAGTAAGGTCGTTAGGGTCAACTTACGTCATTTTAGTTATATTGCAAATGCTTAGTAACAGTTGTTAAAAGACTTTTGTTAAATAATGAAATCGTTCAAATTCGTACCAAAAGACCAAAATTCAAAACACAATTTTATGGTTGATTTTAATTTGTGTTGTGTGTGTGAGAATACAATACCAGACAAAAGTTTTATAATTATTTATACAAAATTACATTCTCCAAAACTAGTAATTGCTCTTATTTCGTGGGTGCTTTTATAAACATATAAACTCACTTACACAAACAGCCAGACCCAGAACAACCATCAAACCATCTGTAGACCATACAATTATTCGTTCCGGGCGGGAACCCGCAATACGCAGCGCAGCAACTAATCCCTCTACCACTACGTCAATAGTGACATCAACTAACTATAATTAAATTACCCACACACATGTCATACAGACCATCACGCCTATATTCCCCGAAGGGTTAAACTGAGGTGTATGTACCAATGTATACCCATAGTTTGCTGGTATGTTTTAGGTCCCATGTTATTATATGAGACCTAAATCATACCGGCTCAAACATGCTAGCTCGCCCCCTGCTGGGCGCGAGCCTATTGCCATTAAAAGGGCCCAAATCCTAACACCCAGCTGCTACTGAGAATGTCACAGAAAAACCCAATAACACTTTTTGCTTGACCTTTGAATCAAACCCAAGTCCTTTAGCGTAGCAGTCGTGCTTAGAACCAATAGGCTAACGAGGTAGTTATAATTAGCTTCTATATCCAAATAATCTCCTGCTTTCGAATACTATTACTTGCTTGTTTGTAACAACAACGTTGGTTCCTGTGTGTGCCTTAAGAATGATTAATAGAGCTATTAGTCTTGTTCGGCGCCTGCCCTCAGCGCAACGTGCATACAAGTGCCATTCATAATCTTAAGTGACTATTAATTCAATGTGTATGCTCATTTTGTTACGGAACATGATTTATTATACTGTTATTAATGAGTCTTTTCTGGCTGTGACTTTGGGGAAATCAAGTATACCATAAAACATGGCTAATGACAATCGGCTTTGGTGTAGCTTTTCATAAGTGAAATAATTATATTTTGTAATCTGAGCAGTACTTCCTGAAATTACTTACGTATTACAAACAAAAAATCAAATAAACTTTGCCTCTTTATAAATTAGTACAGACTAGCTTCTGCTCGTGACTTCGATCTCATGTAGGGCTTGTAAAATATAATATATAATACTCGTACATATCTTTTCATATATCTTCTATTTTATTCTATATCTTTTATTCTTTATTTTTTTTATTTTTATTTTTTTTATTTTTTTTTTTACCAGTATTTTCGGAGATAAGCTCTTACAAACAAAAATTCAACTTTACCTATTTCTTTGTATGAGATTAGTTCCTGATATACTAGCTTGTGCCCCCGACTTTGTTCACTTAACTGTCGGTTATCGCGGACGCGAAAGGCAGATTATTGCGGAATAAAAAGTAGCACAACACATCATGCCATCCTGAAACTTAAAGGCTAAATGTTAACATTGCTACAAGTGCTGACTTTATCAAAAAGTGAGTAATTGTACCAATGTTTCTGACCACCCCGAATGGGATTATGGTCGTGAGCATATGTGTGTGTATGTGTGTAAAAAGTAGCCTATGTCCTTTCTTAGGGTTCAAACTTGACCCGTATCCCGTATCAAGTTTAGTCGTTAAAGTGGAACAAACAGATAGACAGTTACTTTCGCATTCATAATCTTATAGTATGGATTTAAGTAATAGGTATTTATCTATACATAGCCTCAAAAGACCATCATCTCCACACAAGCACCTAATTAAAATATCCAGCATTCAAAAATAACGAGGAATTTCCTTTTAAATGATAAAACTCTCCGTGCCGTCTAAGAAAGTCGGAGTAAAGCAAAGTTGATGGGAAATAAATATGATTCCATTTCGTTTAGTTATGCGGGGTGCCCTTAGTGCTTTGGAATGAAAAACTAGAGTGAAAGAAAATTCTATAACTGTTCATTGATGACATTTTACGAGGTTCTATTTTTAAATGAGAAAAGTGGTCTTATTTAATTTGTGCTTATGCTATCGGTGAAAGGAAATTAACTGATTTCAGATAATAGTACCAGCCTGTTATGGTCCTACTGCAGGGCAAAGACCTCTTCTCATACAGAGAAGGCACGAGCATTGTTCGTACGTTTCGAAACATGCAACTTTCTTCAACTTTCTTTCAACTTCTTGAAAATTCAATAGTGCCTGTAAATGGTCTAAATGACGTTAGTGTTTTGACTTTGCCGAAGGCGGATTTCTAATTACAGACTTCTTATAAGTCTAAGTATCCTCACGATGTTTTACTTCACCGATGTCAGCGATGTCCAACATAAACTTAGAAAGAATATATAAAAAGAAAAAGTCAGATTAGTACTTGCTCATGCTCGGTTGCTAAACCACAGCCTCGTGCATGAAAGGCTGGCGCCTAAACAGCTAGGCCATCACGACTACATATACTCACAATTCTGGTAGCACTCAAGCACCTAATTGGGAACATCCTATCTGAACAGGAGTACCACAGGTACAGTAAATACGTTACAGCTTTTACGATTAAGTATAAAAACGACGTAAAACCCGACATGTGCTGTTATTCTTTATGTTACACGTAAATGTTTCACTGTACTATAAGAAGGACCATTGACACGGAAAATATGAAGGTTAACCTGCCAAGTACTTCTCCCAACGATGAGCGAAAAACTAGAAACGCGTTTGCGTGCAACGTGAAGCGAGTTTTTTGTTCCAATAGTTTTGTCGCTGGGCTATAAGCGAGTGTATGAGTGTGACAGGCGATTACGAGTGTTATTGTTACTCGCTCGGCGAGTGCACTGCCAGTTAGGCGAGTATTATATTTGATAGCTTGGCCGGCTCGAGCGTTTTGCCGCTCGGCAACAAACTAGTGGAGCGAGTCCTTGCAGTAAAAACAGTCAGCGATCAACTATTAAAATATACATAACATTTGTTTACATGGAATGTATATCTATTGTTCCTTTCTTGAGCGAGAAAATAGCTTATAGGTAGGTAGTCGCTTCCTCGCCGTCGAACAACAGCTTGGACAACAAGCACGGTTCGACAAAATATTGTCGTCACACTATCTCGCTCCAATACGAGTTTAGAGTGTGCGTAAACCTATTCACATCTGCTTCCAGTGCTAGATAAATCGTCGAGAGAATTTTCCCCAGTATTTTTTCCTTTACCTTTGCGGTATACGGTACTTAATACTTTTGCGAAACAATTTTTCAGAACATTTTTGAAGAGTCGTTGAATTGGGAAGAAAAAATTGTTCGGCGTGTCGGAAAGTTTGAGACATGCAAAGTTCGTTTTTTGAATTCTTGTTTCAAGCGTTGTTACTGGTTGGAAGTTTGCTTTTTTTTTGTTAATTACGTGGAATTTAGTCTGCGGTTTCTTCAAGAACTCGAAGTTTTTAAAGTATAAGTGTTTCGGTAAGATAGAACAAATTGCAGCATTTCTTTTAAATTACGTTTTTTTTTTCTTCTGTTGCCAACTTTATGGCTGCTTCATTAGTCTAGTAATGTACGACTGTGTGGTCACTCTTTCGATATGACCGGGTCGTATTTTATTTCACTTATGGGCTCCAATTATATAATTTAAACGAACAGTGCGTGTTACAGTATTTATTTACTTTCTCTATGATGTATCTGACACGAAGGTGGGCAAACAGATGCAAGTATTGCATTCGAATTCCAAGGATTTTAACAACATTCTATAAAACATATAAAATCCGGCTACATCACTTGTACGTGACAAAAATACCTTCTTTTCCTTAACCTGAAAATGCTCGGTAAAATATAAAAACCAGCCGTCACACCTAAGCACCATTTACACCCGATGCCTGAAAAAGGGCCCTTTGAAGCTATCAAACATACCTCCCATGCCCTACGCATACCTTCTTAACTATTTCTCTATCTATTATGTACACATTCCACGAAGTTGACTAAGATGATGTAGGTCTGGTCTGGTATGGTAAAAATATTAAAACACAGATTTTTTGTATTTTATTAAATTTGGGTACTCACTATAGACGCTCTTGTTTTCGGTTGGGCATCCCACAGGTTAATCTAGGAGGTGAACCCGACTTTCCTGTGATGCCTTAATAGCTAAGGCCTAAAATCTGGACGTAAAACTTATAAAATAAGCGACTACACACTAAGAGCACCCCGTGTGAGGTACGGACCTCGGCATAGGGCGTAATTGAAATCAGCACACCAGTGCTAATGTATTAAAAAATAAACATGGCAATCGAATTATAATTCCTTCTAGAATTTGCATGAGAGTTTGAATAAATCTTATACAAAACTTTCCGGCCAGTATTACTTTCGGCCAGGTTGCATTGGCATACAACCTTCACAATACTTACCTGTGTATATAAGATCATTGACCCCACAACTCGGTGACCAAATTGAAGCATGCCTGGAATGCGGACAGATCTATTTACTAGTATATGTATGTAATGATAATCTGACATCGGTCGTCGCTTACATTGTGTTAGCGATGTATTGCACCTGACACGTGGCTTGAATTCATGTATAGAGATTATGGTTTAATTAATTTTCTCTATGTACCGTTGGTCTTGTGGTTGCAAGCATGACTGCAGATCCTGAGTTCGATTCCCAGTTTAGGAGTCTTATTAAGTTTTTTAATTAGGATTATTGCAGATTGGAGTTTGGAAATTGGTGGTGTGATACACCCGTCTTTCATAAAACGTGAAAAGCTGTTGGTCTTGAGCGTGGTCTCTCGTCTCTCGTCATGTCAGATTACCATCCTATTGGACTATGAAGGGGTGCAACTATGATTGTGCATATACTTGTGCACTTTAATATCTTCTGCGTTCATGACCAGTCTTAATTTTTTTTTATGTTCTGCCTGTACGCGTCATTAATTGATGTGCGCATTACCTCACACTAGGAATTTCTCAAGTGTCGTGGATGAATTTACAAGCACATAAACTCACATACACAAACCATACGACAACTGAATGGAACTTATAGTCCATAAAAATATTTTTTCCTTACAAGAATGGAACTAGCGTCATAGAACAGTGTATTCGATGAAAAAGGGACACGAATAAAAACGATCTCCATCAAACGAAATTCGTCTAACAACACAAACAACAAACCGTAAATTTTTAAACCCGCAGTAACGTTAAACTAACCTTAGTACCTCCGACTAAAAACAGCTTCAAGTGTCTCTTTAAATTTTAAGCTCACATTTAATTGGCCATAAAGGAGTAAAGTGCAACTTGGGTGTAATATAACTTGATACTTGATACGATATTGTCGGTAACTACCCTGGTATAAATGTCGCTGGATATTGTTGAAACAGGGGAGGAAAAGAGAGAGGGGATGGAGGAGAGAGATGGAGATAAAGAAATAGATAGTAAAGACGCGGAATTGATTAGGTACTTTCAGGTGTATGCACCTGGATGTAAAAGGATCAAGATGGTTTTATGGGTACTAGTACTGGACTGTTCGGTAAAAGACTTAATTTCTGTCTGATAACAAATTTATTTCGGAACCAATATGTATAATAATAATATCCTCTAGTTATCTAGCCAATAACGCAGAAAATGATATAGGACAGCACAAGTGTGTGCGAAAATACAGGTGTACTCCCTCTTTTCTTTCTCTCGTAGTCGAATGGGACGGCTATTTGATACAACCAGAGTGAGATGAGGCACAGGACTAACTGCAACGACGAAGAAAGGGATACCTCCTTTTCTCACACCACCAACTTCAAAACTCCGGGCTGCTATTGAAAAATTCCTAATGGAAAAACCCAGAAACACATTTTGTCCGTCCTGGAAATCGAGCCCATGCACTACCGAATTTTCAATAGTCACATTTGTGATCTCAAGAAACTGGGTAAAATATGCATGGTATTATTTGAAAAATAACCGAAAATTGGTACAGCATTACATAGCAAAACATCACAGCACTAATTGCGTGTGGTACAATTAAGAATCCTGACTACTTATCACCACGTTATCGGTATTTAAGACAGACGTAGACAGATTGAATAATGCCATAATTAGTTATAATCCCTGCGACATAAGCGAAGACATTGTAACTGATACTAATTAGCTGTAATGTCTTAATTAGGCGTCATAATCCTTAGACTTGACGCCCAAATATGATATGGATAATGGCCAGTAATCTACACTAATAATTATGATAAAAGTCTGCGTACAATTTTTTTTTTCAATATGGCATACAAGCCTACGGCTCACCTGTGCTTAAGTGGTCACCGCTGCCTAATAGTCATCTGCAATACTACAGGCCTTGCAAATGCGTTGCCATCTTAGATACAAAGTTGAAATGTCTCGTGTGTCTGTTGTAGGCAACTAGTGTTATTGAAACAACTGAAGCCGATCGATTACCATTTATTACTGGTCATCTTATTCTAGTACAATGTATTTTATAACAATGATGCTATCAACTAAGTACATACATATTACACACACCTCACCTCGGGGGCGAGAGAAAAAAAAATGAAATTACATAATTATATTTTTTTTTATACCTATGGTTACAATATGATTATATGATTACATTCTTATCGGTTTAGTCCTATTTTTATGGACAAGATATGGTTTATTACTCTTTAAAATCTTAACATTAACACCCAAATCGTCTATAACTGCAAATGGTCCATCCCACTGTGGATCTAATTTAGTAGCTGTTTCATTTTTAACAAATATTAATTGTCCATTATTATACGTTACGTTATTCACTTTTTTATCGTAAGAGCACTTACGATTTTGTTTACTTACAAGTAAATTTTTACGAGCATCTTGGTGTGCTACTTGTAACCTATACTTAAGATCTAAAGGATAACTATCTGGATTATATAGTGGTTCTACGTACTGACTTATTCTACATGGTATTACACTAGCTCTACCAAATACAAGTTCGAATGGCGTGTACTTTGTTTCCGTGTGAACAGTATTATTGAAACTGTAACACCAAAATGGTAACCATTGACTCCATGTTTCTTTTTTACTATCACACTGTATTCGCAAAAAAGCACCGAGATTTTTATGTGAGTTTTCAAGAGCACCAATAGATTGATGGTGGTATGCAGTTGATACCAATTTGTTTATTCCTAAAAATTTACATACTTGTTGCATTACTGAAGACACGAATTCTGTACCACGATCAGTCGCAATGGCATTTGGTACTCCAAATCTTAGTATAAAATTATTTACTAATGCTTTCGCTATACTTACTGTTTCCTTGTTTTTTAGGGGATATGCTTCCACAAACTTAGTAAGCTCGCACTGCAGGGTCAAAATGTAATAATTACCGTCTATATCCATTTCTAAAGGTCCTACAATGTCGAGAAAGATTTTGTCAAATGCATGCGAAGCTGTTGTAGTTATCTCCATGGGCGCCTTGACATATCTACAATGCTTCATTTTCTGGCACTTAATGCATTTACTCACAAATTCTTTAACATCTTTGTCTAAACCTGGCCAGTAAAATTTTCTTTTAATGTTATTGGTCATCCTACGTACACCTGCATGACCAGCGGTGGGTAGTAAATGAAAATCATGTAAAATATAGGATTTTTCTTCCTCGTCTTCAATTCTTTTAATTCCTCTAAGTACATATATTCGTGGACCGGTCCAATCCATATTATCTTTTATTTCTACCAATAAATCTTTAATAAAACTTTCATTCTCTTTATTCTTTACTATGCATAGTTCTTCGATATTAATATTTTTACAAAATTCTCCTAACTTTGTCACAAACTCGTCTCGCGTAAATTGTGCCCTAAAGTTAAGATTAATAAATAACGTTTTTCTACGGCGACTGTAAACAAAACATTCCTTCTCTACATCTACGTTGTTGTGTCTTTTTAATTTACTTAATTCGTCCTTTCCTATAAAAGTCATTTCCACGGAATCACTTGGTATTCTTAGTACTTCAACTACCTGTGGTTGATCAGGCCACGAGTCGTCGGGTCTACTAAAACCAGGTGTATCTTCTACTTGTTTTTCTAATTCTAAACGCCTCTTTTGCCCTCTAGTCGCTACTAACATAATTTCTTCATTCATTTGTTTAAGGCTATCTGTTGTTATTATTATTCTAGATAGCGCATCTGCGACGCTGTTATCTTTCCCTTTCACATATAATATTTTAAAATCGTATTCTTCCAGCGCCAATCTAAATTTTGTTAACCTACTTGATGGATCTTTCATTGAGAATAAATATATTAATGGTCTGTGGTCGGTCATAATTGTGAATGTTTTTCCGTATACATATGGCCTAAAATACTTCACAGCCCATACAATGGCAACTAACTCTTTCTGAATAGTTGGGTAGTTCAATTCTGCTTTATTAAGTGGTCTACTAGCGTAAGCTACTGGTTTTAAATTTTTATTGCACAAAACTGCTCCTACAGCTGTTCCGGAAGCGTCGGTTTGTATAACAAATTCATTATTCTTAGTGAAATCTGGAAATTCTAATACTGGCGGAGTTGTTAACGCTTGTTTTAACGTGTCGAATGCATTTTGACACTCAACAGTCCACTGAAATGGTTCATATTTTCTGGTTAATTTATTTAATGGATAGGTTATTTCTGCGAAGTTTTTAATGAATTTTCTATAATAATTACAAAATGCAACGAATCTTTTTACTTCATCTGTGTTAGTTGGTGTGGGATATTTTTGTAATATCTCAATTTTTGCTGGATCGGGTAAAACTCCATTTTGTGACACTAAGTGGCCTAAATAAAGAATTTCTTTTTGCAAAAAGTTACATTTTTCTGGATTTAATTTTAAATTTATTTTTCTTAGTCTCTCTAAAACATCTACCAAATTCTTGTTATGGATATCTAAATTTCTACCAAAAACGACTAAATCATCTAAATATATAAAACATCTATCAAATGTTAATCCTGACATTGCTACTGACATTACTCTGCTGAAAGCACTTGGACTTGTCTTGAGTCCCATCGGTAACCTCTTCATTTGATATTGTCCATTGTTGGTAGTAAACGCAGTATACTCTCTACTGTTTTTATCCAAAGCTACCTGGTAATAACCTTGATTTAGGTCTAAATGCGAGAAATAGACTGACCCAGAGAGCGAGTCCAAAATTTCGGTAATGTTTGGTAAAGGAAATTTATCATCGATAATGCAATCATTGAGTCTACGATAATCGACTACTAGCCGCCATTTTTTGTCGTTACCACTTTTCTTTGGTACCAATAAAATAGGACTCGACCACTCGCTCCTTGCTTCCTCTATTATGTCGTTGTCAATCATGTTTTGTATTTGTTTATTGACTTCATTTTTCAAGGAATGTGGCAGTCGATACTGCTTGACATAAACCGGACTGGTATTTGGTTTTAAGGTTATTGATTGTTCATAAACGTTTGTAGTTGTTAATTTGTCGCCCGGTAAAAAGAACACGTCCGAGTATTTTGCACATAGCTCTTGAATTGATTTTCGTTCCTCCGAGTTAAGATTATTTAATTTCAAAATGTCTAATAATATTTTAGCCCTATGTAAACTGTTACATTTAGTTTTAAAATCACATAAATCATAATCTTGCAATGAATAAACCTCTGGTTGAAACATTGGTAAAGTCACATCATGTTCATTAGTGTTTAAAATTTTTACCGGTATTCTATTATTTTTTATTTTTCCTATACATCCCGCAAGAAAAACATTTTCCATCAATTGCTTGCTATGGATAACGCAATCCTCATTTGAGTTTTTATTTAAAAATAAATAATGAATTGATTCACTTCTGGCTGGAATGTGTAACACTTCGCTCGAATAATCTATGGTGTCACGTAGTACTAAATTATATTCCATTCCATATTTAGACAACGTGATGATGTTAGTCTCTAAGTTGATATTCGATGTGTATCGGCATAGAAAATCTAAACCTAAAATTCCATCTGCCTTTAATGGTATGTTATCGAAAACATGAAGCTTGACACTAAAGTCGACACATTGTTGCTCACCACGATAAGTCAGGCTAAGATTTATAAATCCGTTTGCTTGTGTTTGACCGCCGATACCATTTATAATAGTCTCGTCTCTAATTATAGTAATGTTATTTGGTAATGCGACTCTTTTAATTATGGATATGGACGCTCCTGTATCAACTAACCAATAGTACTTTCTATTGCCAAAATATAAGGTTAAGAACTTCGCCTTGCCTGCCAACGTCAAAATATTATGTTTTTGATCGAAAAAACTGCATTTCCTCTGGTTTAGAACTCACGGATTCGTTGTTATTACTATTGTTGTTGCGTGATTGATACAAATACACGCGACGACTATTACCACTACCATGAGCTTCGTCACTCGATCGATTCTCGCAGGGTACTTGGTAACCTCGTCTTCGATATGTACTGAATGAACTTCGAGGTTCACCACGAGAGCGATAATATGATCTTCCACGTGAATGATCAAAATTCCTCCTGACATTATTTGAGTGATAAAATTTATTCGAGTTCCGGTGATCATATCCTCGCTGTCCTCGTGCTCGATGACTATAGTATTGCCATCGGCGAGAGTTATTATTATTAGCATGCGACTCACCTCTACCACGACGTGAAAACATGACATTTTCTGCTCCCGAAGTCGATGCCGCAGTTAGCTCCTCGTCCTTCGCCGCCTGAATTGCGTCCTTTAATGTGTTATAGTTACGTGCAGCAATAATTGTACTGAGCCGGGAATCAGTTAATCCGTCTGCGAACCGTTTAATTGCTAGCTTCTCGTTTAATGGTTTTAATACAGAATAATTCTGAGTATTACCATCTGCTTGCGATATTGTCAGATTGGTGAATAGTTTTTCTATTTCCGTACCGTACTGGTCGATAGTGCGCCAAGCTTGAGTTGTATTTTGTAACCGCGTTTGAATGGCAGTAAATGACTTTTTAGGTAACAGTGTGGAACGTAAGTCTCTGACAAGATCGTTAGTAGATGCGTAACTGTTGGACATTCGTAGTTTTGCATTGTCTGACAGTCTACTTTTCAAGACAAATGTTATGAGTAATTTCTTTCCCGCTTCTGATAGCATATCTGCATACATTTCCACAGAGTCAATTATAGTTATGATGTTATTTTCTTTACTGTTCATCACAGGAATTAAATTACACGCTGTTTTTAAATCGAATTCCATGATTATTTCTGTATTTGACTTCGTACTACTAAAATCACTTTCACTACTACTATCTTCACAAGCTTCAGTACATAAATTAATAATTTTCAAGTAACACGTTTTTATTTCATCCTTTATTAAAGTTAACCGTGTCAATCTTTCCGGTTTTACTCCTTCCTTAGTACTTAATAATTGAATTATTTTATTACTTTTATCAAATATTGTTTCTGTCTCTGATAGTTTATTTTTTGTTACGTTACCCTTGAACCTTGATTTTCCTTTCTTAATTAAATATTTTCTTATACTCGTAAGCTCGTCTAAACATTTAAGTAACTCCTCTTCCATTCCCTTACTACTAGTTAGTTAATATATTGTAAATACATACCATTTTCTCATAGTGATTTCCCGTAGTAGGGGACACTGGCGTAACTTGATACATTAGAATGCGCTTAAGGCGATCGCTATAGTAAACAAAACTCAGAAGGTGAAGTTAGAACACTTTTACTTTTTAAGTATTTAAAACAAACTTTATAGTCATTATTAAAGTTCATCACCCTGTGTTGGTCACTTTCCCCGATATTACGTCACTTCTCACTTTGTTTATTTCTAATTACCACTATCGCACATCTATTCACACTTTTTCCACTACTCACTCACAAAATAACCGCTTGCATTTCCTGTATTGCTTCCTCCTATTTCATCGGGACATGAACCTCCCGATCTTCTCCACGATTGCCTCTGGTTCGGTTGAATGATCGCCGAAAGTTATTTTGTACAATCTGCTCGTTGATCCACGAATGGTGGCATTTCTTATATTGTTTGTACACAAAATAAACTGCGCCAAGACCCAATAGTACACAAATTACCAGCAGCACAATGCTGATTGTTGACATGTGCATCTTCATTTCTTCGATATGGCCACTGTTCGAACCCGCAGCATTTTGGTTTAAGAAAACCGTCTCCTTTTCCACGTTTGATCGACACATATTTTAGTATTGTCCACTGAATTATCCGAATTAAAAATATTATTATTATTATTTATTGCAACGTAATTACTTCTTTAACATGTTCTGGAGCCGTAACACTATATCAAGAGCGAAATCGCGTCACGCGCCCCAAATGGCAGGGTCGCCATGTAGGCAACTAGTGTTATTGAAACAACTGAAGCCGATCGATTACCATTTATTACTGGTCATCTTATTCTAGTACAATGTATTTTATAACAATGATGCTATCAACTAAGTACATACATATTACACACACCTCACTGTAATTACACCCGCACCCATACCATCAAACCGGAACACAGGAACTTTACGGCAGAAATAGGCATGGTAGTAGTATTTCCCCGGATCACAAAGAGCTCCAGTACTACTACGAATCAAAACATTTCGTTGCACAAAAACTGTTTACTGCATAATTGAAATGTATTGTAGGAGTGTTGTTAAAATTATCTTTGCTTGTGTAAGATTTTGTTAAGAACTAAATCAACGGTTTCCCAACAATTTGTTTAAACGCACTAATCTCTGAAACTACAAATTGGATTGAAAAAATATTTATGTAAAGTTAGATTCATGCAAAATAATATAGGCTTTATAACATCACGCTATAACACACGAACCATGTATTTATAGATGATAGCTAGATTCATAAGGAATAATACGGTTACTGAAAATCTTTACATAAACTATCCCCAATTTTTGGAGTCTTGTTTATTATTTAAGAAAGATATTCAGTATTTGTGATACCCAATTTAAATAAGATATCTTTGTCTTGCCCTGATTAAAACATTCTCTTTCCTTCTTTACTATAATTATCCGGATTTAGATACTTCCCAACGATAAAGCTACAGTGACCCACAAAATTCTTTCCCGAGGGTACATTTAAGCAAAATAATAAACAATTAAGAATCCAAACAGCCCATCCATATAATTTACTGTTGCTTTAGCTGAATTAAAATAGGTTAATTAGCCATTATAAATTTCTTATAACGACTAAGCTTTACAATTTGCCCAGTGAATATCTCCGGTTTGCACACCCTTGATACTTTAACGGCCCATCGACAATTTAATTAAATGTTACGATTGTTGTCTGTGAATGTATAATTTTCTTGTTTATTAATGGTTGTGTTTTAATCATGTTTTTGTTTTGGGTTTGGTAGACTAGTTTTGAATTTGGATGGGTTCTTTAATCAATACATACATACTCACGTCTTTTTCCCATGGAGGTAGGCAGAAACCACAGAACGCCACCTGCTACGATCCTTACATACTAATTCTGCCTCGTCCACGTTCATACATCTGGTCATACAAGCACGCCGGTTACGAGTACTGCACACCTGACCTTTCTGAAGAACCTTAACAACAAGGTTTACTTCAGTGATTTTGGTGATCTGAGCTTGAAGTGATTTGTCATCATACCAGGATGGCAGAAATTGACAGATCGCTTCAATCTCAGAGATATTTACTTTTGTTTTTGATTTATGCATCCTAAGTCCCCTCAGGACTTACCTGCACAACCTTTAACCAGTCTTCGCAGTACCTCCAAGTCGTCTCGCTACCGACCATACACACCTCTAAGCGCCATCTTTGGACACCAATTGCATAGAAACTTTTACTCAGCGATCGTGGAGTATGCGGCTAATATGACTTACTCAAACTTATTTTAGTCTGACCGCTTTCTTTTAAAGGCATCGAAAAGCAATAGTAAAGTATCAAAAATATTTTTTTTTAATAAATCTCTTGTATATAAACACATACGAACAGAAACTGATGACTAAAATACATACAAGCACATTTTAAACTGACAGCAATGCTGGCCAGTGATGAAAAAAAAACAAAGCCTTCAACAGGAATTGTCGCAACAACAACATTTTTTAAACATCAAATTAAAAAACATACGTGTCGCTTTGCATTTTTATGCAGCAACTGTAATATCGTAAAAATCTCATACTTTTTTCATGTAACATTTGCATTCGACGAGTATGTGATAAAAGAGCTGTTTACTGGGTGTTTTATGGACGTCAAGATATATTGAACGAGGTGTGAGATGACGAATTTAAAACCGAACTTTGCAGAATAGGGACAGATTGCAAGGTTTGTAAATAGATATATTTATGAGAGAAAAACTCAGTGTTGTACAGATGGAGAGAGTGTTTCTAAAATGATAATAAAGCAAAAAGATTAAAAATTTAATAATTGAACATTCAAGTCTGTTGTTATGTTTAAGGAAAACTAAGAGTGCTTTGTTAAGGCATTTTTATTTTGTTGCTCCAAAAATTATCGTCTAATTGTGATCATCATAATTATATACATAATTATATAAACGAATGGTTAGGTCAGTGACCTATAAATCTGAAGTTTAGCAGGTAAGAGACGTCAGCTAAGAGCAGATTTGACTTTGACCTTCACGCAGAAAAAGTCGCCGCCGAAAGCTAGTAAATCATAAAAATAACGGGAACAATTTTACAAATTTTGATTCATTTCATTAGATACACTTCTTTGTCCATTTCTACCTAACTTTTTGATAGCTCCAAATTTTCGCTAACCATTACCTCCTTAAAAAGTAAGAAAAAAATCACCAGCCTGCAAACCCAGCAATGCAAGTAAAGCTTAACATTCCGACACACACTTCACTGTACATTACCTACCTTGTCACAGTAAAATATTTCTGAAACCACTTTAGCTGATGCACTTGTGTCGGTTATACTAATGTATTACTCCAGCGCCTTTGATTTATTGCATACAGATATGTTAGGTCACGGAATGTAGAGACGGGGATGGCTTGAATAATGCAGAAGGAATTATTACGGAACCTTAGTGGATTCAGACTTGGAGGACGGATAAATAAAGAATGAAGGATAAAAGGTCCCATGTAATAGGGGGCGATCCTATTGCCATTAACCGGGCACAAATCCAAACCCCGAGCTGCCACTGAGAATTTCATAGAAAAACCCAATAACACTTTTTGCTCGACCTGGGAATCGAACCCGGGACCCCTTGCACAGCAGTCGCACTTGCGACCACGAGACCAACGGGGCAGTTAAACCAACCGCGTTAGCTAAATATACCGGCGAACTGTGGGTGTACATTGGTACACCTCTGCCTAATCCTTCGGGGAATACAGGCGTGATGGTATTTTTTTTTTGAAGTATAAAAAGGAAGGAAAAGATGATAATAATTACAGCCTAGTTCTTATCCCACTGCAGAGCAGAAGCCTATTTTCGAACAGAGAAGGCACGGGCATTGATCACCACGTTTGCTTTTTACGGACTGGAGATTTTAGAGAAAAAAATGAAGTCCAAGTCTCCACACGATGTTTTTCCTTTACGGATGTCAGTGACGTCAAAGATAAGCTTAGAAAGTACATTTGAATTGAAAAAGCCACATTAGTACTTGGATGGTATTGAAACCGTAACCGCAGGCAAGAGAACGGGACGTCGTCACCTGGTGGTCTTAACTGGGTCATTCTTCTTCTTCATCGTGTGGGCAGTAAGGTCTAACGACCCTGCACACCAGAGTGTATCAGAGTTTCTAAATCACCTCAAGGGCCTCTGACATGGTTACCGACGTCAGTGATGTCCAAGATAAACTTAGAAAGTACATATGAATTAGAAAAACTCACATTGATACTTGCCCGTCCCCGGTTGCGACCCCACAACCTCATGCATGAGAGGCAGGCCCCTTAACAACTGGACCATCACGACAATATCATTCATAAGTATTAAGTATATATAAGTATAAGGGTCATTTAAAAGAAAGAAAGATTCTAATAGTGAAATAAATTTCTGAGTTCGATTGTTGCAAACATAGAAAAAAAAATACAGCCGAATTGATACCTAACCTCCTCTCTTTTTGGTTAAAAATCATTCGATACTTAAATTAAAGACTTAAAATAAATATTTAATAAATTAAATACTTAAATTAAAGACTTAAAGACATATACATAGACTAGACAACATTTTCGTTCTATTGTAATATGCTAGATAGAAATAGAGGGTCCATTTTTACTGGATTTCAAAAAGGGCATGAAAAATCATTTGCTGTATTCAACTTCGTCACTACAGTAAAATCATAAAAAAATCCACTGTTTTTTTATCTATAGTGCATCCCTTCAACATTTACCCTACAGTATAAAAGGACGCCATAATGAATTTCCGTTGTATTTACGTAGTTAAAACACAAAGTACTCATAATGTTCAACAACATTAAAATTCCTTTCCGACACTGCACATTCCATGTCGGTGCATCGCTTATTACGTTTCTCATTAGCGCATAAAAATATATGCCTTGTTGTGAATATATATTAGGGTAATTTTTGTTTGAAAATATACTGCGGAAAGTCTCATATAAATGTAAACTAAAGTTTTCGAGTGTCACACATTTTATTATTACGCTTCTATTTATAGTGCAGCTCGCGGAATACTGAGCTACATTTTGTATGCCTTTGAATAGCCTACAAACCCACGGTCTACCTGATGTAAAGTGGTCCCCGCTACCTATACACATCTGAAAAGTCGTAATGTCTCATGTGCCTGTAGTTACACCGGCACCCATACCCATCAAACCGGAACACAGCAACGCTGCTTTGCGGCAGAAATAGGTAGGTATATTGGTAGTAGTTCCCCGAACGAGCTCCTTCACAAAGAGCTCTACTGCTACTAAATACACTACATACTACTACTACATAACGGGGTGTCACAAGATACATCACATAGCTATCAACTACCAATACTGCTCATCAAACTGCGAACAGCATTAATGTTTGCTCAAAGTTACTTACATTGTGCAAACATTATTGCAGGGAAATGATTTTGCGCGCACGACAATGTCACGCACGCAAAATTATGTCCTTACCAATGCATCCAAAAGTACAGTTAAGTAGTCGGGAGGGTAAGTACCTAATTTGTTCTTCTTCTTATCGTGTGGGCAGTAAGGTCTAACGATCCCACACACCCTAGTGTCAGAGTTTCTAAACCGCCTCAAGGGGCCTCTGACATGGTTACTGATGTCAGTGATGTCCAAGATAAACTTAGAAAGTACATATGAATTAGGAAAAGTCACATTAGTACTACCTAATTTGTTTAGAATAATAGTTAAAACTTGTTTTCGCGTAAAATAGCTGTTACCCTGACCTTCAATATGTCCGTAACCGGGGGGCACCCAGGTATTAGGTATTTAAAATATATATCGAAATGATGGAAAATATAAATTATAGCTTTATCACACCCATGATAAAAGGTTTGTTGTTGATTTAAAATCAGCTATTAGTCTAATATTAATAAGTCAATGTTTTGTTGCTAATTAAGATGCTACTTCTTATGTAACCAGAAAGAGACTGTTTAAATTCGTTTGTCTCAAAATTTTATCCCTCATCTCTGTCACATAACAACTTCCCCAAAAATTAACCAACCACTACCCACTTACAACTCAAAATAAACTTAAACAGTTTCTCCAATACCCCTTCAATCTTTAGAAGTAAAAGAAACAATTTTCTTCATAAAAAGCAGCTCGTTACATAATGCCCGAGTACGCGGACGGTCCACTTAGCAGCGTCGCGGCACAGGTACGTGCTCAGCAGAAGTTTGCATCGCTCTCACTGGGCTCTCTGCAGGCGCAAACTTGTGTTAACTACTGAGCGTAAGATATGTTGAGCCTTAATGTTGGGGGACTTAGTGTCGCGTGTTGACATTACCATTGTTTTTTTTTCTTAAGAGCCTTTATGTCGCGTGGTATATGTGCTATGGCTCACACACTGATTCGTTGCCTTTCAAATGTTAGAAGTGATCATCTTCGATTTCAATATTGGTGTTAAATATTACAATTGGTTTAGCTTTCATTTCTTAATTCCTGGCACTTAGTACGTATTCTAGTACTTTGAGTGACTTTTATTGTTAACAGATCGTTTTGAAATTAGCATATTTTATTATGGAATGCATGTTATTGTACAATATAATGTAATACGTTTTTTAAAAGAGTATGTATGGAGTTTCTTGCCTGTTCTTCAAAGTCAAAGTCAAAGTCAAATCATTTATTTCAATTAGGCCATTAAAAGGCACTTTTGAACGTCATTACATAAAAAATCATTAATATTGAATCTAGTTGCCCATTCCAAAAGGTAGGAGAAGAACGGGCAAGAAACTCCATACATACTCTTTTAAATAACAATGTATTACAATAAGTTGTATAGTTACATTCATTCCATAAAAAGATATATAAATGTCAAAACGATCTATCAAAAATAAAAAGTCACTCAAAGTACTACAATACGTACTCAGTGCTACAAATTAGAGATGAAAGCTAAATTAATTATAATATTTAACGCCAATATTGTGATCGTAGATGATTACTTCTAACATTTCAAAGACAACGAATCAGTGTGTGAGTCAAACTCAAATGTAGAATTAATGTCGAAGAGAAAAACAATTATTGGTCAAAACAAATTAGTTTTATGATTAAATAAGCAACCAGTTGATTTTGTCAAGACTTGAAATTGTCCTATGGAGCAAGACCAGCATGTTTCCAAGCATTATTATCTTGAATATAATCCTCTAACTTGTAGTATGCTTGTTTACAAAGTGTGCTTTTAATACAATTTTTAAATTTTCTTTCATTTAATTTTAATATATCACTAGGTATTTTATTGTAACATTTAACACAGAACCCCATGAAAGATAAGTGCACTTTGGACAATCTAAAAAATGGTTGAGCTAATTTGTCCTTATTTCTAGTATTAAAATTATGTCTATCACTTATTTTATCAAAAAGATGTAAATTTTTTCTTACATACATAATATTTTCGTAAATGTATTGACAAGGCACTGTCATAATATTAATCTTTTTAAATAGTTCCCTAAGAGATTCGCAGCGACGGAGATTATAAATGGCTCTGACAGCTCTCTTTTGTAAAATAAATATGGATTCAATGTCAGCAGCCCGACCCCACAGTAGAATTCCATACGACATAATGCTGTGAAAGTAGCTAAAATAGACCAGACGCGCAGTATCGACATCTGTTAACTGTCTAATCTTCCTAACAGCAAAAGCTGCTGAGCTTCTCCATACGAAGCTGCCTTTTGGAATGGGCAACTAGATTCATTAGTTTTAATTTTTTTGACGTTCAAAAGTGCCTTTTAATGGTCTAATTGAAATAAATGATTTGACTTTGACTTGACTTTTGACTTTATAGCTCATAATTACAAACTTTCTAGGTTCAAATATTTAACTGTGTTCTAGAAAAATCAAACGGCATTAAAAAAAAACTTTTTCCCATCAGTAGAGAACAAATCTAGTTCAAGCAGCAGCTTCGGTCCGATAGTTTCGGTTATGGAATTCTTTAACATCCCAGCAAATTGTATGGGTCATAATTATTCTCTACTGATTTGACTAATACAACCAAAGTATCAGTAGAGTAATATTTGTTTCATTACCTACATAATTATTAATTTAAGCATTTTGTTAAATCCCTATATTTGATTAAACTTCAATTTAATTTAAATATGAAAACAAATTGTCAGCAAAAGCACTGGCTGGTAGCAGGTGGACGAGAGTTACTGAAGATGAAGTTAAATGGCGTGCAATTGGAAAGGCATTCACATTAATTATGCTAATGATAATGCTGAAAACAGAAAAAACCGGCCAAGTGTGAGTTGGACTCGCGCACAAAGAATTCCGCAACATTGTCTATAAAAACGGCAAAAAAATCCACGGATAAATATTTGTTATATTTTAATTTAATTATTTATTTGTAAAGTGAATATTTAACTCATATAATACGAGTATTTATTGGGTATTTCTATGAAATTCTTAGTAGCAGCTCGGAGTTTGGATTTGTGCCCGGTTAATGGCAATAGGCTCGCCCCCTATTACATGGGACCTAAATATACCGGCGAACTGTGGGTGTACATTAGTACAACTCTGCCTAACCCTTCGGGGAATACAGGCGTGATGGTGTGATTTCAAGCGTCTACCTGTTGCCGTTATCAATATCGAGTCGAAACGAGCAAAAAAATCACGTTTGTTGTAAGGGAGCCCCCATTTCAACTTCTTCTATCTACAGTTGCGACATTTTAGCAAGCAATAGAGGATAATGTCAAAGGGCGATGACCTGTTAATTTTGTTCATGTTCTTACGAAGACATATAAAGGAAAAGCCGTAACATGTCTCCGTAAAAACAAGATTAAAATACTATTTATCGTTTTTCATTAGTGAAACACGTTGATGTGAACGATACATATTGATTAAGGATGTTAACGATCTTTGCGCTTCTTTTTATTCACGACGGAGCGCCGAATTTTAGTTGTGTTTAAGGTAAATAGTTGTTTGTTTGTTTGTGTGTTTGAAAAAGAAACCATTGTTCCCATTTTGTATATATATAATATAGTATAATGTATATAATATAGTATAATGTATATGATATAGTATGTATAGTATAATACAGAATTATTTTAAAAAGAGTAATTATTTTTACAACTGTTAATTAAACATTAGGGATATCATTATTATGAGTTGAAAAAAAAATGGGCAGTTATAGGTTTTATTTATTTATTCATCAAATGGAAAACCAACAGTATACATAAAGTGAATACAGAAGTTAAATACATATTACATTAAGCCAATTACTTACCGCTGAACTAGTTAAAAAACATGCATTATATCATTTTTAACTTACCAATTTCACAATGCCTTTTAAAAAATGTAGTTGGGTCAATGACCGCAGTCGTTATGCTGAAACGTTTGAACTATAGTTGATTGCATATCCATAGCAAAATATTCACCGCTACTGCTAAATAATGCGGGATGCAAATTTTCAATACCTCTCTCTAATGGAGGGTGGCTGTCGGTCTAAACTTTTGAACTTCAGAACTGCTGAACTTTGTCCGACGAGATCTGTGTCAGCCTGCGTTCTGTACTCCATCTCTCTTTTAGTATTATTGTGGGTTAAGAACATTTCTTGAAAAGGACTGGAATTTCTTTGCGGTCGAATTGTTAAAGTTATGGTGCAAATAATAATAATTGAGCTATTTTCATTTTTCACAATTAAAATAATAGGATTTTTAATAATAAATAGATGTTAGAATTGATTAATCATATACAAAACAAAATATACCATCACGCCTGTATTCCCCGAAGGGTTAGGCAGAGGTGTACCAATGTACACCCACAGTTCGCCGGTATATTTAGATCCCATGTAATAGGGCGCGTGTAGCGAGCCTATTGACAAAATATGAAAGAAATACATGTAAGAGTGGTATGTAGAGCTCTTTGTGAAGAAGCTCGCCCGGAGAAGTACTATCTCCATTCCCATTTCTGCCGCACGGCAGCGTTGCTGTGTTCCTGTTTGAAACGTATGGTGCACAAGAGACGTTTCAACTTTGTTTCTAGGATGAAAGCGCATTTGCAAGGCCTCTGCTATTGCAGTTGTCTATAGGCACCGGTAACCACTTGACAGACACTTTATATAAAAAACTAGCTTTTGCCCGCGACTTCGTCCGCGTGGATTAATAGATCCCGTTCCTGGGGGATTTCCGGGATGAAAACTATTCTATGTCCTTTCTCGAGTCCCAGACTATATCTGTACCAAATTTCATTGAAATCGGTTCAGTGGTTTAGGCGTGAAGAAGAGACAGACAGACAGACAGAGTTACTTTCGCATTTATAATATTAGTACGGATAAAATCATCATTATGTATAACTTGTACCGTGGAACCAGATTATTATTTTTTCAAGATGTGAGGGTTTATTTCATACTAATTTGTTCATATGAATAAGTATAACGACCCTTTTCAGGTTTCTGGCAATCAAAAAATAAGGTTTTCCTTTAGATAGCCACAATGACCGGTCCTGCGCTACCCGCATCCAGCGGTTTCCAGCGAAGTTTACCAGGGCCTGTAGCCATGTAACAAACGATAAACGCAAACGCTGAGTAGGCTTTAATAAATCTTCAACTTTATGTGCTTGGTTTTAAGTTAAAGATCTAGTGAAGATTGAATAGCGTTTTCGTTCTTTCCAGTCGCTAACGCTTAGAAATCTTTAATAGATTTTCAACTTAAGGCTCTTGGCTATTAAGTTGAAAATTTATTGGAACCTACCGAACGTCAGGTCATCGGTCCGTCACGTGAGGGGCGATTTATAAGGTTTCATACATAGTATCTAGGTACTAATACAGTCATTTGTTAACTCAACTGCAGCTTTACCGGCTGATGATGCAAGCCTGTTCATAATAACTCGCTTGAAGCAAATTTCAAAACTGAAAGAGACATGAGATTCCATTTCCTCATGACAGAGAGAGACAAAAATACAAGTTCGCAGTTCGAACATCAAGCTGATATTAGCCTAGTCATTTTGTAGGTCAGGTAATGATGCGAAAATCCCTCGTATCTAGACTCTGTAACAGCTAACTACGCAGCTCGTACTAGATAATGAGATTAAGCACTTGTGGGAGTATTGGAATTGCGTCATACGTGTTAGGTTGACAAATAGATAGCGTTTGATTATGCTACTACTATTACAATTTAATAATTATTACGAGTCTTTTATTGTTAAGCAGAGGTGTAACAGTGTACACCCACAGTTCACCAGTATGTTTAGGTCTCATGTAATAGGGGCAAGCCTATTGCCGTTATCGGGCACAAATCCCAACTCCGAGCTGCTACTGAGAATTTCATTGAGAAACCGAATAATACTTCTTGCTCGACCTGGGAATCGAACCCTAGACCTCTAGCGTAGCAGTCGCGCTAAGGACCACTAGGATAACCGGGCAATCACCCTTCGGGGAATACAGGCGTGATGATATGTATGTATATTATGTCTATTTTTGACTCTCTTATATTCAGGTAAAAACGAAAACAGCATACCATCACGCCTGTATTTCCCGAAGAGTTTGGCAGAAGAGTACCAAAGCACATCCAGTCTGCCGGTATGTTTTTAAAAACGAATACTTACATACTAAAATCCCTTCAAACATAACATCGTGTTTTATCACTCCTGCAACGGCCTTCCGGTATTAGCAGATGATTTATACCCTAGGCTTATAACCCTTGAAAAATCGCTTACCTACACCCCTGTATACCCAGGTTTAGGGGTGAGATAAAATGTTAATGTTGCCCCCATTTATCGTGCCAATGGTTTGTTGATATCAATTAAATGTCATATGGAGACATAAATCACCATTTCTAATAAAAATTCTATTCGATTTTTGAATAATAATTCATGTGAAAATTATTATGTTTTTCTTCTGCCCGCGACTTTGTTCGCGTCAATATTGACATATTATATACCATCACGCCTGTATTCCCCGAAGGGTTAGGCAGAGGTGTACCAATGTTTACCCACAGTTCGCTGGTATATTTAGGTCCCATGTAATAGGGGGCGACTCTATTGCCATTAACCGGGCACAAATCCAAACTCCGAGCTTTTTTTTTTTTTTTTTTTATAGACGGGAAATCATCAAATAACTTCCCCCGCCCTGGGCGGGGCGGGAGGGAGTGTCAGACTTTTACTGACTAAAACCCGTCTATGTTCCTTCATGTGCCCTTTGCGTTCCGGGGGCGCGGTATCTCTTTCGAACAACCCGCAGAAACTCCGAGCTGCTACTGAGAATTTCATAGAAAAACCCAATAACACTTTATGCTTTTTATTGACATATTATGTCTCGGGAACCGTACATTTTTCGTTGCCTATGTGCTATTCCACACTATAATCTATCTCTGTGCCAAATTTCATTCAGATTCGTTCAGCCGTTCTTGCGTGATTGAGTAACAAACATCTGTCTACCCAAAGTTTTGCATTCATAATAGTAGTATAATTTTGACCTAGCAAAACCCGGCCAATCGGCCACAGTTCGTTGCGAAAATGGAACAAACAAATCTATTTACCACCTAACAATATTAAGTCAACCCCAAAACCAACCGAGTCACATCAAATTAATAACACTTAACACCATAAGTATACGGTCCAAAACCGCGTAACTACCAACGTAATTACATAACCAAATAACTGAAGCTGTGGAGTGTTCAGTTGTAATGTAATTAAAATATTCAACAAAGTGCAAGAAGCCGTATCTACCAGCTAGGAAAACCGTGGTGAAACTCCACAGAGGGAATGACCTGAAAGTTGTCGAAACAACATTGAGAAGTTTTGCTACAGGTTTACAAGTAGTGGGGTTAGTAAAGAGTTGTACGTTTTGTGAATATTGAATGGTACAGACACCGACACGTTAAGATTTTTTAAATAAAAGATGTACAAAGACGCTTTGTGGAGTCTAAAGTTACATGTTCTTCCCATCATTGCGATTTTTTTTTGTACTGGGCCCGGCAAATAATAATGCATGTGTGGGAAAATGTTTCGTTCGACAAATTAACTGTAACTTTTTTAGACGTTTTAATTTCCTACTAATATGTGATGCGATGAGTTTGTGAGGATAGATGGATAGGTGTATGGACGAATTAATGAATGTTAGTACCTCTTTTAAGCTTAAACTGCTGAACGGATCTGGACGAAATAGGGCACTGAGTTAGATTGTAGAGTGAAATAACACATAAGATACTTTTTATCCCGGAAAATTGTATGGTTTCCATGGGATAATAAACCAAATAAGATGCAGACGAAGTCACGGACAGAATCTAGTAAACCATAAATTGAAATTACAGTGTCAGTTTAAATTAAGTTTCTAGTTGAAAACGTGTCTCATACCCTTTCAACATCACTATGAGATCAAATTAATTCTATTCGCTTCAATATATTCTCGAGAAATAGGAAAATATTTCGGCATTTCGGAGTTCCTTCAAGCCCAAAGCAAAGACCCTTTCAAACGTTTATGAATGCTTCACAGACTACTTGTACGGAACGCTTGTACTTGTTAAAGCTATGACGATAGAACGGAGTTGAAGCCATGAAGGGAATACTGGTATTTCTAGATGTATTATTAAATAGCTTTTGCCTGTGTTGAATTTTGTTACAGACCTTATTTTTTTATATACACGTTTACTTTTACATCTTTCTCGAGCCGAAACTCAGGAACTCCAGTCGAGTAATAGTTACTACCTATTTTTTTTATTTTTAAGACGTCTCATTAGGAATTTAGAAATGTAACGCTTCTGTCTGATCACTGTCGTTAATAATGTAGCTGTCCATAGGTGAAGAATTTTTAAAATGGGTTAAGTTGTTTCTGAATTCATAAATTGCAAACAAAAATTCAAAATATTTTCTTTTTATAATATTAAAAACTGAGAAGCCAGATGTTCCGAGATGTATTTTTGATAAGATGGTATTGAATTTGTGTAGTACTTTACTTACTACGTACTACTTTACGTACTTTAGAATTTAAGGACCTTTCATTACTATTTCATCAAAAGATATTACTTAAAGTAAGGTGTCATGGTCGCAAGCAGTGTTGTCCATAAGCATTTTCAATTGTCATTCGTAAATCTTTGGCAATCATTACGGGTGCTATTAATTCAAAAGTGCCTGTAAATTATTTAATTAAAATCAATGTTTTGACTTTAACTGTACTTGAGAAGACTCGGTTCTATTTTTAAACAGTCTTCATTAACGATAATCTCACATATAAGCATAACCTTAAAGCATTATTTTCCATAAATTTTCCGATTACATGAACATTAATTATTCAAGCCTTTTACTGGAAGCTCATCCATAAATAGTTCATGCAAATCTCATCTTGATAGCCTGAGGCTGTGAAGGAAAAAGCACAACCGGCGCATAACAACCTAAAGATATTAAGGCAATAACAACGCCGCTGCTCATCCAACTTTCTACTCTATTCTTTTGGAAATAAGTCTCAATATTCTTGAATAGTGTAACTAATTAAAATGTAATTTGATCGACGTGTGCTGAAGGCGAATGTAGAGAAATTTTATTAATTATAGCTAACAGAAGTGTTATCTGAAATATTTCAGACGGGGAAAGGTCTTTTAGAATTATTAATGCCAATGTTTGTGTGTTAACGACAGATAGAATGTTAATTAAAGTAGACACACGCTTGTTTAAGATATGGTAAACAAAAGTTGCGCAACATTGTTTTGTGTTGTTGGGAAGATGTTTTTGGAAGACTTATTGGTGTGTGTGCATTGGTTTATGTGTCCAGAAACATAAACATGATACTGAAAGTATACATATTGTACAAAATGATTACAAAAAAATGAATACAAATCTCAATCCACGTGTTTGTCTGTTCGAAAACGCTCATCTAAAAAACGGTAATTTAAAAAACTAAAAAACCCGACTGCTATTCTTTAAAAATCCCTAAAACAAGATAAATTGTAGCAGTCGGGACCCATTCTAGAAATGGAGGATTAGTGAATTGAGAGCACATACCTATATTACATTGCAGATGGTCCCGAATGGGTCCCGACTGCTACAATTTATCTTGTTTTAGGGATTTTTAAAGAATAGCAGTCGGGTTTTTTAGTTTTTTAAATTACCGTTTTTTATTTTTTATTTTTTTAGTGTTTTAAAAAAGAAATTAATATACCCAGTATCACTCTTACAGTAAATACGAATCTACCGACACCTCTCAAGCTAAAATCCATCGAGCTGTTCAGCCTGCAGAGCGAGCCAAACATTTGAATTTGGCGCCAAAAATCCGCCATTTTGTTTTTTTTTTTTATATACCCAGTGTCACTCTCACAGTAAATACGAATCTAACGACACCTCTCAAGCTAAAATCCATCCAGCCGTTCAGCCTGCAGAGCGTGCCAAACAATTATACATACATACATACATACATACATACATACATACATACATACATACATACATACAAACATACCCTCGAAAAACATAACCCTCCTTCTGTCGCAGTCGGGTAAAAAGTTATATATGTGTGTAGAATTACAATAATTATTTCAGTTGTAGTTTGTATTTTTTACGAATACTTAAATAAAATTTAAGTGTCCATTTATAATGTTAAATACTCGTAACAGGTTTTTACGAAAAACAGATAAATGTTATAACAAAAATATATTTTTTAATCTGTTAGTTTGTTCAGGCTAATCACGGCGACACGGCGTGACCAATTTTTATGGGACTCTCACTGGCTAATAGCTGATGTTATAAGGAGTAAATTACTTCTTACATTAATTAAAAAAAAGACAAACACACAGAGAAAAACCAACTCAAAACACATAAACATTAAATCATCTATCACAAAACCAAACGATTAAAACGTAGGCAGAACTTGGTTAATTTATAATTAACTCCAATCCGAGTCAAGGCTTAGTAAAAGTTAAAGCAACCAAGACTACTCAGCTAATACTTCGAAAGTAAACACGCTTATAGAAAGTAATAAGTTCCTTAAACAATTAGTTGAAAATCTGTTCGGATATACAACTCGATGAATTTGAAATTGGAGTCAAAGATTTGGATTAACTACAGTAACAGGGGTATCGTGGTTAACACATCCGCCTCTCATACATGCATATTAGGTTCGATACTAGGAAAGACACAGTAGGTGCAGTGGCTTTTTTTTTTTTTTTTATAGACGGGAAATCATCAAATAACTTCCCCCGCCCTGGGCGGGGCGGGAGGGAGTGTCAGACTTTTACTGACTAAAACCCGTCTATGTTCCTTTCATGTGCCCTTTGCGTTCCGGGGGCGCGGTATCTCTTTCGAAAAACCCGCAGCCCCGGCAGGCATCGGCCCTCAGTGGCCCCATCCAAGTTTGCTGACATCTCTTTGAGGCGCGCGTGGAACACGAACGCGCCGTCGACACGGTCTGTCGTTAGTGAACGTACGGACGGTGAGCTACCCATTGCTCACCGTCCACAGACACGCGTCTACGGTGGCCGGGAGTCGTCTCGCGGCTCCCGACGCCCGGAGCGTCTACCGCGGTGGCCGCTGGGACGGGGGATCCTCCTTTCCCTCTCCCGTCCCGCCGCCTCCTTCTCTAGCATTACAGCTTCGCAGAAGGAGGCGACTAGAAAGATGGCTAGATCGAATTCAAAAATCACGTCAAAAAATAAAAATTTCAAAACCAATTTATTTTATAATTGATTCGTGTTAAAAATCACGAGTATAGTTAACTCCTTGAATTTGACGAGGATGCAAAACTACATCTTGTATTTTCATCATAAAATACTAGCCGAACCCACCACTTAGTCCCAAACACAGCGTTCGTAAAACCTTGAACATACTTGACATGAAAACCGCTACCTCAATATTTCCTCACGAAAATAAATTACGCATCACTTGCTTTACAAGGAAACTTCAATACCTTCCACAATTTATGTTCATATAACCATAAAGATAGCAGGGAATATGATTAAAACAGCGTGGAACAGAGCAAGTTTACGCGTGCTGCAAAATAGCGCGCCATAATTCCATTCTGTTACGTAACGTAATAAATTTACGCAAATCAGTCAACTGGCGCGCATTTACGCGGCAAAACGTTAACAACGGTGTCATTGAGAATAAATGTTTTTAAATTTATTGTGGACTGGCTTTTGGTCGTGGCTTTGTCTGTTTAAATTTTCGGGTCTGTTGTTCTTTTTTGTTAATAAAATAATATAGTAGCGTTTAAGTGTAACGTAGCTTCCTATTGGCAAAAATGAACAAACAAAGCTTAATTAATGTTAATAAGGATATAACTTACTTATCGCGTTCGAGTTCGTATAGAAAAATAAACAAACACGTTTGTTTAAAAATATTAGGATAAACTATAGCTTTTGCCTGAGACTCCGTCTGCGTGGATTTTCTTCCAGACCACTTATTTTTTACATACATACCATCATGCCAGTATTCCCCAATGGGCTAGGCAGAGGTGTACCAGTGTACACCCATAGTTATGCGATATGTTTAGGTCCTATATAAATCACAAATCCTAACTGCAAGCTGCCACTGTGAACTTCATATAAAAACCTAGTAACACTTTGCTTGACGGGAATCAAACCCAAGACCTTTAGCGTAGCAGTCGCGCTTGGGACCACCAGGCTAACGAGGCAGTTAACTTATTTTTTTTATAATAAAATATAGCCTATAACACACAGTGATAACATAGCTTTCAATTAAGGAAAGAATTATCAGAATTGGACCAGTAGTTTCGCAGCTAAGCACGATCGAACAAAAAAGAAACAAACATACAAACAAACAAACACTTCAACTTCATACTATTAGTAAATATTTCCCGCGCATGCGACATATTCTTTGTTCTCGCTGAGCAATGAATTGATTAATGAGAAATGTATCGAATTCCGTTTCGTTGTTATGTGTTTGTGTAATTAAGAACAAATTGTGTCACGACTTGTGAACATATTGACGAACGAGTACATGAAAGGGAGGATATAATATCTTGCTTATACACGTGTCACGTATCTTGTTGTAGGTATCTATCTTCAATTTATACTATAATAATATAACGTGTATCTATACCTTATCTAAATATATATCTTAAATATATATAACTGAAAGGTGACTGACTGACTGACTGACTGACTGACTGACATAGTGATCTATCAACGCACAGCCCAAACCACTGAATGGATCGGGCTGAAATTTGGCATGCAGGTAGATGTTATGACGTAGGCATCCGCTAAGAAAGGATTTTGATAAATTCCACCCCTAAGGGGATAAAATAGGGGATGAAAGATAATACTTCTTGCGAGCAAAGCCGCGGGCAAAAGCTAGTTAATATAATAAAGCTGAAGAGTTCTTTGGTTTGTGTTTGTTTATACGCGCTTATCTCTGGAACTACCAGACGAACGGGAAAAAATGTTGTGTATTATACCCAAATACATACATATAATGAACATCAAGAGTTTTTGGTTTGTTTGTTTATTTTAATCTCTAGAACGTCCAGATGGAGGTTCAAAAGGTAACAAAAAGTGCCTGATCTTATTAAATCTAAAATTCTAACAGAAAAGTCAAATAAACAGCACAATCATCTTTTAGTGGGCAATTCTACTAACTATTAAGAACGATCGCTATCTTGTATCCGCCTCAATCTGTTAAAAAGCCCTCTAATTTATCTACATTTGTTGATATAGCTTGTCGCTGATATGAATTTGCGTTTATTATTTTTTTCAATCAGACCATTACAATGCACTTTTGAATGTAATTTCCAAGAATGAAAAACAAAAATTGAATCTAGTTCGCCATTCCAAATGCTAGTTTCTAATAGAGAACAGTGGATTAACCAACAGACAAACATATCTACGGTCCACCGTTCACTGTTGTTCGTTAACTTGCATTTTCCGATACACATTAGTCGCGAGTAAAAATGCAAAATCATCAATTCGATTACGTGAACGCGAGGGAAACGTTAGATTGTAATCGCAGCTTCGTGACGCGAAAATAAGATGTTGAGAACACGTTTGTAATATTCAAAGGTGTACCTGGGACCCCTTGATATATATTTTTTTATTCCATCACACCTATATTCCTTGAAGGGTTAGGCAAAGGTGTACCAATGTAAACCCACAGTTTGCCAGCAAGTTTCAGGCCGATTTAATAGGGGGCGAGCCTATTGCCACTAACCGGGCACAAATCCAAACTCCGAGCTGCTACTGAGAATTTCATAGAAAAACCCAATAACACTTTTTGCTCGACCTGGGAATCGAACCCAGGACCTCTAGCGTAGCAGTCGTGCAATTATAGTTATTTTTTTGATAATTGTATTGTTAAGGCCTGGCTACACTGGAGCGGTCGACTTGCAAGCACGGTAGTATTTGTATGGATAGGTCTAATACCAAATCAGGCAGTCTCTGTCTACCTACGCGACTGCACCCGCAAATTATCCACAACCACATTTACAAGACGTCCATTTTCCTCTCCAGTATGGCCGGGTCTTTATTCGCAGGGTAAACATCACCCTATTCACACTGTTATTTTAGATTCAAATCCAGATCCGACTTTGGGCGCCAGTAGTATAGATGGCGCCCAAACGTGGGACTAAACTATGAGCTCGTCAAGTCAAAACTTTCATTCGCATGTAATAGAAATAACAGAGATTTACGAACAGTAACTATCAATGTACTAAAGAAAGTTATAGTTTCCTGACCATACAATCCAACGGTGGGAAGAAACAGTAAGAACGCCAGGTGCACACAACCCTTGCAATCCTCCGTCATACTTTAGCTTTCCAATTACTTAAACTAGAACTTTAACGGCTTCTAACTTAACCTCAACTATGATCATAGTTATAACCACTATGGTTATAACTATGGACATAAGAACTTAAAACTAACTAACGGAACCTGGCTTGAAATACTTGGACCCCGTTGTATGAAATACTTGCACAGTTTTTACGCTTTGAACATGTTAGGGAAATAAAAGACTGAGGGCCGATGCCTGCCGGGGCTGCGGGTTGTTCGAAAGAGATACCGCGCCCCCGGAACGCAAAGGGCACATGATGGAACATAGACGGGTTTTAGTCAGTAAAAGTCTGACACTCCCTCCCGCCCCGCCCAGGGCGGGGGAAGTTATTTGATGATTTCCCGTCTATAAAAAAAAAAAAAAAAAAAAAAAAAAGGGAAATAAAAGGGGGGTAATTCTTGAAATTTTTAGGATTGTTTGCTTTCTAATCTCAGTCTCAATCTGTCAAAAATGCATTTTTGTATTCATTTTTGATAGATTAGAGTTTTTGTTTTTTAACTTTGCCGTAAACCGTTGTTTAAGGCAAGGACTAGCATAGTATAAGGTTTGTAAACAACTAAAAAAACATACCTATATAAACTTACTAGCTTCTGCCAGCGACTTCGTTCGCGTGGCTTTATTCATCCACCTTAAGTTACGTTTTTGAATACAGCTTCGCTCCCGTAAGTCGTAGCGTGATGTTATATAGCCTATAACCTTCCTCGATAAATGGGCTATCCAACACAAAAAGAATTTTTCAAATCGGACCGGTGGTTCCTGAGATTAGCGCGTTCAAACAAACAAACAAACAAACAAACTCTTCAGCTTTATAATATTATAAACTTATATGCTTACCTTTTGGAAAGGATAACTAGGTTTAATTCTTTATTTTATTTGTTTTTTGTAGTAAAATAAATGACTAATGTTTAATACACGATTTGACTTTGACTTCGACACAGTCATACTATTAACCAGACCCGGAACAATACGAGTAAAAATATGGTCATTCAGATATCTGCAGTGCGATTCTCTAAAAGGCAAACTCGAAAACGAGTCTCACTAAAGTGATCGCGCTCGCTTCGATAACGAACCAACTTTTCATTGGTTTAGTATTCGTTTGCCGTGGTGACGTCACGGGCGTGATCGCGTTTAACAGAATACCATTTTGTAATCTCACTGCGGATTCAGCTTTCGAATTACGAAGTGACGCTTAGAGAATCACACTGCTATCCCGTGCGGGAATCGGTCCCGCAACACGCAGTGCTGGAGCCACTCGATCAGCTATTGCCCGTCTATTGTAACGGGTGTGGATTCCATACACCTGCTACCACAAAATAAGAATCCTGTTCATTATTTATAGACTAGCTTCTGCCCGCGATTTCGACCGCATTTTTTTCTCACCGCTTTAAGTTACATCTTTACAGTCGTAGCGTTATGTTATACTATTCTTCAAGAATCAGGTTCTTTTGGGCTAGTACAAAAAAAAACTGTCTATCTGTCTGTCAGTTTGTTCAGACTAAACTTCGAATTGCCTGAGCCGATTTTGTTGCGACTTTCACTAGCAGATAGCTAATGTTATAAAGAGTAGCTAAAGCTACTATTATTTTAGAAAAATAAATTATAATCTGAACTAAACAAGATTTAACCCAATCTGACTGCTAGTTCCAAAAAAAGCACGTATAAACAAACAAACAAAAAATCTCTCCAGCTTCATAACATTAGTATTGACTCTCCCAAAATATTTTATCCACATTATTATTTCAGTCCTAACCAAACCGCTTCACTGCACTGCTTCCAAACCAATAATGTGGCGAGCTCCCAAGCTAAGTCCTCCAAGTAATATGTATGTAAATCACTTAGATACACGTACATGTAGTATATAAGTGGACAATGGACAGCCGGTCTAATAATCTCTTTGATGTCATACTCAAAGTTACGCCCACGTACGGAGGGGATGTGAACAAGAAATTATATTCTACTTAGTTACTTTGGCTGTAAGTTCGCAGAAGACTGCTTTGAGCGATTCCTGTAATGTTCTGTGATGTATGTGCTAAGATTGTTGACGCGTACCTTAATGAAGGTATTGAATTTTAATGTAAAGTAATATTATAAAGAGGTAGTTTGTGAGCTTGTGAGGTTGTAGGAGGTAATCTCTAGATATACTGGAGAGATTTTGAAAATTCTTTTTCACATTGAAAGCCACGTTATTTGTTAGTGTTATAGGCTATATAACATCACGCTATGCTTCATGGGAGCGGAGCAGTAATCAAAGAAGTAAAATAACGCAGGTGTAATAAGCTCGCGGAGGAAATTGCGGGCTGTTTGCTAGTTGTCTATATAAATAAATAAAATTGAATTGTATTTGTGATGTATTTTTTTAAATATACACACATAATATTATACACTAACTAAAAGTACAGGCAAAAATCTTTCTCTTTGTGATTTCTATTTGTCTGACTTTTTTTTCAAGCAAATCTCTTAAATGGCTAAACAGATTTTGACAGGAGTTTTACTGACACTTAGTTGATAGTATAAGGAGTAACTTATGCTACTTCTATTTCAGAAAAATAATTAAAGTTTGGTACAAAAATAACCGCCTTTCACGTAAACGAAATCCCAGGCAAAGGCTAGTACAAGATAAAAAATAATTACCCCTTTTTTCCACTCACAGCGATCAAAGTCTTCAAAGACGAGACCAGGAAAATTGCTTCCGTAATTTCTATTAGCCGGCTCACAGTTTGGACGGGGTGGCATCGAATCAATCACTCGTCATAATCAGCGATGTGCTATTAGTTCCCGTTCATCATACATCACCAGTAATTGACGTGTCAGGAGCAACGGTACTGTTTTTATGTACCTTAACTATGGTTCTCACTGTAGAGCGATGACATAAAGATCATTATTGTCTGTGTCCCACGATTATGTTAAGGTTCAAATTGTATGACTGTCCCATAATTCTTAAGCGCGACTGTTGAGCAAAAAGTGTTATTGAGATTTTCCTTTACGAATTTCTTAGTAGCACGAGTTTGGAAGTAGGTATTTTGACACCCCCGTGCCTTAAAAAGCATGAGAATCCGTTGGTCCTGCGCCTGATTGTGTCGGATTGTTAGGAAAGAGGGAATGCACCTATGTTTGCGCACACATTTGCGCTCTATAATATCTCCTGCGTTCTTGGCTAGTCTCTATTGAGATAAGTCACCATGACGAAAATCGTTGGGGAAATTGTATTATTTTGTTCATAATTTTCATTCCATTTAGGCGTGAAAGAGTAACAAACGTCTATACATCCATCCAACCATTAATCTTCAAAAAATTTCACCTTTAGTAGTCGTGGGATTTGCAAATTGAAAAAGACATCCACAGCCTGGCAGAGGCATCCCCTACCACCCAATCACTCTAGAATCTTTTGGCTCTATTCTGTCCTTTGGGTAACCCGACCCACTACCTACCAAGTTTGGCCATTCTTACCAGTATATTACTCTGAATTAGCTAACCCACCTAAAACAAGCTCAAATTAACTCTCGTTCTTTATCTGCAAGATAAGAGACGTTGCCTTCACCCTGATAAATTCAGGCCTGGATAAGTAAAATCTCCTTGTAATGTATTCACATTGTACACTTATCCCACGCAATTAATCACACCGTATTTGTCTACTAGATAAGTTTTACAACACGATTTATCTTCACAGTAAATCACTGAAATGTTTTGTAATAATTTCAAACGGGCGCCACCAAGATATGTGGGTACAGTCGCGCCCAATATGATAACGTTAAATAAATTGGTTTTGTTTTTGAATCTGTATGTTTTTTTGAAAATGGAATTCTGATTCGATTTTCGGAAGGTTTTATTTATACTGTTTCAATTTATTAGGGCTGGAATTATTTAGTTTTTTGGCGGCAGCTGTTTGTGTTTTTCATGACATTATGATTTCGATTTTAAGCAAAAGTTACTTTGATATTTTAATTTGTGTTACTGGAGAAGACTTTTATGTAAATGAGGTTTGAAGTAGAGCTTACACTACAACAGGAATCATAAAATACTACGTAACAATGCTCCTGTCATGTACCAAAACATTAGGTACACCCACAGGCTCGGCTTGTGTTCAATCGTCAGACGAAATTCAAGTGAATTTTGCCGTGTATCGCGTTAGAGTATACGGGTGTGTACACATTTGGGGCAAAAGCGTTAATGTACAGCTATTCGCCCTTTAACGTGTGCGGGCATCAAAAGAGAGATGAATGATGCTGCGTAAGCAGGTACGTCAACATGCCGTGGCTAGTCCCTTTGGCTATGTAACTACTGTACATATTACTAAGCTTTTTTTTTTGTAAAACTAATCTACATTAATCTATATCTACACTAATATTATAAAGAGGAAAGATTTGTATTTATGTACCTATAAAATGAATAAACTTAACCTCTACTGGACCAATATGAAAAATTCTTTTTCGGTTAGAAAGCTACATTACCACTGAGTAACGGAGGCTATATAACATTACCCTACGACACACGGGAGCGGAGTAACCATTGACGTAACTTAACACGGGTGAAATAAGCCACGCAGTTGACGTCACGGGCATTTCGCTAGTAGTTTTATTAGAGTCTGTAATCAAAAGGTGCTAAGTTACTAAGAGTCCGATGTTCATCTGTTCGACTGTCACAGAGATTTGTTCCCGGTTAATTAGCAATAGGCTCGCCCCCTATTACATGGGACCTAAAACATTCCGGCAGACTGCAGGTGAAAATTGGTACACCTCTGTCTAACCCTTCGAGGAATACAGGAGTGATGGTATGTACAAATATAACGATGGTTTGAATTTCAAATAATTATAATAAATTTGAACCCTATTTACTTTATCGTACAAGTTAAAATTAAACACCAACCAATTATAGTGCAGGGTTTTCCTGTTTGCGCAAATGAGATTAACACCTTCACTTAACACTATTCTAACTCACTGTACTTATAACGTACTCATATATTATTCACTTCAATTATGCCTCCACTATAATGATTACGTAGAATAAACTCATTAACATTATGTACAGTGGTAATAGCATGATAATGTACTCCGCAAGTAGGTACTAAATATTCTAATTAAACGCTGCTAATAGGCAACTTACTTTGTATTTACTACAATTATTAATGGAGTAGGTTTACGTGATGTTTTTGGTGTGAAATGTAATTATGGTATAATATGCGGTGTTGTTTTGTAAAAAAAATCTTTTGTGAATTTATGTGAGTTTGAGGTGAGGTGTCATCCTATCAGTAGTGCTATTCTGAAAAGTTAATTGCGAGATGAACTCTGAATCCGCTGTGTGACTTTAGCGCACACACAGCACACTCTAGCAAGACGTAAGTTAGAATTATTATATCGAGTGAGTATTTTGACGTTATTCAATAGGATTTGATATTCTGCGAAGCAAGCGTGACTATCGAGATGACTTTCGAAGTGATTTTCCTATTTCAGAATAGCATAGCTGATGTTAAATATTGACAGTTGCCTCAATTTTAATTGTTTTAATTATAATAATCTGATGTTGTTTTATTGAATTTGGTTTTATTGTATCAATTTTAATTTGTTTTACTAATTTAATATAATTTGGATTTAAATACTAAAAATTAATTAATGATTTTTAAGCTCAACACACTTAATTTGGCTGAGAGACATTTCACAGAATAGCACACTGCAGGTGGCATGACAGCCACCGTGCATCTCACACTCACTTATCATCCAAATTCACCGAGAGAGACTTTTACAGAAGAGATTTCCTGTATAGCAGTTTGAAATAGTGACAAATTGTTTTCATGCACGCCCATTTAAAACTAACAGACAGATTTTATTGGGATTGCGTGAAGCGTGTTGCCGTTTCAATTTAAGCTAAAAATTAAACTGTCCAGTTATTTATTTTGTGCAATTTATTGTGATAAGATTTATGGTTTTTTTTTGTTTTGTTTTTTTTTTTATATACTAACCGTTATCCTTTTACTCGTATAACCTGCAGTTTTGCTAGGTATCTCCTACATTTCCACTGCTGGATGTTGGTAAGAGATAGTGTAATTATATCGAGGTCCAAAAATTACAATCGTGTTTTTGCAATCGTTGCTATATACAATTTTTTTTTAACTTTTATTTACGTAAATATTACAGGATAAAGTTCCAGCTTTATAAAGTTTTTTTTCTTCATAGAAATAAGTTTGTAACTAAAGGAGATTGAGCAACTTACTATGGCACTTGGTTGCGCAACTTTTTACACAGTATAGTAGTGAAAATTGGACACAAATAAGGGGTAGTGTCATACTTTAAAACAAGGTTAAATTCAAAATTAAATATTGTGGGGTTTTTGAAAAATCCATGTACGTAAAATATTGACCATGGAATCCGTTGCCTCTCTGATTTGGCGTCTAGGCAGCGGGTGTGCTAATAAAAGAGAACAATTCACACAGCGCGACATGCTTTAAGTCTAGAACAAATCACCGTGGACGTAAAAACGTTCTAACAATTCACTTCGCAGCACACGCACAAAAAGAGTCAAATTGCTCGATGTAGTAGATAGACGTGGAGGCTCCACGTCTATCTACTACATCGAGTTGAGTTTTAGGATTCGTCCACGGTGGAGGAATCCTAAAACTCAACTCGACACGAATTTATATTTATTAGCAGATAAAAGCTAAAAACAATATTCTCGCCTTAACCCGCAGATGACACGGTAAGTAAACAAAACAGAAAACACGATTTTGTTTGACATTTGACATATCATCGAATAGTGTTGTGCCACAACAATAGACTAAGGGGCATCATAACATTATCGATTATATCTTAATTGTTTTATTTTTGCCTAGAAATTGTTTTTTAACGAAAGAAATAGTACCATAATTAAAGAATAATAATAATGACAACTCTTAATACTTTTTAGTTGCGAATGTAGATTTTTTGTTGTCCTATGATTTATGTTAATGTTTAATCGATCGATTATAATTGAAAAAGGAGTCGCTTCACTATTTTGGAAGGAATGACGTATTTATTGTATTAAATTATTAAATACTAAATAAAATGAAAATAGAAACTCCACAAATGATTTCAATGAATTGAAGTTAAAAATCTATAAAAATAATATTATGAATTATACATTAACTCAAATGGCCATACGCGTCAAAAAGTGAATCTATTCGTGCTCAATCTCCTTTAAGATATCCCCACGACCCCTCTACTGTTGCTTGCATTAATAGTGATATTTTCCACGAAAAGTAAACGCTAGTATAAATTTTTGCTTTATGTAACTTTGTTTGATGAATAGTTAAAATCTTCGTGATGTGAAGAAGCCAGGCAAATGATGACTTTCAATCCATACTCAAACATGACTAGCAAAATATACTAACCCTCTCTGCCTATATCTTCGGAAAATAGCAGCATGATGGTACGTTAAACTTTTTTACGTGAAACTTTTCAATCATGAAAACGAACCAACCGAATAACAAACAAAAAGTACGAACAGAAATGTTTCACCAATTTGACTAAAAGCTAAAATTACAATACTTCTGTTATTCTGTCGATACCGAATGAGCATAAACAATTCAATCAAAACAGAATAAATGGAGCCTTTGCTGCTGTTTAAAAAAGTTATTTTAGTTAAAGGAAATAGTCAATGGTGTCGATTCTGTTATGCAAAACCTAAACTTAATTTAGACTATTTCTATCTTTTTCTCTCCAATAAAACAATAAAGGGACGGATATGAATAAGACTTGTCAATTTTAGTTCATCTGAAACCTCTATACTATTATAATTGACATGTCAGAACGCATTGATTAAAAACAAGGAAAAGTTCAAGGCAAAACTAATTTGACATCTCTCTAACTTAGTTCAAAGGTATTACCGTTATTTTCTTTCGCTGTATGTTAGTAAGAGATGTCAATTCTCTAATTTTAGTTTAATTTGTGAACAAGGGAATCGGCACCAATGTCAAAGTCAAAGCGTCAATTTCAGTAAAACTATTTCCAGTCACTTTTAAATAGTAGTAGTAGTAGTAGTAGACGGTGAGTAAGTCAGATAATTGAGAAGACTCCATGGAGAAGAACGGCCAAGAAAACACAAACGTTTGGCTACATTATTTTACTACTACTGTATAAGGAATTCAGAATTGAATGCTATGTCATCATAATCTTCTAAGCTGGTCTAATGGCTGCAAGTATGACTGCTGAAAGTTAATATACTCGGTTATCCCTGGAATTTACCTAAAGATTTACCCAGATAGATACAAACCCTCACGCTTGTATTCCCCGAAGGGTTAGGCAGAATTGTACCAATGAATACCCAAACTTTGCCCAGATGTTTTAAGTCCCATGTTGTAAGGGGCGGTCCTATTGCCATTAACTGCTCACAACTCAAAACTGCGAGCTGCTACTGAGAATGTCATAGAAAACCCTAAAAACGCTTCGCTCAACCTGAGAATTGAACCTAAGACCTTTAGAGTAGTAGTCGCGCTTTAGACCTCTTGGCTAACGAGACAGTCGAGGTAGATTTACTATGAATTTTTAAACATTACGTATGACGTTAGCTAACCACACAAGCGCCCAACACACCGCAAAATATCCATAATCCTTACACTCGATTCACACACCACACAAACAAAAAACCGAATAAAAAAAAAACCAGTAATCATTTTTCATCCTAATAAGTGGTATTTGCTTCCAACCGTTTGCTCCCATGATGAATTGAAATGATTCCGCACGACACCATCAAATCGCTTGACAAATGGTCGACTATAGAAAAAGCTGTATATTTTTAACCCCCAAAGGTTTTTGCTCGCTTCTTTTGTTTGAATATCAAATTGATTTGGTTGAATGTATCCTCTGGATATGGAATTGATGGTAATAATACGTAAAATGTAACGAGAAAGGCAAGTATTTGAATAAGAGTTTAATTGCTTTTTTATCAAATACAAAATTCGCCCAAGTTCAAGTCAAACTCTCACACGAAGGGTTCTGTAGAATATTTAACACTACCTACAAAAAACGGAGAAGGGTGGACAGCAAAACCTTAGTAATAGGGACTCTTCAGGTACGAAACCACAAAAATAAGTCATCTTTAAAAATCATTACATTATACTAGCTTTTGCTCGCGACTTCGCCTGTCTAAAATGTTATGTTATCCCGCAAAGGTGGTTCATTTAACCTGGATAAAAAGTAGGTATTCTATGGGTTTTTTCACACTACAATCTATCTTAATAACACATCCAGATGTACAGAGTACTAAACATCCATATTCATATTCATTTATTTGCATATCATCCATCTATCTATCCATTCTTCCTCACAAACTTTCACATTTATAATATTATAATAACAATAGAAGGATATTAATAGGATTAATAGGAAGTGGAACTGTTTTGTAAGTACGTGCCAAAACAATTTCAATTCAAACCATTTCAAAAGCTTATAGAAGCAAAGTTGTAAATGGTTTGTTTGTTCTATTACAAAATATTTAATTACATTCAGAATCGAAGTTGTGAAAAAAAAATATCCGAAACATCTGTTACAACAACATTTTTAATTAAAACACTTCAAAGGTCATCCAATAAGCAATTATCCTACTACTATCCTACTACTATTATAAAGGCGAAAGTTTGTATGTATGGATGGATGTTTGTTACTCTTTCACGCTTAAACGGCTGAATGGATCTGGATGAAATTTGGCACAAAGATAGATTATAGTCTGGAATAACACATAGGCTACTTTTTATCCCGGGAAAATGTACGGTACCCGTAGGATAACACATCAACTGTGACGCGGACGAAGTCGCGGGCAGAAGCTAGTATAAAAATAATTTGATTGAAAAATTCATCCGTAGAAAGTCCTTCGAAGAGTTCCTTTGATACGCATAATTTTTTAGGGAATTAATTGTATTGATACCCAAAGACCATTGGTTGGTACAGTGTAATATTGAAGTCCGCCACGACCTGATGAAATTTGCTGGAAACCGCTGAATGCGGTTAGCACTGTACGTAGTGGTAATTGAGGCGATCTTTAGGTGAGACTTATGTCCTGAAATGATGATGATAAAGTATGGAGTATCTTGCCCATTCTTCATCATATGAAAGTTACTTATCGAAAGGATCAACTTCTAGACGCTACTTGTGCGTGGAAACCTGAAGTAAATAATTGTACCTGCAACTATATTCACACCTCCTTGTTTTGGGGTGGGAAATCATCAAATGACTTCTTCTGCTCTGGGCGGAGCTGAAGGGAGTGTCAGAGTCCTGAGTAAAACCCAACCGTGTTCCTCTTAAAGCCCTTTTGCGTTCTAGCTGCGGCGACTCTTTCAAACAAATTCCGCAACCCTGGCAGTATATTCACACCCCTATTCTACAAACTTGCTCAATGCTAAAATTTAAATGGAAACTAAACTAGACCAGACGTGTTATGTCTAAACTTTTGCACTAAATTGTTTGAAAGGACGTGTGTTTTAACACGTATAGTATTGTTGGATATTCAATTTGTTTTACGTTCAAAACTTTAACTTTTCAAACAGCTTGTGTAGTTGTAATATACTGGAAACCTAAGTCGTATTTGCAAATGTCTGCTGATGGACGATATGGCTGAAAAGTTTAATTAATTGTGGAGATACGGTCCAGTCGGTTTATAAGTGTAAAAGTGTCCCTTGGTGAATATTGGTGCACTGAGCGTGAGGTGATCTGTCAATCTATAGCATCGAGTGATGATAGGTCTATTTAGACTTACTCCATCCAAATACACCAAAGCCGAAGTATTATTGAATACAATAGCACTGCAACTCACAGTACATCGTATCAGCTTTCAATATCAGCAGGTCCCCAATAAGATGGACAGGCGATCGGTCGAGAATGTTAGTCTTTGAGGAGATTCTTATCGAACTCAAAATACCTGGGGGACAATTCTCATAACTTCAAATACGTTCGTATTTCCAATCTGTCTCAATCCCTACCTAAATGTGCATTTTGACAATAATTGTAACTTACATGAAATTGCGACTAGATTTTGAACGAGTTTTGAGTTACGAGAATTGGTTTTCCGGCTTCTTTACCAAAGTGACTCATCAATTATTTATTTCTCTTCCATTCAAATGTATAAATATTTTCTGCCTATATGGAAACACTAATGACATGCTAAATGCTATTAGTCCCGAACCAAACCAGGCTAATCCTGCATCTTCAGATCCAGTACGGAGATTTGCATTAATTTCCATTGAACACAAACATACTAATAATTCGTGTCTCATCTGAGGATAATAATTATGCTACATTACTTGAGAATATGTCGTGTGTCAATCAAGAAATTTAGAACAAGTGAGTGATGGCTTGTAACTGGAGCTCAGCTAGAGCTCCAGTTTCAAGCTATCACATATCACATAGCCGTTAACTATGTATACTGCATATTAAACTCAGTAACATTGAGCTAAAACGACTATATTTCGTGAGAAATATCACTATTTAAGGTAAGGTGCATTGTCCTTATGGGTTCGCCTAACAGTACAGACATCGTGAAAGTACCAAATACAAATACAATACCAAATTTCAACTACAAACATACTTGCTATCGGATGGCTTACGCAGAGGTATATCAATGTACACCCACAGTTCGCCGGGATGTTTAGATCCCATATTATAGAGGGCTAACCGGCAAACCTATTGCCATTAACCCAAAAAAATATTGGCACAAATCCTAACACCGAGCTGCTACTGAGAATTTCCTAGAAAAACTCAATAACACTTTCCTCGAGCTAGAAATCGAACCCAGACCTCTAGCGTAGCAGTGAAATCAATGATAATTATTCGACGTAAACCGTCATAAGGTAAACTGGACAAGATAATTCTCCTTCTGTATGAAAGAAAAGGTCTATACCCTGAATTGGGACACCTACCTGCCGAATGTTAATCATAATTCTAATCACGTATCACAATGCTTGCGTGATCCACATTCCATTTATACTTTGTCGCCAAAATAAATGATATTTTTCCGGTTCAATAAATCATGGTTTTCCAATAAATTAGAAGGAGAAAATGTTTACCGTGTTAATGGTTAATTATTGAATGAAAATTCGTGTTTGATGAGTATTGATATTGAGTGTAAGTTATAAGTGTTTCGCGGGTAATTCTTATACCTATTGTTTATTGAGTAGGTATAGGTAAATTGTAGTAAACACGAAACAATGAGATAAAATTAAATAAAACTGTAAGTGTTATAAAAACGGAAGCAAGGACAGGTCATGAGAAACAAAAAAATCGGCTATTTTATTTTTTATAATTTTCATATACCTATTGTCACTCTTACAAATTAAGACAAATTTAACAACTCCTCTTAAGTCAAAATCGATCAAGCCGTTTAGGCGTGCCAAAGAAATATACATACATACGCTATAGATGTAAATTGGTACCCCTCTGCCTAGCCTTTTGGGGAATACAGGCGTGTTGGTAAGTTATGTTAATACATACATACACATAAAAACATAAACCTTCCTTTTGGCACATTCGGAGAAAATTACTAATAACTTAATGCGGTTAAAACCGCAAGGCACAGCTAGTTAAAGTTAAAGTTCCGTACAAAAACCGAACTCACTATATACCCTCAGAAACCGCACCAATCAAAGCCCCTAAAAATGTTCATATTCCAAGATCAAAGCTTCAAGGTCATTAAATGACGAACGAAGTCTTGCATGAAAACAAGATAGATAGCGTACGATTGAAGAGAGATTCCACCTTGTTACTAAGGCAACATGTTTTGACGAAATAATGAGAGAATTCGTCTTGTCTGTACATATTTTATCAGCTAAGAAAATGTTACAAATTATGATAAACGAACGGTTCCTTCATACAGAATAGAAAGTAAAGTGTGTTCTTTTTTGCTTGGGATTTTTTGTAAACAAATATGGCGTAGATAATATTGAAATATCGATTCTGGGTTTGGGTTTTGATTTTGACCTTTTGGGATAGGCAACTAGAATCATACTTATTTTTTCTTTCTTGTAAATGAAGTTCAAAATCGTCTAAGTAATTGAATTAAATGTTTTGATTTTGACTTTGGGAAAATTATTAAGTTGCTAAAGCCAATGCATTTTTAGGGTTCCGTACCTGTAGGGTGCCCAATGCCCATAGGACCCTACTATTAAACCTCCACAGTCCATCTTTATGCCTTTCAGTGGACTGTATTTCATGAACCGTAATAGGTACAGTGTTAAAATCTTCAGAGTGTATATTTCTAATGACGCCATACGAAAAACATATTGATAAACGGTTTAAATGTACTTGTTCTACAGCATTTGAAATATCAAAATGATGAAGACACCTTATCCAAATAATAGGCAATCTATTTAGGTGTTTGTTTACAAAATATAACATGGGAAGAAAAACACACTGTAATATATTTGCTTTGATCTTAGCTTGTTAGTTAAACTAGAGACCTACTTATAATAATTTATTTAATCACGTCTACCGTAGGTAACAGTCGTCTTGATAATTATGTACTTAGTTATTTTGAAGTTGGAATACCTTTTGATTCGATCACGTCGTTTGAATTTGTAGGTAGAATGTTGCTACTTTAATGGAACGAATGTTTCTTGTTTATTATGGTGGTTATTGTTTTTACATATATACATACTATCACGCCTGTATTTCTCAAAAGTTTAGGCAGAGGTGTACCAATGTGCACCCACAGTTCGCCGGAATGTTTAGGTCCCATGTAATAGAGGGCGAATATATTGCCATTCACCGGGCACGGGCACTATGTTTTTAAACATTAATTCCTCAGTATTGACCATCTAAGGCCAATTTTTTTTTAACGTTTCCTCTCTTTTGGCATTTGTCCTGTATCACGGGTGCATTACAAATATATAAATTTACATACACGAATAACTATCTGTAGGCTATACAAATATTTTATTATTCCCTACGTAGCCAATCGCTCAACCGTGTCATCAATAATTACTTGAATTTTACAAAAAAACACATTCCATTTCCCACTAAACGATAAGTGGCCACCACTCCTGTCCGCAGAATCACTGAGCCTTCCCAAAACCATGATAAATAGACATTTATCTCTTATAATTTAGGGCCGCGCATATCAAAGCGGTCTCAATTTCTCTCATTGATTGATTACGTCTACCCAGGGACACCCCTAGCCGTTTTCGCACATTTTTCAAACTGTGTCACCCCTGACAATGGCTTTATTGAATGACGCTATCTAAGATTGATAGTTTTGTTAATTTCGTTCTTGTAGATAGAATGTTTTTGAATTGATGTAAGGCTGTGCGCAGACTGCGCAAATGTTGTGGCCAGTAGTTAAGGCGCCCGGTTGCCATGTATGGTTCGTAAACGGGTAGACACGAGCATGTATCTATGTGAAGTTTTCCGTAGGGACTTTGTGATGGCAATGATTAAGTAATTGGCTGCTGCGCTGGGTGTTTTGGGCTAGATTCCCACTTGACACGCCTCAAAACAATCAAACACTGGCACCTCACTTGGCGTATTTGAGCAAATAATTTTTTGCGTCATATTGCTATTTAAATACTAGGTTTAATTCAATTTTATATTACTTATGTAACCTGATTATTTGGACAAATACGTCATGTAAACACACATAACATACCATCAAGCCAAGCCACGCCACGCCACACCATATGAAGTGTCATCATAAGACTATTTTATTGCAAGTATGCGAGCAATCTTTGTTGTCATGAAGCGATAATCTAAGTAGTACCTACATAGTTAGGTGTTGCTCAGTCTGAATCCAGCCTAATTTGATATTCTCGAAGGCTCTAGTCTCAAAGGAGTGAAGTGTTAGAACATTTATTTTCTCTTTAAATATTATTTCTCGAGAGAATGAGAAGGAATTTAACTTGTAATGTTCTTGTAGTTTTAGTTCTAAGTTTAGTTTTGTTTTACTTCGACTTGTTTTGTTTACATTAACAAGTTAATTAAGACGTACATTGTTAATTAGTTGCTTCCTTTTACAGTTTTAGTTTAATTAAGTAATAATAATCTATGTCTATATAGAGCTGTACTAGAGCTGAGCTGAGTTGAGCTGTGTTTAGATGTATTAGAGCTCTTTGTGAAGAAGCTCGTTCGGGGAAGTAATATCATCATACTTATTTCTGCCGCAAAAGCAGTGTGACTGTGTTCCGGTTTGAAGGGTATTGGTGCTGGTGTAAATGCAGGCACATAAGACATTAAACTTTGTCTTTGGGATGGCAACGCATTTGAAAGGCCTCTGGTACTGCAGATGTCTATAGTTAGCGGTGACTAATTAACATTAGGTGAGCCGTAGGCTTGTTTGCCATACAATGGCGTAAAAAAAAATGTAAAGAGGTAAAGTTCTAAAAGAGTCTTTTGAAAATAGTGCTAGAAGAAACACCACAACACTGTTCCCTACAGAATCCATAAAACTTACACAATTCGTCCTTCTTTTACTATTGTTACATTTTTTATGACCCTCGATTCCATGTACTTATAGGAAAAATCTTCACATTAATGACCACTCCAGCCTTTTATTGTTCCTATTAGTAAAAAACTCTTTTCCCCTTCGATCCCGCGATTGCGACACTACAGAATAATTGCTTCCTCTAAGAGTTCAATTCGGATGAAAGCGAAGGCGGTTGGGAAGTCGCATGCGTTTTTTGTAGTCGTTTCTTTTGGGTTTGTGCATATTATTAGTAAATGTTATTTTAATTTTATTTTACACCTAAGAACAGTAATTATTTGTAAGCAACGTGTTGGTTATCACATATTTTTTTAAGGAAAATTACATTAATGTATAATAGTTTGAAAAAATATGTAGAAAAATAGTGCTCAACCGTATCAAGGTGGCTTACCACCTCGATGCGGTCGGAGCACTATTTTGACCCAAGTTAACGGTGGTTAGGCGTCCAAAGTCAATAACCTCGTCACTATGCGTGCCGCGTCCAAGACTACCACCTTCTGCATCTGACTCTTGTTTCCCTAGATATTTGTCAACACGATTCCATCCCCACCTGCTTAGCCTTTTCCCAACTATGTGTGCAACTTAGTACCAGTGCTTTACATGGAGCGACTGCCCATCTGACCTTCACAACCCAGTTACTGTGCAACACACCTCTTAGTAAGACTGGTTGTCAGACTTTCTGGCTTCTGACAATCCGTAACGACTGTCAAAGATCTATGAATGACAGCCGAGACCAACTATTTACTATCACGACTATCGGCAAAATAATAGTTGCTTTCTCACGCTACTAACTTTATGAGCGAGGTAATGATCATAATATAATTAATATCCTTTCCTACGCCGATTTCCAAAGATAAACGCATTTACGGAGAATCAGGTAACTCAATGAAATCTTTTATTAGTAGATAACAAGCCAATAATAGCGACTGCCATAAACCCGGTCGCAACATCAAAACCACACCTTAACATTTTAGGGTCCCGCAGCGAACAGGAAAACGGTCGTTCGTCAGTTTGGAAGTGCGTTACCAAATTGAGTCAAGATTTATTGGAATTGGGACGTCATTGTCTAAAAGACTTTGATCGTAATCTATTTTTATTGCTGTTTTGCTTGCGATTTGGTTTGTTTACAAAATAAAACGGTGGTGATTTTTTCATTGAAAAAAATAATCTGGATGTAAAAACATTGAGTTTAAAATAGCGTGTACTTTAGAAGTTAAATGCTACTCAAATTTTTACTTTCTCTCTTATCCTCTGAGTCTAATAAAGTAAAACAAACCAAGACAGGATGGAATCATTGAAATCAAAAGTTTATAACAACTTCCAGCTATCATTATTGTATCAATGCAGGGCAAAGACTTCTTCTCACGCAAAGAAGGCACAAGGATTGAATACCATGCTTGCTCCGGGCGGATTTGCAGTTTCAGACTAATATTTATTACTAGCTTCTTTTCACGTGTTCCTCCGGGTGGTTGTTTCATCGGCGTTAAGTTACTGCTCTGATCTACTCCCATCTGTAGTAGGGTGATGTTATTAGGCCTAAGTATTCTATTCTTCATGAAGTAGGCTATCATAATATACAAAATAATGTTTTTTTCAAACCGACTGGTAGTTCTTGAGCTTAGTTACAAACAAACAAACACTTTAGCTTTATTATATTAGTACTGATAGCTTCTAAGTTACCTAAGAAAAAAAATGGCTGTCAAATTTGATTCATGAAAGAGACAAGATCAGATTAAAATTAATTATAAAAGTAATTTGAGTGCTGCGTTTTATTAAGGTACTATTTATAATTATTATTGCCAAGTTCAAAAATATCTCGTACTTCCCGGCAAAAACGTAGATATCAATGTTGTCAAGAGAAAATTAACGAATAGCCCGATTGCAAAATTAAATGTCTGTTCATAGTTTTGATATAAAGTAATTGCCATTTGACCTTCTCAAATTTCAGGGAAATTAAATTCGTTGTTAGGTCAATAACCTTTCTAAACCCTTATTCTAAAAGAGAGCTACTTTATTGGGATGGAGTTAGAAGTTTTTGTTTCAGGTGGCACTTTAGGTTCACTACTTCAATGAGTTGTAGGTTTTATACTTTATTTATAAATAGGTAGATTCTACACGTGTGTTTGTCCACGTGGAAATCGAGTTTAGTAATACAATATAACCTATGACATTCGGCAACAGTGTAGCTTTCTATCAGTGAAGTAATTTTTGTAATCGTATTAGTACTTTCGGACATTACTTCTTACAAACACAAGTAATAAAAATAAAAAAGTAACCCCGCAGCGAACAAAAGAGGTTGTGAATCAGCTGAACCGATTCTTTGTGACATTAGTGAACAAAGCATTGGAAGTATTATGTATGCAGGTGTAATAATAAAACATTCCAGCCTGTTTTTGGCCCCAAGCATGGCAAAAACCTTTTCTTCTACAAAGAAAACATGATTATTAACACGTCATGCTCAAGGAGGCTTAATTAGAAAATACGTAATTAACTTTCCATTTTCCTTCACCGATGTCAGTTTTACCTACACGGGTTACCTATCTACAAGGTAAACTTTGAAAGTATATATGAAATAAAACAGTACATAATAAACGACTTTTTATAGATGTCTTCAGGAACATCCATTTACTGTTCCAACATATTTATAAACTACCGAACCGCCCGCGACTTCGTCCGGGCGGTTTTTTTTTGGCCTGCCATACGTTACGTCTTTGGTTACTGCTCCACACCCGTGGGTCGTAGCGTGATGTTTTAGCAAATGACACTCACAAATAACGTGGCTTTCTATGGGAAAAAGAGTTTTTTTTTTCGGTTCTATAAATCCAAAGTTTATCCCCGACAACCCCACAAACTTACAAACTTTACCTATTTATAACATTAGTAAAGAATAAATTAAATTAAAATTAAATATCCCAAAAAATAAAACATGTTAGAATTTATTTATTTATTTATTTATATAACCACTTATAACTATTATTATTACTACTATTTATTATTGAATATTATGTAAGACAGAGGCAGCGATAGAGAACAGTCCGTATCGCTGTCTCTGTCGTACCGGACCGGCTCTAATGTCACTTAAGTGTTCTTTAAAGTTTTTACTTAACATTATTATTAGGACTAAGTGCTTAAAGCCAGCTTAGTTAACGCTGAAGTAGAATATTTTTAAATAATTATTTTATAAGTAGGAGGATCGGGAGAAGATCAGAGGAGCAATTTTAGTAACTTTATGAACTATCGCAATCTATATTTATTGACATTAACTGTCACTGCATTAACTGTTGCCCGGTTGCTGGGTTGTGGAGATCAGATAGGCAGTCGCTCCATGTAAATCACTGGTATTCAGCTGTATCCGGTTAGACTGGAGGCCGACCCCAACATAGTTGGGAAAAGGCTAAGCTGATGATGATGAACTGTCACTAAAATAAAAATTAAAAATAAATAAATAAAATTTATTCAAATATACATAAGTATAACTATGATTTACATTAATCGTCATAGAGGAAAATTAATTCTAACTATAAACTAAACTAAACAAAACTACTAAACTACTAAATTGAGATTGCGAGTAGATTTTAAATAATTTTAATTAGAAGTATTGTATTGGCATTCTGATGAATGATAAGATCGAATATACTTCTACACTACTGAAAATTGTTTTGCAACATTTTGACGTTTTTTGTTAAACGGTTTCTATTATTTTCTACTGTATCATGAGTGAATTCACAAAAAATTATTAACTCACATTATACAAACAACTAAAAACTCGGAACAAACCTCTAGGCAATACAAATTTTGCCACCTACTAGCAAAATGAATAAACTAAACTAAGTTTAGGGGGCTTTAGTGACAGCGCAATTCATACAAAGTTTAGACCAGGCTCTACAAAATATTATCGAGTTATGTTACTTTTGGACTAATTTGACTATTCTACGTTTTGTATGAAGTGTGGTGTCGATTAAGATGCCTTTTCTTTTCAGGATAGGAAGCTGTCAAATACTTTTAAGCTATGGGCGGAGCGGAAGAGAGTGTCCGAATTTTACTGACTAAGGCGGGGGTGAGTGGTTAAGGCGCCCGCTTCTCATGCACGAAGTTGTGGGTTCGCAACCGGGCACAGGCAAGTACCAATATGACTTTTTCTAATTCATATGTACTTTCTAAGTTTATCTTGGGCATCACTGACATCGGTAACCATGTCAGAGGCCCTTGAGGCGGTTTATAAACTCTGACACTAGGGTGTGTGGGGTCGTCAGACCTTACTGCCCACACGATAAAGAAGAAGACTGACTAAAACCCATCCGTGTTTTTCTAACCCTTCAATTCAATGCCTTAACGCTATTCTATTGTTTTATAACCTCACACAAAACTGTGAAAATCAACTAAAACACAAAAACTTTAATAAATATGGAAACTATCTTTAGTCCTGCTCCACAAAAACGTTGAAGCGTGAATATGCATGAGACAAGTATTACGCCGTGTGAATAGGGGGTACAGTTGACCGCGTGTGCCTCCCCACGGGCTAATATTTTTGCATTCAACCTCGTGCAGTGGCGGCCGCGTTAAGAGACACACTTTGTGGAATAAAGTTTGTAATGACATGGTGTAGTGTGGGATGGGAATTTTAAAATAAGAAGGTTGATGTTTTACTTGGTAAATAGTATCTTCATATAAAAAACATTAGGAAATACATACATTTACGTTCACACTAATATGCAAATGTATGGAGCCGTAGAAAAGGTTGTTCATAATTATGGGTTCAATGACCCCATTTTGGGATCTCAGTTAATTCAAACACACTTTATAATGAGTAAGCTATAATGTTATATCTTTTACTCATATGGTTAATCCTAGTCAACGGCCCGCACTTGCTGCGTAGACGTCTGAGAAAATGCGAAAAAATCAGGCGGGTCGCCACGTGCCCTTGCCAGGCTTCTTACGTGTTCAACAAATTCTAATTAACTTAATATGTTTCAGGCGCATGCGACATTTTAACTTTGTCTCTGGGATGGCAACGCATTTGCTAAGTCTCTGATATAGTAAAAGTATATAAGCAGAGATGACCACTTAAAATCCGATCATAATGGTTTGTTTCCTTGAAAACAAGCCCCTTATGAAGTACATATTTATCTCTCTAAATCTGGCTGTCCATGTGATGTGCACAACACTAGCAATACATACAATTCAAGAGCCATACCCAAGTGTGAAGCGTTTATTTATTTCAATGAACATCGCAGTGCACATAAACATTTCTCACTGTTAATGTATCTCCCGACCTGCGATATACATCTCCGGGCAAACATTCTGCATGCAACCACATATGGGAAAGAGAAGGTTTACATGTTACAAAGTTGCTGAAATGCTAGGCAAATGGTTGTCATCTGACTAGCCTTTTTCCAACTATGTTGAGGTGGCTAGCCTTTTTCCAACTATGTTGAGGTGGGTTTCCAGTGTAACCGAATGTAGCTCAATATGTTACGTGGAGCGACTGCCTATCTGATATCCTCAATCTAGTTGCTGGACTACAAAACAACGAGTGGGTTTAATGACAATTATACCTACTGAAAATTTATGCCATATTATACTTATGTGTATTTAGTTACTGCATTGTATGTGCATAAACCAGGAATTCGGTTATACGTAATTAATCCGTACTAATCCAAACTAATATTATAAATGCGAAAGTAACTCTGTCTGTCTGTCTCTTCTTCACGCCTAAACCACTGAACCGATTTCAATGAAATTTGGTACAGATTTAGTCTAGGACCCGAGAAAGGACATAGGATAGTTTTCATCCCGGAAATCCCCCGGGAACGGGAACTATTAATCCACGCGGACGAAGTCGCGGGCAAAAGCTAGTATCTTATAATTTCTTTTGCCTGTTTTTTTTTCAAATAAATGATCTTATTAAGAAAGATTATAATGAAAGGGTTAGGGATCGAGGTCAAAGAAACGAATTTAAAGGAAGCGAGAGGTTTATTATAAATTCAAGTCTTAATTCCACGTTCTAATAGGTAGTATTAAAACTCTTTAGAAATCTTATCTTTTCAGTCTTACGTTTTAAGACCGAAAAGACTTAAAAAAACCCTCCTGCAAACTAATCTTCCATCTGTCTTTTTGAAAAAAAAAACCCCACATTTTTTTATATTTTTAAATACATTAAACCAAAAGCATGTTTTGGTATTTTTAATACTATAAACTTGACGTAACTTTTAGAAAATTTCGTTTCCCAAAGATAAAAAAAAATACACTATCACGCCCGTATTCACCGAAGGGTTACGCAGAGGTGTACCAATGTCCACACACAGTCCGCCGGTATATTTAGGTCCCAAGTAATAGGGGGCGACCTTATTGCCATTAACCGGGCACAAATCCAAACTCCGAGCTGCTACTGAGAATTTCAAATTGAAAAACCCAGTAACACTTTTTGCTCAACCTGGAAATCGAACCCAGGATCTTTAGCGTAGCAGTCACCCAAAGATGATGATTCTAAAACGATTGAACCTTCTGCGACACTAATTTCCATATTGTCCATAGTTTGGCGTCCGGCCACTGTCTCAAGTGGCGGTCTAACTTCTAGATATGCGACTAGGAGCAACAGTATGGCATACAGAACGAGTCTCCCAGTCCTTAACTAAGCACACTTTGAGACTATTGTTGCTATAACACCAGATAACTATTTTTCTTTTCTTTTCGTCACACTAGAAATTATAATGGGATTAATTCTCCAATAGAATTTCTGTCTTCAAGTTTGCTGTAGCTTGACATGGTAGCGCAGTGGCTCAGCGATTAGCTGCTGCGCTGCGTATCACAGGTTCCATTCCCGCGAGGAACAAATATTTGTATGGCCTGCAGATAGTTGTTCCGGGTCTGGCTGTTGTGTATGCGAGTTTATATGTTTGTAAGCGTACCCACGATACAGAACAAATTTTTTGTATGAGGCGACATTTTTTTGTAGTTGTTCAGTGTGTGTTTCTTTGTCTGTGACTTTATGTGTGTAAACGCACCTACGATATAAGAGGAACGTTTTGAATTCTTAAAAAAAAGAAGCGCTAAAGGTTGTCACTCATGATAATACAAATACCAGCTCTACAAAAAAGTCTCAAAACACAGAAAAGGTCATCGTACACAATCGCACAAACATTAGCCCCGAACTGGATCAAAACTGCCTCAGAAATTCAGTAATACTACGAATATTAACAATTTATATAAGTATGTAGCGAACGCTAAGAAGATTACGTGCTAGGCTAAGTGCCTCGGTGTTTAGTACAATGGCGTGCAAAATAAATGGCCCACTTTAACACCAGCTGAATTTCCAGTGATAATAAAAATATTTCATTGAGGAGTTAATTACGGTTTTAGTTGGCGGTACCATAATAATTAAGAAGGTACTAAAGTTGAGTTACGTTATTATCGTTCACCTTAGTTTAAAATCTCACGTTTTTGGTAACTATCTAAAGGATTCTGAAATGGCGGAACTCGCTTTTGTGTTGATTTACTTTTAAGGTTGTTGAGGCAAATCGTTTTTTTTTCTTTTACTGTAAGTTTCTAAGTAATTTAATAATGATTAGAAAACACGATAAATTGTCATCTACATAGTCTTTACCCAACTACGTTGGGGTTGGCTTACAGCCTAACAAGATGCAGCAGAATATAAGTTTTTGACAGACGTTTGGGCTTCTGACTACCCGAAACGACTGTCAAAAATATACTAATTAAAGCTGGGACAAGAAATTGTAACGCCCACAGCTGCCTAACTTCGGACTGCTACTAAGATATTTCCAAATGCAAAAACCCAATAACACTTTACCAGACTTGGGATTTGAACCCAGGACCCAATATTCTGTAGCCGTGCTTGTGTTCACAAGACCAACGAGGTAGGAATCGGTTGTAGAAATCACCCATTACACAAACATAAAGAGATTATAACCGTCATCAGTCATAATTATCACAGCCCTCCATTGAACAACTATATTCAGCACAAAACATTTCTAGGCTATTAATAATTTTGATAATTCCAGATGCGCCCATTAACTTTGTCCGCCACTATCTAATATCGTCATAGGTATAAAGATTAACACGAACACAGTCAAAGGCAGCCATAATATGATCTAAGAGTCATCAGATTAAATATAAACCTCTCTTAGGCAAGTCTTAAAGACTTCTTACTTAATGTGTTCATGTAAGGCTCTCACCTGACGCAGCGAAGTTTTTGTACTGGCTTACCAAAGTTAGTGTGGTTCCTTACACTGACATTTTAAGCAAAGATGATAATTTCAGAATTGCATAGGACATTTGTTTTCTCCTTAGCATTTTGATGGTAGTCTGTATTGAATTGGCTTAGAACGTAACCACCAGTTAGGTGCCTTCAATTGGGTCTAACAATTCTTTGAATATGCAGACTTTAGGGTGTAAAACAATTACATTTGTAACTTTTAAGGAACGCATTCAAATCTCCAGTCAAAAATACTTCTCATTTACCATAAGATCTTGCCATTCATTGTCACTGATATGAGATTGTAACTACATTTTAAAAGGTATCCCATTTATTAAGTTAATTATTAAGATGAAATTAACAGGTAAGAGATTCGAAACTGAATTATCGAAAGAATTAATTGAATTAAAATCTTCTAATTGTTCTAACCTACATACAGGAAAAAATTTTAACCAGTGCGTAAATTTTGCCATAATTTACTTCAACACGTTTTATTAAACACGTATATTTTATTTTGATATGTCTTAGTACTAAAAAAAAAGTTATCGCTTACGAAACATGATTACTTAAAAACCATATTTTATTGTCACTCGGCGCTAGCGCATTCCCCACCCTCTCACCCGATCCATACGCCCGGGCGGCGGCCGCGAGCTTTCATTGATAGTATGGCGAATAGATTATGTCCATGTTTTGCTTATTTCAAACTCGGATAAGGATGAATTTTTTTTTAATTTTTTTTTTTAACTTATCACGGAAATGTGTTCTATTACTGACACTGAACTACCAAAAAAAATTTACGCACTGGTTAAAAACTTATCCTGTATAATATGCATCTCCTTTTCAGAACTCAAACTGAAAAGACGATAAAAAAAAAATTCAATCCTGCCTAAATACTTTTCTCTTCTTGTTTACTAGTGTACTTGACCAGTTTCGTGGTCAAGCGGACTCAACATAAACTTCATCATCATTCAGATGTACCGAATTCGCTAGGGTGGTAACTTGTCAAACATCATTAATAAACAAGTGCCTTCTGTTTTTGAATAATTCAATTTAGCTCACTAAAAACAGATCTGTATTAAACTCACTTAAATAACCGCAAGTCAGTAAGCACCCTTAGCGTACACTCATGTGGTAAATACTCTGCACCGAAATTGCTTTACTTACTGTTTTTAGTGTTGTTGAAAGAATGACGCGGGAATACTAATGGCATTGCGGAGTTAATCGTTAAGGCATTAAGCTAGGAACACACATACCATTAACTTGCACAAGTTTTACACAAGTACCTTGGATGCCAATGTACCACAACAATTTCTGATGAGTAAATGTCACATACAAGCTGTTTGCATACTTTTGTGCAAGTTATTCACACGTGTATTCCTAGCTTTAGTGTAAAGTTTAAGTGATGCTCGTGTGTGGGATTTATTGGAAGCTGCATCGTGTCGAAGTTTTAAAGGAATTTTAGTTTATTAATCGGTTTTACCTACCTGTGCTTTCTAATATATGGTAAAGGTAACTGCAGTACTAAAAGCGTAGAATTTAAAATTAATCACAAATTATATTAGTAGGTCTGTACTCTGACGTCATGACGCAAAATTTTTACAAAGTACCTATGTGTGACTATGGACCCCATAACATTAAATCTATCTCTCTCTCTCTCTCTCTCTCTTATCCCTCGGTACCTTTAGATCTTTGAAACTCATGGGGTCTCACTGCAGTATTTATCAATACATAGCGCGATTCCAGAGGAAGATTTAAACGTAGAGAACGTCACGCTATGCTCAATGGGAGCGGAGTAGTAACTAAAGACATTTTAGAAGGTATATAGCCAGTATAGAAATAAAATAAAGTACCTATGGTATTATGGTACCAACGGTGGTAAGGCAACCTTCGCAGGAGAGTTCGACTCGCACTTGATCGGTTTTTTAATCCTAACAAAATTTTCATCAAAGATTACAATTTTCACTCAAACTCCACATGTTTTTATTTAACAACGATACCCACAAAAACTCCGCACCCCAAAAAAAAATAAACACACCCCCATACTTCTTTAAAACCCCATTCGCAATCGACTTTATACCCAAATTAAATTTACATTAGCACGAACACCCCGAAAACTCGTGGCCACAAAAGACAAGAGTCAACCCTCTCTTCGCTGTATAATGGAACATCTGTGTCGAAGGTACCTTCGACCACTTTTTTACAGAGCCGACCCCCGTCAACTCTGTCAACCGCAATGTTTTAGAAAAACAGTGCGAAAGTGTAAGTCATAGGTACTTAGGTACGTGGAGGTGGTAGGGCGTGCGTCATCAAGATGGCGGAGACTAATTTTAAAAGGGCTAATTTTAAAATAAAGTGAGGTTCAACAAAGAAGGATATTTTGGTGTGACCTATAGATTTTATGATGATTTTCTGGGTTTATTTTGGACAACCAAGACATAAAATTAATATAAGTCTAAAACCACCTGACCTTTGACCTACATTTTAACTAATTAAATTAACCTCACATCTAGGTATTTTAGTATGTTTAATTTTTTAAATACATACAGAGAATTTTTCTGTCACATTTTATAAACCTCTTTGGTTTCTTTTGGCAGAAATTGAGAACAAATGAGAACAGATTTGAGCCTTAATTAAACCTTCATATTCTATCTAATGCCCGTTATCATTAAGTATCTAGGTGTATCAATCATTATCTCTAATCCAATTTTGGTCTTCTGGCGGACGAAAAGACTGAAACTAAACTATTTTGGTCGTCTGCCCGCTGCCCGCTCCGCTTACAGTGTGCCATGTCTCTTATAGCGGTTTGATCAAAGTTTTTGTCGTTAAAGTCATACTTAAAAAAAAGCTTTAGGCTGTTTGGGTGCCCATTTGGGGTCGTTTTAGTACTAGAAATCACTTACGTATGTCTAAGAGACTTTTTGCTGCAGATAGTGACAAGAAATAGATGACACGCAGAGGTCCGGCGATTGATTGTCTGCTGCGCTGCATGTCTCGAGTACGAGTACCGGACGGAGCAAATATTCATATGGGCTACTTTGCAGTAGTTCCGGATCTGGGTGTAGTGTATGTGTGTTTGTATGTTTGTAGACGCACCCACGATACAGGAGGAATTCCCAGTGAAGGGCACATTTTGAACAGAGAGTATTCTATTTGTTTTATTGAATATAACGTAACATATAGATAATTTACAAATACTTGGAATAAGTTACAAGAGAGTATCATAATATTTTTGTATATGTCGAAAACGGCAACTATAAACAACATCTGTACTAAAATAATGAAGCTGAAGAGATTTTTGTTTGTTTGTTTAAACACGCTCATCTCTAGGCATATTGGAAAAAATATAAAGATGATAGCCAGATTTACGAGGCATAGTAGGACTAGTAAGCATAATAATATAACTTCACGCTACAACCAACGGGAGCTTACAGCAGTAAACAAAAACATAAAAAGCAAGGACGAAACAGTTATATACAGCAAGTAATTAATAAGCCAATTGCTCAAACGCTGCCACTGTTATTCCAAATCAAATTGTGCCCACTCACAACCTTCGAATAAGTACCAAAAAGCCTTGAACAAAACGGAATTCGAACATAAATTCTTGTTGCTACCTATCTTTCAGACAAAATCCTTAATAAGCTTACGACGCCGACACAAACAGATGGGGTAGGCTTTGAGGCCCACAAGGCAACTCTGAAAAACAAACGGCAGTAATTAAACAAGTTAGAACATTAATTAACATTGGATTTTAATTGAAACGTGGACCGTTGTGAGTACATGAGGTGTGACGTAATTGTTTGTCGTATTCTGGGTTTGTATTTATGGATTCTTTGCGCATTTTATGTTGGTGAAGGAAAATATCGTGAGGAAATTTAGACTTATTTGTAATTCATTCGGGTAATGGGGGTAGGATGGTTAATTAGGACTTCTTCTGGGTAAGCTCACTGCACCGTCAACTTTGTCTACTATCTATAATAACTCTCTGTAGGGCATATAATGTGTTACTCCGTACCTATCTCAGTGCCCAATCAGATCTGTTCAGCCGTTAGAAGGTGAAGAAGAGACAAACACAAAATTTCGTATTATAATATTAGTAGGATATAGCAATTAACCTTTATACCAAACCGGTTTCAATCAATCGACCTTGATTGAAAATGGATTTGCAATTATACATCATAATTTACTGATTAACGTCATTATTTTAATTTATCGTATTTTATATATTAATCAGCAAAATTATTATTAATTTCCGAATATTTATTTGCGACATAATTATGTCACAAATAAATAATTAACGGAAATTAAAATATCATCTGGCTATCTGCCAAACATAAATAATATGTTTTTCATATTTTAATACGAGAAAATAATTACTATCATAACATGATGGCAAAGTATTTACCTATCTACTTTTTTCCGGAAAACTTGTGTAGCTTATAACAAAAAATAGTTACAAAGTTTAAAAATAATTGGTCAATACAAGTTTATCACTTACAGGGTAGATAATTGTGTAACACAATGAAAGACTGTAAAAATAAACCATCACGCCTGTATTCCCCGAAGGGTTAGGGAGAGGTGTACCGATGTACACCCACAGTAAGCCGGTATATTTAGGAAAGACTGTAGTTAGGTATAAGTACCTACAAAACAAATTAATACATAATTACGAGCTTGCTATTAAAGAAATAGAAGCCAACTTCCTATTATGTATGAATCATTATAAGTGCTATCAATGGGATTTGACTACAAATGTTACGTAGGATTTTAATTGCAATTTTATGCTACGCTATGTTACGAAATGTTAGGTATGTGGGCAATCCCATAAAAAAGAAAAAAAAAACACGTGACGTCGCACCAGTACCTTGTTAAGAATTCTTCAATGCTTGGCTTTTTTTTTTTTTTTTTTTTTCTAGACGGGAAATCATCAAATAACTTCCCCCGCCCTGGGCGGGGCGGGAGGGAGTGTCAGACTTTTACTGACTAAAACCCGTCTATGTTCCTTCATGTGCCCTTTGCGTTCCGGGGGCGCGGTATCTCTTTCGAACAATGCTTGGCTTGACAAAATCTTTGAAGACCCTTTGCTACAATTTTGTTAGTTCAATAAATATCCAGAGAAACATCGCAATATTGCACTACAAGCGGATTGTAAAAATATTTGTGATAGATTCTCGTTGTAATTTCGGTGCTACAGCTAAATTGATCAAATTTTCTTTCTCTTTTGTATTGTTATTGTCAGCAATTTTTTTAAATCGTTCTCGCTATGCAGCATTATTTATTTTAAATCTGTTTAGAGGTAATTTAAATTGTCAAGGAGCTGTTAGACAGAAAGTTGAAGCTAGCTGGTTAGGTTTCTATGGAGAAAAACGAGCCAGATATTCTATGAACACTCTTAAAATCTATAAAAAAATATTTAAGATAACATTATTTATGTTGAATCTGCAGGCAAAATGTCGTGCATGTTAAAAAAGGTATAGAGAATAATGTAATAAAAAGAATTCAAAATAGACGAGGCAGATAAGAGATGCCTAGTCTCAACTTATGGCACCCGTTCACGAACATGACGTACGGTTAACCACTATTTAACTCCACCATAATAATACAATAAATCTATTTTTCGTTCACGAATAGACAGCAAAAAAATATTTTTACAAAATTGAATTTTTAAATTGAAGTCCCCAAGCGCTTTATCTTGTCTATATCTGCAGTTTTCCCAAAAGGAGTTAAAGCGACGGAGTAAAATATGTAAAAATACAAAAATACAAATGCGCGGAGGAGTGCAACGTTGCAAATTGTATATACAACAGCAGAAGTGATTTCTTTAGACAGACGACAATTTTCAAAATGAAAATACATTATGTGGTCTCGTGCAAATACTTCTTGTGAATATTATTCTATGCATGCTCTGCGACATTCGAAGCTAGGTAAGCAACAATTTTGCAGTTGCTATTTTTCGCTGCTATTTTTCTAAATGTAAACTCTGAAGATAGCTACAGATATCTTGTTGAAACTACAATACGATGTTTTAACAAACTAAAGTAAAACATAATTATGTTTTAAAGTTTTAGGTCTAAAGGACCAAAAAAACACAAAACAACTATATCAGATGGAAATCCTAAACTTTCAAAATTAGTAGGTAGGAGTATACACATAATATGAAGCATTGACCGATTTTGTTCATGCTACGAGGCTTTTATTCTTTTATGTAAAGAAATACCAAAACAAAAACAGAACACAAAACATTGGAAAATCACTATAACTCTAATTCTTTAGCAATATCTAATACCTACTACAAATAATCAAGAATTTCAGCTACCACTATCTTCTACTACCTATAAGTTTTTCAACAAAATCATACGTTTCTTAAGACATATCAGCTACAACCCAAAGGAGAACGGTAGCAGGTATTCACAAATCACTTCCAGTACTGTACCCAAAGCTCGGGCGCAGTCAAAGTGAAATTGTTGTGCATTTCCTTGCGTTTGGACTATCGACTGCAGCCTCTGAGGGGCCCTGTCTGCTACCGTTGCAGTATTGGGAATTTTAAATTGTATCGCAATTTGAATAGCGCGGCGTTTCGGAAAATGTGTGGTTTTTTTAAGCTTTTGAAGAATATTTTTGAAGAATTTATATATTTGTGTCGTCATGTGCAACACTCTTGTCGCCATGTGATACCTAGCCGTGCAACATGTAACGTATCTGATACTGTATCAACCTGCAAGTGGGTACGGCTCTCACAGCGCGCTCGTGGCTACGTACTCACTTGATACAGTATCAGATACATTACATGCTACCCGGCTAGGTGAGTATCCTGCTTAACAGTCGTGTCTCTGTATGTAATATTTATGTAGTAACACTGCGTTACATCATAAATATTTAATACCTACACTTTTGCAGTCATGTGTAAAATCATGCATAACAGGCGCTATGCCACGCTTAACATTATGTGTAACGCTTGTGACGTCATGTGCAACATTATCTATAACACTCCCATCGTCAAGTATTATCATTATGTGTTATTTGTCATGTTATATGCAACACCCATAAAACACATCTCTAGAAGTGAATATTAGAAAAATCTAAATTTCTTTCGTTAAGCTTTTCTATCTAAAAAATTGTTTAATGCTAAAATTGTTTTGTTTTCAAGTCCAGATGTTATTAATTATGTTTTAAAACTGATATAATTGACTCAATTTAAGGACTTCATCAACTGTTTTAATTATGTAACGTTGAAGTAATTGGGGCGATTTAATCTAATGACCGACTTTGGACAAAAAATGACTAAAATTGTTTTCATTTATTTTAGACAGTTCTTGGGCGGAGGGTTAATTTTTGATAATTAGTTTATTTTCGCTGTTGCCTATTTATAACTGGCGTAGACAGACAGTTAATTATTTATTAGGAATGTTGTAATACAATTAAGTAGACCGTTCGTTCACCGTAAGAATTGATTATGATTTTTCTCTTTAGTCATAAATCCGTACTAATATTATAAATGCGAAAGTAAATCTGTCTGTTACGCTTTTACGACTAGACTACTGAGCCAATTTTTTATAAAATTTGGTACAGTGTAAGTTTAAACCCCAAGAAAGGATATAGGATACTTCTTATATACAGAGAAGGCACGAGTATTTTATGAAATAGAAAAAATCACTACTGCTACGTTAGAGGTATTGAGTTTCATTCCCAGGTCGAGCAAAAAGTATTATTGGTGTGCATGAAATTCTCAGTAGCTGCTCGAAGTTAAAATGGGCTCGCTAATAGGGGTTACATATCACCTAAAAACATACCGGCAAACTGTGCGTGCACATTGGTACACTTCTGCCTAACCCTTCAGGGAATACAGGATGGTGTGATGATAGAGATAAAAGTCATTTTTCTCCTTCAATGATTCCGAACACACTACCTCATGCATGAGAGTTCCTTTAACCAACGAACGGTCCAAAACGACACATAAAACATTGACAGCATAATATTATCCGGAATATTTCGTGAATAATTCTTCGCTTTATCCAGTGTATTTTCAGTAACATATACCCTCGTATCTCTTAAAAATCCTCCCAATGGATATGGGTAAAATATTCCAAATCTATAACGCGCTATGAGAACGGTATCTTTGGGTATAAAAACATTATCTTTGGAAACAAACCTTTCTTTATCTTTTGACGGGCGAGGCATAACTTCTCGACTCTATTTCGTTTACATTTTTCTCTATTGAATTGGTAACGTCTTTTTATGGAGAAACAGAGGAAAAGTCGGTAGCTGTGTTCGGGGTTCCGTTGTATATTTTTGTGAGATTTATGAAATGTTTATAAAAATCAATGATATTATTTAATTATGTACCTTAATATTGAAGTACAAAGCTTAAGTAAAACTAATGTATATAGTGGTAATTTTTGTATTATTTAGTTATTGATATTTATAGGCAACGATTACATTCAAATCTTAGTCACAATCCGTCAAAAATACCTACATTTTAACATGTTTGACGTTGATTGTCACTGAGATAAGATTGCGACGAGGTTTTGAACGTTTTTAATTATGAGAGTTGGCGTGTTTCTTTTCTTTAAAACCATATAGGTAGAAAATAATATTTCTCACAACGCACACTATAACATAAAAATCCAGAATAAGAAAACTAACACTATACTCCTACAAAAGACGCTTTAAAAAACAAAATATAAAAGCAGAATGTCATTTTATTTTCTCTCCAAACTACAAATTTAAAAACATTCTTGATATTTTGCATACGGCTTCGCTTGCCCGGTCTTGGTATTATGCAAAATTGTTTCGCTTCCATCTGGTCTAGGTTGGACCTCTTTTCCAGCCACGGATGTTGTTGCAGGTGACTGAAAGATTAAAAAAACAATATGAGGCTAATATTTAGCATGGACGATAGTGAAATCTTATCGAGTGTCGTATGATGTGTATGTATTTGTTTCAATATTTTTTTAGTTTGAGCAATCATCAAATGACTTTTTTTATGGGCGAAGAATGGCAGACTCTTACTGACTTAAACTCACCTATGTTCTTCCTAATGTCGTTTGCGTTTCAGGGCCGTGGTGATTCTTTCAAACCAATTCTGCAACTGTAGATGAGGTGTTTGTATGGTACGGTAAAAATATGTATAGGTACTGCTTGAAATTTTTACTAACCATCTTTATTTTATTGTAAATCTGACATCTCGGTTATTCTATTTCCATGACGAGATCTAATCAATATCATATTGATTTCCTGCCTGCTTTGGATGCTGTTGGATAGTGGGTACACTTTGAAACAAGTAGAGTACCTACAATAAATTCACTCTCTTTCATTTTTACTTTAAATTTACCTTCTACTGATAAGTAAACACTTTACAATTTTGTGGGTATATTTTTTTACTGCATTTTCGGCGTTGACTGGTTAACAAAATTTCATAATAATATAGTTCATTTTTTTGCTTTTATTTTTAACTTGCTTAAGCCCGAGACTTTGTCCACGTGAATGTCGGTTATCTGCGGTGTTTTCGTTTAGCGCGTACCTTAATTGTTTAAAAAAAAAGTAGTTTGAGTTACTCTTCATAACATCAGGTATCTAATTCCGTCAAAATCAGTTTAGCCGTTTTGGAGATGAGCCGAAGCAAATAGATAGGGAACAATATATAGCAAAAATTGAGTTTTAGTTTAAGTACCATGAAAACCTTACCTGCTATTTTACTAAAATTACAAATAGACACTCCAATTTTATTTATTTGCATACATTCTTTCAAGTTATTTTCGGCAGCTGCTCCTATTCCATTTCGTAAAAACCTTTCAGTATATATTTCGAATTTCACTTTAAACTCAAGGATCCCAAAAGCGACAGTCAGTTTGAATAAAATTCAATGAGAACTGTCGTAAGCCATTTTTTGTTTACTTGATAAAGTGCTCCAGTTCGATTACGTATCGTAGGCGACGGCAAAGAGGAAGGAAATAGTGTAGAAGCGAAACTCATGTAAAAACGGGGAATCTGATTGTTTTTGAATGACAACTTGAATTGTCCATAGGTATATTCAAATTCGATTTAACTGTCATTGGCAAAGTCAAAGGGTTTATTTCAATTGAAATATTTGATAAGTTATAAAAAGGTATGTACCTAAATTCAACTTCCTGAAAGTTGAATTTACATAACTTTTTATTTCAAAACGTAGGTAAGTATCTATGGAGCAGAAGAAGCAGGAAAGTTCACAGATACTATGTTCCATCAGTTATGTAAAATATTGGTTACATTCATATGCATTCATAATCAGAAATAAAAAATGTTTATAACATAGCTTATTTTCGTAATGTTATCCTTGGTTTTTCGTACGTAAATCAACTTTCCTACTTAAAATTACAGTGACCAAATGTAAAGTACGCGTAATATGCTACGATAGGTTTTATTAATGTGTCAGAATTAAATCTACTTAATTTTCTGTTCGGTCAGAGTTGGCTAAATAATGCATTTCCGTGACAATCATGGCCTGCCCTTCTAGCCCAAAACTGTAGGCATTTAAAGTGCGTTTGAACCCAAATATCGTGTCTGTGTGTACCTGCATATTTATTCTATGACAACGGTATTTCTTTTCCGTGTGAATTTTATCAAAGTGCTTTTATATTATTTCTCTGGTTATTGTCGTTTATTTTTATTGGTAGGTGCTAGTGTACTGCGTAGTTTGGTACAGGAGTAAATGTCAGGTTTGTATGGAAAGTTTTTTTAACATTATAGAGAACTGGGTCGCGGCTCAGGAAATAGTGTAGGAAAACGTATTTTTTTTATGTGTTTATGTTCCCAATATTGTTTAAGCAACATGTTTTGTGTTGAGTGAAACAATCTTTTTGATGACTTGCAAATATTTCGTACGCTTGGTAAACAAAAGAACATCTTGCAACATGCAATGTTCCAATGTAATCAACTATGTTTCTACCGACAATAAGTCATAGCTCTGGGTATACATATATTGTGTGAAAAGTTTTATTGCTTTTAAATTACCCATTATTGTTTTAGCAACATGTTTTGTGTTGAGTGAAACAATCTTGTTAACGACTTGCAAATATTTCGTATGAGTTTGAAACAAAAAAACATCGTTCAACATTAAACGTTGCTAGCAACAGTGTTGCAAAACACAACACACACATTGTTTCCAATACACAAGAGAATTTATCAAACAATTTATTTTACACAAAATTTAACTTTATTTAACCCTTTAAATTAAACAAACACCATCGAAATACGCTGAATATGTAACCTTTCAAAATCACGGGGGAATATTATTGTCTCAACATTACAATATCATAAATTTCGCAAACGTCCGCGGTTTCTTGTAATTGATCATGAATAATGTATACACCCCCCATTCATTCTCCTGTGCAAGATAAATTGATTCTGATTGTATTAATATTCCTTTGCTATACAGGTAAGTGGGAATGTCAGAGGCCCTGTTTGGGTATTTACCTAATGGTCCTGATGCGAAGTTTATGGAAAAAAGATAGTGTGGCAAGCTGTTTATGAGATAATAATTTTCAGATAATAAGTTGCAAATCTTAATAGAGACTAACAAAGTATGCAGGAGATATTATAGTGCACAAGTGTGTGCGCAAATACAGGTGCACTCCCTCTTGCCTTACTCCCATTGTCCTATGTGATGGCAATCCGACATAATCGGGGAGAAATCAGGCGCACGACCAACGGCGATGTACGGAAGTTTCACACCACCAACTTTCAAACTCCGGGTTGCTACTGAGTAATTCCTAATGGAACCCGACCCGTCACGAACTGGAAATCAAACTCAGGATTGCGATCGAGATATTTTTGAGAAAGCATGGTCATCGATACTCATCTCTTTTCTAGATAAGAAAAGGCCTTAACCTCTCAGTAGTACAGTAATAGACAAATTTTATTAGTAGTTACCTCCTATGCCAGTAGGATTAATGTGTCAATCACTCAATTCATACGTACAATGGAGATCGAGACTAGTACTCGACAAAATGGTCACTGTTCGCGCCATTATTTAGCAAGGATCGTCCGTTTGCGTCAGTTTGGCCGCAAATTAGCGAACATTGCCAGTATTTCGCCGACAGATTATGCTGAAAATGTCACTGGTATAGCTTGTAGTTGACGGCGTAAGTGGATACATTATGCATCGATCTGACAGAGACAATTATTGTGGTCACGAACCATTTATTAAAAAAAAACATGGCCTTCCTTAGAAATTTCTCCAGTGTCGTGGGTGCGTTTACAAACAAATAAATAAATAAATAAATAAATAAATCATTTTATTGTCAGGCAACTGAGGCCCATAGATAAAATACACAAAATAATCTTATACATTAATAAACTAATACATATTAAAAACATAATTAAAAACTAATTGACACGTAAAGTCGGCGTCGTGTGTCGCGCGGTGTCGGGTATCCGGCCTCGGAATCGCCGGAACACTACACCTCTCGGCCAAAATTCCTCCTTCATGAAAGTCGACAGATGTTGAGTTGGCACCCTCACCACGAAGGAATTGAAACTCACGCCGTGGTGAGATTCCAACCGCTCGACCCTCAGAGTGAACTTGGTCTTGATGCTGATGTACTCTACAATCTCCGCGACCTTTGTAGAGTGATGCAATCGGGACACGTACAGTGGCGTCACTGGTACAGCAGGACGCAGCAGGAAGTTCGGCCCGCTCGGTGCAGTACCGCACTGGTTGCGACAAGCTGGCTTCCTCTTTTTCTTCTGCACCTTGATAAAGCCATCTTTATCGCACGTATCTTGCTCGGTTTTACGCTGTGCCAGATCCTTGAGAGCAGTATCACAGCGCCTCTGCTTACCCCCTTTAACTTCATGCCGCTTGACTTGCGACACAGCTGGCTTGTTTGCAGCCACTATTGCAGCACAAATACAACAAACAAACACAAATGAACTAACATATACAAACAGCCAGACTCGTATCAACCATTTGTAGGTAAAATTTGTTCCGTGCGGGAACCGAACCAGTGACTCCGAATCGCTCAGCGACTGCGCCAACCATACCGACTATATTATAATAATTGTACTATATAAATATAGGTACCTGTGAACTATTTTGCAGGGTATATCCCTGAACTTTTAAACGCATGAATAAAATATCCACCAGATCGTGGTATGTCCAACAATTTGCAGAAACTTGGAATTATACAATTCGGCTGTGAAGTTTTGGAGATAACGAAAGAAACACAGAAAAGAAAAATTGTGAATCTCCTCCATTTTTTGACTTCGGCAAAAAAGGGCGTCAGCAGGAACTCCAGTTTTTTTAAACAAAATAGTTTTAACATTAATTAAGTACTAAATTTTAGCCGCAACTTCGTTCGCGTTAATGATATTAGTTGACTTAACTCGCTCAAGCCGAGCTTAGTTAAGTTTTAATCCGGATTTTTACTGAGGCGCTTGAAAACGTGCAAAATTGTTTGAAATCCAATTTTTTTGTTTTTACCTCCGGAGAGACCCACACCCACAGTTCGCCGGTATATTTAGGTCCCATGTAATAGGGGGCGAGCCTATTGCCTATTGGGGGCGAACTGTGGGTGTACATTGGTACACCTCTGCCTAACCATTCGGGGAATACAGGCGTGATGGTATATATGTACCTCCGGAGAGATGTGAAGTTTTAACTAATTACTTCAGGGTTTATTGTTTAAAAAAATAGGTTGGCTGAAAATCGGTATTGTTGTAAAGTCCGTGTACAAAACAAACACATAAATTTGAAACAAGTACATACTTTTATTCATTTTTTTTTGACTATACAAACAAGATTTTCTGTCTCTTTGTATAACGACTTTTGACCACAGTCCAAGCTTAAACTTTTGAGCCAGTTATAATATTTTAAACTTTATTCCTACCAGCGTAAAGTTTTTAATGCAGAAACTTTTGTAGAATCGAGTATACGTTATCGATTTTGGAACTTTAACTTAGTCGATATAAATTGCGAAATACAAAAACATAAATGTGGTATTTCTGAATATTTAGAAATACCACATATATTTTTTATATAATATCGCATTTTATTTAGACTAAGTTAAAGTTCATCCTGAGCTGATTCTGAGTTCTGTTAAGTTGGTCCTGGGTTCGATTCCCGGGTCGAGCAAAAAGTGATATTGGGTTATTGGGTTTTTTTCTATGAAATTCTCAGTAGCAGCTCGGAGTTTGGATTTGTGCCCGGTTAATGGCAATAGGCTCGCCTCCTATTACATGGGACCTAAATATACCGGCGAACTGTGGGTGTACATTGGTACACCTCTGCCTAACCCTTCGAGGAATACAGGCGTGATGGTTAAAGTTCATAAGTCAAAATCAATAACTTTTTTAAACCAAAAATTCAGTCACTTCTTTACCTCCTTTACAAATCCCGCAGTTTTATTAAAAACTTATACAAACAGAATTTAAACATCGAACGACAAAATTAAACTCACATGCCACACAAGTACCAACATGAAAAGTACGTTGAATCGCAAAACTCATTTTTCATTTCCTATCCTTAGGCATTGTGTAAGAAACGGAGCAAATAAGAAGGATTCATTACTTCATATTGAAAAGTGTCCAAACACCAATGTTTGAATTATTCAGTAGATAATATTATGTTGGTGCAATAGAGTTGAGTATGTTACTTGAAAAATATGGTTCCTTTTGTAATTGGTTTCTGGTGGGGGTGAATTTTTAAGGGGGGTGTAATATTTGTGATATAAGATATGGGTTGGGTTGTTCTTTGGCGATAGTTTTATCATCTTTGTTATACAACCAGGAGGGATACTAGAAGTCTTTTGGATTAGTTTTGAGATGATCTCGTCATGTTCGTGAACGGTTGCTGTCAGTTTGTTTTGTTCATCTCGTTATTTACTATAGCAAACATCTATATTCGTATTTTTAAATTATTTCTTATTGCAATTCACATTGATTTCACATCTCGAAGCTATAAGAATAATTTAGCCAGAATTTTGTAAAAACTTAAATGAAAAGAGTCCCCCACTTTTACTTACCGACCGACTACTTGATTATTTAAAAATGACTCTTAAGAGTTTTATTAAAATAAATACTTTGTCTTGACTTTGATAGAAGAATCTTCTTCCTTTTAATGTGTCGATGCTAGTCGACATTAAAATTGTGTTATTCCAATGAAATGGTTACAATAAAATAGTGCCGTCATTTGATAATGTAGGTAGGTTAAAAAGTATCAAGATTTTTTTGTTTATCCCAATGAAATACTGACTACATTCCTAACGCAAATCCAAACAGTACTACAGGCAATTTTCCAATTAAACCGACAAAGGAACTACAGTTACATAGAACACTCCGGTTCTTTGTAACGATTCTAGAGAAAGGTATGTGCTGTTTTATTGCGTTTTTTCTTTACGTGCCTATAATTTTACTGTACTGCAGTGTACGGCAAAGGCCGTAATTGCCCAGTGGGTTGGATACAGGGCAAGTACCAATGTGATGTTTTAAATCTGTATGTACTTTCTAAGTTCATCTTGGACATCACTGATATCGGCGAAGCAAAATATCGTGAGGAAACTTGGACTTACATAATATTGGTCTGAAATCGCCAATCCGTCTTGAGCCATTACAGTAGGTGATAAGGCAGCCATCCTTCTGTCCTACTGCCGACCTGCTACTTGTATTATTGTAGTATCGCAAGGTAGAGGTGCCAGTGTAGTTACACGTACACAAGGCTTTTTGACTTTGTTTCTGGGATAGCAATGCATCTGCAAGGTCTTTGGTTTTGCAAATGTGTTTAGGCAGTGGTGAGCACTTAACATCTGGGGGGCCGTCGGCTTGTTTACCATCTATGGACAATTATATACAAAAAGCAAACAAAAAACAGTCAGTCTCATACAGTGAAAAAAAAAGAACGAGTGTAAACCACTACACCAGCACAGTACAGGTTTGTGATTTATAACCGTTTTAAGTCTACGTTGTCTGTATGTTTCAAATTTGAAGTTGAGCGAAGTGTTCCTTATATACCCCTTAACTTGGCAGAGAGTTTGATGTCATTTTGTTTTTATTTCTTTACTATATTTGGGTTGTTACCAGGTAAATAGACACCAGAAAAATAAAAAATAAATTCTCCCTATATTAGTTTTGTATTTATACCATGTATCTAATTATGCACACTACCAAGCTGTCATGCATAAAACTTTAAAAATCCATGTGCACTGTAGGAAACACTGCCTTATTGGTAGAGAATGTAATACATTTTTATTTTATAAAAAAAAATATTTATGCAGTCATATTAGACACATATATCTTAACCAAAATATGTAAAATCACAGTCTTCAGTGTAAAGTAGGAACATAACAACATCTTCTTCTTAATAATTAAAAGTTAAAGCAAGTTATCGCCCGGTGTCACCACTGCGCGGACTGCCGGGAGGACACATCGCGGCATACGCTATCAGAGTGTACTGCTTGGGAGGAGACGCGCCGTGCCCTCATATCAGAAGTAGGCAGTGACCTGTCGCTGTAGGCCGTAGTCACTTCGATGATCGGCAGGGAAGAGGCCTGGCACGCGGTGGTTTCCTTCTGCGAGATGACCGTTTCGCAGAAGGAAACCACCGCGTTCCAGGCCTCTTCACTGAGGCTGCGGAAAGGGAGAGAGAGATCACAACCTCTCTTCCGGCCCGCAACAGGCGCACCGGGCGTCGGCGGAAGGCGGACAACGCCCTCCTCCGGCCCCCCTGAATTGGTCCAGGAGCGTCGGGCTTGGGGAAGTCTGTCGCCCTCTATTCAACTGGACCCGAGGTGGCGGCGCGTAGTGTTCCACGCGCACCCCTCTGTGACGTTTGCGGGGGGGGAGTCTAACACCTCACTCCCCCCCCTGACCTGAGAAGGCCCGCAGTGGCGGGTCAGCACCAGTCGGGGATCGCGGAAGGCGCGTACGTTCCCAGGATCCCCGGCTTAAGTACGGTGGGTGTCGAAGACATTCTAATCGCAGCTCCTCTAATTTAGCGACCCTCTGTTGTGCAGTGTGTGGTCTGGCGTTGTCCTGAAGCAGCAATGGGGGGTAGAGCAATTGACCAGCCTCGGTTGTTTAACGGCTAGCTTTTTCGGCAAGGTTTGTAAGTGTTGAAAATCCAGATCTGCCATAATCGTCTGGCCAAATCTTTGGACGCTGTAGTGGATGACACCAGCACTGGTCCACCAGATGCTTAACAGTACCTTTTTCTGAGTCAACTTTCGCTTGGGGCAGAATTAGGCCGGTTCTCCTGGCTTTAGCCATTGTGATAAGCGTTTCCGATTATCGTCATTATCCATTTTTCATGATTTTTCATCACAAGTAACAATACGATTCAAAATAACCTCATTATTGTGACGATTGAGTAGCAGTGCATCTGCAAATGCATATTGCATAATATAAGCTCTATGCTGTATCTTTGGCAATGCATCTTAAAATGCACACTGCAAAAATCAAATCATAATATGCTCACTTGGCAGTGTGCATTTATAGATACATGAATATTGACAGTCAAATTTTAGGTAAAAAACATTGTTGTATGATCAAAATTTTGTACGTAATCAAAAGAATGCACATTCAATCAAATAATAACTATATTTATTTATCGTAATATTGATATTTTATTAAGATTATAATCGATGTTTACCTTATAACTCGTAGGCGCACGCGCACGCTCCGCTATCTTGCGATCTACTGACTTCAATTGTAGGCAGATGTGATAAATACTATTTTTTCTACCAACTACAACTCTCTCATATATCAGTTAAAAAATAAAAAGAAACATAAGTACCAAAACTTTACTCAAATATTTTTTCTTAGAATGTGTGCATTATTAGATACGGTATCAAGTAAAGGGATACTCCAGTATTCGCCGAACGTGGCTGACACACTGCAGTGTGCCTAGATAATTTTCAAATCAAAACTTGATATAGGTTTTATGATATAAGCCATACTGAACGAGCGTGTAAGTAGAGGGCCTAAAACAAGCGTGCAGATGTGAAAAAATTCGATACCGGTTAGATTTTAAATAAAAAACAATATTGTCATCAGAACTAAAGGTGCGTACCAAATTTCAGATCACTCAGTCAACAGGAAAGGAGTCAAATTTCAATTACTAGATTTGACCCAAACAAAAATAGCACTCCCCTATTTTGATTTAATTTTATACTACACGTTAGTATCACGGGTTGATGTAAATAAAACCATAAAAAAACGGATATTTCAAATTTAAAAATCGTTAAAATTTTTCAAACTGTTTTTTTAAAAGTGGGCTTAATGCCTTAGGCATTCTCTACCAGTCAACCAAAGGTGGTGAAGAGGTAACGCGAACGTTTACTACGCGCGCTTGTATTCAGCTCACAGATCCTTTCACGATTAATCCGTTGCGTTGCGGATAAGCCTCAGCTGTTTACATTTTAATTAGTCGCGGCTTTCACGAGCCAGCTAATGGAACTATTTTATTGGAACGGAATTAAAGAATTTTTTATCGTAGGAAGTCGTGGAGTAAAGATAGTTTCCAATAAATATATACATTGGTACAACTATGTTTAATCAAATATAATTACAATACCTGGCCAATATTTAATAAGTGCTTGTTTTTTTAGTTGCAACTATCAAAAAACAGTATTCCAGAATACTCCTTTTGCAAAAATCAGCATCGCCCAGTTGCGTATGCGGTAGGCAGAGTTGTCGCGCGGCTATATCAATGCGTGCATAGCGCCTAAACCCGAGATGCGAGATGGCTAGTTCGAATTGGAAAATCACGTCAAAAAATATAAATTTTAAAACAAAATTATTTTATTATTGATTCGTGTTAAGAATCACGAGCATAGCTCCTTGAATTTGACGAGAATGCAAATCAACAGATTGTATACCTTATAGTATTTCTCATGAATCTGGCTATCCTACTTCCTACTCATATTATAAATGTGAAAGATTGTGAGGAAAGATGGATGTTTGTTACTTAATCACGCTAGAGCGGCTGAACGGATCTGGATGAAATCTGGATCAGAAATAAAGATTATAGCCTGAAATAGCATATACTTTTTACTCTGGGAAAATGTAAGGTTCCTGTGGGATAATATAACTTCGATGCGGATCAAGTCGCGGGTAGAAGCTAGACATACAAAAATAATTATTTCGCTTCGACCGGGTGTTTCAAAGATTAGCGCATTATAAACGTAAAAATTCTTCAGCTTTATTATATTTATTATACTATACTATAGAGTATGTATATACGAGTACATCCGGAGACCTGTATCAAGAGAGACTTTCCTCACGTGTCTACCTATCCAATAATCTGTTCACAAACTGCAACTTAGAAAGGTACTTTAACCCTTAACTTGGCAGAGAGTTTGATGTCATTTTTTTTTTATTTCTTTACTATATTTGGGTTGTTACCAGGTAAATAGACACCAGAAAAATAAAAAATAAATTCTCCCTATATTAGTTTTGTATTTATACCATGTATCTAATTATGCACACTACCAAGCTGTCATGCATAAAACTTTAAAAATCCATGTGCACTGTAGGAAACACTGCCTTATTGGTAGGGAATGTAATACATTTTTATTTTATAAAAAAAATATTTATGCAGTCATATTAGACACATATATCTAAACCAAAATATGTAAAATCACAGTCTTCAGTGTAAAGTAGGAACATAACAACATCTTCTTCTTAATAATTAAAAGTTAAAGCAAGTTATCGCCCGGTGTCACCACTGCGTGGACTGCCGGGAGGACACATCGCGGCATACGCTATCAGAGTGTACCGCTTGGGAGGAGACGCGCATCCCCTCATATCAGAAGTAGGCAGTGACCTGTCACTGTAGGCCGTAGTCACTTCGATGATCGGCAGTGAAGAGGCCTGGCACGCGGTGGTTTCCTTCTGCGAGATGACCGTTTCGCAGAAGGAAACCATCGCGTTCCAGGCCTCTTCACTGAGGCTGCGGAAAGGGAGAGAGAGATCACAACCTCTCTTCCGGCCCGCAACAGGTGCACCGGGCGTCGGCGGAAGGCGGACAACGCCCTCCTCCGGCCCCCCTGAATTGGTCCAGGAGCGTCGGGCTTGGGGAAGTCTGTCGCCCTCTATTCAACTGGACCCGAGGTGGCGGCGCGTAGTGTTCCACGCGCACCCCTCTGTGACGTTTGCGGGGGGGAGTCTAACACCTCACCCCCCCCCCCCCCCCCCCCCCTGACCTGAGAAGGCCCGCAGTGGCGGGTCAGCACCAGTCGGGGATCGCGGAAGGCGCGTACGTTCCCAGGATCCCCGGCTTAAGTACGGTGGGTGTCGGAGACATTCTAATCGCAGCTCCTCTAATTTAGCGACCCTCTGTTGTGCAGTGTGTGGTCTGGCGTTGTCCTGAAGCAGCAATGGGGGGTAGAGCAATTGACCAGCCTCGGTTGTTTAACGGCTAGCTTTTTCGGCAAGGTTTGTAAGTGTTGAAAATACAGATCTGCCATAATCGTCTGGCCAAATCTTTGGACGCTGTAGTGGATGACACCAGCACTGGTCCACCAGATGCTAAACAGTACCTTTTTCTGAGTCAACTTTCGCTTGGGGCAGAATTAGGCCGGTTCTCCTGGCTTTAGCCATTGTGATAAGCGTTTCCGATTATCGTACATTATCCATTTTTCATGATTTTTCATCACACAAGTTACAATACGATTCAAAATAACCTCATTATTGTGACGATTGAGTAGCAGTGCATCTGCAAATGCATATTGCATAATATAAGCTCTATGCTGTATCTTTGGCAATGCATCTTAAAATGCACACTGCAAAAATCAAATCATAATATGCTCACTTGGCAGTGTGCATTTATAGATACATGAATATTGAGAGTCAAATTTTAGGTAAAAAACATTGTTGTATGATCAAAATTTTGTACGTAATCAAAAGAATGCACATTCAATCAAATAATAACTATATTTATTTATCGTAATATTGATATTTTATTAAGATTATAATCGATGTTTACCTTATAACTCGTAGGCGCACGCGCACGCTCCGCTATCTTGCGATCTACTGACTTCAATTGTAGGCAGATGTGATAAATACCATTTTTTATACCAACTACAACTCTCTCATATATCAGTTAAAAAATAAAAAGAAACATAAGTACCAAAACTTTACTCATATATTTTTTCTTAGAATGTGTGCATTATTAGATACGGTATCAAGTAAAGGGTTAAAACCCAAGGTGCACCTATAAGGATATAGATAAAACTTGCGATACGGTACATAGGTACCCGTAGGAGCCAACAACGGCGGTGTGTTCACGCGGATCCAGATTACTTCGAACGTGACAATCCGAGTTGTGTTGAACATACATACTGTGTAGTATTACGAGTTTACGGCTTTGTTTGATACGTTTCTTAGTACGATTTATTAAAATGCTTCATTAGTAACCTGCAGTGATATACTGCAAATATAATATGAGTATTATACTTTGTTATTACAATAATACTTTGGTGAAGATAATCCGGTTCGACTGGAAGCCGACCCCAACATAGTTGGGAAAAGGCTAGGCAGATCATGATGATGACTTTGGTGAAGATAATCATAGTGACTGCCTCGTGCTGCTAAACGTGACTGCTACGCTAGAGGTGTTGGGTTCGATTCCCCCAGGTCGAGAAAAGTGTTATGTGTTTTTTTATGAAATTCTCAGTAGCAGAATAGTAGTAGTAGTAGCAGTAGTTGTGGGAGTTAGAATTTGTGCCCGGTTAATAGCAATAGGTCCGCTCCGTATTATATGGGACTTAAACATACCGGCGAACTGTGGGTGTACATTGGCACACCTCTGCCTAACCCTTCGGGGTATTCAGGCGTGATGGTATGATGATATGTCACTTAATAACCTGCAATGCCATTCTGTAGAGATTTCAGTATCATCTCCAGCTCTTTCTTCCTTCCTATCTTATGCCAGGGATTTTACAGCTCACCTCAAACTCTCTCTACCTAAATTCACAACATTTTTTTTTACACAATTGACCAACTTATTTTAGTGAATGACATTTCATTATATCAGCCTATAGCCTGTACTGCTGAACGTAGGCCTCTCTCAAAGAGCGCCAACCATCCCGGTCCCGGGCAGCTCGCATCCATCCGCTGCCCGCCACCTTCTTTAAATCGTCAGTCCACTGTGCAGCAGGGCGCCCCTCACTACGTTTGCCTAAATGTGGTCTCCACTCTAACACGTGACAGCTCAATTCATCTATCACTAAGAAAGATTTTTACAGAATACATCGGCTGATGGGATCACAATAGCTTAAACCTTTATTGCAACACACAATTATAAACATAAAATAGGTGTTAATAAATATAAACAATTATTGTCTATAAGTAGGAGAGGGGAATATTATTCCTTCTGACTGACTATAAATTTTTTTACAATCCATCGTTCCAGAAGAAAGAGAATTGAATAGTTTCCTATTGTGGAAAATGTGAAAGATCTCCTATTAAACAAAAAAACTGCCCTTGTAAATTTAGAAATTAAGGAGATTTGGTGACATTATTTGTGAGCATCTTACTCACTAAGATCACAAATAATGCAGTAAATTATTCTCACAAGTTGGAAACGATCCCCGTTCAAAAATACGTAACGTCCGCACCGAGTTTCGTTCAGAACATGAAGCCAGGTATAAAATTCCATGTACTAAGGCACGGCGCCCGGTATGTCACGTGCCTAGTAATCTCGATTCGCGTGAACACGCCGCGTCGTTGTGGGCTATCTGATACGTTCATACGTGTGTGTATGTAGTTACAGCTCGGGAAGATTGGGTGTGTGGGTGTGTGAGGTTGTGTCGATGTTTTTTTTGTGTTGGTTGGAATGTGTTTTTTTTATGGTGTAAATAATTTTAATGATTTCTTGTATGACTTTACGTCGTATAACTAATTCACTGTGAATTTTTCAGGGGTCTAAAGAACTTATGAATAAAAACAACTTTTAATTGAATAAAGAAAACATGGAAACAAAAGCTGTTCCCTAAATAATGCACAACAACACGATGAAAATGTATGGAACGACTGTTTTTTTTTTAAATTCAGGGTTGGTCCAATAATAAAAGTTGATTGTAGTCATGAGTACTTTTGACCCATGAAAGATACGCAGTGAATTAAAAATTACTCTGTACATGCAAGTTTAGTTTATTTGTTTACCAGAAATCAGAAATGGTCATTGTAATCATTATAACGAACAACTTTTCAACTTGTAAATGACGTTCAAAATTGCGTTTTGATGGTCTAATTGAAAAAATAATTTTGTCTTTGACCAACAATGCATAAACATGCATGGTTTTCGCGATTTCAGGATTGGTCCCATAGTATTGTGTAGTTGAATGGACATTATTTTCATTCTAAATCTTCTTTATTCATTCTTTTCAGTACATTTTCAAAAGCAGTTTCGATAATGTTATCTCTCTTCGTACCACCATCCAGAATTATTACAACGAAGGTGCAGAGAACGTGGTGATAATGGAAATGTGCTACGTTGAATCTGAATTCGATGTATTTCTAATGTCCTAATGGTTCCGTCTACACTTCTGGAATCAAAGCGTTCGTTGGTGCGAATCTGGTATGCTACAGGTGAAGATTGAATTGACGACCTCTTGGGTGGTCCAACGCCTTGTATCGAATGCAATAAGATTTGTGCAAACGTTGGAACCACGTTGGTGTTGTTATTTGTAGTGTATACTAATACTAGATGTTGTCTAGCCCGAATGTTGGCTTGGCAGCGCTACATTGGGTCCAATTATGAATTAAGAAGATATATAAAACAACATCTAATTCTGTTCAGCCGTTAGGAGGCGTTTAGTGGCATGCACACTTACAGAAAAATTATATGAAGTACCTATGAGAAGAGGTAACATTTTTTTGTTTGTATGTAAGACATAATGTCTGAAAATCTGGTCCGATTACATAAATTATTTCAGTGATAGAAAGCTACGCTATTGCAGATGACATAGGATAATTATGCTTTGTATATATGGCTATCCCGCGGACGAAGTCGCCATAATTTTGGTTCTATTCATTGTTGTTCTAAATTTGAATGTACGGACCTGTATAAAAGTTAGCTAATAAGGGTTGATTGAAAAGTTAAGTTACCTTTCTACAATTATTGCAATGTAAGTTTATTTAGAAATCTGTAAGCATATTTCCGTGAAAGAGAACGAAGGACAATTTTCGACAGACCTACACAATTTTCCCTAACAAAATCTTAAAATATTAGCATATATCCCCCACGAATAAGCAAACGTGTGACCATTTGAAAATCAGACTTTCAAATCTCTCCCACCTGAAGTCGCAAGAATAAATTTATTCGCATACATAATGTTTTTAAGTTCGAAAGGAAACGTAAACTGAAAATTGAGTTTATTAGCCGATGTTTGGCTTGTTTAAAGTTTGGATTTGTTTGAATACAAATTGTATGTAGTTCGTAATAAGGATGTAATTCATCAAAACCCGAAATTCCGTTTCACATACTGAAGACATAATGACAATTTAATTTTCATTCAATCACTATTCATTTATTGATTTTAAGTTCAACAATAAGCAGTTATTAATAAGTAGACTATTAGAAAAAGTATCGTTTATTGATTTTGATTGTATTGCATCAGAAGCCAAAAATAATAATTTCTAACTTCTTCTTTTCTTCTTCGCTTTAGGAAAGAATCACAGTCTTGAGTGTTTTATTACTTAAGTCTCTTTTTTCTTAGCGTCTCCGCACATGACCGTTTTTTTAACCGATTATCGGGCCGTTTTTTGACAGATTTCTTCATCTGCCATAAGAAACCGTCAAAAATCGGCCCGATTTAGCCGATTTTTTAACGCCAAGCAGCTTTTATTTGTATAGAAATATGAAAGATTAACAGCTGTTGTATAGAAAATTATATGTTAAACTGACATATTTAGTCTTTAGATATATGTTATCTAACCATTGAAAAACCAACCCAAAGTCTTCCCACTCGCAAGTCTCAATCCGAGTTCCAAGCACTCCTTTAAAAAAAACCATTTATTTTCGAAATAAGCATCTAAGGGACACAGCACACACGCTACTTTTAGTAGCGCGAGTCGGCGATCAGCCGCTTTTCGGAAGCGCGATTTCAAATCAAATCAAATCAAAGCATTTATTTCAATTAGACCATTTACAGGCACTTTTGAATGTCAAGAAGTTACAGTTTAGAATTGAAGCTAGTTGCTCGTTCCAATACGTAGGTCTCTATGGAGAAGAACGAGCAAGAAACTCCATGGACACTCTTTTCTTTCAATTTGGTTTTTACAAAATCTTGGTTACAATATTCTTGTTGCTTCTATATGTGAAAACAATGAAGGTGAATGTATAAAAAGTTACAAAATTATAATAAAGATGAAAGCCATGGCAGTTAAGAGGTGACCAATCCCAACTGACAGCACCCGTTCACGAGCATGACGCGTGCATCAGCACCATTTAGCTCAACCATGTTGAAGGGAACCGAACGATCCAATGCACGCGCCACCATCAGCGAGACATTAAAGCGAGCATGTCAACGCTCTCCACCGCCATGCTCAGTGTCCAACACGTATTTAGTAACTTGACCAATATAATATGCCTCCATGGTACTCACATTTACAAAATTGAAATAAATTATGTTCAATTATACAAATCTAAGGTTTTCAGTGAACCTATGCAATAAATCAACTGTACTATGTAGGGAAAAATAAATAATAATTATAATAACGGTAGACGTTATTAAAGTCAAAAAAAGGTGCTAAAAACATCATTCCCTTTCGAAAAATAAGCATATTAATTTGTAAGCTCGAGTGGCTGTGGAGCAGGACCAGCATTAAGCCAAGCATTTTTATCATTTATATAGTCTTCTAATTTATAATATGCTTGACTACATAGTGTGCGTTTTATGCATGTTTTAAACTTTCCCTCATTTAGTTCGAGAATATCGAGTGGTATTTTATTATAACATTTTACACAGTACCCCATAAAAGAAGTGTGTACTTTCGACAATCTGAAACTTGGTTGATCTAATTTGTTCCTATTTCTAGTATTATAATTATGTCTGTCACCTACTTTTTTAAAAAGATGAAGATTTTTCCGAACATACATAATGTTTTCGTATATATATTGACAAGGTACCGTCATGATATTGTTTTTTTTAAACAATTCCCTTAGAGATTCGCGTCTACAAAGATTATAGATAGCTCTGACAGCCCTCTTTTGCAAAATAAAAATAGAATCTATGTCTGCAGCCCGCCCCCAAAGCAATATGCCGTAAGACATGATGCTATGAAAGTAGCTAAAATAGACTAGTCTCGCGGTATCCACGTCTGTTAATTGACGGATTTTTCTGACAGCGTAAGCGGCTGAACTTAACCGCCCTGCAAGAGATGTTAAGTGAGGACCCCACTGAAGCTTTGAGTCAAGCGTAACCCCCAGGAAAACTGTCTTGTCGACGAATTCCAGTACGTCCTTATTCAATATAACGTTACATGCACTACTTTTAACGTTCGGTAAAGCAAATCTTATGCATTTCGTTTTCTTCTCATTTAACACTAAGTTATTAATCGTAAACCAATTATGAATCTTAAGCATAGCGTTATTTACGTCGTCAAGATGCTGTGCCCGTCTATTTACATTAAAAATCAAAGAAGTATCATCAGCAAATAACACTATTTTAGGTTGGTTTTCCAGTAAATGAGGTAAATCATTTATGTATACTAAAAAGAGAAACGGACCTAATATTGAACCCTGCGGAACACCCATCTTTACTTTTAAGCCTGATGAATTTACACCGTTTATTTGAACTTGCTGCAGTCTATCATTCAAATACGATTTCAGCAAGCTAAGCGCCAGTTGACCGAGGCCATAATGTTCTAGCTTCAGGAGGAGCGTCTCGTGATTTACGCAATCAAATGCTTTTGAGAGGTCGCAAAAAATGCCAATGGCATCCTGTGAGTCCTCCCATGCATTAAAGATGTGCTTAATTAGAGTGACACCAGCGTCAGTAGTACAACGCCCTCTGGTGAAACCATACTGTTGATCGTGCAAGATGTTGTTGCAGTTGAAATGATTTAGCATTTGATTGAGCATCACTTTTTCGAACACCTTGCTGAAAACCGGCAAAATCGACACAGGTCTATAATTGTTGGTGTCTTTGCTATCTCCGGACTTAAATAATGGTATAACCTTGCTGTGCTTCATTAAAGTAGGAAAAACCCCTTGGTCTATACACAAGTTAAAAATTAAAGCTAAATAGGGTGCTACTGTCTCAATTATAGATTTACATACATTAGTAGACATGCCCCACAGATCTTCGGTGACCTTGCTCTTGAGTTGTTTGAAAGTCTTTATGACAACCAGAGGATCAATATGTTTAAACTTAAATTCCTTTGGGCAGGCTGAAACATTAGCCCTTACTAAATCAATAGCAAGTGCGGGCGAAGAATTTAAAGTTTCAGTAGTTTTAATTGGAATATTGGTAAAGTATGTTACAAATTCCTGAGCCACATCAATATTTGTGCTTATGGGCCCTCGGGAAGTCTCTAGACTAAAATCAGCATTATGTCTTTTATTTCTATTTGTTTCGTTATTAATAATTTTCCAAACCGTTTTTATTTTATTGTCAGCTGATTTAATCTTGTTACTAATGTACAAGGCTTTAGCTGACTTAAAAGTATTTTTAAAAATTTTAGAATAAGTCGCAACATACTTATTAAAACTTTCAGTATTTACATAAGGCTTAAGGCCATACAACTCAAATAGTCGTTCCCTACTTTTTCTGATACCTTTAGTTGCCCAATCACTAAATAAAAATTTTGGGCAAATTGTTTTGGTTTTTTTCTTAAAAATATTATTAAACTCTGTTTGCACGACTGAAAAGAATTCTTCATACAAAGTACTACCACCATTCATATCAAGGCTCTGAACACATAACTTACTAATTAAAGTGCTATTAAATTTATTTAAATTACCAGATGTTATCGGTCTTGATTGTATCTGCACTTTTTGTAATGGTGTTTTGTGCTCAAAAGAAACGGTTTGTCCGCTGTGATCAGACGGAAGATAATTTACTATGGCTTTATCTAAGTAGTTGCAGCAACAAAAAACATTATCAATACATGTAGCAGTAGTCGAAGTTATTCGTGTGGGTTCTAGAAAAACATTTGACAGGTTGAAAGATTTAAAGAGACTTATTAATCTACTGCTATTTGAATTATTTTCTAAAATATTGATATTAAAGTCACCACAGATTATTAATGATTTATTACCAGTTGTAAGTTTAGACAAAGCATCTTCCATTACTGTCTCAAATATAGAGTAATTTTGGTGATTTGGGGGTCTGTAGACGCACACTATAACATGCTTATCTAGCTCAACACAGGACAGCTCAATAATATGTTCAACCGATAGTTCAACGATGTCTTTACGTGGCTTGGATTTAATAGAATTTTTAATTAAGATTAGTGAACCACCACGCAACATGGATTTTCGGTTGAAACAACTACTCACAGTATAATTCTCATAATTAATTAACATTTCATAATCTTTTAACCAATGTTCGGTAAAACAAATAATGTCGAACATTGTCTTTTCCAAAAACAGTTCAATTTCTAATTGCTTTGAAGAAAAACCTTGAATATTTTGATGAAATATTTTTAAGGAATGTTGTTTAGCCCCCTTTTTTAAATTTGCTAAGTGATTGCTAGAAGGTACCTTTTCATCGATAAGTTTAACTAAATTGTTACTGGTACCTTCTGTTGTCTTAATAACTAGTTTAAAATATTATTTGTGGGTACCACCCTAACATTAGTATTATTACTAAATATTGTGGTGCAAATTGTAGAAGACTTCGACATACTAATTATGTCTGAGTTAATATTAAAAGCTAATAGCCAAGCTATCTGACGTCTAAAACTAATGGGCAGATACGCTGTATCCCTAGTCGATCTCAATTTTTCAACAAAACAGTTGATGTCTAAAAACATGAGCTTGTCACTATAGTGACTAACCAGAAATTGAATGTGATTATTTAAGTTATAAATGTTATTATTTTGCCTGTTTGAGAGATGCTCAAAGTAAGGAAAAGCACACAATATTATTTTCTGACAATTAATTTTCAAGATTTCAGTGACCCTGTCAGTAATGTCATCTTTTGTAACATTTATACTATTGCCTACTAATATAGTAATAATAGAATTTGCATTTAAATCTTTTTTTGTTATTGTAGACATTATTTCATTGTAGGAAGTCCCAGGCATACAATAATTTAATGAAGAAGAATGTCTCAGGTTGTTGTTAAGTAATTTACCCAGCCCCCTTCCTAAACTGTCTGAAAACATAATGGGACAGCAACAATCATTATTTTCAGATAGAGAACTACTATTTTTTTCTAGATCAAGAGAGGAAGCATATTCAATATCTGGTATTACACTTGAAGTAGGGATGCATTCCATGATACTATCAGGCTGGGATGGGTATTCTGTAACCTCAGGTTGGGAAGCCTGAAGATGAGAGTCTTGCTGTAAGTGAGTGGTACTGTGAGGCAGCGGATCCACTCTGTCTGCACTAGAGTTACAAATATTCACTAAAACATTTGTTGCAAGTTGATTCAGCGACTAATCGCTACCCCCCGCACACTTGAAATCGCCAATCGCAGCGATTTAGTCGCTTTTCGGAAGCGCGATTCAGCGACTAATCGCTACCCCCCGCACACTGTAAAATGCCGATCGCAGCGTTTTGACATAATTAGGGTCTGCCCCCACGACCGATAATCAAAACTAACAAAAAACTGTCCCACTGAAAAACTGAAAATCGGTCTGTGCTGTCTGTGTGTAAAAAAGAAAGAGAGAAAAACCATTTATTCTCGCGAAAGCGACGCACAACACAAAAATAAAAATAACAAAAACAATAATCTATAATGCGCTACTACCGCGCGAAAAGGCTGACGTTCAGCATAAAGCCGTGGCCCGTGCACGAGACACGGAACCACAGCGCTGGTTTTCAGCGTCAGCCCGTGTGTCGCTGTCTCGGAACTATAAGGTACGACATTACCCACAGTTCCGCGTGTGTGTGAGGGTGTGTCAGGGTGTATGTACTCAAAAAAACTTTAAAAAATCGGCCCGATAATCGGGCCGATTTTTTACAGACTTTTTTGCCGGCGAGAAAAAACTACCGAGAATCAGCCCGATTATCGGTCGTGGGGGCAGACCTTTATGTGGAACATAATGCGACTAGTGTTGTGTTGTGATTTTGACGAAGCTACACACTTACGATAGATTCTAATGAAGCTGCACTGCTGCCTGCAATATTGATAAACCGAAAATGTCAATCGCTCCGGAGGCGGTATTGGTTACATCCTATAACCAGTTCAAGTCTTACATTACGCAAACATCCATCCATTAATCCAGCCGCACAAACTTTCGCATTTATAATATTAATAGGACTTTAAATACGAAAGTTTGTGAGGAGGGATGGATGGATGGATGAATGTTTTCATCCATCCAGGATGAAAACATCCATCCATCCATTTTATTGTATTCATAATATAAAAAATGCGAAAGCTTCTGAACTCACAATCTTTGGCATTTTGAGCATGGGTGGATGGATGGTTCCATCCATCATCCATATATCCCTTTACACAAACGTTTGCATTTATAATATAAGTAGGATTTTAAATACAAATGTTTGTGAGGAGGCATAGATGGATGATGAATGGATGGATGAAAACATCCATCCATCCATTTATTGTAATTGTAATGTAAAAAATGCGAAGTTTCTGACCTCACAAACTTATGCATTTTGAGCATGGATGGATGAATGTTTCCATCCATCATCCACCTAACACTTAACCTACCACCTAACTAACCTAAAACATGCGCATTTATAAAATAAGTGGGATAAACAATACCATAGCAAATCGGCAAACTATCGATAATCGACAATGGATCAGCAACACTACAGCCGACCCGATCTAACATCGGAACAGTTCGGGATTCCGATACTGCGTCCGAACGCAGTTAGTCGCCAAAACGCGATACAGCATCGCTAAATCGCGCGATTTGGCAGCTGCGATCGATCGCAGAGAGTCGCCAAAACGCGATGCAGTATCGATACAGTTGCAAATTCGCCGATTCGCGCTACTAAAAGTAGCGTGTGTGCTGTGTCCCTAAGGTGAAACTTGAAGCTCATGTAACGTAGTAAGCTCGTTTTATGAAATACTAGCTTCTGCCCGCGACTTCGTCCGCGTCACAGTTGATGTGTTATCCTACGGGTACCGTACATTTTCCCGGGATAAAAAGTAGCCTATGTATTATTCCAGACTATAATCTATCTTTGTGCCAAATTTCATCCAGATCCATTCAGCCGTTTAAGCGTGAAAGAGTAACAAACATCCATCCATACATACAAACTTTCGCCTTTATAATAGTAGTAAGAAGATTCCCTCCAGTTCCGGGCTTACATTGTCACGTACTAAGCACAAACGTAGCGTAAAATATTATCTTGCTGACTGGAACGCTGTCGGTACTAGCTTTGCTAAAGTTTCGAAATACTCTCTCTTATGCAATTTTAAGGCTTAGTACTTACAATCTAAGTTTTGTCATTATAACTACATGGAAGTGTGTGTGCGTTAATGTGTTTTCCGACAGATATGAACACAGTAACATAAGGATTTAATGTCAACTGTCATGTTAGCCTAGTGGTCCTAAGCCCGACTGCTAAGCTGGAGGTCTTGGGTTCGATTCCCAGATCGAGCAAAGTGTTATTGGGGTTTTTCCATGAAAATTTCAGAAGCAGCTCGGATTTAGGATTTGTACCCGGTTAATGGCAATAGGCTCGCCCTCTATAACATGGGACCTAAATATACCGTTAGACTGTGGGTGCTATACTTCTTTTGCCCTACCCTTCGGGGAATACAGGTGTGATGGTATGTTGAAAAACAATGTAATTGAGGCATTTTTTATAAAAAGTTAAGTTATTTATTTTTAATATTTTTTATTACTTAAGCTGGTGGGTGGTGTGTTCGTACATTGGTATACCTCTGCCTAACCCTTCAAGGAAAACAGACTGATGGGATAGTATGTTAATGTGTAGAATATAGGGTCGCCGCAACTCGATGAATTCTGTAATCGTACTTCTGAAAATCCTTATAAAACGCTGAATTTGCGTAAACAATAAAAAACAGTAATTTAAAAAACTAAAAAACCCGACTGATTTTCTGAGTATTTATGAAAAATCCCTAAAACAAGAAATTCGTTGTACCCGATTGCACTTAAAATTGTAGCAGTCGGGACCCATTCGGAACCATCTGCAATATTACATAGGTATGTGCTCTCAATTCACTATTTCTAGAATGGGTCCCGACTGCTACAATTTTAAGTGCAATCGGGTACAACGAATTTCTTGTTTTAGGGATTTTTCATAAATACTCAGAAAATCAGTCGGGTTTTTTAGTTTTTTAAATTACTGTTTTTTATTTTTATTTTTTTTAGTTTCTTTTTTTGATATACCCAGTGTCACTCTCACAGTAAATAAGAATCTATCGACACCTCCCAAGCTAAAATCCATCGAGCCGTTCAGGCTGTAGAGCGATCCAAACATTTGAATTTGGCGCCAAAAATCCGCCATTTTGTTTTTTTTATTTTGATATACCCAGTGTCACTCTCACAGTAAATACGAATCTAACGACACCTCTCAAGCTAAAATCCATCAAGCCGTTCAGGCTGCAGAGCGTGCCAAACAATTATACATACATACATACATACATACAAACATACTCTCGAAAAACATAACCCTCCTTCTGGCGCAGTCGGGTAAAAATTATTAGGTACTGACGTTTATTTTCAAACCCCTTAATTATTATTCCTATTCAAAAATCTTGTCGCGTCAATTGCGTTGTTCTCACGTGAAGTGCTACGAGGCGTAGCAAAGCAGCTACGCGCGTAGCTCGCGTAGGCGGTGCTACGCCTTTTCGCGTTCTACACATTTGTGATTAATTAATGAATGCTCAGTTAACATGTTATTTTTTATTTAATGTATTCCAATTACTTTATATTATTTTTGTATGATCCAATTACTTTGCTAATGTTTTGTATTGTAATAATTGTGTAATTTAAATTGTAATTGTAAAACATTAATTTCAATTAGACCATTTGAAAGTCACTTTTAAACGACATTTACAAGAGAAAACACTTCAAAAGTAAAAATTTTAAAAGCCAAGGCTGCTAACAGTTTTCAACAAATTCCATACTTAGTCCGGCAAACTGTGGGTGTATATTGGTACACCTCTGCCTAACCCTTCGGGGAATACAGCCGTGATGGTATGGTTCATACTTAGTCAAATGACTAGAAAATTATAATTATGTAAGACGAACACCATTATACCATGTTTAAGGCAAATAAAGACTTATGTTATCTTATGAGGAGCACAGATGTCCATTTTTATACATCTTTGGATGGCCACCAATCTGACGACCCACCTGATACTAAGTGGTCACCGCTGCCACACATCTGCAATACCAGAAGCACTGCAAATGCATTGCCTTCCCAGAGACAAAGTTGACATCGTGTGCCTGTAACCACCGGCACCTATACTCATCATACCGGAACACAGCAATGCTGCTTTGCAGAAATAGGTACGGTGGTAGTATTTCCCCGGACGAGCTCGTTCACAAAAACTCTACCAATACATAGTACTTCATATTAGGCCGAATCTATTAATATCTCCAATATCGAGGTAAATATTTGCTAACCACATTGTGGTTCGGGTTATTTTATTACTCTTGTAATGATTTTATTTGGTAAACAAACATCAATTTTGTTATTATTCGGAATTTTGTGGTTTTATCATGTTCATGTTTATGAAATAGTTATTTTTGGTTATTAATTTGATTAACTATCTCTCTAATTAAGTTAGTATCGGATATTGGTTGTTATATTAAAAATGTTCTGAAATATTTATTTTTATTGGGATGGTTAAAATATTAAGCAATGTTCTATCTATTTTTGTTTCTTTCCTGTTCTCATACGGACGGGGCATAAGCATTGATCATTATGCTTGCTTAAGGTGTATTGGCAATTACAGACTTATATTTCTTACTTTAAAATAAAACTAAGTTTCTACTTCTTATTTACGTACTTATAACTGATCTTTCTTTTAAAAGACGGTTGTGCTTTTTTATGGTATAATTGAAGTAAATCACTTGATATTGACGTTAGTCCTAGTTCTGCCATGATGTTTCGTTACATAATTTAATCACTTTTATAAAAAAAAGTGAAAAAAAGATGATATAAAATGTTTTTTTTTTTTTTAATATAGGATTAAACTAACTTCAAAACACATTATTTAAAAGAAAACACTCAATATTTAAAAAAAACCCAAATAAAAAAAAAACTCAAATCCAAAAAAACATAAATCCCTAAACATTTTGTTCATGAACATACGCTTATACTAATTTATTATCTAAACGCAAGCAACATACGTCCTTATGATTTCCAAACGTGTCGGCATGCTTGGCTGATGACGTATCAGACACGTTTCCGCATGAGAGATTTATCGCTGAACATTATGTGCGCACATATTAACAGAACTCATAATGTTTCCTCTTGTTATTTCTGGTGTATTTTCATTTAATAATTTTGATGAACGATTTTCTTGTAAGTGGGCGTGAGATATTTAAATCTGTCTGCTTATATTTTCCGTACTTGATTATTTATTTTGTAAAGAGGTAAAGAGTGTTTGTTTGTAAGAAGTCTGAGAATGTCTAGGCGTTCTAAAGATTAAGCATACTAATTAGCAACGTGCAAAGTCTAGACACAGCGACAATCGATGTCAAAAAATTTAGGCTAATTATAGGCATTTTTGACAGCTTGAGACTAAGATTAGAGTGAGGTTCGTTCCTAAAAGTTAATTAAATTTTATTGTCTCCGGTCCGAATAAAAAAATTACGAACCACCACTTTTGTGTATTTCAGGTAGCTAATAATTAATTTAATTTTCATCTTGATTTCACATCCATTCTATATTTCCTAAAATATTAAGATTAAAAATTCAATGTGTCAATCAACTTTTGTTGCTGATCCCACCAAAAATCCCTGACCACTGAACTATGGCCAACAGGCTTTATACCCTAAAATATTGCACAACCACAGTTTAATGGCCTACAAACGACAACTGACACGATATCCCCGTTCATCCTCCTATAACTTACGTTACTAGACCTGACACCCACATCCCCCACAAGCTCTAAAAACACCACCAAATTCCCCAGACTCCTTCTGCATACTACACCGTATCATACCATGACCTGCGTTAGGAACGCGTCAGGCAAAAAAACAATGTATTGAAAAGTATGCAAGGATCGTAGCCGGTGGCGTTCTTTGGTTTCTGCCTACATCCTTGGGGAAAAGGCGTGAGTTTATGTAAGCATGTATGTATTGAAAAGTATATATACCATCACGCCTGTATTCCCCGAAGGGTTAGGCAGAGGTGTACCAATGTACACCCACAGTTTGCCGGTATATTTAGGTCCCATGTAATAGGGGGCGAGCCTATTTGGCTATTATAGTCTGGTATTGAAAAGTACCAGACTATAATAGCCAAATATTCAAATGCAACTTAATTTAAAGTCGCCTTTAAGTCATGCTATCTCTGTTCTTTTAAGGTGTAATGTAGCGACTGATTATGCTACATTTAAGAACATTTTAAAGTTAATTGTTGGTATGCCTACTAGACGGTTCCGTCGCCGACTAACACCGTAGCGTGTCATGCACAGAGAGTCAACAATTGTCGGTTAAAACGTTCTTGTAAGCATAGTCATCCATATTACTTTTCTTAACGTGCCAAATACGTTCATAGCACGTTCATGATACAGTACGGTATAATGTACAGACTCCATAAAACCGGGTGCACATGCGACCATATTTCACGAACATCAGACAGCAGTTTATCAAGCAGTGGATCGTCGCATAAATCAGTGAGTGGTTGCTCTGCCATGCAATGTTGCCTGAAAAATTCAAGCAATTTGTTCGGATGTCATATTAATTGGGCGGTTAAGTGGTTCAGCTGGATCAGACTGTTTGTGAACAGTGTGTACTAGGCTGATAATTATTTTGGCTTGTAATTGGCGGTATTTTCGGTGACGCAAGTGTGCTGGTTCGTTTGGAGTATTGTAAATGAATGCACTAATTACTTTATGATTAATTTTAAGTACATACAGAAGAGATTTTTTTTAGTTGCTTTTATTTTATGAAAGATTTAATTTTCTTTTTTGAGAAATAAAAAGCTTACATCATTTAAAAAAATACCATTAGTCAATCAATTTAGTTTTTTTTTAAATCCTCAAATATCGTTATTAAATTTTTCATGACTAACTGTTACAATAAAATTATGTTTATATTTCAACGTAAATAATAATTACAATTTTTCCAAATATTTATGAGATAAACATACATACATTATTTTCTATGAAATTTTCAGAAGAAGCTGGGAGTTAGGATTTGCGCCCGGTTAATGGCAAAACGCTCGCCCCCTATTACATGGGTCCCAAAATATACCGGCCAACTGTGGGGGTACTTTGGTACACCTCTGCACAACCCTTTGGAGAATACAGACGTGATGGTATTGTGGTGACTACTCAAATCACGTTTTCTGTATTCGTATTGTTATTTATAAAACAACAAAAATCATCAACTGCTAACAAAAAAAGGAACAATACCATATTTTCTATGTGTCTGAAGATATCTGTTACAATATATTTCTTGTTCGGGAACTGTCAAGTGCGTCGACCCTCCCAGCATGCCCTTTTTACCCAATTTCAAACCCTTATTGGGAGCTATTATTCAATTTGAACCGTAAGCAGTTTTTTTCGTACACGAAAACATTTATTTCTTCAGCGACAGCAACACATCTTTTACTCGTGTCTTGACAAGCAATCGTGAGGTCTTGAGTTCAAATAACATATTTTTATGAACGATATTTTGTTTTGGAAAATTTACTACTATTGTAACTGTGAAAGTTTGAATGGATGAATGTTTGTTACTTAGTCACGGTTCAACGGATCTTAATGAGATTTAGCACAGAGATAGATTATAGTTTATTTAGCACATATACTTAGGCTAGGTTTTATAAGAGAAAAATGTACGAGTCCTTTGACACGAACGAAGTCGCGGGCATTAGCTAGTTTCGTGTATTTTACTTGATTTTACTTTTTTTGTTCTTATTTTTTGTATATGATAGTCAGGACCACAGGGAACTTTTAACTCATGAGCGTGAAGCAGTAACCAAAGACGTAGCAAAACGCGAGTGAATAAACAACACAAATGAAGTCGCGAGCAGAAACAAGTTGTAAACACCTATTGTCAACTCCAAACGAAAAATCCTTTCTCCAAACAAACTAAAAGACTACACAAACCCATTCAATAATATTAAAAGCATAATACATTATAGTAATAGAAAAAAAAGAGTACTTTTTTATCCCAGAAGTACCCTTCCACAGCAAATTAAATTAAGTAACAAAACAAGCCGACCGTCCATCCAACAATGGATGTCCAACAATAATGGACTCGCTGATAAACTATCCTTTCATCGCGGCCTTTCTTCCGGCCTATTGTAGCCTCAATTTGGCAATAAATCGCCTATTTGAGGCCTCGAGTGCGCGCCGCTGATTGGTTTTCTTTGCTTCGATTTGATTGGAGTTCTGGAATGCTCCGTTGAAGTCTTTTGTTTCTTTATTTCAAAGTTCTACGTGTCGAGATGGCCAAGTGAGCTTGCCAGGTCGATACAGTGTTGACTGACTTTTTCAATTCATTATGTACTTTTAACTTTATCTTGGACATCATTGACATCAATGTAGGAAAACATCACGGGGAAAACTACACATATAATTTCATTAACATCACACTAATATCATAAAGGCGAAAGTTTGTGTATTTGTCTCTTCTTTATGCTCAAACGACTGAACGGATCTGGATGAAAATTGACAGTGAGATAGATTGTAGTGTGGAATAACACATAGGATACTTTTTATCTCGGAAAAAATTACGGTTCCCGTGGGATAATATAAATATTAATTTTTGAACGAAGTCGTGGGCGAAAGCTAGTAAGTCATAATATGAGCGGTCATAATGTTTATCTTTAGGAGAGGCCTATGTCCAGCAGTGGACGTCATTCGGCTGATATGATGATGATGATGAAGTCTGAATTTACCAATCTGCCTTAAGCAAGCATTGTGATCAATAGGCGTGCCTTTTCTTTATGAGAAGAGACCTTTGTCCTGCAGTGGAACAGTAATCGTGATAAAGCAATCTTCTTCTTATCGTGTGGGCAGTAAGGTCTAACGACCCCACACACCCTAGTGTCAGAGTTTCTAAACCGCCTCAAGGGCCTCTGACATGGTTACTGATGTCAGTGATGTCCAAGATAAACTTAGAAAGTACATATGAATTAGGAAAAGCAATGCACATAATGTATTGAAGCATCGCGCGACACTACCGGATAGATTCTGTTCAAATTTTGCATGAATATTCCCTACCAATCTGGTGAGTCTATAGGCTTTGCATTATCACGCTATTTGCTGAGGGGAATGAGCATGTTGTGTTATATCTGTTATCTTCCACAGTACACCTAGAGGACTGTGATTTATAGTTAAGACTAGAACACGCGAGCAAAGCAGCGGGTAAATCTAGTTTAGAATATTAATTAAACTTAAAAGAGATTTCCATCGCTTAAACTACTTCCAGATCTTAGGATAAACGATGGGAGATAAATACTTTTAATATATATTATTTCCCCCAAGGACACGCATTTTTAATCTAAAAAATGTTAGGGCACCAAAGTGGGTAACCCTTTTAACGAAATTGCTGTCTCCGAGCAAGGGTCGGTATGCAAAACCTTTTTGAAATAGTTTAGAAACAAACTATTATATAACTGTGTGAATATTTAGTTAACCGTAGCAGTTATGGTAGTTTTTAAACTCTGTCGCCTTTATTATAATTAGTTTAACAGAAATATGTTCAGGTTAATACCAAAAAGTATTAAGCAAGGAATAATTATGTGTAGGCGCGGCAATGGAGAGCTTATTCTATATTTAAATGTCAGCCTCATCCCGGAGATACTCCTGCCGGGGCTGCGGGTTGTTCGAAAGAGATTTGACGGGCCTGTTGGTCTAGTGGTTAGCGGCCCTGACTGCTAAGCCGGAGGTCGTGGGTTCGATTCCCACCCAGGACAAACTTTGTGTGATGAGCATGATTGTTTGTTCTGTGTCTGGGTGTGATTTATCTATAATATGTATGTATTTATAAATTATATAAGTATGTATATCAGTTGTCTGGTTACCATAACACAAGCTCTGCTTAGCTTGGGATCAGATAGCCCTGTGTCATTTGTCCCAAGATATTTATTTATTTATACCGCGCCCCCGGAACGCAAAGGGCACACGAAGGAACATAGACGGGTTTTAGTCAGTAAAAGTCTGACACTCCCTCTCGTCCCGCCCAGGCCTGGTCATTTGATGATTTCCCATCTCTAAAAAAAAAATCCCCGGAGATACTGTGTACTGTTGCTGATGATATTTATACAAAGTATTAATAATATACTAAATTATGAGTCTATTATTACTTTGCAAGCTAGTTGTTAAACTTTATTGTGCATCCTGTGGTCTCCTATAAGTGATGGAGTACACCTTAATACCTTCTGTTGACTATTGTTTGAATGTCATGACTTGTGTACATCTTATGTTGGAGATCCTAAAAAAATAAACAAATAGTTGTTTATCTGTGACGAACGAAAACAATTGCCTATCGGACCTCCACATCCCAGTGACTGAGTAACACGATATCTCTTGGTTAGGCTGGCTGTCATACTTTACTTTCCTTTTTTTTTACTTTTCTTTTGGTTTTTCAAATCGAAACACATATTGCATACATAAACATATTAAATAATATGTTAAAACTCAAAAGTGATTTTCACTTGAAATAACGATTGCCACAAAACACTATTTCATAATTTGATATAAATTCTATCAAAACTTTAGGAGAAAATAGCTTTTGAATTTTCCGTTAAAATTATTTATGCTTGTGACTGCATATTCAAGCTTTATTCCGTCAGTGTGCTATCAAATATAGTATCAGCCAATATAGTGTAGATATTGCAAATCTACATAATTAAATTTATTCCCCATCAATATTCTCCCGACAGACTGTCGGTCACGGCGGTCAATCTCAATAGAGACTAGCCAAGTACGCAGGAGATAATAGTAAATGTGTTCGGAAACAGAGGTGCACTACCTCTTCCTTCACTCTCATAGTCCAAAGAGATGATGGAGAGAGATCTGGTGTAAAACTGCTTTCCCCGGCCCAAAAACCTCTGTACTAATAAATAAAAAAATAAACAAAATAAATAACTAACTGTGGGTGTACATTGGTACGCCTCTGTCTAACCCTTCGGGGAATACAGGCGTGATGGTGTATGGTACAAAATAAATATGAATGCTAACACGGCACATAGATACATACATTATGTTTTGGTCTGTCTTTCTGTCTCTCTGTTTGTTCCGGTTAGTTACGACTAATCTCCAAAACGGTTGAACCGCTTTTGAAGGGGCTTTTACTGCTGTTATAACGAGTTACTGAGGCTTCTCTTAATTTTTATTTTAGTAACTTAATTACGGTTTCACTCAAACACCAAAACACTGCCTTTTACCTACATTCTCGTAAACAAAGTCACAGGCTTAACCAACTCTTAGTTCAATTAGGTTATACGTCACAACAGAATATCAGCTTTCCCATTAATTTGTTCCAATCTAATCATGTGACATCATCGTTTCGTCTGACGAACAATACGAGTTGCCATCCAACGGACCGAGCGACCAGTGAGTCTCTACTATCCCCTTTGTTGTCGCGGTCAATCTGAACGTTTTAGCTTAATTGAACGTCGTTCAGGCTGTTATACTATAATTAATTTCGCTTTTGATCGATGGTCAGTTGTTGTATTAATTTTCACGTTGATTAAATGGTTGTGGTTTAAGTTTGATTTAGTATGAATTGTGTTATGTGGGTTTGCAGTTATGAAGGAGTTTGAAGATTTTTTTTGCCGACTGCTGCGAAGCTCAAAAGTAGCGTTATGTATTTGATCTGTGTTTATGTATATCAGTTTTCCTTGCTGGAGTTCAGAAAAGAAGGTATGCTTTGCCATTCTCTCTTCGCGCATTCTCGGGCTCGCTAAAGTTGAATATGCAATTCTAGTCACATGAGGGCACATGAAAAAGTAGCATACATCCACGCCAACCACTCTGAAGGGAAGTCTACATTGCAGTCGTTGTGGCTGAAATCGGCTAGTTGGCATCATCATCACGACGCTCGTAACTACTCAACGGTTGAACCGATTTTGATATTTATGATACATCATAAGACTTGTCTTTATCTCTTCTCCTCTCTTCCATCAATCACATAGTCCAATTAGATAGCAATCCGATACGACCGGGGCAACATCAGAGGCAGTACTAGCGGCTTTGTGTTTACCAAAGCACAAGGCTATCACACCACCGACACTACTACTGAGAAATGTCTAATGAAACAACAACATGCATCCACGAATACAAATGTATTACCCAAAGGGTAAGGCAGAGGTGCACCAGTGCGCACCCACAATCTGCCGGAATGGTTTGGTTCCATATAATAGGGGGCAAGCCTATTGTCATTAACCGGGCACAGACATTCCGAGTTGCTACTGAGAATTTCATAGAAGAACAAATGAATAAATGACTTATGACTTATGAACCCAATAACACTTTCCTGGGTATCGAACCCAAGACCTCTAGCAATCACGCTTAGGACTACTAGGCAAACGAGGCAATGCAAAAAAAACCATAACAACAATAAAACTTTTCCCAAACTGGTAATCGAACCCCACTCAAAAGTTGCATTTGAGACCACGAAACTAACTAGGCAATGCTAACCAGTAAATAACCTATTTAGTCTATTAAATTATTTGATGTTTATTATTATTGTTTCTTTGTTTACTACTTCGTAACTTTCAAAGATAGAACAAAAGCCACCCATCACTATATCAACCGCAGCCGTGACCTCTGTGACCTTAGACCTCATTTACATCGTAATAATATACTGACTACGACAAATAGAAAGGACAAACACAGTCTAACTCGTGCCCATACGCACAAAACAGCCTAGAAAGTTCTATTATAATAGTCATAACGTTTAAATTTGTTTGTTCTCGTGAGTGGGAGTATAGACAGAGGTATAAGCGGGAGCGTTTTTAGGTTTTAAAGAAAGTTGTGACAAATATCGACGCTGTCCATGTAAGATTTAATTAACGGAAACTAAATTAATAAAAAAGTCAAAAAGTAATAATAAATTTAATTGAATAGTTACATTTTTAAACATTTGTTGATATAAAATTTTAGACATAAACAATTGTTTGTTTTTATAATGATTAATAGTATGTTTCTCAACCAAATCAATGACAAACTGATGTTGGTGAACACGAGCTATTGGAAGTCCGATCCCAATTCACCACTATATCTATTTTGAAAAGTTGTCATTTGCACAAATAGCATGCAACATAATCGACACAATTCTTTAACGTACTATTTTGAATTGAGACGCAGATCATTAATAATAGACAATAATTATGCACAGTAGCCTGCAACATAATCGACACAATTCTTTATCGTGCCATTTTGAATTGAGACGCAGTAATTTATTAATCATTAATAATAGACAATAATTATTAATCCCCGCTGTCCGCTCATGCCTTACACCCCGCTAGCACCAACACGACAGTCGAGTGACAGCACAATATATTCAGAGTGAACGTGTTGCCATCCCGGTACCGGTGATAGGTACGTCACACTTTCTTTACGTGGAACAATACTAAGTAATTAAGATTAACGGGTGTCTAGTTGAGTAATTACTCGTAGTATGAGTAAGTTCTTAGACTACTGTTGAAGACAGAGTTGTAGGGAAGGTTTATTTGTTAATTTACTCTAGCGCTTTGTATGTACAATGAGTGTTCAAGTTAATAAGATGTTAGTAAGGCTGTTTTTATCTAACTTATAATATCCAACTGCTGGGCGAAGGCCTTCCCAAATTCCTTTAAAATCTCCCCCAGGTCTGTCCGATTATTATTTTCTAGCACCACCTCGAATCAGCCCTCTTGGTGCGCGTTAAGATAATTGACACAAACACAGAAATATAGAATGATAGTGGATTATTTATTTTTAAAAGGAGTTTTTGTTAGCTAGATATATACGTACATACATGCAGTGAAAGCTCGTTCATTAAAAAAAAAACTGTTCATTTTCCTTGAATAAATTCACCAAGCATTAATTCCTCGAGTGGCATCATTTTGGCACTGTGAAGAATCGCACACTTCAAAACCGACAAAATTAAAACGTCAAGTGTAATTACAAAAATATAATTAAACGAGATAACTATTTTATTTAGCCCACTTTAATTTACCACTAGAGATACTCGTTGCCTTCCCCATCCATAAATATTAGGTACGTACTTGTTCATCGCAGCATTATATATTATGTGTCAACATACCAATACATATATTTACGGCGCCATAAATATAGTCGTAAACACAGTAATAAAACGGTCATTCGGCTCATATTGAGACCGACAGATAGGGTATACCTAGTCATGTGTAAAGTGATAAATTCACGTCCTCGGCTTGGTAATTTACCCTCTTTTTGGTTGACGTGGTAAGTTCGGGAATCGAAGTACGCACGAAAGGTAGTAATCATCTAAAAATCTATACTAATATTATAAATGGCTAAGTAACTCTGTCTGTATGTTATGCTTTCACGCCTAAACCGATTTTGATGAAGCACAGAAATAGATTGGAACTTACTGCCTTTGGTTTCGGCTTAAGGGATAAAAGTTTCTCATTGTGCTTATTGGCCTAGTTCTGTTTTATCTCCTGCTTGTTTGGAGGGAAGTGAAAATTTTGTCTTTTCTTACTCTTCCCTTAATCTTTTCTGATTAATTTCGTTACGGGATTCAAGACAGTCGAATCGTGTCTCCGGACTCGTCGAGCTTCATTGCCTCGGCTCTTTCCTGGCGGTCTCCACCGTTGATTATGGTTTTCAGGAGTTGCAGTGGCTGGGAATTAATAGCGGGCGTGTCCCAAAAAAAAGGGACGAAAGAGTATGAGAGTCCGCCATTGCTGAAGAAAAAACCATGAAACTTTGTATTTTGGCACTTTAAAAAAAAAAAAAAAAACGCTTGAATAAGCGTTTTGTGAAAATATTATCTTCGAAATAACAAGCCTGCTCAAAGTAACTATACCACGCGGACGAAGTCGCGGATAAAACCTAGTAACTCTATACATGAGGGCATTGACTTTTATAGCTTCGCCAGAATATTGACTAGATCGACGAACCATTTGATAGGAAGTGTTACTTATACAGAGTTCTAACTATGCCACCACGTGTGACGCGTAATAATAATATACTCTCGATCGAATTCCGATCACGGCGGCCAATCTCAATGGAAATTAGCCAAGTACGTAGGAGATATTATAGTTCACGTGTGTTTGTGGAAATATACGTACACTTTCCTCTTTACTCACTCTCATAGTGCGATGGGACTGCATTCCGACATGATCAGGGAGAGATCAGGCACAGGACCAAAAGCTTTATATGTTTTCAGAAGCATGGGGGTGGCACGTTAGTTACAAATTGGGCTACAAAGAAAATTCTAAAATTGAAAAATCCCAATAAAACTAGCACGACTTGGGAATTGAACCCGATACCTTACTCAATAGTCGCGTTTGCAACCATTAGATCCGACACCCGGACAGTTAAACAGTGACCCGTGCAGGTAGTTACTTCTGTCAGAAAATCAGCGTATGCATAAAACGATAGCAATCTAGTCTCATTCTTAATCTGCCAAAAATGACAATCATTAACCCTACATGTCTTTACATTGATGGTCGCTAAAATGAAATGACAACTAGATTTTGAACATTTTTATAAACTCGTGGAATTGGCCTTCATATACCCCCAAAAGACACAAGGAAAATAACACTTGAAAAGTAATTGACTACTACCATTTAATAAAACAAAACAATAACTTCATAAGCAAGCATTATTCTATCAACTCACCTCACTCCCGTTTCACCAAAATTCGCGCAGGGAGATTTTTTCAGAATAACACACCGCTAAATCAGCTAAAAGAGTTGACAAGATAAATCACGATTGTAAAAATGTTCATTAAGTGGCGAGCACGTAACTCAAATTAATTATTTCGGAAAAATATAAAATGCAGATGAGAAGGTACCTGTATTAAGGCGCTGATAACACGCAAATATTTTATATACTTACTTAAAATACCTATATGGAATATTTTGTTATAATTATGTTTTTGATAATTTCTATTATATTTGAAAAAATGTGCGTTAATCTTGAATATACTCGTATTTCTTATATTTCTATAACAAGCCAATTGACTTCTTAAAATGACCTTTCAAGAAAAATATCCATATTACTGTCAACATTATGTTATCAAAAACAATAATATTTATTAGAAGGTTTTTCTCTCTCGAGACCTGACCGTCGCGGTGGCCTGGACCCTATTTCGTTACCGGTGGACCATTCCATTATTATAGTGAGTGTGGGTACTATTTTTAAATGTTTTTATTTTTATATTACTGAAGAATCTCACTGACTGACTGCCTTGGTCCTAAGCGCGACTGCTATGCTAAAGGTCTTGGGTTCGATTAGCAGATGATAGAGCAAAAAGTTATTGTTTGTTTTATGAAATTCTTACTAGCAGCTCGAAGTTATTACTTATGCCCAGTTAATGGCAATAGGCTCGCCCGTATTACGTGGGACTTAAACATACGGGCGAACTATACACCACAAGAGTATAAATTTATCTAACCCTTCGGGGAATACAGGCGTGATGGTATGTCGGTGTAGTATCTCATCGCACTCGCAAGACGTCCGTCCTCGTGTGGTAGCGCCTTAAATGGAGTGACTATAAAAATAAATCGTGTATTATTGTAATCCTATATTGTGCATTAATAATTCTTCTGTAACTATACAGTTTCCAAACGATAATCTCCTACATATTTATACAGAAGTACAGCGTTAATGTTATTCTCTTTCCGGAGAGTCTGAGTACAATTCAGAGACATTGCAATTCTCCCGCCGTGCGTCCCGACGTTCATGCTATTAAAGTTACGTCCAATTGTTTTAGTAGAAATGTTTTGTTGTATTGTGTTTTCGTTTGTTTTGTTTTATTTTTGTATGTTGCTGTTTTGTTTTTGTTTATGATTGTGGAGATAAGCAGAGTGAAACCTGTGTTGTAATATATTACTATTTTTATAGGCTATAATATGTGTAGTTCTATTACATGGGACCTAAATATACCGGCGAACTGTGGGTGTACATTAGTACACCTCTGCTTAACCCTTCGGGGAATACAGGTGTGATGGTATGGGATATGTGTATTTCTTTGTTTATTTAAACGCGCTAATGTTTAGAACTATCAGTCGGATTGGAAAACAATATGCAATTGTACGGAGTGTACAATAGATGATGAGGATAATTATGTTGTTTGTCATTTGTAGATCTTTGACAGTCGTTACGGATAGTCAGAAGCCAAGAAGTCTGACAACCAGTCTAACCAAGGGATATCGTGTTGCCTAGTTACTGGGTTGTGGAGTTCCGATAGGCAGTCGTTCCATGTAAAACATTGGTATTCAGCTGCACCCGGTTAGACTGGAAAGCCGACCCCAACATAGTTGGGAAAAGGTTAAGCAGATGATGATGAGATGATGATGATCTATTGTATGGAGTGTAAGAGACAACGTAATTATTTTTTTTACCTAGGATTCAATACAAGATTCTAGAGCCCACAGAAGTAATATTTTATAAATAATGTATGCACATAACACAAAAAATATACTTACAAAGGCGGACTAATAAATGGATTTTCATGGGTGATTAAAAACCAAAACAGCTATTTCATACATTTTGACCGCGTAGGTACGGAACAGCGGTTTTTTTTTTAATAAGCTACTTACAAGCAGAGCTAATTCTGTGGGGTTTAGACTAATAAATTTACTCCATGATAAATGTCTTTTCTTACCTTTTATTACAGTTTTTATTATTCGAGATGGGTAAGCTCTTGACTCTAGCAAACCATACCGTACCGTTACCGTTTCTGCAAATAAAAATACAATATACAAAACAACACAATATTATATTATGTTTTAAACCATATCATCAACAGAGAAATTACAGCCAAAGTATCAAAAACCATCAAGCAAAATAATATACTCAAATTGCAACACAAAACTATTCCATCCTATTTCCAATTCATACGATTACCAAAACATTTCAACCATTTGAATTGTGTCCACCAACTAAATTAACTAACATTGATGTGTGAACTAAACTATTGAGACTCATTAACATAAAGTACCTAATTTAGATGCATTTGTTTTCATGCAAATCCCTATAGAATTGACGTCCCAGGAATGCGGTAATCAGTAAGCCTAACATAACGCGTCTACGTAAAATTATTCGTTCATTTCGATTTGGAAATACGACTCCCTATCATATAGTATTAAGGTTTAATTTTCTATGACAAATACATTTTTTTTATTCTTGTGGCCGATGGATTGCCGATTCAGCTGTTTTACAAAACCGTCTGTAGTTTTATAAATCAGCTCCGACGACTAGCGGTTTTTCATAATTAATAGTTTTCATAAGTAGGTTACCAATGAAAGGTTTTGTAAAACAGCGTAAAAAAAAGTCAGATTCAGCAATCTAACTGCAACCGATATAATTACAATAAATTCTTAAACAAACATAAAAATAACATAATTTTCCAAAATAAATTTAATAAAGAAACAAAGTTTGATATGAATAAAGTTTTCAAATAAATAAATATTATGTGCAAAACGTGTATTCCCAATTCAAATATCGAACGAATTTACGTTCCGTTTTATCAACGCGTTGTTGCTAGGCCCGTCTGTTATTTGAACACGCTACTTTTATTTGAACTGACGTGTTCGTGGTCAAATTAACAAAATAGTAACGTTGATTCCGATGACAATGTTGTAGTTTAATGTGTTACATAAGTTCTACATTGTGAAGCGTGTGTAGTACACGCGTGTTTGTTTAGTAAGCTTAGCACGTAGCGGAACGTAAATTCGATTTATGAATTAGAAATATCTGTTTCGCACGAAATATGTAGTTATTTAGTTTGAAACTTTCATGATTACCAGGTTCCCGTTGAGTGTTGCGGTTGTTTGCTTGGGCTTTTTCTAATGTACTATACTTTCTTCCTAAACCACCCGTACTGGATCCATTTTTTAGTTTTTGAGTGACTAACAAAATTTAATTTATAGACAAGAATAAATGCTTAAACATGTTACTTATTATGCTTATTGTAAAAAAATAACCACAATGTAATAGGATAGTCGTATTCCAAATAAAAAAAAAACGATTTCATTAGTTTCATTTGTACGTTGTCAAACAGCAAATACGAGTAAGCGTTGTTGACTTAAAATGTGAGTATTATAATAACATAGTTTGCACTACTAACACAACATTGTATCTTGCAACGTCTACCTAAAGAGCGTAGCCATAAGGTTTTATTTGCTTTACACTTTTATGCTTGTCTCATTATGAACACTTTATTAGCTTTATATCATCACTAAGTTGTAGTTGCCGTCTAGACTATAAACAAGCACTAAGAAAGAATACAGGTGAGCTAGTGTGTGTCTACTATGTTGCCTAAACGTTTGAGTTTTATCGTGGGTAATATTTTACTATGTTTAGGTAAAAAAGGAAAACTTTTTTTTTTTCGTTTTGCAAGTACGCGATGTACTAAGTGGCTCTTGCACTATGTGTTTTGCGGTCGATTCCCGCACGCAATAAATCTATACTTTAATATTATAAAGTTGAAGAGTTTGTTTGTTTGGTTGGTTGAACTTGGTAATCTCAGGATCGAAATAAATATTTTTTTTTTATGTTCACTTATCAAGGAGGATTGTATAACAACAAACTATGAGCCATAGGACCGAAGCAGTAACTAAAGACGTAACTTTTGGCGGGTGAAATGAGCCACTCGGACAAAGTCATAGGCAGTTTGCTAGTATTTTAATAAATATTAATATATGGACATCTCTGCGCATGTCAAATCTACGGGCCTGAGCCTATGATTGGGGTCCCGAAATGGCGAGAATAGGACTCGGTAGTCCCGAAGGAGATAGCGGGACGACTTCATCGGCTTCCTTGAGAATTCTCAAGACTTGGCTCAAAATCGCGATAGATGGAAGAAATGGAAGAAGGCCTTTGCCCAGCAGTGGGTCAGTACAGGCTAATTATAATTAATATTATTAAGATTTAATTAAAAAAGATCAACAGATTTTTTTTGGAAATATCACACGGAAAACTAACCCTTGAGTCAAAGAGATAAATCACACATTCTCTTACTATGCCAATAAAGATAGACTATCCACACTTTTAAGTGTTGTTTCAAATTATATTCTATAGTGAAACTTACACAAAGATTATCCTTAAACTACGTTTAATAATAAAGGGTAAAATGTTTAAACCTAAACCGTTTTCTAAACACCTTTGCAATGTGGAGAACGTCTGCTTGTTACATTATTCGTCGCGTCGCGGTCGCCTAGATTCTGTGAACCACAAACTGGGTAGTTATACAGGGTGGCCTCAGTAATGATGCTGACGTCCAAAGGAAAATTGCAGAAGCCTCGCTCCATGGGCTTCCCAAAAGACCCCTATGTATGTTCTGAGATTTTTTGGTAATTATGGAGCAAGTAGCTTTTTAAAAATATTTTTGGCAAATGGCTGACCATACTTCAGATTTTGTTTTTTTTTTTCTTTTCGTGTTGGATTTTTTGGAATTATATTTTAGCCATAGTCACATATTTTTTTTTTTAATCCTAATAGAAGGGAAAACGAGACATTTCTGAAGTCCGGTGAGAATTAAAAAGAAACTACAAACGTTTACTTGTGAAACTATTATTAATCTCCAAACATACTTATGGGTTATTTTGGCAACCTATGAACTGGGAAAGTTCATAGGACGGTTCGTATTTAGGTTTCCCAAATAACCAACAAAGATTGAACATGTTATCATGCTTGTATTAACCGAAGGTTAGGCAGAGTTGTACTAATGTTTAGTGGTAGTTTGCCACTATTCCACATTTATGTAGTTACCCATTAAGGGTCGCCCTTTTAATTTTTTTTGAACGCCGTCACATTTTTCACCGCCCTGTATACACTGTACCTAAAACACTAGAGTACTAGAGGGGAACAATGTAATTCACTCTATGTCAACGTGAGAGCTCTTTGGCAGTAATCTAACACAATTTTATTGTTACCTACGAATCATTTCACACAAAGAATGTCTGTGTTTATAGTCCAAGATCCCACGGTCGCGCCGCCGGACCTACGTCATTCTAGCGTGGCTGAAAATGTGACCAAAGATAAAGGAAAATTTAGTTTAGAAGGTATTTTTAGTATAAAAAGAGCTCTTTGTGAAAGAGCTCGTCCGAAAGAGTACTACCACCATAGCTATTTCTGGCGCAAAGCAGCTTTGCTGTGTTTAGGTTCGAAGGGTATGGAAGCCGGTGCAATTACCGGCAAATACGACATTTCACCTTTGTTTCTGGGATGGCAATGCATTTGCAAGGCCTCTTGTATTGTAGATGTCTAAAGGCAGGCAGGACGTATAGCTACAGCTTCAAAAAAAAAAAACTTTTTTTAAATAAACACATACCACATACCATCACACTTGTATTCTCCGAAAGGTCAGGCAGAGGTATACCAATGTGCACTCACAGTTCGCCGGTATGTTTAGGTCCCATGTATTAAGGGGGGGAGCTTATTGTCATTACTGGGCCCAAACCCTAACTCCGAGCTGCAACTGAAAATTTCATAGAAAAACCCAATAACACTTTTTGCTCGACCTGGGAATCTAACTTAAGACCTCTAGCGTAGCAGTCACGCTTAGGACCACCAGGTTAACGATGCAGTCTAATTATCTATGTAAAAAAAAAATAGGTAAAAATAAAGGATTTGTAAATCCAAAAAAGAAGTCAAGCAACAAGCAACTTTCTAAGCCTTCAAGATGCCATTTCAAAAACAAATAATAAAAACACTAGAACATTTCAGTACAGTTACGTGCAACCCGAGTCGCGACACTGTAATTCACTCTACATCGAGAGTTCTCACAACGTGCTCACATTACAATGAAGATCGACTACTACCGTGCTTTTAAAATCACTATTTCAAAGGTCTGTCTCGAAAGTCAAAGTAAAAGCATTTATTCCAATTACACTATTTACATCATCATCGTCATGATCATATCAGCCGAAGGAACTCCACTGCTGGACATAGGCCGCCCTCATAGATTTCTAAAAGGACCGGTTGGAAGCGGCCTGTATCCAGCGCCTTCGTATGATCTTAATCAGGTCGTCTGTCCACCTTGTGGGTATCTTACGATGCGCCTATTGCACTTTTTAGAGGCACTTTTCAATTGTCAAAAGTCACTTGGTTAGTCAGAAAGTTGAAACTAGTTGCTTGTTCCAAAGGTAAGCCCCTTTGGATAAGAACGGGCAAAAAACTCTACGGATACTCTTTTAATTAGCTAAACATAACGTTTTGGAACGAGAACTAGCTTCAACTTTCCAAATTTTGGACAATTCAAAAGTGCCTGTAAATGGTCTAATTGAAATAAATGCTTTAACTTTTACTTACATAATTCCTATAAAGATAAACAAATCAAGACCATTATCTTGTTCTAATAGCTACTATAGAAAAAAACTATTCATGAAACAATAACTCAGTTTCCAAGAATGTGAACAGTAAACAAAAGACAATAAAGCTCAAACTGCTTCAATAAATCCTAGAATCCACAAAGCACCAACGAATAAAATTGTCTTTTCAAGCAAAATAAGTGTAATAGCGCTACAACCAAAACAACTAGTTTCAATAAATGTCGAACCAGTATTCGAATGCACTAACACAGTTAATTACCATGTTTTAAAAGATACTGAAACAGAACCAACTGAAATCGAACCTTACAACGATGTTGATAACGTTAAAAATCAAACTGGAGATATTCTTGTAATTCTAGTGCTTGTTAAAGAGGAAATATATGAACAACCATTAAAAAGTTCTGGTGGTGCAATACAGGGACGTATGTTCGGAATTTATAACATAGGAACTAGTGCCTCGGAGGTCGTTCAGGTTAATTTATTTCTTGCTCAGTGCCATGCTGAGGGCGTTGTTAATATATCATACACTAGCAAAATGCCTGCGACTTTGTACGCCTGCCTTATTTCACCGGCCATAAGTTACGTCTTTGGTTAATACTCCGCTGTCGTGGGTCGTAGCGTGATGTTATATAGCCTATGTTACTCAGGAATAATGTAGCTGACTATTAGTTGACTAAAAATGGTTAAAACTTGTCCAGTAGTTTCGGAGCCTATTCGTTATAAACAAACAAACAAATCATACCTCTTTATAATATTAGTATAGACTATTAAGACGAATTTACACTTGAGCAATGGGACTTTTTCTATTTCAATATGCACTTTCTGAGTTAAAGCTGAAAAAATTCTTTGTTTGGTTTTTGTTGTCCTTAGTTGGCAATCTTGCCTACGGTTCACCCGATGTTAGGTGCTCACCGCTACCTATAGACACCTGCCATGCAAATATATTGCCATCCGACGTGACAAACTTGAAATGTCTCATGTGCCTGTAATTTCACCGCCACCCACACTCTTCTAACTGGAACACAGCAACACTGCTTGCTTGATGTTTGTTTGTTAAAATGCGCTTATCTCTGGAACTACTAGTCGGATTGCAATAATTATTCTTGTATGTGATAGCCAAAGCAACAAGGCAAAGTATTATTTTCTGAAGAAAAAGCAATTTTGTATCCACACACTAGCTTCTCAGCCTTGCTAAAAATATGAATAAACAAGTACGTTGCTAATACAATTTTGCTACATTGTTTGTATTTGAATACACGCGATTCTTGTGGGAGTCAATTTTATATTTTTGATTTGTTCAATATATGTATGTTTGAATTTATTTTAATGTTTTCCAATTTATTTGGACTGAAATGTTTAAGGTTGCATCAAGGTTGCTTTGGATTGTATTTTGTGATCATGTATATTGATCGTTTTTACTTAGATACTGTATCTATCTACCTATAATATATGCATACTTAAACTCACGCCTTTTTCCCATGGGGGTAGGAAGAAACCACAGAACGCTACCTGCTACGATCCTTCCATACTCCTTTGGTTTTGTCCAAGATCATACAAGCACGCTGGTTACGAGTGCTGCCCACCCGACCTTTCTGAAATATCTCACTACTAAGGTCAGTGTAAGTCTTCCTAGGGTATCTCGTTCCTGTGTTGCCACTTACATCTGCCATATACTTACATCTTACATATTCCATTTGTTAGTCTTCTTCAGTCATCATCTCAACATGACCGAACTATCATCAGTAGCAGCTTCAGTAGGTAGTTATCGCATAAAACCAAAAACATAATTTATAAACTGCGGCCTAGCAACACAGGGTCTGCTCATTTTTTATCCCTTTCTTGTCCTAAAACATTCATATGTAGTATAAAGAAAAAGCTATAATTATCTTAAGCAAAAAGTTGCAACAGTACTTCAACTTCAACTCAATCTCCGTCCATTTCAACAAATGATACTGTTTCTACAAAATCTCTAACTGTATTTTCATCTACCCCGTACATCAAGCCACTTAGACAATTGTCATTCATCCAAGTGAAGCTCATGTAGAATATTTCAGTGTCAGTCCAACGAGAAATTGTGTTCTGCACCCTTTATCAATTGGCCGACGTGACTTGCCTTTTGTATGAGGCGATGCGAATTAAATGAATTGAGATTTATTTTCGAGTTCGTAGGTAATAGGTTAGGGTTTTATTAGTGTCTTTTGTCTTGGGTTAGTAATGTTCTAAACTTCTTTTTAAATTGGTGGAAATAATCAGACCAGCCTATTATTGTCTCAGAGCAGGGCAAATTCCTCTTTTCATACAGAAAAGGCACGAACATTAACCACCACGTTTGCTCAAGGCGGGTTGGTGGTTTTAAACTCGTATACATTGTAAGTTAGGGTTTCCTCACGATGTTTTTCTTCACCAATGTCAGTGATGTCCATAATACACTTTTGAAAGTAATAGGTATATGAAATAGGAAAAGTCACATTGGTACTTTTCCAATATCGATCCTGTACCCGCATAATATATATGAGAGGTAGAAGCTTTAACTATTGGTCATCACGACGTACAGCCAACAACACTGTTTGCCCGATCTGGGAATCGACCCACGCTAAGCAGTCGCGCTTGCAACAACAAGACCAACGGGGCAGTCGAAACAAAGACTAAAATAAAAACTAAAAAGAGAAAAATAACTTTAGCTTTGGAAGTCGGCGGCTTTGGTTCTGTTTGTTGTTTTGTATTGCCGCCGACTTCCAAAGCTAAAGTTATTTTTCTCTTTTTAGTTTTTGAAGGCGGTTGTCTTTTTTTGTAAAAAAGTTTTTTATTTCTCGCTTTTTAGTATCAATTTTTTTATCCAAATCCATGAAGGAACTGTCATGACATGTAAATTAACATGACACCGGTAAAAAAAGTCATAAGAAAAAGAATACGCGATTTCGTTTACTTAGATGAGAAATTTTCAAATATTACTGTAACTCTGTACACTCGAAAGAGTTACACAGATGTATACACATCTGTGTAACTCTTTCGAGTGTACAGGCGCGATGTTATGTTGTGTAATTGCGTAAACAATGCATATTTATGCGATAGCAGCAATCGCGGTTGATTTGCTGTAATTTTTTGAAGAGTTCCGTTGTCTGTATCCGTAATCCATCATCAGATCTATATGAAATTTAAATGGAACCATTTGGGAAATTTACCCTTTCCAACAAAAAAAGAATAATCAAAATCGGTTCATGAACGACGAAGTTATCCGCGAACAAACATAATATAATAAAAAGTCCCTATCTCAAAAACTACTACCGTTAAGGAGTACTGTAGCATCATCATCAGGACAGCAGCATCAGATGTTGACACCCTGAAGCATATACCTGAGTAAGACATGTTTACGTAACAAAAACACCATACGAGCATACAATTTTCGGTGGTTGCCCTCGATTTCTCCTGGATTCCATCATCAGATCCTGGACTGGTGAAAATGGGACCACCTCAGAAGTGAACTCTATCCAACAAAAAAAAATTTTTTGAAATCCGTCTTTAATTGACGAAGATATCGGTGAACATACATAAAAAAAAAAAAAAAAATATTATACATACAGACGAATTGAGAACCTCCTCCTTTTTTGAAGTCGGTTAATAACAAACCTGGATTCAGCAAAAACAAACCAACCACAACACGAATTCCACCATAATATTGAGCTGAATTAGTCGCACCAAATAATTCAGCATTACACAAGGAATATTGACATACATTCTCAAACAGCGGCGGGTAATCAGATAAGCTAAGCTAACGCGCGAACGAGTTACGATCTAACTAGCTACCACATCTTGTTGTAATCAGCTGTTTAGTTTGTAACTTGCTACTGTTTGTTTGTTTATTAAAATTATTGTGATATATTATACATACATACATACATACCATCACGACTATATTTCTCGAAGGGTTAGGCAGAGGTGTACTAATGTATACCCACAGGTCGTTGGTGTGTTTTTAGGTCCCATGTAATAGGGGGCGAGCCTATTGCCATTAACCGGGCACACATCCAAACTCCGAGCTGCTACTGAAAATTTCATAAAGAAATCCAATAACAGTTTTTGCTTAACCTGGGAATTGAACCCACGATCTTTTTTTTTTCATACCTTTAATTATGACTGGGTTATTGCATTTACTTATACATTTATTGTGAATCGTATTCTGTAAAGTTCTTCGTAAATAAAATAGAAGCTCATAACATAAATATTGAAATTTCCACATTACAACGTTCTGCTTGATAGTGATATAACGCTTGACTTGAATCAATTACGTTTAATTAATAGCAGCCTATTATTATTCTACTGTAGGGCAAAAGCCTCTTCTCATAAAGAGAAGTTACGAACACGCGCTTGTTTTAGGCGTATTGGCAATTTAAGACGTATACCAATTTTAATTCGAGATTTCCTCACGATGTTTTTCTTTACAGACGCCAGTAACGTCCAAGATAAACTTATAAAGTACATATGAATTAAAAAGTCATAATTATGGGTACTTGCAAGGAAGGCACTGGATGCAGGCCGCTTCCAACCGGTCTGTTTGGAAATGTATGGGGGAGGCCTATGTCCAGCAGGAGACGTCCTGGGGCTGATATGATGATGATGATTGGTACTGGTCTGGATCGAACCCATAACCTCATGAATTCTCAAGCATTACCTCATTTCAGTGATCGCTTTTTAGCACTGGGCCACCAAGACATGATTTTAACAATATTAGGGTAACATTTTTGTAGTTTCTATCTATTTGCTAATTATATTTCTTAGTATACAAGCGATCCAAAGCACCATTTAAGCTGAATCAAATCAACAATCAAAAAGAATTTATGCGTCTAATGTCACACCGACAGACTCATAATTGGCAAATTACCTATAAAATACTTTCCGTGAACCTCTCAAGATTCCTTTTACCGTAACAGACGACGACGGCTACAATAATAATTTCTGACTTCTAATAATATTCTTCTCTTTATCGAATATCTATACATATAAAAATATATACATATACAGATAAATGAAATTGAAGTGTCTGTTTGTAATTTCAAATTAATAGCTTTCTCTAAATCCATATGAAAGTATACATATAACGGTACTTACTTTCTTTTTGCCTTTCTGTCTGCTTGTTTATTCCGGCTAATCTCTGAAACGGAAGGACCGATTTTGACGAGACTTTTACTCGCAAATAGCTAATGTTTTAAGAAGTAACTTAGGCTACTCTTATTCAAGTTTTTTTTTATAAAATAAGAGACAAAAATTATGGATTTACCTTTAATAAGAACATTGTGATGTTTTATAACCACAAAGCAAACAAAGTCGCGGGCAAGAGCTAGTACAAAATAAACCTACATATTTACCAAGATAATCGTCCTTTATGTATCTTTACGATGTCTATATTTTATGTGTTTATACGACCGAACCTATTGACTGGAAAACTTCTTCAGCGATAAGAAGTAAACAATTAGACAGCCTAGTTATTGGAGTGGCCAAAAAAACTTTACGTTCGCTCTTTATTGCTGAGTGCGATGCGCCTAAACGATGACGTATCAATTATAGGATCGCGACGCGAGAATACCCAGTATTACGACCGACGGCATAAATTTTATAGGGGTTTCCACCCATAAAAATGGGAAATTATCAAACTGTGACGAAATTACCTCAATAAATTATTGCGTTTAGGGCGGACGTTGAAAGTAATGCTGTTGATACACCAGATTGGATTAGCTCGCTTAATTTGTCTGGGGGAGTGCGAGAGTGGAATAGTGATTTTGAATTCAGTGAAGAGGAGCGCAAGAGAATTGATGTTGCTTCTTTGTTAGTCTTAGTAAAGCATTGTTTATTGTGAACGGTTTATATTTGTCTGTTACTCACTGTATAGATTGTGTAATTACAATATATTATATACTATTCTATCCTATTTTATTCTTTTCTTTTCTAAATATTTAAATAGTTACATATAAATATTTGAAATTGAAATGTCTGTTTGTTTGAAATGTCAGAGTTAGTATTAAATTAATGACTTTAAAAATAACGGTATTAAAACCAAAAACACTATATTTTTTTGTCTCTATGTTTGTTCTGTCTAAACTCAAAAAGGGTTGGACTGATCCTAAAAAAAGTCTTTGACTGCCAGATAGCTGATGTTATAAGGAGCACATTAGATTACTTTTATAATCTTCAATAAAAAGCTTTAGGGTACCGTGCAAAATAAATAAAACCCCGCATTTAATCGAAATTTGCTCAGACGAAATCGCATGCTAGCCTTTATTGTCATACCGACACAAAAGCTCCATCATGTACTTGCATTAAGAGACTAATTTGGTTTCGCATTCCCTTTGCCGGTCTAAGCTGTGTAAATCCCCATTCCCCCTAATTCGGCCCGTTTAAACCCTGACATTTCTCCTGACCCATGTAGACCATACCAATAATCAAAATTGATCGCAGGGGTTGGCTACCGTCAAATGGAATTTGCAATCACCGGCCAGTGGCGAACGGAGATTGCGATGGTTGATCGAAGCTGAAAAGAGAATCCGATTGACGTTAAACAACAGATGATTGCAATGCAGTCCGATACAAGACTTTATTCCTAAGTCGTTAAAACTCAATCTCCTCAAAAAAAGTGCCAGCCAATTGTCGAACTGCAGGGCAAAGGCCTCTTTCTATACTGAGAGCACAAGAATTGATCACCTTGCTTGTAAAGCTGATTGGTTTTAGACTTATATTAATTTTAACTTTAGGTTTCTTTACGATGTCCATGATAAGTTTATCATTTATGTTTAGAAAACACATGTAAATATGAATATCTCAAAAACTTACAAAAAATCTACATAGCAAACAAAACATTTCGCCCCGTTTCAACCCCAAAAGCCGTAAAACCGTCAAAATACTCCCAACGTGTCTTTCAAACGGTTGAGTTCAAAATCGACGGTAGTAAACGACACACTAACCCTTTCATTTCATTAACGACGGAAGACTAATGTTAGGGCCCCTCAATTAGTCAGTGTTACCGCAGGACCATTGTATCCCCAACTTTACGATGAACTGCTCTGGTGAAGTTCACTTCTTCGAGTTGTGTATGGGTGTCTGTAGTATCTATGTTGATTGCTTGGTCCTAGAAGTGATTTGGACAGGTTTTTCTTCTTAGTAAGTAACCATTTTCAATGATCATTTATATCAGCGGCGAAATTACTGGAAACTTCTAGAAATGGAGGACGTGATTTTTGCACTTTGGTTAGGTTTACTTTAGGATGTAGGCGAGCACTAAGAAAGGATTTTTGGGAAATTCAACCCCTAACGGGATGAAAAAAGGCGATTTAATTTGTATGAAAAATATTACTTTCTGGGGTATTCTACTTGAAAATTGGCACGAATACGAACACAAATAGGGTTTTCGTTTTAAAATAGGTACGTAACCCCCCTTTTAGTTTAATTTGTAGGAGTAAGTCAAAAATCTATGCGGACAATGTCGCGGGTAAAGTGCTAGTTACGTTTACTTTGACATTTAACCTTTTATTATTCAAATCGTCACCCACACCTTCAAATACGTAATTATATCTCGGATATTCCGAAAACTTTCTCTGTGTGCGTGTTTTACTTCACTAGCAATTCAGTAACTCATTTCAGAGTGAATTTCGCCGACCTCATTACGCCCATTACTATGTCCATTACACGGTTAAGCCATCAATTATGCTTTCCAGCTTCGGCCATCAGAATTTCTAAATGAGTTGTTCAACTTCGATCTTATTTATAGGCTTCTCGGTAATTCGTCCTGGCCTACCGAATTTGACTGTTTCATTGGTGTACTTAGTGTTGGTGTAAGCGCGACTGCTGAGAGGTCCTGGGTTCGATTCCTAAGTCGGGCATAAAGTGTTATTGGGTTTTGTACTATGAATTTCTCAGTAGCATCCCGGGATATTAAAGGTGGTGGTGTGATACCTCCGTGTCTCGAATTGATCCTATTTTTTTTAAGGATGGGGAATCATCAAACTACTTCTTCAGCTCTGGGTGGAGGGAAGGGAGTGTCAGACTTTGTCTGACTAAAAACCATCTGTGTTCCTCGCAACGCCCTTTGCGTTCCAGGGCTATGGTGACTCTTTCGAATACATTCCGCAACACTGGAAGAAGTCATTGGTCCTACGCCTGATGTCTCCCTGGTCGTTTACCAGGCTATGAGAGTTACGGAAGAGGGAGTGCACCTGTGTTTGCACACACAATAGTTTTTTTTTTTTTTTAGAGATGGTAAAATCATCAAATGACCCCCCCCGTCCAGGGCGGGGCGGGAGGGAGTGTCAGACTTTTACTGACTAAAAACCATCTATGTTCCTTCATGTGCCCTTTGCGTTCCGGGGGCGCGGTATCTCTTTCGAACAACCCGCAGCCCCGGCAGGCATTTGGCCCTTAGTGGCCCCTTCCAGTGGCTGACACCTCTGTGCGCGGAACATGGACGCGCCGTCGACACGGTCTGTCGTTAGTTAATAACGTACGGACGGTGAGCTACCCATTGCTCACCGTCCGCAGACCGTGCCTACGGAATCCGCCAGCGGGAGGCGCAATGGTGCCGGTATTGGCAATCCATTGCGCCGGCGGACGCGGTGTCAGCGGTGGCTGCAGGTGCAGCCACGGCGACGGTGGCGGCGGCGGCCGCGGCGGCGGCGGCGGCGGTGCGGGGCCTTCCCCCGGTCCTGGCGGGTACGGCGCAGGCCTTGCCCCCAGCCCGGTGATCGGCCGGCCTGTTAGCCCCCGCACATGCGTCGCAGTGCGGCGGGGCATCACAAGCCGCGGCCTTGTGACCGGGCTGACCGCAGCGGAAACATAGGGCGCTGCGGTCCACCTCCGAGGCGCACCTACATGCCACGTGCTTCCCCACGTGGCACCGGTAACACCTCAGGGGCCTGGGCTCGAGCAGTCTAACCTGCGCCGACACCCAGTCCACCAGTAAACGGCCCCCCTCGACAATTGTTTTGGCCGCCGTCACTGGGCAGCTGACCACAATGGTCTGCATACCCGTGCGCTCCGGGCGGATGGTGCCTGCCCTCACCTCCTCGGCAAGGCATCCACCCGTCCTGGAAACGGCGGCCACCACCTCCTCCGCGGTGACGGAGTCGTCCAGGCCCAGGATGCGCAGGTCTGCGCATCTGACGGGCCTGGACACTCGGGCCTCGTCCGCATCCAGGGACGCTCTGAGCCTCTCCGCCAGAGCGTCCGCAGACGGGCCGCTGGTGGCACCGGGGACCTCCAGCATCCTGGCCCCCGTTGCCGTCACCCTCAGCTGGAGGGCCGTGATCCCCAGCTCGCCGAGATCAATCGCCGCCTTGGCCCTAGTGAGCACCGCTGCGTATGTCACGCCCCTTTTTACCGCCTCCGGCTGCAGCGTAATGACTACAGCCGCGGATTTAGGGGCGCGAAGCCTAGCAGCGGCGTTCCGCTCTCTGCGTCGCCGCCGCTCCTCCGCCCGTCTGGTGGCCGCTCTGGCCGATCTGGCCGCCCTGCGCCCCTTCTCCTTTGCCCCGGCCACCTGCCATTCGGCTTCCGTGGCCGGAGGATTGGGATTAGGGGGTGGAGGGGGTGGAGGCGGCTGGGATGCCGCCTTGCCCCTCGAGGACACATTTTGCGCCGGCGCCGGTTTTGCCGGAGCCGGTTTCGCAGGGGTCGGCCCAGCCCTGCTGGGGGGCTGGCTACCCGGCCCCGGCACAGACGCGGCAGCCGCGTACGAGGCCCGCCTGTCGCCCTCGGCCGTCCCGCTCGCCGCCAGAGGGGGGCGCAACACAATGCCCTCCAGGACGGAAAACCGTGCCTGGAAGGCCGCCATCTCAATCTCCAGCAGGTGCAGCAGCTGGTCATCCTCCGCCGCTGGCTCGGGCTGGCGGGAGCTGGTCCCTCTAAGCTCTGCCAGGTCGGCCCGGAGTCTCCTGTTCTCCTCTATGAGGAGCTCCATTGTGGCCGACAAGCGAGCCACATCCGCCCGAAGCTGCGGGACCTCCCCCGCAAAGCTGGCTTCCGCCTCCGCCAGTATGGTAGCCGCGGCCTCCTCCATGGCCCGGGACTTGCTGCCCTTCATTTTCTTCCGGGCCACACTCGCGACCGCGGCTTTCACGGCCTCAGCGAACCTGGCCTTACGCTCCTCGGAGCCGCCAGGTTCGCTTACCTCCACCCGCGATGTGTCCGGTTGGACCACATCGTCGCCGCCGCCAGTCTCACTTTGGGACTGCCCTTCAGCGACAGGCATCGCCGGTCCCCTCCGGGCAGTCACTCTCATTGGGCCCCGCTCTTGGACCCCACCGCGTCTGCTGGTGGGGATCTTGCGAGCCGAGGCCAACTCGCCATCGGAAGACACCAGGTCCTCCGGTCTGGGCCGCTTCCGGAGCTTCGAAGCATCCAGCCCACTCATCTCACGGTGGGAGCCCTCTGAGCTACCCACGCTTACCACACTGGGGGCCGAGTCGGACTCCGACTCAGCATCCCCTCTCCCTCCTTTTAAAGTTTTGTAGGTATAATCCATTTTAGTTCCCACGAGTAGAAAAGGTTCCAACCATCCAACCAAAAAGCGCAAGTGGTTCGCACTAGCGACTGATGTTCCATAGGAACGCCCGTCAGCCATACATCCCGTCACGGTGCGCCGCCGCTTGGGATTCGGGGTGATTTTTTATAGAGGTTTTCTACCTCGCGGTCCGGGCGGTTAAGCCAAGACCCTCGGTGCCAATCGAAGCCGCGAGACATGATCCACGACACTCCGATATGGGGTTACGATGTACGACGGTGACAGAGAAGGACCTCTGTCTGCTCGGTGGCAGGGTGAGTGCACGCCGAGCCCGTCCTCACTCCTCCGCTGTGCCCTCTGCTGAACAGAGGGACACGCGGAGAAACGCCCTCGGTCCGAATCGGACCCCGCCCGTCAGAATATTGGCCACGAGCAGTGACATTCCCCAAAGAATAGGAATCTCTTCCCATTTCTCAGGGAAGATCACTACCCGCGCCCAGGGTGCACCGGCCAGCCGACTGCCGTTCCCTCAAGACGTGTCCGAAGGGACAAGCAGCCGACGGCACGCGTGGAGGTTTTCTGACCAGCACCCCACACACAATAGTGCTATAATATCTCCCGCGTACTTGGTTAGTCTACATTAAAATTAGCCGCCGTGACCATGATCTGGAGAAAATTATTATTAATTCCTTCCCGATCTTAGTACCGCTTTCATGTCGCTTACGCTAACTTAAGATTACTTTGTGAAGAGCGTTTTGTTCTATTGATGAGTTTTCAAGTTTTCTTCTTCCGTATAAGATGTATTGAAAATCGTGTTTGGTTAAGAGAATTGTTTTGTGGGTTAAACGTGGAGTTTGGGATATTGTCTTTCTTGCCGCCGGCTTTTGTTTGTAGTCACGTGCAACTTTGAAATAATCATTTTGTTAACCTGTCATTGTTTTGCGTTTAATGAAGATGTTAATAACTACCTCTATTTGCTCTGCCATCTGATATATTTCTCTGTTTATGTCTGTAATAGGCAAAATTACATAAAAAATAAATGTACATAAAAAGCCGGTCAAGTGCGAGTCAAGCTCAATACAAAGGGTTCTGTACTAAAAAACTGTAACAAAAAAAAACAAATTTCTTATAAGGGATTCCCTTTTAATTTTTTACTTTATTTTATTTTTGTTGTTTGTTGTTATAGCGGCAATAGAAATACATGCTAGAACATACATACATAGCATACATAGAGTGTGAGAATTTCAACTCTATACCGGTTCATGAGATACAGCCCGCTGACAAATAGACTCTAGAATCATAAAAACGAAACAATCATAGGATAAGAAATAAATAATCAGACGGAATTAGCTCCTAATGCACACAAGAACAATTCACAGACCACCAACTTTTACACTTCAAAGCCATAATGGTATTTCGTTCAGAATTCCCGCCAACAATATCTTAATTACTGAAGGCGTTCGATAGTCACGCCTTGCAGACAGGTAGAATTGGTTTAATTGTGCAACCGATGGCTATTTGCTAATAAAGTTAACAGTTTCTGGTCACGTAAAGCGTTGGCCGCAGAATGGCGCCACTATTGTTGAAGCTTTTGGTAACAGTTGAAATTATATTGTATTTAGGGATTGCGAAGTTATGTTGTGATTCCGATTTTGGTTTTGGAGATCGAAGTGATTTACGATCGAGTGTTTAAAACAGAATAGTGTCACGTTTTCTGATTGCTTGCGGAATTTCGAGAAGCTAATTACACCAGTGAACGATGTTTTTCTTTATTAAATAGTTGGTAATTTAAGTTGAAAAGACTACAATTAGACCCAATCAAACTATAAGGAGTGCATTACTGCAATTTCGTTAGTATATTTTCTTAATGTTGCCAAGGAACAAAGATAAAATGTTGTTTTAAAAGTCCAGGTCAAAGGATTGGTCGATTCTTCACGTGGCCAGAGGGCTAGTGTTTTCTTGGGCCAAAGAATCACCACGAACGATCAGCACAGAATGTGGCAATACTGCAACCCTTTGGGCACTTGCTGCATTGACAGCGATGCGGACGAGCTTTTTGGCATAAATATACCAACTTTGTAATTGTATTATTATTTCGTTTTGTGGTTCTGTGGCCCAAGAAAAGACGAGTCCTCTGGACATGTAAAGTGTCCGCCAGTCCCTTGGCGATGCCACGACAAACTAGATGAGCGCTCGAACCCCATGGCCCTAGTGCACATAATAATATGACATGTTGTAATTTCATTATTATTTACAAGTTTTGTGTTCAGGTTAATTATTATTTAAGACGTTAAGTAAATATCTCTACATAGTATACAACAAGTTGCTTCCCGCCGTCCGTCTGTCTGCACGCTTAGATCTCATAAAGACTAAAATAAAAACAAACACCAAAATCTTTAAATCTAAGTATCTAATAAACGAAAAACCCAACCACAAAATCTCATTTAAATATCGATTATCCATGATCAAAGCGTTAACACCCAGCGGATAGTAATGAGATTTTTACTCTGAAATGCGATATTTGGAATTATTGGTCGAGAATTAATGTGGGTATCTCTGAAGGACTTTCGAGGACCATATTAGGTTGAGTGAACACGGGATTATGACCGACTTTGAGTCACTTTGAGTGCCTCTTGATAATCTTATTGGTATGATCAGCGACAGAAGTTGTGTAACATGTAATTTTGTTTTTATCCTAATTATTGTTCACAATTTTATAGGAAATATATATATATTTTTTTTTATATTATTGGTTGGCAGCCCACATGATGTAGTCACCGCCTATAGACATCTGCAATACGGCTGTTTTGTTGCCATCCCAGATACAAAGCTAAAATGTCTCATGTGCCGGAATTAGACCATTTTTTATCCATTTTAAATCCATTTTTTATTTTGAGCTTCAAAAATAAATTAGTCCTATTGGTGGTGGAGTTCTCTTTATATCTTAAATATTTTTGTTTTAGTCTCGTACAATGACTTGCACCTGGTATGTCATGTCTTCATCACCTTTGGTTGACCGGTAGAGAATGGCTTAATTAGGCAATAAGTCCACCTTTGTACATTTTTGTAGCATAAAGTTTAGATCGAAGAATGGTAAAAAAGCGTGAGTTTACGTATGCATGTGTAAAGTTCAGATAAATAAATTAAATAAATATATATATAAGTAACAATGTTAATCGACTTTTGTTGTTGATTGTACAAGTAATTGACGGATGTAACTAATTAAGTTGATTCGCCAATTTCAAGATTTTTTTATTTTTAATTAAATTGCAAGTGTTCTCGTGTGTCTCATTGAAGTAAAGTTGTAATTAGATCGCTTCAAGAGTTTTGAATAAAATTAACATTTTATGTTTTTTTTAGACGTGATATTTTATACAAGCGTATTTTACAACGTGTTTATAAAATACTAGGTTCTGCCCACTACATCCTCCACGTCAAACGATAAATATATTTTCTCACGGGAACCGTACATTTTTCCGGATTAAAGAGTATCCTATGTGTTACACTACAATCTATCTCAGTGCAAAATTTCATCCAGATCCGTGCAGCCGTTTAAGCATGAAAAAGTAACAAACATCCATCTATCCATTCTCACAAATTTTCGCATTTATAATATTATTATTAGTAGGATTATAGTACCTACGAAGCCTGGATTTCAAAAATACCTGATTTAAGACCCAAATTCATGAATTTATAAAATATAAGCTATTTAACATGACGTTACAACCCACAAGAGCGTAGCAGAAACCAAAGCCCTAACTTGGAAAGGAAACCACGCTTTCGAAGCCGCGTGTATGACTCTGTTCTCAAACTGACAAAGTCCGCAGAATTTTCAGTGAAATATTGGCAGTATATAAGCTATTATTTGACACTACTTTTATCTAAACGCCGCAACGCCAACGACCCGGCAACACCGGGAGGGAACGCCCTAGAAAGACCAACCCTGACCTTATTGGTAAGGTTCTTCAGAAAGGTCGGGTGTGCAGTACTCGTAACCGGCGTGCTTGTATGACCAGATGTATGAACGTGAACGAGGCGAAAGCAGTATGTAAGGATCGTAGCAGGTGGCGTTCTGTGGTTTCTGCCTACCCCCATGGGAAAAAGGCGTGAGTTTATGTATGTATGTATGTATGTGTACTTTTATCTATTTACAATCATGCTCAATGCAGTATAAAAGAGTATACTCCTCCTTCATCCATCTCACCCCCAACAACCATTACTTGTTGCCTAAAGAGAAAAGATTTCACTTACCCACCAATCACTCACAAACCTTCTTAAAATTACATTCAACATGTTCTAATAAATATTTCTTTCATACATAAACACAAAGGATCATACATTAAAAGGCAAGAATCAACTTCCCTTATCCATTTATATTCCATACCCATTCACCTTTTGGAAAACATTATTTTACCTGAATAAATATTACGTTCATAAATGTTTTGTTGCCAGATTGTGCACGTTGATTCTGTTTTCGTTTGAAAATTCTCCTCAGGTAAAGTCGCTTGGATGAATTCAAGCTGTTTGGGAGCATTGTGAATTAATGAACAGGTTTTAATTAAAGTTGATACGTTTAAGCTAGGGGTATATGTCTATTAATAGTTAATTTAGAAATAGAATATTTTACTTGCTATTCTGGCTAATGTAGAGAAATTTAATATTTTTTTATGGAAAACTATTGTTTATTAATTTTCAAGATTTTGGACTTGAAAATTTGTATGAAGTATCGTACTGCGCAAAGTTACTCCGCTCTTAAGTCTGGAATGAAAAGTAGATGTGTAATCGCAGACAATTGCGGTGAACCACTTTTCCTCCTTACACCCTTACGAATGAGGTTGAAAACCTGGGGACTTTGTGGTTACTTTTGAAGATGTTGAAGGTCAAAAAGTTTCAACATTGTCCTACATTTTTATATGAAACAATTTTGTGATTTTCTGTCTAAGTTTCAAATACCCCCATAGCTCATGTACTGCACCCACAAGCATTTTTCCAGGAAAAAAACAACTGCTGAATATCGCTTAGTTGGATGGGCAGTATGCATAGATAACGGCTATGTTATGAATGTACCCCGTATGTATACAAGAAACATGTAAAAACGTGCTGAAAGAAGCTAGGAGATATAAAATATATTATAGGTAATTTTTCCGGGTCTAGTGGTTTTTTTTATGCCATTGTATGGCAAACAAGCCCACGGCCCACTTGATGTTAAGTGGTCACCGCTATCTGCAATACCAGAGGTCTAACACATGAGTAACCATCCCAGAGATAAAGTTGAAATGCCACATATACCTTTAATTACACCAGGACCCTTCAAACCAGAACACAGCAACGCTGCTTTACGGCAGAAATAGGTATGGTGGTTGTCATTCCCCGACCAACCCCAAAAAGAGCTCCACTGCTACTAATACTGCTCTCTAGTTGTTTTTGTATGTAGATAAATATGTTTATAATCGCACCCACGGCACAGGACGAATTAACAACACGGGGCAACGTTTATATAAATAAATCCAATCCAAAGTTTCAGGAAATACCTTCTCATTATCTTCAAATAACACACACGCCTGTACCTTGAAACGGGACGCATCCCGTACATCAAGTGTAATCAAAACGTACAATTATACTTTGTTTAACCGACCAACTCCGTTTCACACTGTATTTGCGAAGTAGGAAATTACACCAATCCGGTATTGGATTATGGAAATGTTGGATACGAATATTATGCAGATCTTTTATAGAATTTTTTAAGTCTACAAAAATATTACGATATTACTTTTTTGTGGAAGCGTAAATACGTGTTATGCACACGGAGCTACGTACAATGTAACATATGAACGGGTCATCGTAACAGTAAAAAAACACAGTTGTGTGCATGGATCAGCTAAAGTATAATACCAACCTATAATTGTCCAACTGCAGAGCAAAGGCCATTTCCCATACATAGAAGACACGAGCGCTGATCACCACGCTTGCCAGCGGCCAGCCAAGCGCAAGCCAGGTTGACAATATTTCAGACTTATGTAATTTACAAACCCACATTTCCCGACGATGTTTTCCTTTACCAATGTCAGTGATATCCAAAATAAACTTTTTTTTTTTTTTTCATAGACATGCATACTGTATTAAGAAAGTGTGCCCACCTACTCCGAATTTGCACGCCATTGTATGGCAGGATATGCTGTGACACTATTATTTAAATTAAGACCACATTTCTGATGTATTTACCATATTCTGACAAATAAATGATTATGATTATGACGGGAAATCATCAAATAACTTCCCCCGCCCTGGGCGGGGCGGGAGGGAGTGTCAGACTTTTAGTGACTAAAACCCGTCTATGTTCCTCCATGTGCCCTTTGCGTTCCGGGGGCGCGGTATCTCTTTCGAACAACCCGCAGCCCCGGCAATCCAAAATAAACTTAGAAAGTGAATATGAAGTAGAAAAAGTCACATTGGTCACTTAAGGCCAAAGCACACCAAATGCGTGGCGTGATGCGTGGCGTGCACGCACCAGTTGTAATGTATGAAACTGTAAGAAAGGTGTCAGACTAGATGCGTGACGTGTGCACGCGCGTGACTCACGCACGCAGAGCCGCATCTTGTCACAAACTGAGTCCGTACGCGTGAGTAGCGGAACGGCAACGTCGCACACGCGTGTGCAGTGATGACGTTGTATTATATGGCGCTCCCTGTTAGATGCCACACCGGGCACGCACGCATACGCATCGGTCATTGCTGCACGTACGCACGCACGCAAAGTTGTATTTATTTACAAACAGAAAGCAGTTTGCGACTGTTTTTTTTTCGCAATGGAGACAATTTTAAAGGAAAAACTAATAGAAATCGTCCGTAAATATGTCTCTACAACACCAAACATAAAGAGTACAAAAAAAAAGTTACAAATTATTATTATGGGAGAGAATTGGGAATACGCTGGAAATAGATGGTAAGTTCAAATTAGTACAAAAATTAGAAAACTTCAAAATTGTTAAAGTATGTAACAAATTTTTCTCGAATGTTTATTGCATTATTGGATGATCTTGCGTTGGTACGTCTGCGTGCAGCAGTTCTGCGTGACGTGATGCGTGCGTGCGTGACGTGTTGTGCTGCACCGGTCTTGGCCGGTGTGACAGTGCTCGCACGCGCGTATGCACGTCACGTCACGCATCACGTCACGCCACGCATCCGGTGTGATCCGGCCTTTACCCGTGCACGGTTGCGAATACACAGTCTCGTACAAGACAGAGTGCCTCTTAACTACTAGGCCATCATAAAATTTTTTACATGTCATCAATTCATTTTTCGTTTCTTTTTTGGAACAGCTGATATTTTTTAATGATCTTCCAAAACTTTCGACTTTAATTATCGTTTCGTCTGGAAGCATACATTGAATATGTCACGATATTCCTTCCACAGAGTATTATCTCTGAGGAGCTCGTGGCTAAATAATTACAGCCGCATAGACCGATCCTCCGGGTTAAGCCACGCTTGCCGAGGTTGGTCTGTGGATGGGTGACCATTTACTATAGCGAGTTTCCTCCGTGCCTCGGAAAGCACGTAAAGCCGTTGGTCCCGGCTGTCATTTGTAGATCTTTGACAGTCGTTACTGTTAGTCAGAAGCCCGAAAGTCTGACAACCAGTCTTACCAAGAGTATCGTATTACCCATTACTGGGTTGTGTAGGTCTGATAGGCAGTCGCTCCATGTAAAATACTGATATTCAGCTGCATCCGGTTCGACTGGAAGCCGACCCCAACAAAGTTGGGAAAAGGCTAGGCAGATGATGAGAGTATTATCTCTCTGGTAGAGTAATTATTTCCCAGATAATTACTACGTGTACATTTACGTTCAAGCCTGCACTTACACCTGATAACGACGTCTCTTTAACTTTTACCGAAGGTTTCGACTGAAGAAAATTTCCTCTAAGAAAAGGGAGTACAAAGTTCGTAATGAACAAACTTCCGTACACGTATGGCCTACTAGCTTCTACCCGCGACTACGTCCGCGTCAAAGATAGATTATCCCACGGTAACCGTACATTTTTTGGGATAAAAAGTATCCTATGTGTTATTCCAGACTACAATCTATCTCAGTGCCAAATTTCATCCAGATCCATTCAGTCGTTTAAGCGTGAAAGAGTAACAAACATCCATACATCCATACTTACAAACTTTCGCCTTTATAATAGTAGTAGGATGTAAATTAGACATTGTTTTAGCATACTTTGTGCATCTTCATTATTGCTTTCTCGTCGACTGTACGAGCTTGCACTTAGCTGTATGGAATCAAGTTGATAACATTTGGAAGTTGGGACTTATGGGACCAATATGCCTTCAATACATAATGTACTGTAGAGGCTCTGGTTGCATGAGCAGTACAAACTCTTTTATGAGGTGTATACTATGAGAAAGATGCCACTTTAAATATTAGGAAAAAGGGTGACTGACTGTGACTTCGGCTGTCAGCATAAATAAAAATAACTACAAATAAGTTTATAATATTTAGTAGGTACCTACTTAAATAAACATGGTGCACAAACGCGTTTAAATAGTGGTAAAATCCCTGTACTTAAATGTGAAATTATCATCTGCCTCGAACAAGTGTGGTGATCCATGCTCGTGCCTTCTATGTATGGGAAGAGGCTTTTGCCCTGCATTTAATCAATATTAAGCTAGATTAGCACTGCTTTGTCAGTATTCTGGCGGCTGTACGTCACACCGACTAATTCCGTTAGGATTCTGTTCTTACTAAAAGCCTACCCTTCACTCGGCTCAACCAGCTCGTTTCAGCCTCACCAGCACTCCCAACACACCACCACTCACCCACTCACTCAGCATAACCTTCATTCTTCGACGTTTACAGTTTAGCTTACACTAGTAAACATCGATAGAAACCCATCTTTATTCCTGTGGGATAAAGACCACAGTGAAGCCGAGGGCAAGAGCTACATGTATATAATTTACCAAAATACATTTCCTCATCCACAACAACCTATTCCTTTACGAGAGTTTATGGATACATCAGTAACAACACGGAATACGTTTCCCGCACAATTTCACCTCTCATTTGCTACTTTCTTACGTCGGCAATTACATTTATAGTCGTGTGTCTCTAGCGTGTTATCGTGTAACCCGGTAGGCGGTTGTTGCCGTAATTATGAGTTGGTTTTCCTTAGGCCCGCTTGCGCAAAAAACTAATCTCTTGGTTAGTTGTTAATTGGGATTATAGGTCCTACTGATACTTAGTGCGAATGCCAGACAATGGCCGATTTACTACAGTGCTCAAAGTTACCCTACACCTGTACCTGTATGAAGAAAAAGTTGCTAACACTCCGATCGTCGCGGTAGCCACGTGATTAAGGCAAGTAACAATTTACTTTTTTCTAATCCATTATGTACTTAAGTTTATCTTGGGAATCACTGACATCGGTAACGGAAACCTAGACTATATTATATAAATCTTATATTTCGAATCCGCCTTGCACCAGTTCTTGATCACCAACTAGCTTCAACTTTAAACCTCTTGTCACTTCAAAAGTGCCTATATAAATGGCCTAATTGAAATAAATGCTTTGATTTTGGCTTTGACCCCTCTCACAGTGGTGATCAATGAGCCTTATCTGTATGGGAAGGGGCATTTGTTCTACAGTGGGACAATTTGTAATTTAACCTTGTGTTAGCAACTAACCATGAATTTAGTTTTGGTGCATGTGAGCTTTAGCAAATTAACGAGTATAATTTACGATGATAGGTTGTTTATAAGGAAGAAATACAGTTTCAATTTCCTGGGTTTTAATTGGTTCTATAACAGTAGGCGAAACATTTTTAATTACATTTGGTATTTTCCAAACTTTTGGACTAAATAAGTTAATTCTCCGCCACCTTTTATGATGTCCATGGATAGGGATAGTTGGACATTTTATAATATCATTCTACCCGGTGAAAATGAACTTGTAGCTGAAACTGTTATCATGGATTTGGCTTTTTTTAACCTTGTTGGTTGGCAGACAATCCATCTGCCCACCTAATGTTAATTGGTCGCTGGCTATAAACATCTGCAATACCAGAATCCCTGCAAATGCGTTGCCATCCCAGAGACAAAGTTGAAATGTCCCATGCACCTAAAATTTCACGCGTACCCACACCCTTCAAACCGGAACACAGCAACGCTGCTTTGCGGCAGAAATAGGTATGGTGAGAATACTACCTCGGACGAGCTTCTTCACAAAGAGCTCTATTACTACCAAAACTGTACATGATTTTAGACGCCAAAGCGATACCATTTAATGTCATTATAAAAAAAAAAGTGTTGCCTTTTTGTATGGCACAGCTGATTTTGTTTTTAATAACCTTTGATAATTTTCATTATTGGGTGGTCTATTATTACTTAACCCATGATGTAACTTTCTGTACAAAGTCCCTTTTCCATCATGGTCGACAATGCGGTTTAAAAGTCGACTTTGAACAAAAAATTCACACACCATTAAATTGCATTTTTTCGTCAAATAAAGCCTGGAAAATGAACGGTAACCAATGTAGCACGTACGTTATATTTTTATTCATGTTTTTTGCAACAACCATCTAACGCAGTTTCCAATGGATTTGTTAAGCAAATGACTGTGGAATAGACTAGCGTATTCGATTTAAAATCGAATTAAAATCGAATTTGTTTAAGCCAATTTTTTGTAGGACCGATTTATCAGACCGATTCAAGAATCCAAAGTTTCATGGGATCTACTTTTTGTCTGATGTGTGCATTGGTAAGTATATTAGAACACATATGTTCCATTCTCACCGAGGCTTAGAGTGCATAGGTACCTGTCATAAAAAGCGAATATCAACAAGCATATACCTAAAACTGGGTGATTTTTAATGTACTGACAATTTATCAGGAAGTAAAGCCACTCATGTATACAAACAACTTTTACCATGGGACCAACCCAAAAATATATAAAAAACGTTTGGTAATCCATTTTGGTAGGGACTAGCAGATTTTTTCCAGATCTCAAAGTTTGAATTTGATTTGAAAAAATCTTTTTGGAATAGTTGTAGCTTGATTCACGAGGATTAGTCTAGGCTGTATAACATTCTGCTATGACTCACGGGGGCATAGCAGCTACCAAATAGTTAACTTAAAGCTTGTGCAAATAAAGCTGGTTCTTTATAAGACAAACTATAAAGAACTGGAGAATAATAACTACCTTATCTAAAAGAAACACAATTGAAATGAGAACAAATAGATTTACAGTAAAGCAAGGTTTTCAGTTAGTGTTCAGAGAGAGCAAACATTCGCCTGCAAGGTAAATGAAAACTGTTGGACCAAGCGAAATTGTTGCGCGCGCACTCTGTTGTAAAATTACTGTTCAAAATCTATTTATGTTCTAAAGTGAAAACTCGGCTTTACTTGGTACTAAGTTATCTGAGTCTTATAATACAATGTTTAAGTTTTACAGATCGTATAACTATTATTGTTGTTTTTGTATAAGAATACACATATTTGCAATTAATAACGAATAAATTTAAATATAAGAGTCTTTTATCTGTGCACATAATTTTCTACGATATTTTTCTATAGAAAAAGTCATTTAATTGTTTAAAATAATTTATTCAATAACTAAGACCAATATGAAAAAACCTGAATAGTTTTTTGTTTGTTCTTTTTTAACCTGGTAATCTCAGCAACTGCTAGTCCGATTAGAAAAAACTCTTTTTTGTTATATAGCGTTTTTATTAATGTAGGTTTAGGCTAGATAATTATCATCACGCTACAACCCACGGAAGAGGAGCAGTAATCAAAGGCATACCCAAATGCCCAAGGCATTAAGTCCGCCTTTGTACGGTGTATTTTTTGCATTATGTTCATTAAGTTTTAATAAATAAATAATACCTACTTCAGTAATAATAACAGTAGCAATAGCAGTCTCCATTTCACACAATAAGCCTCCCAAACACAGAGCGTCCATTCTGAATGCGAATCCGTTAGTCAGGTGATTGGAGATGTATGTCCCTCATTAATACCAACAACTATGTTCAACTTACTTTCTTGAGTTCCCAGCTCCCGCCAACTACCGTTATCTGGGTTATTAGGGTAACGGTTGTCTTATTTCAGAGTACCTACTTGGAGGGACTTCTTGTTTTTGCTGTTGCTGCCCGGGGGTATAGATTTGTGCCCTGGTTGATTGCATTTTTAGGTGGTCACTGAAAACTAGCTCTATGCTGTGTAGTCAGCCATGGCACAAAATTCATTATGCTGAGTGATAGCGAACTTGTCATAGTTTAAGTTTACTTTTCGTTCTTCTCTTTCTTTTCTTTTAAAGACGTTGCCCCACACTAGGAATTTCTCCTGTATCATGGGTGCGTTTACAACCATATAAACTCACATACACAAACAGCCAGATCCGGAACAACTATCTGTAGGTCATACAAATATTTGTGCAGGGCAGCAGTCGATCGCCGTACGGGAATCGCTCCACCACTGCGCCAACCGTGTCATAGTCTTTCTTTGATTTCTAACGAAATGAGGAAATATGTTTCACTACAGCCGATTCCTTCAGAGCATTCAGGCTTGGTGCGATGTGCTTTTAATGTAAAAGCATTCATTACAGAATATCTCGTAAACAGATTCTCTCACCTTTTCGAAGAAGCGATGCTAATATAGATTCCTATATTCTGCAAAAGGTTGAAATAGATAAAGATATACCCACACACGTGTCTGTGTTCACTATCTTATGCATGCCCTGTTTAAAGCAAGTCTTTCGGGACATACAACATTACAATAGTGATGTGTACTTATTCGCAAAATGTGTCCACCTTTCCGCCCTTGACCTCCTAAATAAAAAATGGCGAACCTTCATAGGTAATGAGCCCTTGATCCTTGAATATAAAGTGGGCATTTGGCACAAACACTCAACATCACTCACTGATTGCCAAGTTTGCGGTACAACTTTTGTTTAGGAACACATTAGATATGCATACGTGTATAAGAACCTTATGGCGGTGGTGGAGAGTTCAAAATTGGTTGATAAGTTGCTGGGAGGGTTGGCGTGTATGGTAAATGCAAAGACATTAGTATCTACTTATTTAGCTGCCTTGAGAATTTATTAGTGTGCGCACAAAAATTACTTATGTTGCCAGATTTCTTGTCCCCCGAAAGTGTTTTGCTTATTACCTAAATTGTAGACTACTCCGTTAGTCGCGTGGTCCCAAACTCGATTGCTAAGCATAGGGTCCTGCGCCTGATCCCTCTCTGGTCGGAACGGATTGCCATCTCATCGGACTATCAGAGTAAAAAAAAGTGAGTGCATCTGCCATTGCGTCCACATTTATGCACTAGAACAACTTCTAGCATATTTGGTTAGTTATTATGGAAGCTGGCTGTCTTGACAAAAATTTTATCGAGTGGTGTTTTTCTCGGGAGAATTCGTCTCAAAATTCGATTGGGAGACTATCTATTCGGGAGAATACATCCTGAAATTCGATCTGGCAAGTTTCTATTCGGTATGTAATAAATCATATTTCAGAATGTATCACATATAGAACACATATCCTGACACTTGTATTCCCCGAAGTTAGACAGAAAGGCACACCCACAGTACACCGGTGTGGATTTTTTTTATGTCCTATATAATAGGGAGCGGGCCTATTGGCATTAACCGGGCACAAATCATAACTCTAAGCTGCTCCTGAGAATTTCATAGAAAATCCGAATAACACTCTTCTCGACCTGGCAATGGAACCTAACCTCTAAGCAGCCGCGCTTAGGACCACTAGGCTAACGAAGTAGTTAGTGGGCAAGGTACAATCTCTTCAAAACTTTCTATCAAGTCTACAAACAACGGAGACATCGAAATCGGCAAAAACCCCAAAGTATTTCTACAGGTGACAAAGACATTGCAAAAGAACTTTATAAATAAAGTAAAACATACTCGGCTAAAAAAATAAAAAGGACTTCAATCCACACGTTCAGACATCTTAGCACAAATTGAAAAAGGTCTAAGGCACTGCTATAAATTTATCCGTAACCGGGGGTGGTTATAAATAACAAAAAAAGTGGAACAATTATTGTACGTGTGGGGCATTCAATATTCCGCGGCTAATATTATGAGGTCGCTTGGTTTGGCGGGAGGCCAGGCAGGCAGAGAGCCCGTGGTAAAGTAATGGATGACTGATTGGGTATCTACCCAAAAAAGTACGTCAATTGATTAGTGGTATCATCTGACGCCGCTAATCAATTGACGTACTTTTTTTGCTGTCAAAACGCGATTCCGCCATAGCTTTGGTGTGACAATACTAAGCTATGACGTCACTTTTTTGGCATCTCAATTCACTATCTGTTGATTTCAAAGCAACTAAAAATCTAATTTTATAGTTATTTAAAAACTCATCTGGTTTTTTGGCCTATCATGAAGTGGTTTTTTTGTGTAATTGTGTCTTGGAATTGTTGTTTAACGGTGGTTACTACCCAATTCTTAGTTTTCCCAACGAAAAATTTCTGTGACAGATTGTCAAGCGTGGCTGAACTACTATGTTTGGTTGTTGGTTTGTCAATGTATCACAGCTAACTCGCACTTGACGATTTGTAACGTTAATTTCCCATTCGAAAAATCTAAGCGATTGGCTACAGATACTGCGCTGCGTATTGCGGGTTCGATATCCATACGTAACAAACCTTTGTATTACCTACAGATAGTAATTAAATAGGTATTTTAGTAGGTATAAAAGAAAAAAAAGACATTCCTATTGGTGTCTTTAACTACATTTCAAAATACTTTTCAGCGGAATTTTTGATAGCTTAGTAATAATATTATATCTAATATCTATTCATATTTTTACGACGTTTCAGAAGATAACGACATGCTAAAATAATTTCTCAAATAAGATAATATACTTAAATATTAAAATATGCAAGCCCCAGACTGACTGAGATCTTAGAAATAACTAGGCCAGGAGTTCTCAACCTTTTTCAATTCGAGGCAAAATTAAAGGTTTAGTATTTTGTCTCGGCGCCCTTAGTAGTTAAAATAGGGTAGGTACAATAATACCATACGGAGCTGAGTTTGTATGTTTAGCGAATGAGCAACACAAGCAGCGTATCAAATAATTTGACGCGCTGCTCGTGTTAAATTACACACAAAAAATAACACTTTTCTTATATGGGTCCTCATATAAGAAAAATGTTATTTTAACCTTAAATATTTATTTGTTTTATTTCTATTATTTGTTGTTATAACAGCAATAGCAATATACTCTGTGAAAATTTCAACTCTCTACCTATTACGGTTCACGAGATACGACCCGCTACCAGACAGACGGACACCAGAGACTTAGTAATCGGATACTGTAATTACATAACTTATATTATTATATAATAACATTTTGTTAATAGGGTCTTTTACGCTCTAAAGCGCACCAAGGCGCCACGGCCCGCACTTTGAAAACCGCTGAACTAGACTGTTCTGCCCCTGTAGCCATGTAACAAACGATAAACGCAAACGCTGAGTAGGCTTTAATAGATCTTCAACTTTATGTGCTTGGTTTTAAGTTGAAGATTGCATAGCGTTTTCGTTCTTTCCAGTCGCTAACGCTTAGAAATCTTTAATAGATTTTCAACTTAAGACTCTGGGGTATAAAGTTGAAAATCTATTGGTACCTACCGAACGTTTACGATTATCGTTTGCGACTTGGCTAGGGGGGCTGTTCGTCAAAGACCGCGAAGGAGACTTCAATACGCAAATAGATTTAATTTGCAAAGTACACGAGTAACAAGAATATATTAGGAGGCAAGTCTCCTAACGTTAGGAGAACTAATTCAAGCAAAAGCTTTCCAACGAATAAATAGATTTCATCAGCATAAAATTAAGAAGTCTCAAAGGCTACTTGTTTGACAATTGTTATTCAATTTAGTTTTATTGTGCTTGAACCAACTTCTGCCCACGACATTGTATCATCACGCCTTTATTCCCCGAAGGGTAAGGCAGAGGTGTACCAATGTATACCTATAGTTCACCGGTATGTTTAGGTCCTATGTAATAGGGGGCGAGCCTATTTGTCATTAACCGGGCACAAATTTTAACTCAGAGCTGCTACTGAAAATTTCATAGAAAAGCCCAATAACCCTTTGCTCGGCTTAGAAATCGAACCCAAGACAGCGTAGAGCTGCCGTCTGTGTAGTCTTCTGAATTAGGTTAAAGTTCGAAATTATTTATATGACAACATAAAAAAGGGATAAAAAATATTATAGAGCATGTGTGCCAAATTTCAGCTAATTTCAGAACAGCTATTTAAGCGTGAAAGAGTAACAAACATCCATCCATGTATCCGATGACCTAACGACCTGATTAAAACTGCAGGAGAACGCTGGATGCAGGCCGCTTCCAACCGGTCCTTTTGGAAATCTATGGGGGAAGGTCTATGTCCAGCAGTGGACGTCGTTTGCCTGATATGATGATGATGATCCATGTATCTATCTATTCATCCATCCTTATAAACTGTCGCGTACATAATACACCATCACGCCTGTATTCTCCGAAGGGTTAGGCAGCAGTGTATCAATGGTGTATTAGAAACGCGACACGACGACGCGACGCGTTTATTATAGTAGTTTAATTATTTATCAAACTTAAATTATAAACCATTATCTGCAAAACCAACGCCATAACCATATTGGTGACAAATATTGTCACAACTAAAAGTGTTGTCTTTCAAAGTTGGTGTTGGCGCACCTCGCCAACATTGCCCCATTAAATGTGTTGTGTATTTTTGAGTGAGCTTAACGAGTTTAGAGTCAAAGGGGTTTGGAGAACACTTCCTCTCTTCTTCTCCCTTTGGCCCCTCCAACGTTTATTTATCATGTGTATCCAAAGCAAAGGGGAACGACTTAATATACTTTATATACGTGTAAATTGACTCATTTCAACATTATTTTGACTACGGAGAGGCAACATTGAGTAAAAATACATTTCTAAGAAAATTCGAGACATTTCTGCAAATTGAGTGTTGTTATCTAACCTTTTCAATTTTTTTTTGAGTAGAGAAGGTGGTATTTATATTTTTCTTCCGTTCGACGTTAAAACTCAATTGTGAAGGAAAAGTGAGATAAACAATTAGTTTTTTTTAAGGGTGTTTAGCTTGTTTTTGTGGAGGAATTCGGTACTTTATGGTAATGGGGATTTCAACAACAATACGGGTTAAAAATACTATTGAAATGTCTTAAAACCTTGTGATAGTTAAAGGGATGTAGTGCTCTCCAATATTACGTCAAACAACCCAATAAAACTCATGACAGGGATCCCGAGAGCATCCGCGCCTCCCTCAATTGCTAACATGTTTTATGATAGTTGTATTTCTAATTTGGAAATACATTCGAACCGAATGATGTTCTACAGCGCACTTATTACAGTAGGTTTGAAATAAATACTCTGACTATTATCATTTATCTGAAAATTACTGTGATAATAATGTTGATACATAGAGACACTATCATTCAAGAACTCAAGGGTCAGATACAGTCGATAAGTCGGTCGTCTTGGACACGGCACGCATTGTATTTAATTGTTAAAATGTTAACATACCATCACGCCTGTATTCTCCGAAAGGGTTAGGCAGAGGTGTACCAACCTACACCTAAGCGCGACTGCCACGCTAGAGGTACTGGGTTCGAATCCCAGGTTTAGCAAAAATTATTATTAAGATTTGTACTTAAGATTTGTGCCCGGTTAATGGCAATAGTCTCGCCCCCTATTACATGGGACCTAAACATATCGGCGAACTGTGGGTGTGCATTGGTACACCTCTGCCTAACCCTTCGGGGAATACAGGCGTGATGGAATGTATGTATGTAAATGTATATATCTATATACGTGCTTTTCCTAAAAGCGTATTCTCTATTTCACAGCTAATAATGGTAAGCCGCGTCTCAAAGATTCATGCCATTAGTGCGTAAGTACAAAAGTAAACCACATTTCGAAGATTAAGGAATTGGGGGAGACATTTCCTAATTTGCAATTTAAGTCAAAGTGGTATCTACCTGTTAATTGTAATTCGGGAACACGTGTAGATTTCAGCGTTAAATCCGCCTTGTGTAGTGCTGAAATGTATCAAGATTGCGAATTTGGAAATTATTCTAATAAATGTTACCACATTCTCACTAACATGAGAAATACATACGAGAGTAACTATCTGTATATTTGTTTGTTACCACATCACGAGAAAATATAGAGAGTAATTTTATTTATTTATTTAAAAAATTAGCAGTTTTGTTACATTTTACCGTGTAAGTGTCATCGTTAAAAAAAAACATCGCTGGGCATCTAGAAAGACAAGAAAACATGGTAAGAGTTTTCGTTGCAATATCCATTCCATACATACTCTTACCTTTTTCCCATGGCCGTAGGCAGAAACTATAGAACGCCACCTGCTATAATCCTTACATACTCCTTTCGCCTCGTCCACGTTCATACAACTGGTCATACAAGCACGCCGGTTCCGCGTACTGCGCACCCAACCTTTCTGAAGAACCTCACCAATATGGTCCACCCCATGAAATTATGATCCCTCCTTTCCCTATCTATGGCAAACATTAAAAGGGAGTAAAACTTATCTACAAATTTATTGGAAATTAAACTAATGTACTTAATCAATTAACACTAACTATAAATTTAATTAAACCTTTAAATAAACTAAATTGTGACATACGTCATTGCATGTTCATTAATATTGTTTCTCCCACAAGTACCACTTCTAATTTACATTCTATTTCGAGTTCAATTAACCAAATACAGCAAACAAACAAAACGTTTGCAAATTGAATAGATAATGATAATTCTCTTTGCGGTACCTGAGGACATATGCTCTAATAAGCTCTATGCCATTTGCATAAGGATAATAGTACGCTTAATGAAATGCATTTGTAATTACCCTGTTGAATAGAGAATAGCTCATTTGTAATTAGGAATTCTGAATTCAAATTCTCATAATTACAAACGCAAACAAAATCTAGTCGCAATCAAAGAGTTAACTCTACGATCTTTTAGGAACGATCACAATCTAACCTTAGTCTTAATCTGTGAAAAATGCCTCTAATTTACTTAAAGCTCGGATGAGATTGCGCCTGCCTGTCTTGGTTATAATCAACGTCAAAAACTTATGACAGATTGAAACTCAGATAATAATGCGAACGATCTCAATACTTCCGTAAATGGTCCCCTAAATTACAATTCCCATAATTAAAAATGTTTAAAATTTAATGGCAATCTCATCTTAGCTGTAATCAATGTCAAAAACTTGTCAAAAATGCAGGCAAATCAGAGAAGATTCTGATAGATTGAAACTAAGATTTGAAAGCAAACCTTCTTAATAATACGGAAACTTTCAAAGAAAGCTTCATCGTTACCCTAGTGGTCCTAAGCGCGACTGCTACGCTAGAGGTCCTGGGTTCGATTCCCAGGTCGAGCAAAAAGTGTTATTGGGTTTTTCTATGAAATTGTCAGTAGTAGCTCGGAGTTAGGATCTGTGCCCGGTTAATGGAAACAAGCTCGCTCCCCATTACATGGGACCTAAAACATACCGGCGAACTGTGGGTGTACACTGGTACATCTCTGCCTCACCCTTCGGGGAATACAGGCGTGATGATATGTGATGGTATTGTTAATCGAATTACAATGACACCTTTTAGGTAAGAAATAATAATGTTTAATCACTCCCCAAATAATTGCCATTGCCGTCGAATTTAGTGATGACCCAGTGATAAAGGTACCTACCTCTCACACATCAGACATACTCATACAAACACGCCGGTTACGAGTACTGCTCACCTGACCTTTCTGAAGAACCTCACCAATAAGGGGGTTTATTATCTATATCTTCTTTAACTATACTTCTATACTTCTTTACTAATAATATTATAAAGAGGTAACATTTGTTTGTAAGTTTGTATGTAGGGGGTAATCTCTGGAAGTAATTAACCAATTTTAAAAATTGTTTCACTGTTAGAAAGCTACGTTATTCGTGAGTGCTATAGGCTATATAACATCACGCTACGACCAATTGGAGCGGAGCATCAATGAAAAATGTGGCAAAAACGGGGAAAAAATATTCTTTTTTAGGGCTTTTGTTGCGTGCGCTGCGTAAACGGTTAAAGTTACGCAAAAATAATGTATCAGAGAATTGTTCCTCTTAAAATATTCTAAAAAAAAGTCCGCGGTAGTACATGCCTAACTTTAAAGGTTGACTCAGTATAGCCATTTTTATGGGCAGACAATTTGTTTTAAAATAATGCATTATTTGCGAAGGTGATTTTATGAACATAGTATTAATCCTTATCAACATAAATACGTTATTCATCACAAGTGTTTAATTTTGAACAAAATTGCCCTTTACATCATTTAATTTCAATAAATATCTTAGGAGATATCACAGTTTTAAAATAACTTCGCAGCAAAATAATGACTCTGCATGACATTCCGTAGCCTTTACCTCAGTTGCCTCAGAATAACAGATTATAGGCTACATAACATCGCGCTTTGAGCCACGGGAACGGAAAAGTAACCAAAATCCTAACGTAACGCGGGTGATACCGCGGGGCACAAGGGGGTAATCTCTGTATCTACTGAATCGATTTTAAAAAATATTTTACCCATAGAAAATACGTTATATGTAAGTGTTATAGGGTATTTTACATCTCGCTATGGCACACGGGAGCGGTAACCCGAGACGTATCCTAGAGGGTGAAATAAGCCACGCGAACGAAGTCGCGGGCAACAGCTAGTTTTAAATAAAACACTTTGAAATTCCATAACGTCTTTTATCAACGAAACTAATAAAAACAGCTAAGCTATCCTTTCAAGTTGAATGAACTTAGTTGAAGGCACTGTGTATCCTAACTCCATATTAGGATACTATCGACTACCAGTAAAGTTTAGGATTAGCTAGTAAACTTCGGGAGACCTGGAGAGTGCAATTGAATATTCATGGATGTGTTTAGGAATAGGTATTAAAGCAATGATACCTTTGTTTACTCACAGACTTTGTTGGTAAATAAGGGACCCTATTGAAAGAGTGTTAGAGGCTATAAAAGTTAGGTAAGTTTTTTTTTGTAGTAGTAAGCTCTTCGTGAAGGTGCTCGTCTGAGACAGTACTACTACCATACCATACTACCTATATCTGCCGCAGAGCAGCGTTGCTGTGTCCCGGTTTGGGTGCCGGTGTAATAACTGACATATAAAACATTTTAACGTTGTTTCTGGGATGGCAGCGCATTTGCAAAAGCCTCTGGTATTGCAGATGTGGTTTGACATCCAATGACATAAGGTAAGTTAAACGAGTGTAAACGGACACATCAGAGTGTGTAAACCACGCATACTGCCAATTACTCCTAGTAAAATATTATTGAATGTCTAACTAATAACATTGTGCTAATATAAAAACATTGTTAAATAAAAATAATTCGCACGCTAGCTTGCTGACAGAATACTGTGACTTCTAGGTTCCAAGAGCTTTCCTTTCTGCACAATGTATTTTATCGCAATCAAATATAAATCAAATAATTCCAAAGCAAATTTTCTATCATTCTCGTCATTAATAAAAACTAAAATGGCCGCCTGCAGGCTTCAGTTTATTTCACAGCCGCAGGGTGCTTTTTCGCAGCGCGGCAGAGCTGTTAATTGACCTATTGACCCCACTGTAAGGTCAGGGGGTCATAATGTTCCGCTGTTATTAGCTGTTCCATAAATGTGGTTAGTGGGCACTAGTGGTCGTCTGTTGTTATCTTGCTATTATGGTTTAGGAGATAAGTTTTGTAATTAAAAATACCGGCGAACTGTGGGTGTACATTGGTACACCTCTGCCTAACCCTTCGGGGAATTACAGGCGTGATGGTATATTTTTTTTTTTTTTTGTAATTAAATTTGGCAATTTTAAAGTATTACTCAATAATTTAAATAAGATTTTGTGTTGAATTGTTATTTAAAAAAAAGAATTTTATGATAAAATTTAACAGTTGAAATAATACGTATTATTTTAAAATTAAAATCAAGTATTTTGACTCTTATTATAGTTATTAAGATCAGTATGAACTACGTATACTTATACAATTACAAAGACTGTATTCTCAGCAGTCGACATTCGTCACCAATCCGTTTAGATTAAGAACTAAATAAAAATAATATCTGCCTACCAACATATTGCTGACAAACCTTTACACCGATTCGTGAGAAATCTAATAATCTGTTCACCGTTTCCAAAAAAAATATAAATTAAAATTAATAAGATCTCACGATACAATTCATAGAAATAAGATATAATTTTCCAAGAATTCTATTATAATCAAAAATTAGACACATTTTTATTATTATATAATACATTTTTTTATTTAGATTCTCATTGTATTTTAATTCGATTTATTTACATTGTTCGAATTCAATTACACATTTTATGAATAATAAATCATTGATATCGTTGTGTGAAGTAATGAAAATTTTCTACCATTCACAAATGGAAAAACGTTTAGTTTGTTTTTTGATTATTCCAGTGGGACTCGTTAAAAAGTGATTACTGGGCAATGAACTGGCTCGAACTGGTAACTTTGTAACCTACGCCTAATGAACCTAGGTCTCTGGGAGCTCAGTATTACCTAGGTTACTTACCTTTAGTGTAACATGTACGTCTAGTCTAGACACATTTCATTTGCTATTGAATTATTAGCTTTACAGCTTTCCTTTAAAAGGTCGATAAATAATGAAATCAATGAATACAAAAAATGGCTTTCTAATTGTAATGAAATTAGCAATCTATAGTGTATTGAGTAATACAAATCTTTTGAAATAACGTTTTAGGGTTCCATAGTCTAAAAGTAAAAGAAAGATAAGTAAGATGATTCTGTCCGCCTGATAAAAAGGGATTTTCGGAAAATCTCATGTGACGTAGAACTTTGATTCTCTTTAGTTCAAAAACAAAAATATAGTTCTTTCTATATTGGACAGTTCAATTACAATACAAAAATTGTCTTGCATATTATTCCGTTATATAACATTTCACTTGCTTTGCCTATTCTCACTATAAACTATTTACTATCGTATTTCTCAAGAACCGTTCTCAGTTCCCTTAGACGTTTCCACTGCCACTTGTGTCAGTCTACTGGTCCTATTGTTTGCACAACCGCCTCCAAGGACCACGCTTACTACCCAACTACAAACTTGAATAGGACTTCTGATCCGCCACTATAAAGGAATGTAATATTATACCGGCGAGTCGAAGATGAAACTTTTTGGTAAGAAACTTTTAGTTAGAAACTAATACGTATGCAGATTGTTTAAGCTTTTATTGTTTTGTGTTTTTCAACCGCGACAAAAACATACAGGTGATGATTATAAGTTTTTAATTTAGTACTTTGTGTTTAAAAGATGACTTTATCAAGGGTGTTCTTAGCTATGAAGCAAGTAAATCTATTTAGAAAAACCAGTTTTTTTCACGAGCGTCTGTCACGGTTTCATCAAGTAAAATTTTGGTTTCTGTAACATTTTTTTTTACATTGTAGGGTATCAAATTAAATTAGTTTTGTTTATTTAATTTGCTAATATACGTAACTCGTTATCATCGGAAGATATACCAGTTAATGCAAGACTATTTTTACCCAACGGCAGCGAGGGTTATGTTTTTCGTGTACCTATGTATACTCGTATATGTATTCTTTGTCACGCTCTGTAGCCAAAATGGCTTGATGGATTTTATTAAAGTCCAATTTCAGCGTATTAAACCCAGACTACCATCATTATAAACCCATCTCCATCCAAATCAGTGACCAATCTAAACACCGAACCAGGGTTTTAACCTAAGCTCTAAACACGGTATCCAAACCATCTCGCCACCGCCATCCGATCGAAAGGTCGATTTCACAGTCGTATTTCAATGTGAAAATATTGTAATGGAATATCTCGGGAAAGCGGTTGGTGGCCACGATTTTAAGAGTCGTATAAGAGAATTATTGGCGGTTTCGTCTACTGATAAAAGAAGTTTGCAGATTCTGGAATTGTGGAATAGTTTTAGAGCCTTTTTCTTTAAAGTAGTTTATAGTAAAACATTAGAAGTCTTTATTTGGGTCGAAATGGAGTACCGTGGCTTGTCACGGTAACAATCATTTTTTATTACTGGTAAAACGAATTATAAACTTATATTTTAGACGCTTATGACTCTATTTGACAGTCGTTACGGATAGTCAGAAGCCAAGAAATCTGACAACCAGTCTAACCAAGAGGTATCGTGTTGCCCAGTTACTGGGTTGTGGAGGTCAGATAAGTAGTCGCTCCATGTAAAACACTGGTATTCAGCTGCACCTGGTTAGACTGGAAGCCGACCCCAATACAGTTGGGAAAAGGCTAAGCAGATTATGATTTTAGACGCTTGTGACTTAGAAAAAATTATTCCACAAATGCGTTAGTACATTTGAGGAGATCCGCTGAAGAACTAACGTAATCGACATAGCACTCAAAATTGCAAAACTGACGTGCCAATAGGCAGGTCATGTAGCTCATAGAGTAAACGACATACATTAATACATATTTGGTTCTGTTTATTAAAAAGAAAACTAGTTTCTTAATTATTTATTACAATATAGTAGAGCCTAACTGCCATACTCAGAGACGTTTAACGGTTACTTAATTCGCTCCTTAGTAAAGATTTCGCTTGGAAATCTTTACTAAGGAGCGACTTAAGTAACCGTTAAACGTCTCTGAGTATGGCAGTAAGCCTTTATTCTGCTATTTCATCTGCTTCAGCGACAACCGACATTCACGCGAGCAACGTTGCAGGCAAAGTTCTCAATAAACTTGCTATGTTTAGGTGCCATCGAACCGATCCAGTCTAAAAATCTCGTTAGCAACTAGGCAAGATATGAACTAACTTATACCACAAAATGTTATACTTAAGTGGAGTTACAAACTACCTATGTACTCTTATCAGAATTGAAATCTTTTACCTTTGCTCCATTTTGTACGACGTTTCAGGCTAACAAGACACAGTAGGTACTTACGCCTCCGCCGTGTCGGTACTACCCATTTTTGGATTTTTGGAAGGATTGGAAATCACCAAATTACTTTTCCCGCCTTGGGCGGATCAGAACGAAGTGTTAGACTTTTCCCAGCTAAAATCCTTCCGTGTAGGAACACGGAAGGATTTTAGCTGGGAAGAGTCTTAGGAGGACCAAATGCCCTTTGTGTTCCAGGGTGACTGCTATGCTGACATCTCTTTGAAGCGCTCTTGAAACACAAGACGCTGTCGACCCGGGCCTGGTTGGTTCTGATCGGCCGGCGAGTCACCAAACGCTCGCGGACCGTGAACGTTTGGTGACTCGCATGCCCCTACAGTGGCCAGGAATGGCCCTGCGACTTCTGACGCCCGAGACGTCTTCTTGACACGTGCGTGTACGTAGTACGGTCGGTAGTCCTAACATGCAAACCGCACGCCGCAGTCTAATGACTAGAATATGCCCATGAAACCGTTCCGTCACCGACTAACACATCCGCGTGCCATGCACGGAGTGTGTGTTAAAATTTAAGATTCAAGAATGGTGTTTTAATTTATAAGTCCACGCAGACAAAGTTGCATACAGAAGCTAGTATGTCAAAATGTCGTTGACTGACCAGGGTTTGGTTACACTCTTAAGTGGTAACCCAACCTTAAATTCTAAGTATCCAACTTCAATAGCATTTCTAACACCGAACAACTTTACCACAGCCATCATTACCCAAGATTCCAGACATATTGATGAACTATCGAAACTTGCTCACACTTAAGTGGACCTGACTAAAATTGTTGAAACCGTAACTTAGGCTTAAGTACTAAACTAGTTTGTATTCTGACTACACGTTGTTATTTAGGCTTAGAATTCTAAGATTTCACCGTAGTTATTGATCTTACTGAGAATTGGTTACGATGGTTTAATGAAGAAATTTTCATATATAACTATCATGGGTGTAAAAAAAAACATTCATTAACATACCATACCATTATACACCAACTGTCCGCCGGTATGTTTAGGTGTATTATCATTAACATTAACCTTTTTTTTTTTCTGGAGCTTTCTTGGGAAACTTCACGTTACAGATATATTGTTATTTTTTAGTTTTTTATTCTGGATACGTTTACATTTACGTGAATTGACCTTCTGGTTGCACCTTAGTAAAGTCTTTCAAAATTATAACAGTTCCTGACTGATCTCTCTTTCTAGAGTCGTCATGTCAATTGTAAACAGCTTCAAAGGTAGACGCAATGTTTAGAGATGAAAGTGAAATGTTGGTCAAGAATGATGACAGCCCGTCGGTTCTGAAAAAAAATCTTTCGGGAAATTTAGGTAAAGTAAACTCATGGTGAGTTGTCATTTCACTACGCTAGTAATTTACTACCCCGTTGACCTTACGATTTCAAATACGACTGATAACCGTGGGGTTCCCAGTCTGGTTCTAAGGTCGAGCAAAAAGTGTTACTGGGTTTTTCCATTAGAAATTTCTCAGTAGGTACCCGGAGTTTGGAAATTGGTGGTGTGATACCCCTGTGTCTCGGAAAGCACGAAAGCCATTGATTCTAATCTTTCCCTGATCATGTCTGATTGCCGTTCCATCGGAATACGAGAGCTAGGAAAGAGTAAGTTCACCTGTGTTTTCACACATAGTTGTGCACTATAATATCACATGTGTACTTAGCTAGTCTCCTCCTCTCCTAACAATGGCCGTCATGATCGAAATCGATCTGAAGAATATTATTTATACTAACGATTGACAGCTCACCTAAAATCGAAAGAGATTTTCGCTGCTTCCTAAAATTACCAAGTAGGTAATTAATTAATTAATTAATTAATTAGTAGGTAACCAAGTAGTACCTAATACATCTATTTACCTTATCTACCGTGCAATATCTTTAATTACTTACTATTTAGTTAATAATAAATTACAGCTAATATATAAATAAATATATAAAATAATTACCTAATATATAATTTAGAAAATATCTATTAATAATAAATATATAAAAAAATAAATACAGAAATATTAATAATAAACAAAATTAATATAAATCTACTCATAAATAATAATTATCTACTTAAATATCTAAATATAAGATCTACTTCCTTAATTCCAATATTATTATGTTTTTAAACAAAAAGCGCTTCATCCTCTCCTCTAAAAACTAACTTGCTGTGCCCGACAGGGTCCATAATTGTTTCTCTATAATTTACCTACCAGCCTTGTATACATTATGGAATGCAATAAAGTATTGAGTACTGAGTATTGAAAATAACCATTAAGATTTTAACATGTCACGTCTCATACAGTATCTAAATTCATATCTGTATCTTTTGCTCCCTAACCCCCAAAAGAGCATGACAGGTATATACGGAAAACCGCAAAAATCTTGTTTAGACAAGTTGAAATCTTTGCATGCGAGAGCGGCAACGGATTAAGCCGTAATAACATGCAAATTAGTCCCTCATTCCTTATTGTGGGGCTTAAGATGGCGGATGAAGCGTTGAAGGACGTGTGAAGGGTGATGGCAGGTATATTTGATGTTTCTGGTAAGGGAAGTGTCGGTGACTTATGAGGGGAATAAATGACTAAAGCAGAACCGTATGTTGTCGTGTCAGTCAACGCTCGCCATTTTTGGCTTTTGGGAATTTTGTTTGTGATAAAAGAAGATGGGTTGGCTTACCTTTAAAACGACAGACAGCTTTTTTTATTTGTGTCGGCCAAGAGTGTCTTTGACCAAAATTAAGAATAAAAGGGTTAAAAAAATATAGGTCTTAACCTATCACAACCAGCCAAACACTCTACAAACTCGCTGTCCCCCACTACTTGCACTACAAAGCCATTCATAAATAATTCATGGACTGTAAGTTTTAGTTTTCCAGGTACACATACACAGAGCAACCTGTGGGTTGCCTGTTGTTAACCATTTAATATGAGCGCTCCCTGGCACAGTTTGATGTGGTAATCCTTGCTGAGGGGCAATTAAGCGCAAATTCGTCTTGAGGAGTTGCTTGTAAACAATTTGGCTTTATTATAACAGCTATTAAAGTCGGGCAACCCTGGGATTAAAGGGTTATCGATGTATACTGTAAGTAGGTCAATAAGAGGTCTTAATATGTGTGATAATTCTTTTTCTGCGTCAGAGTCAATTTCAAATAGTTTATTTCAATTGGACTAATCAAATTTTGAACGTCATTTACAAGAAAAAAAAAATGAATCTGGCCAAAAGGTAAAAAAGCATAATCAGAAGAATGGGCACAAAACTCCTCCAACCTACATACTCTATAAAAAACAAAAGTTTTGCCATTATTTACAGATAAAGGTACATTCATTCAATGATATTTCAAATCTAAGGACAGTATAACTAAAATGTATCAGTCTTTTTTTTAATATCAATGGATGGCAAACAAGCCGTCGACCCACCTGATATTAAGTGGTCACCGCTGTCTATAGATATCTGCAATACATGCACGACTGCCTCGCAAATGTGTTGCCACCCATTCCCTGCAAACCGGAAAACAGCAACGCTGCTTTGTGGCAGAAACAGGTATGGTGGTGGTACTACCCCGGACGATCTACTTCGCAAAGAGCTGCGTTACTACTAGTTTATAAAGCGAGTATATATTTCACAAAAAAAAAAGATTCGTTGCGAAAAGAAAAACCAAACTCCATTACTTAATTAAAATAAGCCATTAATATTGAAGTCACTCTTTATAAAGCATTATTAACAAACAAAAAACAACGAAAACGCAAATATTTTTTATTAAAACTGCAATCTCTTTGGTTATGAAGCGGGCGCCATATTGATTTTAAAAGTCTGCAACGGATATTTAAAAACGGATTGTGAATACTGTCAACACACAGATGTAGAAACATATTGAATATTTATGAGAAACTTGGCTTTCGTTCGTGACTTTGTGGTTGTGTGGAACTTACTATCTATATAATTCTATATCTATTATAAATGCGAAAGTTTGGATGGATCACAATGGATCACACAATCACGCCAAAACGGCTATAGATTATTGTCACACCATAAATTATCAGGATAAAAGGTACTTTTTATCCTGAAAAAATAAATCCTAATTATTGAGCACAATATTAAAGAATATATGGAATGGATGTAAAATAAAGATATGCTAACGGTCGCTACCGTACAGTTAGCAGTCGCATGTGCCTATTGTAACAATTCAGATTCGAGAAATATTACATAACAAACAGCTTATTCATACATAAACTCACACTTTTTTCCCATGGGTGTAGGCAGAAACCACACAACGCCACCTGCTTTTTACAGACTCCTTTCGCCTCGTCTATCTTCATACTTCTGGTCATACAAGCACGCCGGTTACTGCACACCCGACCTTTCTGAAGAACCTCACCAAGAAGGTCAGGGTAGGTATTTTTAGGACGTCCCCACTCGGCGTTTCCACACACATCTGCCATATAAATTCCTCTTGTGTTAGTCCCCTTCCATTCATCCTCTCAATATGACCGAAAGTTTTAAGCATACTCTTTTCAATCTTTCACTACATCCTCTTTTAAAAAAACTATAGCAGCTTATAATAACAGTATCAATCGTCTATTGTAGTAGCTAACTGTACCGACATTTTCTAATACATTTTACACAAAAGAGAAACATCCTGAAAATAAAGTATTTATTCTCGTACACTATCTTGCAGAAAAATCAATGGAGCGATTCAAGGCAAGTATCCGGTATAGTAAATACACGTGTATTTGCTTTGTCAAATGCACTTTCAAACGAACCTTTGTGTAACTAATGTTAGAACTGAAGTTCGTATAACATTTACTAAAACTCTGTTCATTGTGAGTGGTCTAGAATGTTTGAATAGAGAACGCGAATGTAATTTATTTTGTCTGCTTTAATTTTGTTCTTTTGTTTTATAGTTAGTTTTCACTTGTTTTAATTTGTACGGTAACAGTGTTCCTTTTTTGTGGCTAAAAGTTTAGGTGGGTATGTAAATATTTTTATTTGATATTTTTAGGATTGGTTTGGTATTTTTTTTGTAAAGCGTGGCAATCGTAGGTATGCCTACAGAGTACTGAATCAATTGTAACATATACATTAGACAGTCGGAAACAGTAGTTAGTACTAGCCAATTAGACTCTTTCCTTTTGGATTTCCCATGTAATAGGGGGCGAGCCCTTTTGCCATTAGCCGGGCACAAATCCTAACTCCGAGCTGCTACTGAGAATTTAATAGAAAAATCCAATAACAAAACATACCGGCGAACTGTGTGTGTACATGGGTACACCACTGCCACTGCACTGAGATTTATAAATATAGGTCTGAACGCGGAGCAGCCTTTGCCATGAGCTGCGCTCGCATATCATTATATCTCAGCATCGTGAGGAAACCTAGACATATAATATTTACTAGCTTCTGCCCTGACTTCATCTGAGTCAAAGTTAATTATTATCCCACGGGAACCGTACAATTTTTCGGGATAAAAGAAGCCTATGTGTTTTTCACACTACAATCTATATCAGTATCAAATTTCATCATTAGTTCATCCGTTTAAGCGTGAAACAGTCACAAATATCCACCCATCCATTCATCCTTACAAACTTTCGCATTTGTAATATTGGTAGGATTAAAAATCTGTGATGTTCAGGATAAGCTCAGAAAGTAAACATAAAATGAAAAGCCTACATTGTCCCTATCCACAAACATATGCGTTACAGGTGTAACGCAGCCTTAACCACTGAAGTATCACTATTGACATAATTATCTACATAGACATGAGATATTTGGACATAAATAAAACAAAAAAATACAACTTCCACAATTTTAAATACATATATACTATCACGCCTGTAATCCCCGAAAGGTTAGGCAGAGGTGTACATCCACAGTTCGCCGGTTCTCTAATGGAGCAGTCACACTTAAGACCACTAGACTAACGAGGCAGTCAGATTTTTAAAAATTATTCAGAAACACAAATTTTGAAAGAGCTTCTTTTTTTCGAACAATTCTTCTTTGTAGCGAGACAGTGGTTCAACGCAAAATAAAAATTCTGCTTTGAAAGTCAAGCAAACAATAACATAATATTTAGATATTCCACAAAGCCGTCAACGCAATTTTCTACAAAATGTAAAAAAAGTTCTAAACGTTTCGCTCAATCAATTTTATTCTCGGCTCTAAAACATTTTGGTCCCCCAAGGTTCGTCGCTATTCTATTCATAACTCTAAAAAAAGGGTCGCCCTTCATAACTCGAATTCACAAACTTGAGAGCAATATTAGAAACCAATAAACTCTTATTAAAAACCGAGGAGGTATGAAATCGGTTGAGACATTCTTATAAAGAGGCTATGAAATAAGCGATAAAAAATAACCCATAATGTACTACTCTGCCTCGTTAGCCACTAGGCTAACAAGGCAGGACCGCTTAGGACTACTAGGTCCTAAGCGCGATTGCTATGCTAACGGTTTATGCGTGTGCGATTCCCATGTCAAGCAAAGTGGTATTGGGTTTGTTTATGAAATTCTCAGTAGCAGCTCGGGGTTAGGATTTTTGTGCCCAGTTAATGGCAATAGCTTGTAATTGGCCTTCTTGTACTATTGTCAACCTATGTTAAACCTAGCTGTAAGTTTTCTTTAGTAATAAAATAAAATAAAAAAGGCTCGCCCGCTATTACATAGGACCTCAACATACTACATACGTATACATAGGTATACCTCTGCCTAACCCTTCGAGGAATATAGGTGATAGTTTATGTCTATGTATAGATATAGATATATAATAGTAATAAAGTGTTAAATAATAAGTACAATAGATAACGTTTTAAATTAAACTTAAAACTAACGGTCAAGCGGTGACAAACAGGTATGACTCATCGCGCCATAGTGGTTTGCTACCGCTTATAAAAGCCCCTGCCCCGTCCGATCTGGGCCATTCTCGGTTCAGACATCGGACGGTGCGGAGCTCTCTCTAATTCTGTGTACAAGTGTGGATATTGTGAAATAAAAGATAAGTATAATTATTACTTTATAAGAGTAATTATTGTTGTAATGTTATTATGATGATTGGTGTGTTTTAAATACAAGTCATAATAACTTCTATATTGATTATGGTTGTGTTATATACACCATTACTATAGCTAAAGTTGTTATATACTTTTTATGAAATGGATGGGTATAATGTAATTATAATGTAATGTAATTACAATATAATGTAATGTTTTTAAAAGAGTATGTATGGAGTTTCTTGCCCGTTCTTCTCCATACAAGACTACCTTTTGGAATGGGCAACTAGATTCAATAGTGTAAAGTGACTTTACTACAAAACAAATATAATGCTATTATAAATTGAACTATATATTGTTTATATTTTCCCCTTAATACCTACCTAATAATTAACGAATACTAAAATATTTCTATATATTAGTTACATATCTATATATATACGAAATATCTAACACAGGCGTGATGGCATGTATGTGTAAGAAAAATCAAATCGCTCAAATTTTTAAGGTCAATATTTTATAAAATCGCTGGTTGTAAAGTCATCTTAATGCCCTGGCCGGAGGCCTTAATTTCTAAGGCCACCACAGGAAAGTCCGGTTAAGCAGTACACAACCTATTACGCCGAACTGCGAGATGCCATACCGCAAAAAAAAAAACAATTTCTGTTTTCAAGGCCCCAAGTGACTACCATTACAGTGACCACACCCCAAAAATACTTACGGCTATCAATGAAATGTTTTGCGTCCAATGTTTATACTACTTGTGTGTTTGTTAGCAAACTTGTGTTGATTTTGTGTGAAATAAATTATTATCCTTGTGTGTAACACCAGAGTAACTCCAAATAGGGCTTTGTATTACGAAATGTATTTGTTTTTTGTAACAAACATAGTTGTTTGGGAATAAAGTCGCTCTTGTCTGAGCTAAGTATAGAATTTCCGGTTCGCTTGTGTTTGGAAAGAATAATAGAAAATAGTACTAGTAGAAGAGGATTACTTTTGCGGTTATTAAGCCCCGAAATTGAAGGTTAGATTGCTCGGAAAAACGATTTAAACTTTTCGTTTTTTGTTTAGTTTGGGTATAATTTTCAAAATTTTGTTTAGAGATTTTCATACATAATTTACTTACATTTTTTTCAAGGTTTGTCTCGACTACTATTACAAACACGACATGTGATGAATAGATGAATAATGTCATGCATGATGTCACTGTGCAAATCAGTATAGTTGTCTTAAAATTTTTGTTTGGTATTAAACAAATGTAAGTAATAATATTCTGTCTGTCACTGTATTCAAAAAAAGAACCTAGCAAAGGAATAAATAAAGGTCAAAATAAATACACAAGAATTCAGACGCCGGAAAATAGTTACGCTACAGCAGTTCATAATAATAAATGGAAGACCACGGCTCAAAGGTCATTGACCAAACAAAAATGCCCCTTACGGCCACGAGTAAGAAACGTCCCTATTCTTAGACTACTTGTCCAAGAACACTTTGTTGTATTACTACAATGCAAAGAAAACAGTTGTATAAATATACAATACAAAGGCAAGCCCTCTGTTGTTTAGTTTCTATTATTGTTTTCACAAACGGAATCTGAATGGCGTAAATAATTGTGTTTTAGTTCTGTTTATGTAATTAGTTTTCAGGACTGAAAAGATAGAGATATAGGTAGGTGTAGGAGAAGTAAACAATACAATGGTGGTAGAATGAATAACTTTTAATTAAAAGTCTGGTTTTAAAAAGCAGTGATAATACCGCAAAAAATTGTTTTACTCTAGCTTCTGCCCGCGACTTTGTTCGTCAATGTTGATATATTATCCTACGGAAACCGTACATTTTTATCCGGGATAATAAGTTGCTGTATCTATATGTGCCAAACACCCAGATCCGTTCACCCGTTTTGGTGTGATTGAGTAACAAATATAAATTAAACTTTTGCAATTTTAATATTAGTGGTAAGATTTATACGGTGTGTAAAATGGCACATCGCAGAGCCGTTAAGTACCTATCAAATTATGCTTAGGGGTGCCTGTTACAATACAGGGGACCTGAGGGTGCATGTATACATACGTAGATAAACTTACGCCTTTTTCCATTTAAAGTTTATTTAAAATTTTAACCGGTTTTGCCCAAAGAAAAGTTTGGAACTTTGTCCTTCAATATCTCCGAAAGCAGATGTTTTCAATTGTAATCCGTAGTGCTTGGCAGTCTGGTTTCTCCTATTTATAAATATCTCTTTGTTTCTATTGGCCTAGTTAATTTTTGTCTCCTGCTTGTTTAGAGGGAGGGATGTGGTTTTCTTTTCCATTATTTTTTTAAGGCCGTCGGGATTCGCCGAGCTTCATTGCCACCACTGTTGATTCTGTCCGTCAGAAGATGCAGTGCTTGGCTCAAAAAAAAAAGACTCCTTAAAACAAAACACTTGAACATATTATTTAATCTAAAAGCCAAAAATTAAGTTCCAACATAACTTACATACACTTAGCAAAGAATCCCTTTTTCTGCGGAATTCTTTAGCTTTATTGGGCTATTCAAACACTCTTGAGTGTAACTCAAAAAGTTCACCGAAGCAAGGAAAACTTACGAGTTACTTGAACGGGCAAAACGTTCTATAATAATGTTTCATATTTTATTGGGTAAGTGCAGAAATATTGGGTGAAGGTTATATATTTTTTTTGGATATTTTATTTTATACACTTACTTTTAACTGGGATTGAAAGGGGGGAGCTTATAGGCCTTTTTCGTTTCAGTGAATAAAGTAAGAGTTACTCTTGGCTCATTTATGGAGTAAGCCGTTTTATGTGGTTGTGATTTATGTTCGTGACCCTATAAATGTAGTAATGCTTATTGTTTGTTACAGATAAATACTTACGTAATAATAATGAATAGCTTTAAATTAGAATCTTGGTAAATTGTGAATTTTGGTAGGCTGTCTTCACATGTAGATTCAAAAGGGGAAAAGAAATTCAATTCATTTTTTTCTTTATATTATTGCCTTTTTAATGGTCTAATTGGAATACTGAATTGGCCTTAGACTTTGAATGATTCTTTCCATAAACTACATATATAAATACATAAACTCACGCCTTGTTCCCATGGGGGTAGCTAGAAACCACATAACGCCACCTGCTACGATACTATAATTATATAATACTATAAACTAGCGTAGAGACCTGCCGAATAATGCAGTTATCTATTGAGAAAAAAACGATCCAGCAGTTTCGTAGCCTATTCAGTACAAACAAACTAAACATCTGTCCTCTTTATAATATTAAATATAGATATGTTTTAATGCACTCCTCTACACTATTGAATAATAGCGACCATTACACCACGTTCATCAGACTGATAGGTGATCGTCGTTTGTTATTATTAGCAGGCAGGACGCTGATGCGCATTCCTCAATGGAATCTCGGCTTGCCTGGTAATCCCTTTTTCGCATTAAACGACACGCACAGTTTGAAGGGGCCCTCTTCCCGGCATCCGTGTGGCTCGGATTAAGGATAAACTACAAATACATTAAATTCCCGAACGTCTCCCTGTTTGAACTGCGCTTAGATCTCGCTTTGGTGGAACTGAGAATTTTTGTTTTGATTACATTCTAGTAGCTGTTTTGTATAGGCAAACAAAGTGATTGGTGTACAGGTTGGGAACTTGCAACTGTTTGATTTAAAATTAACTTCTACCCGCGATTTCGATTTCGTTTTTAGTAGCATGTGTAAAACTTTCTTATTATTCTATTAAACTTGGCAATAATGTTGGCAATAATGTAACTTTCTAACAGTGTTTTAATCGTTTTCCAGAAATTATAAAATTGTCTTACATTTAAAAAAATACATACTATACCTACAAACAAACTTTACAACATTTGTATGGCAGGAAAGGAAATTGTAATCAAAACTATTCGTCGGTTATTTAAAAGAAGAGTACAAACAACTACACGGTCAGAATGTATGGAACAGCAGTTTTTTTAATAATTGATGAGCGCTGGGGAGTCTGTTTCTATCTAATTATACTGAATCCATAAAAGTATTCCTTCCACTCTTATAATATTATAACGTTTTTTTTTTATATTTTTTACTTACATACACCTCTGCCTAACCCTTCGGGGAATACTCTCCAAAGGGTTAGGCAAAGGTATACCAATGTACACCCACAGTTCGCCGGTATGTTTAGGTCCCATGTAATAGGGGGCGAACCTATTGCTATTAACCGGGCACAAATCCTAACTCCTGTTACTAAGAATTTCATAGAAAAACCTAATAATACTTTTTGCTCGATCTGGGAATCAAACCTTAGACCTGAAGCGTAGCAGTCGCGCTTGGGACCACTAGGCTAACAAGGCAGTTTACGAGGTGTTTGTTACTTGTAAGGAGTAAACTCTGAAAGTACTGCCCCAATTATAAAAATAAATTGTGTACAAGATAACTATTACCTTGCAATTTTAAACGGTATTTCTGTAACATTTAAGCTCATTATCAATTAATCAGTGAAACCTGTTCGAGTATTTAGCTGCTTTGTGTGCACCTTACTTAGGTTGGCATCGATCTTTTCATAATTAAACATGATACATTAATGCTATCTTTTCTATCTTCTAATTTAAATTTTAGCAAACTAATTAATTGGCATTGAAGTGGAACTTTATTATGTTCAGTTAATTTATGGTTTTAATTTAATTTTATCTAAATTAGAATATTAATTTCGTTATAGTTCTAAAATTAACTATTTGAACATTATTAAACAACATGGCTAAACAATTTGAAGGGTTAATCAAAAATGGTTTTTATCAAAATAGACAAGGAATTGACTGTTCTTACCCGACTGCGCCAGAAGGTGGGTTATTGCTTTGTGTAACTGTGGCACTAGAATGTACATAAAAAGTGTATTTTAAACAAAATAACAGCTTTTTAGAAAAGCAGACAACCGAAATTCACGTGCACGAAGCCGCGGGCATAAATAAATGTTTTCCAAAAATGATGTACTTATGTGTGTATGTAAGTGTGCGTAAAAAAGGAGAGTGAGAATATACAATATAATAAAAGACAGAGAAACAAGTAAAAGCAAACGTGTGAGCAGTAGGGGTATATATCAGATGACTTAGTAGTAGGTACTATAATTAACATAAACTTCACCACACACATTCAGGCACCCCACGTGATCTAATTCATTGCGCACGATTAGCCAGCAAATGTACCCACATTCGCCGGTGATCCATCTATAAAACTGTCACAGTACCAAACGGATTTGACTAAACCCACAGAGTAAACACCACAAATGTTTACCATAAATATTGGAGCACGGTAAATCTAGGTTACATTCACAATAAAAGCCAGACACAAGGGCGTCGTAAATTTGCCAGTCAAAATTTTGTCGGCCCGAATAAGTGAAAAGAAAATAATGGATGAGGAAATCTTAGGAGTAGAAGGGAATTCAAGTTTTCTGCATAATAAGACGGTTCTAGGGATTTATGGAAGTTTTTTGAGAAGTAAAAGAAAAGGTATGTTGTGGAGTAACTCCGTCGATAGATGTTAAGGCCTTTCAATACAGAAGCGATATTATAATGAGGAGATCGTGTTGTTTCCAAAGAACAATTTCTATTACAGTATAGTGAATTTTGATCAATCTCATTAAAGACTAGTCAAGTACGCAGGTACCTATTAAAGTGCACAAGCTTACTCCTATAGCCGATGACACGGCAATCTGACACTGCAGGAGATAGATCAGGCGCAGTACCAACGACTAATTATAAAAGGGGAAGGTGGTTTTGTTGCTTTGAAATCAATAAATAGTAAATCGATTGAGCAGACAAATAAGTTACGTTATAGCCATACAAAGTCTATGGGGGTTTTCGTTGACAGCTCATAAAAAGTACGTAAATTTATTAGTGGTGTCCATGTACTCATACATCAGAATCAAGTTTAAATGACAATTGAAAAACGTAAAAAGTAAGAAAATTACGTAAATTCGTACGTAAATTCTCCGTAGTAGCTCGGAGTTTGGATTTGGGCCCGATTAAAGGCAAATAGGCTCGCCCCCTATTACATGGGACCTAAATATAACGGCGAACTGTAGGTGTAAATTGGTACACCTCTGCCTAACCCTTCGGGGAATACAGGCGTGATGGTAAAAAGAAAATTAATAAATATAAAATATCCACTCGTTTTTCCAAATAAATCCACACAGAATATCTAATGTACCTACGTGCTTGCTGTCATAAATTATTTCTAAAGGACAGAGCGAGAGATTGGCAAAGCGTCAAACCGGAATAATTCCACAAGGAATACGGATGCGTGGGATTTTCAACTACTGAATGGATTAGTAATAGATGGGCGAACGTGTAAAAGCTTAGTCGTACATGTTCTGAATGATTTTGTGTTTAATTAAATTCGTTTGCGTCAATGTGTGGGCAGTGAGTGAATATTTAAGTGAGAAAAGGAACGTAATTTTGTGAATTGTGAATTGCTGTAAAGATTATGGCCGTTTTGTAAGGCATTTATATAGGGAGCAGCTGTAATTATAGAGTAACATAACATACCATCACACCTGTGTTCCCCGATGATTCAGGCAGAGTTCGTTCGTTGGCTTTCGTTCGTGGTTCTTACTACTATTTATAAATAAATAATAAATGCGAAAGTATGGATGAATGGGTGTTTGTTACTCAATCACGCCAAAACGGCTGAACAGATCTGGATGAAATTTGCCGCAGAGATAAAAAGTCTAAAATTGCTCAGCTACTTTTTACTTTCGGGAGCATGAGCGATTTTTACGCATACCTATCACGCCTGTATTCCTCGAGGTTTAAGCAGAGTTGTACCAATGTACACCCAAAGTTTGCCGGTATGTTTAGGTTCCCTGGTAATAGTGGGTGAGCCTCTTACCATTAACCGGGTACAAATCCTAACTCCGAACTGCTACTGAGAATTTCATAGAAAACCCTATAACACTGCTCGACCTGGGAATAGAACCAAATACCACTAGCATAGCAGTCGCACTTAGGACCACTAGTCTAATGAGGTAATTATTTTTAATTTATTAGTGTAAGTACCGTTGTAAAAGTTGTTCATAATAATATCGAAATAATTTATTTTCCTAGTTAAATAGGTACTTGGGTATATTACAAAACTAATTAGCTTTTTAAGGAAAACCTCAATCTATATTTAGCTAAAATTAATTAAACGTTTATAAATTTCCAAATAATAAGGATCTAGCTTCGGTAATAATATTCTCCAGACCGATTTCGGTCGGCGGAAAATCTCAATGGAGACTAGCCGAATACACAGGAGATATTATAGTGCACAAAGTGTGTGTGCAATGTGTGCTCTTCTTCCCTCACTCACATAGTTAGTAGGGACGGCATTCCGACACGAACGAGGAGAGATCAGGCGCAGAACCAACTTTACTTACTTTCCGAGTCACGGGATTAACACACTACCAACTTCCAAACACAACGCTGCTACTGAGAAATACCTAATAGAATACCCCATTACCACTTTTTGCTCGCACTTTTTTTTTAACTATGGGAAATCATCCGATGACTTCCCCCACCCCGCCAAGGGCGGGGGAAGTTCATTCATCTATGTTCCTTCATGTGGCCCTTTGCGTTCCGGGGGCGCGGTATCTCTTTCGAACAACCTGCAGCCCCAGCAGGACCGGGGCCCCGCAGCCCAGGGCAGGTTGCCCGACCTTGGAACTAAACTCAGTACTCCACTACGGTCAGCAGCCTACAAGACTAAAGGAGCAGTAAAAATGGGGCAGTATAGCTGTATGGTACGAGGCTTATATCAATGGTCTAAATAAATTATCGATACCTGAGTTCTAATTTGAAAGAATCCTATGAAGTGCGGAGAAATTATTCCTCGTCACAAACCTATGGAATATAATATTATTATTATTGTGATGTATTTTTTTGTCTTCTTTTTCTTATCGATATATTATTAGAAGCCGAAATGAGGTAAGTATGTACCTACTTTGTGTTATTGTTCGACATTATTTTATAAATAAGTAAACGGATTATTCTTTTATCACCCTTAAAACTAAAATGGCATAAGTCTAAAAAAATATTGCAATCTTCTGAATCGAATTAAAAAGTAACTTTGTACCAAAAAACAGAATCAAAATCATGGTCTTTTAAAATAAAACTTTTAAAGGACCAAGTTCTTTAAAAGGGGCCCAAGAATAATAAAATTACGATAATAAGACTCATAATACTGCCGTATTCTTATCCCACTGCCCTGGCAAAGGCTTATCATACGAATAAGGCATGAGCATTGATTATTTTGCTTAAGGCGGATTATTGATTTCAGACTTATATTAATTAAAAGTTTATCCGCGTTCCCAGTAAACGTCAAATTCGTTCTCAGCCAACGTCTCCTACATATAAACAAAAAACTTTGCTAAAGTTAAAAGTCAAAATCAACGCATTTATTTCAATTAAACCACTACTGGCACTTTTGAATTGCCAAAGAGTCTGTCAGTTAGTCAGAATGTTGAAGCTCGTACCAAAACGTAGATAGGTATCCATGGAGAAGAACGAACGAGAAACTCCACGCACACTCACTTTCGTCTTAAAAATGTATTCGAGATGTTGTAGCAGTCAGTGATTGAATGAGTCCCTTTTGTAGATGTCACTGACGTTACAATTATAACGTCGATGAAAAACCAAATATACCTAACAAACACTACCACCAAATAAACCAACAAGATTAGAGAGACAACAGAACAACAATAAAACATACATAAAATGGTAGTACTGCAGAAACTGTGGCCGTAATAAATCGTATTATGTTCGCATAGTGTGTATTGTCAAACATATGGCTACATGTATCGTCTAATAAGATTATACCGGAGGCACGTGTCGGGTTGATTCAGACTGCAGTAGTGGGTAGAGTAGAAATAGTAGGATGTAGGTTAAACGAATTGAGGATGGTAATTTTCTGAGTGTGATACTATTTTTGTCTTGTTTTGTAAGTAACTAGCTTTTGTTACGTCTGTGGTTTATTTTTTTATTTAAGACGTGAAATCATCAAATATCTTCCCCCGCTCTGGGCGGGGAGGGAGGGAGTGTCAGACTTTTACTGACCAAAACCCGTCTATGTTCCTTTCATGACGTGCCCTTTGCGTTCCGGGGGCGCGGTATCTCTTTCGAACAACCCGCAGCACGTCTGTGGGTACTGTTTCGCTTTCGTGTGTCGTGGCGTGATGTTTATAGGTACTGTTCCTTATGGATCTAGCTTAACATCATTATCATCCTAGTATCAGCCACAATGATCAGTCATGCGCCCCACGCTGGGTAGATTTTTCAAAAGTAAAAAGATTTTTCCAATCTAACTGATAAGTTCCATGTATTACCGCGCTTAAACAAATAAAACAACTCTTAGGCTTTCATCGTGGTCTATGGACGGTGAGCAATGGGTAGCGCACCGTTCGTACGTTCACTGAATAACGACAGACCGTGTCGACGGCGCGTTCGTGTTCCACGCGCGCCTTAAAGAGATGTCAGCAAACTTGGATGGGGCCACTGAGGGCCGATGCCTGCCGGGGCTGCGGGTTGTTCGAAAGAGATACCGCGCCCCCGGAACGCAAAGGGCACATGAAAGGAACATAGACGGGTTTTAGTCAGTAAAAGTCTGACACTGCCTCCCGCCCCGCCCAGGGCGGGTGAAGTTATTTGATGATTTCCCGTCTTTAAAAAAAAAAAGGCTTTCATCGTGAACAATCAGAAAAAAAATTGCTGGATTATGACTTTCAGTTTTGGTGTGAAATATCATTGTTTATGGCAAGTGCACAATGTTCGAGAGGATCCGGCAATTGGGTCTCGAGGTGGCCTTGCACAAGTCCGAGGTCCTGTGTTTTCATGGGCCTCGGAACGCGCCACCGTCGGGATCCCAAATCACGGTAGGAGGGGTTTCCGTCGGCGTCGGGTCGACGATGAAGTACCTGGGACTTGTCCTCGACAGCCGATGGAACTTCGTTGAGCACTTCCGACGTTTGGCTCCCAAGTTGGCACGGGCTTCGGCCGCTCTTAAGCGGCTCTTGCCCAATTTGAGGGGGCCAAACGCCTCCTGCCGGAGGCTCTACGCCGGGGTCGTGCGTTCGATGGCCCTTTACGGGGCCCCGGTGTGGGCGCGGGGCTTGAGGCGGCTTGCCGCCCACTACCTGAACGCGTCCCAGCGGGTGATCGCCATAAGGGTCATCCGCGGATACCGCACGATCTCCGGCGAGGCAGCGAGCCTCCTTGCCGGATTGCCGCCATGGGATCTGGAGGCGCTGGTCCTCGCGCGCCTACACGAGTGGCGCGCGGAGGCACTGGGCCGGGGGGAAACTCCGCTGCCGCGCCAAATTGCCGCCCAGCGGACGGAACTCCGGCTCGATCTCATGGCGACATGGAGAGAACGACTGTCGCAGCCTCGTGCAGGGCACGCCTCGATTGAGGCGGTAAGTCCCCTCTTTGAGGAGTGGCTAGAGCGGCGCCACGGCGCCCTCACCTACCGCCTGACGCAGGTCCTCACCGGACACGGATGTTTCGGGAGGTTCCTGCACCTCATCGGACGGGAGGAAACGCCCGGGTGTCACCATTGTGAGGATCGCCCCGAGGACACGGTGGAGCATACTTTGGCGGTGTGCCCTGCTTGGGCTGAACACCGCCGAGTCCTCGAGGCGGCCATCGGCGGCGGCGCCCTCTCGCGTCCGGCACTGGTCCAGGCCATGGTCCGGAGCGAGGGGGAATGGGAAGCAGTTGCCTCCTTCTGCGAAGCTGTAATGCTAGAGAAGGAGGCGGCGGGACGGGAGAGGGAAAGGAGGGTCCCCCGTCCCAGCGGCCGCCGCGGTAGACGATCCGGGCGTCGGGAGCCACGAGACGACTCCCGGCCACCGTAGACGCGGGTCTGTGGACGGTGAGCAATGGGTAGGTCACCGTCCGTACGTTCACTAGCGACAGACCGTGTCAACGGCGCGTTCGTGTTCCACGCGCGCCTCAAAGAGATGTCAGCAAAATTGGATGGGGCCACTGAGGGCCGATGCCTGCCGGGGCTGCGGGTTGTTCGAAAGAGATACCGCGCCCCCGGAACGCAAAGGGCACATGAAGGAACATAGACGGGTTTTAGTCAGTAAAAGACTGACACTCCCTCCCGCCCCGCCCAGGGCGGGGGAAGTTATTTGATGATTTCCCGTCTATAAAAAAAAAAAAAAAAAAGTGCACAATGTAATACGCAAAAAAAATATTTTTGGGAGCACACAGTAAATGAGCTCTGACTAGTTTTAATTAAATACTTACAACTGGTTTCCTTTAAAAAATTGGGACGAAAAAATTTAAACTTTGAACTCTAATTCCATTACAAGAAGATTACCAGGTATGGCCCAAAACAAAACAAAAAACACAATGAAAAGAACAGCTTTGATTAGTGACTTCTTACACCGTTATGTATGTAGGTATATGTATATGCTGCTGGTGTAGGCTCCCACTGTACAGAATAAATAAAAGAAAATAAAATATACCACATATTTTATACCTAGTCGGGCAAAGGTTATTGCGAAATTCCTTGCATTGTACGCAGAAAAATATCCATCAACAAGCTCAAACTTGTTCATGGAATTATTCGATACAATTGGTATGTTGCTGACAACAATATCGTAACATGGTCCTGAGTTCCTGACAAATAAATACATACTTTTATTTGTCAAAAAATTGAAGTGTCTGTTTGTAATGGCAAAAATAAACAAAATAAAAAAGGATAAATGCAATCACGACTGTGTTCCCCGAAAGGCTACGTAGAGGTGTACATTGGTGCAGCTATAGGTACACATTTCTCTGGAATGTTTAGGTCCCATGTAATAGGGGGCGATTCTATTGCCATGAACCAGGAACAAATCCTAACTCCGCGCTGCACATAACCAAAAATATCTGTCTGTTTATTCAGGTAATTTCCGTAATGGCTAGACCGATTTTGACGCGACTTACAAGAGCAGCTAGCTGATGTTATAAGGAGTATCTAATTTTTTGTTTTAGAAAAATAATATAACGCCGTGATAACCGCGTGACATTCACGCGATCGAAGTCACGGGGTTAAGCTAGTCTAACATAAAAGATTGAACAAACAGAATGTAAAAACTAAAAAAAAACACAGTTTGTCATCATACAACAATCAATTTAAAAATACTTTTCCAGTCGCGATACATTCTTGCACCAATAAAAAAATATAAATCTCCCTTTGTATCAGTTTCAAATATGGTACCTTGCAACAGCAAAATGGTCGACAGTTGTTCCATTTTCAAATTCTATTTAAAAACAAAGTCGTTTCTTCGACTGCTGCTAGAATTATTTATACAATCCTCAGGGCCATTGCCGTGGCCACTTGTGTGAAAGTGTAGCCAAGTGGCTATTTTAAAGAATCTTTCCAGTTCAAAGTGTGAGCGGCCATAACGACCAGGTCTCTTCACTTCACTGGCTAAGCTTTATGTGCACATAACTTCGGACCTTTGAGACCAGTTACGTGTGATAGGATACTGATGTGCCTGATGATTAATTAATTGAATTATTGAGAGGTTGTGGTTTGACTTGTTAAGGCAAAATGAAGATCTATATTGGTGTAATATATTCTATTATTATTTTTGATTCGGTAAATAACAATAATATTAGTCTATTACTATCCCACTGCAGGGCCAAGGCCTCTGCTAATACAGAGAAGGCACGAGCAATCATCGACTTAGTCTGCGTGAATTTCCCGATCAATTTTTTTTCTTAATATAACTATCTTTCTATAGGTGAAAGAATTTTTAAAATTGGTTTAGTAGTTCTTGAGTTTATTCATTAGGTACAAACGAAAATTAAATTCTCTTCATAATCATAATATTACTCGTAGTTTAGATAAGTCCAGATTTTCGCACGATGTTTTCCCCACCAATACCACGAACGTTCAGAATCAATTTAGAGAAAATACATATTTATTATGTAACTAGCTGTTGCCCGCGGCTTCGCTCACGTCAGCCTTAGTGTTACTTAACCAATTAAGGATTAAATACTATGTCATCATAATATTCCAACTATGTCAAATGGTTTCTAACGTTAATAATAGTTACGACTGTGGGTTTTAGAAATTAGTCAGTAGACGCCCGGTGTCTGATTTTTTGTCCGGTTGGTAATGAGCTTGCACCATGCCTGGGATTAAAACATATTTATGCGGAGGGTATATGATATGGCTTTACTATTCCTTTCGAAAATACTGTGATGTGGTGTCAAAATTTACTTGTTTTTCTTTTTCTAACCGTTGAAAAGCATTTTTAATAGGTTCTGCTTTAATACTCACAGTGTAGCTTCGATCTGTCTAGTATCAAAACCGTAGAATGAATCTTGTAATCAGAAGAACTGCCAACTAAATCTGAACTTCGTGTTACAACCAAGTTAATAATAATTATGTTGTTGGGAAAAAGTATGGGCAAAAAATAGTAAGCATATTATGACTTATTAAAAGGCTAAGCAAAGTTTTACCTCTCAAATTACTTTTCATCTATTGCAGAATGACGGTAATAGATAACCTTCATTTTCATTTTGAAGTTCATTTTTAAGCATGCAGAATATGGTCTGTTGACAGTACCTACCTATTATAAGGAAATTCATCATTAATGATTGATGCATGATTCTACATGTATCGTGAAAGCTTGAAGTCTGAGAGACATTTTTTTATATACGTATAGGTTTAATTAATTTTGGTACACTTCCTGTTGTAGCTAATTTATTTCTGTTTAGCTATTGGAATAGAAGTATGCTTTTTTGGTAGCGTAGCGCAGCCCAGACAGTAAAGTATTGCACACATAACGTTTGCAGATAAATCGTACGACACTTGTATGAAGTGTCGAGGTTGGCAGGCCCACGGTGCGGTGATCCTTCTTTTTTTTAATGATGGAAAATCGTCATATGAGTTCTTCCGTTCTGGCGTAAGGGAGTGTCAGACTCTTACTGACTAAAATCCATCCGTTTTCTCCTAATGCCCATCGCGTTCCGGAGCCGCAGTGAGTCTTTCGAACAAATTCCGCAACCGTGGCAGGCACTGACCCTAGCGTGCCCCGTCTTCTGTGCTGATATCTCTTTGAGACGTGTGTGAAACACAACGCGACGTCGGCACGGGCATGGTTCTGATCGGACGGCGAGCCACCCAACGCTCGCTGACCGCAGGCCCGTTGCCGTCGATCGCCTCTATGACGACACGGCGGTGTTCCGCCAAAGCAGGGCAGACCTCCACCTTATGCTTCACCGTGTCCACCGGATGATCCTCACAATGATATCACTCTGGCGTGTCCTCATGTCTCATGTCAACATGTCCGGAGAATACCTGCGTCAGAGCATAATGGTGTTGCGACGATACTACTATCGATATAACTTGGTAACTCTTTAAATAGTCTGAGGCGCCGTTTTTTACTTACGAAAAATATTCTTAGCGTAGCTAAAATTTGTGGAACCAGTAGAATTCTGTTCCGGTCATTCCTCTTCAGTCAAACCATGCATATTTTTTAAATTATGTAAGGGAAAAAACTAAACCCTTCTAAACCTGTTATATTATAATATTGAAATCATACTGCATCAAAACAAAAACCTATTAAAATAATAACAAAAAGTAACAATTGATTGGAATTGAACCCACACAAAATATTTTACATGGTTTTCATTAAACAGCGAAACTATTCACTTTATTTACGTAACAATTAACTAATAATAACAATCCCCATACATGTCATATTTGAACTGCTCCGTTGGTCTCGTGGTGGCAAGCAAGACTGTTGATCGTGGGGTAATGGGTTTTTCCATTACGAATTTCTCAGTAACAGCCCGGAGTACGAACGTTGGTGGTGTGACACCCCCTTGCCTCGGAAAGCACGTAAAGCCGTTGCTCCAGCGCCTCATCTCTCCCCGATTGTGTCGGATTGCCGAAACGTCGGACTATGAGAGTTAGGGAAGAGGGAGCGTTTGCTCACACACTTGTGCATTTTAATAGGTATCTCCTGCATACTTGGCTAGTCTGCTTTAAGATTAGCCGTCGTGGCCAGAATCGGTCTTGTATTGAATTCTATTACACAATTAACTGCTTAACTCCTTGTGGCTATGACTTTATGATTTTTATTTCATAGGATTATTTCATAGGATAAATATTATGTTAAAAATCTTCAATATTTTATGTATTTTATAACAGTCCCGTGGTAAAATCTTCACGGACAATAAACATAATGCAAAATGCTTACCTACCTAACTCCATTATTTGTTACAAATACCCAAATAGCCTCACTATTTATTACAAAACCCACCACCCAAAAAGAGAAGTGTGGGAAGGAAGACAGCCACCACCTCATGACTACTTGAAGCTGCCAGAGTACCTGCTTCCCGGTAGTGAACTCAGTGATGTATCTGGAAGGTATTGTACATGTCTGAACTGGTGTAAATTATTGTTAGGGGAATCATCGATGCGAAAATAATTCAATCGCGTTATATAATACAGCAATGTGCTGCCCGACATTTAAAGACTATTTTGTCAAAATTTAATTTAAAAAGTCAAACAGACAGATTTTTTTTTAACAATACGTATATTGTCCGCTCTACTTTTCTGATTTTGATAAATGAATAATTTTGACTTCAATATTGTTTATATACAGGAAAAATTTTTAACCTGTGCGTAAATTTTGCCATAATAAACTTCAACACGTTTTATTAAACACGTATATTTTATTTTGATATGTCTTAGTACTAAAAAAAAAAGTTATCGCTTACGAAACATGTTTACTTAAAAACCATATTTCATTGTCACTCGGCGCTAGCGCATTCCCCACCCCCTCACCCCAGCCATGCGCCCGGGCGGCGGCGGCGGCTGCGAGTTTTCATTGATAGTATGGCGAATAGATTATGTCCTGGATGTTTTGCTTATTTCAAACTCGGATAAGGATGACATTTTTTTTTTTTTTTTTTTAACTAATCACGGAAATGTGTTCTATTACTGACACTGAACTACCAAAAAAAATTTACGCACTGGTTAAAAACTTATCCTGTATTTGTATTTTTTGCAGAAATAATAAAATATATTTGAAAAATAAAAAAGCAAAATGTTATGGCGGAAGAATGCCTACTTCAATTTTATTACAGTTTGGAAATGTTCTAGCATTAAAAATGTATTTAAAAAATCACAAAAAGTAAAACAGTTTTCGGGGTTCGAACTCAAACCCTGCGACTTGTAAGGCGGTCATCGAATCATTAGACCACATGCTTTGATAGGAATTTCTCTAAAATTACCGTTCTAGTCTGTCACGATTAACTGCTTAGCTCCTTGAAGGTATAGCGTTATGATAATTATTTCAGTAGTTAAAGTCCCAGCTACCTAAAGTATTCTTATATTTACTCTCGTATTTTTATAAACGCGTTGTAATCTGTAAGGGAACAAAACATAATGCAACATTGTTCAGCCCCCAAAGCAGATAGCGTGATAATTTATAGCCTACGGTCAAATTTGGCCTATGTGGAATATATGTACAAAAATTTAACAGAATCTGTCCGGCAGTATTTGCGTGATGCTCTAACAAACAAACAGACAAACAGACAAACAGACAAAAATTCTAAAAATTGTATTTTCGGCATTAGAATCGTTCCCCGACCTCGTAGCAATCACTTTTTCTCAAAAATATTAAATGTACAGTTTTGACATCGCTACAATTTTATTATATGTATAGATGAAAAAGCCACATTAGTACTTGCTCGGATTTGAACCCATGTATGAGAAGCGGGTGCCTTAACCACTGAATCATCACGATGTCCTAAGATACTAGAAAAAACTAGACGAATAATCCATACCTACAGAATCTCCACAGAATGTAATAAATCATAATCGTATACCTATTCGTGACTAGACCACCACTAATACAATCTGAACAAATTCTCAAACAGCAACGAGCCAATAATTCACTCAGATCGTTCCAGTTGACTTGCTTCCAGTACTGGTTGGAAATGAAATAGTACAGAGCAGTCAGGGTACCGTTCAGCATCATTGGCCACGCTTAGTTTTCTGTAGATCTGTTTGTAGATAGTGGAGTGAGATATTGAATTTCTTTTTTTGTATGTCAGGTTTTTCTCGTCGCGATTTAGGCCAGGCTTGAATTTGCCAGTTTCTATTTTTGAGTTGGTATTACGTTGGATATCATTGACATCGGTGAAGTAAAAAAATTGGACGTGTATTCATACTAGCGTTTGTTCGCGACTACCACGTGGAATAGTTACTTTGGGCAATCCTATTATTATTCATCATCTACCTAGCCCCAACTATGTTGGGGTCGGCTTCCAGTCGAACCAGATGCAGCTGAATATCAGTATTTTACTTGGAGCGACTGCCTATCAGACCTCCACAATCCAATAATGGGTAATACGATACTCTTGGTAAGACTGGTTGTCAGACTTTCTGGCGTCTGACTAACAGTAACGACTGTCAAAGATCTACTAATGACAGCCGGGACCAACGGCTTTACGTGCTTTCCGAGACACGGAGGAAACAATTTTTCATTAACGCTTGAATGTTTTTTTTTTGTCAAGTGACTAAATGCAAAGTTTCATCTTCAATAGTGGAAGTCTTCAGTACAAACTTTTAATCCCCCATTTCAACCCCTTTATGCTTTTTTCTTGCAACAGAAGGTAGGCTTATATCCTTCTCCAAAGTCTATTCTATCTCTGTACCAAATTTCATCAAATTCGGTTCAGTGGTTTAGGCTTTTCAAGCGTATCAGACTGACGTACAGACAAAAAGTTATTATCGCTTTTATAATATTAGTAAAGCCTAAAATCGCGAATCCGTCTTAAGTAAGCGTGGTGATCAATGCTCGTGTCTTTTCTCATGAAAAGAAACCTTCGCCCTACAATGGAATATTAATAGTCTGGTATTATTAATAGGGTTCCTATTTCATCAAAACATATTACATTAATTCTAACTAGGATCCCTAAAGACTCAGTGAAACGGATCACTACACAATCAACCTGTTTACAGTCTGGCTTATTTAGATAAGCAAATTACGCAGTATCAATATTCCTGATTGCAATCCATTAGATAACCTGGGCTCTGTGGATAGTTTGCAGATGAACGTAATTAACTGTCCCATTATTCTGTTTGTTGTTTATTCATTTTTACAATAATTATCATCACTTATTTTATTTAAAGCGTGTGTGTATTTTATGTGTGTTTTTGGGTTTTTCTATGAAATTCTCAGTAGCGGCTCGGAATTTGGATGTGTGCCCGGTAAATGGCAATAGGCTCGTATTACATGGGACCCAAATGTGCCGGCGAACTGTGGGTGTACATTGGTACACCTCTGCCTAACACTTCGGGGAATACAGACGTGATGGTAGTTTATTTCAAGCTATGTTTTTTTTTTGTATTTATATTTTAACAAGCTTCTTTCCGCGATTTTGTCCGAGCTGAAGTTTAGTGTTCTATAAAACAGAGCTTACAACACTCGATAATAGTGTAGCTTTCTAAAAATGAAAGCATTTTTGTAATGAGATAAGTACTTCCAGATGTTACCTCTTACATACAAACTTTACTTCTTTATAATATTAGTATAGATAAAGTGACTGCCCCGTTGGTCTCGTGGTCGCAAGCGCGACTGCTGTGCAAGGGGTCCCGGGTTCGATTCCCAGGTCGGGCAAAAAGTGTTATTGGGTTTTTCCATTAGGAATTTCTCAGTAGCAGCCCGGAGTTTGGAAGTTGGTGGTGTGACACCCCCGTGCCTCGGAAAACACGTAAAGCCGTTGGTCCTGCGCCTGATCTCTCTCCGGTCGTGTCGGATTGCCGTCCCATCGGGCTATGAGAGTTAGGGAAGAGGGAGTGCATCTGTGTTTGCGCATACACTTGTGCACTATAATATCTCCTGCGTACGTGGCTAGTCTGCATTAAGGTTAGCTGCCGTGGCCGGAATCGGCCTGGAGAATTACATTACATTTTTACATTATATAGATAGAGTCAATTTTGTTTTCTTTTATCGTGGTTATGTTGCCATAACAAGGTATATCTTTTAACGATGCCCACCGGCTCTGTCCAAGCTGTAACGTAAGTTATTAATGTGTCTTCAGCTATATCGACTTATAGTGATCACATAGTTGTTAGAAATCGATACTAATGTAATAAATCGGAAAAGTTTTTCGTGTGTCTGAAAGAGAGATTAGTGCAATATCTTGAACTTCTTCAAGTAGGACTAGAAAAAAACTTTGTATATGACAAAGAATAACGCATGTGGAGTCGCGGGCAGAAAGTATAGTGAAATAAAACCAACGTAAGCTAATGACTCACCAAAGAGATCTAATTTAAAAAATCCGAAATGCAAATGCATCCACCAATAAAAAAAAGCTAACGCATTTAAAAAAAGAATGCCATGCAAATATCGCTATTGCCTTTACGGCCAGTGAACATAAAAGCAAAATATAAAATAGTAGTTCTCGATTTTGTAAAATATCAAAGCTCTGCGTATGAAAGCGAGAATGCGCTGTATCATGGATTTATGAACGAGCCCGCTAATGAGCAAAAACTATAACTCCTGTTATTCATTAAAGTTTTTTTTTTTCATCAACAATGTTGGGCCTGAAATGTTGTTATATGATAATATTTTTTAGTGCCTACCTATCGTATAAAACGGGATGACTTGTATGAGGCTTTATTGTGTTTTTTAAACTGCACTAACTTGAAATAAAACTACTTTCAGTCGAGCAAAATGGGACTACAGCTGAAGCTTTCACTACTTCCAAACTTAGGGCTGAAAAAAAAAATGACAATCACACACACATATATGCTAAATGCACACGAATGTTAAAAAAAAAACAATCATACATATTCATTAACTTGACATAGCACATACACATTTCAATTTTACATAATTTTAAAATCATTACAATCACTACAGAAAATTACATTTTTGACGTGTGTTAATTCATTTTAACAGAACTAACTCCAATTTACTTATCGCCTGTTACGTCAACCTTTACTACAAATAAACATCCTTCATTCAGTAACTACACTAAATATAGAACCATTGTGTGATTGTTCAATCTATTACTAACTACTATTAACTTGCTAGCAAATAATACCTCGGCATGCAATTAAGCCCCTTAGCTATATTTGCGCCAGTTCCTTGTATTTTGATAAAACATAAAATACGTTTCCCTCTATGTGTTGTTCCTCACAGTGGTTCTCAAATGTTCTTAATCGTGTAATAAATAATAATAAATTATTTTAGAAAAAAATGTAGTATTTAATTAATAACGATTTTGGTTAGTTAACATACATTTTATCGGTAATTTTGTAGTGATTCTCTTCCCTATTAATTATTACGTTGATCTTAATAATTGAATAGACAATGGGACACCTGAAGCCCAATTCCATGAATTTATACCGTTCAAAATGCTGTCGCAATCTTTCCTCAGTGATAATCAATGACAAAATATTTAGGTTAATTATAGAGGCATTGTTGATAGATTGAGACTGAAACTAGACTGATTGCAATGTGAATGGTCCTTTCGAAAAATTCTCGGATCCATTGTAATGAAATGTTACACATTTGTACCTATCATTGTCCGTAAGTGTGCCAAACTTTGAGAGCCACAATGTTAAATAAATAACGGATATGAACGTACGATATCGGGCTTGCTGTAGTGTGTTTATTAATATTCGCGGATGGGTGGGTTTGTGATGTTAAGGGGGCGGTGGGAAATTATAACAGTGACGTCGTATTCTCAGAAACAAATCAACAATATGATGTAATATCACGAAGATATTTAATAAAGCAGCGGCAGAGTATTATTTGAAATGTTATGTTTCTTGTTTTGACATTAATTATAATCATCGTTCGGAAGTACTTTAAGGGGTTCCGTACTTTGCGGCAGAAATAGGTGCGGTGGTAGTACTTCCCCGGACAAGCTGCTTCACAAAGAGCTCTAATATTGCTAAATTGATATTTCCAAGAATTTGGGCTTGTAGGTTTAAATGAACGCTCAGCGGTATAAACGCTTCTAAGTATTCAAATGATGAAATTAATTTAAATGATTCAAAGCAACTAATAATAGCCATTAGCTGTAAGTCCAATCGCAATCACACAATGATAGACGATAAATGTTACTTTTTCTTCGAAGTCCATCTATTTGATTAAACATAGACTAAGAGCACAGTGCCGCCAGACCTACATCATTTTGTTTACCAGAAGAATTTAAATTTTGGACTTTAAGAGTATGAAGTCATGGTCCTCGGAAAGTAATTGGGAATAATGAATAATGGTTTTTAACAATGTACCGTAAAATATTTATAAAAATAATTATATACGAATAAAAAATAATCAAAAGAAGGAGATGATGAAATAGAATGAGACTGTATTTTACTGTATTTTTTTATTTATATCCTATGTTACTATGCCCTAACAGCTGTGTTCATACTTACTGCACTTTAACAAAATAAATGTAACATATTGATAATATATACATTTTATGCAAACAAATGAAACTGAAAAACCAACCATATCAATAGATGTTAAGTGAGTTTAGTAGCTTCAAAGTCAAAGTCAAAGCACTTATTTCAATTAGACCGTTTGCAGGCACTCTTGAATTGTCAAGAAGTTACTGTTGAAAATTGAAGCTAGTTGCTCGTTCCAAAATGTAGGTCTCTATGGAGAAGAACAAACAAGAAACTCCTTCAAGAAATTCCGCTTGTATACCTGATACCTGAAAAAATATCTAAAATTTAAGCTAGCAAGTAAGTAGGTAAACCTTCTTAACGACATTATTTCTCTATCTATCCTCCAACTATGACGTAAGTAGCACGACGTTAGGGTCTTAGACCATACCGCTATATCAGCCAGTCCAAATGTTTCTAGACCAGTTACACACACGGCCGTAAACCCTATTACAGGCAAACTTCTTCAGCCTACGTATTTACCAAACTATTTTATTAATCTTTGTAAATCGCCGATAAAGTCACCGACAGCAAACATTTTTACGGCTTGAGGAATAGAAATACGCCTTCGTACGATAATATCGATATTTATTATATGTGTGTATGGTTCCAATCGTGTGGGGTAAGTTGGTCATGTATTTTATGTTCGCTATAGTGCTTGGTTTTGTGATGTAAGGCAATGGTTGTCGTTTCTAAGCACGGTTACTTGTGATGTTTTTTTCTGTAAACTTTTTTAGCTGAAAATTTTGAAAATTAAAGAATCGGTCCTTTTGGAAAAGGCCTATGTCCAGCAGTGGGCAGTCTTACGACTGATACGACGATAGTGATAATAAAAGGTATCTACTTCGTCCGCAAATTAATTTTTCATTATTATTAATTATTTTCTTTAATTATTATTTATCGCGTCATAATAATATACTTGTCAATCCCATCTCAGCGATAATGAATGTCGAAAAACTTTGGTAAATTAGGTTGATTTTGGACATACAGAGACTAATGTTAGATAGCGATCGTTTCTAAAAGTTAATGGAATTGCTCCCTTAGTTAGGGAAATGCTACCACACTCCTATCTGTCACCATGCTGCGATATTGTGTTCTAACTTGAATAGTAATTATGCAGGTTTAATTTAGTTACAAGCATACAAGATATTCAGCACCGGGCAAATGTTGTACAGACCACAAACATTTTTACCTGCTATACTTACTTAGCACTCCTTTGGTTGAAACCGCAAGCTTGAAGTCTAAACTATTTCTTCCAAGCTTCGTTGGTAAACATGTGTGTATGTAGGTGCCTATGTATGTTCTCCCGAAGGAATTTCAGTCACTCCCAGCTAGCGATGTAAGCAAGAGATATTATAGTGTATGTGTAAACACAGGTGCACTTCCTTTTCCCTCACTCTCACATTTCGATAGGAAGACGATGAAGAGATCAGGGCGAAGGACCAACGGCTTTATGTGCTTTCAGACACTGAGATGTCACACAAAACTTTGCCAAGAAATTTCTAAAATAAAAAGAAACTTACATACATACATTAACCCTGAAAACATAACACTCATATTTAGGGCAATCATGTAAAACCTCAAACTGCCTGACATGAGAATCGAACTGAAGACCAAAGGACAATCAAACATACTCCGCTGTCAACTACATGTAGGTACCCATTACATTACGTCTCTTCGTGAGTCAACCGACAGAATACATGTTTACGTATGACCCACAGTGACGTAAAGATCTTTATTGCCCTGTTTATAGGCGACCCGACCCGGAGAAATGTTTAAGTAAAACTTCCAAGTGCCCCTGATTAGTTGTCTCATTAGTTAGTTATTGTGTTTATAGTAAACTGTAGTTCTTAACCATGGGGTTGTTAAGTAAAAGGTATTTTGGACAGTATTTTATTGTTTGTTTAAATGTTTAGGGTGGGTCGGCTTCTGTTCCAATATTTGTAAACACGTGGACATTAGTGTATCTTTGAACAATGTTTAATTTGCAATACTTTGCATATAATTATAATAAGACAGTAGTGTTTATGTAAGTTACATAGTATTCACGTGTAATTGTGTCTGATCCTGTTTACGAAAACATGTTAAACATTTATTTTAATAGAGTTAGTATAGTGTTTCTTGCTATTTCTTCTTCGTGCAAAAATACCTTTTGGAAGAAGTGACAAGATTCGACGTGCAAAGGTGTCTTTTAGAATTTGACCCTGACTATTTACTGTGTACGGATAAGTATGAGATGTCAAAGTTTTTATTATTTTATTCTTAACCAGTATGCATAATATGCCTATGAATTGCCCATTGCTGGGACACAGACCTCGTCTCGAGATTAGATGCCCATTTTGCTGATTACCATAGGTAAAGCACATGATTATATTATAGACGTTGGGATACGACGATGTTGGAGTTGCACTTTTGAACAGACCTGCAGATTTTTCTAAATAACTGCTCAAATATTTCATTTTTGAAGTGTCTAAATCTTGAACTAAATTCATAGTAAAAAATGTTCGTGTCAATGTCCCTTCATCCTGAAATATAATATTTTCTTGGTGTTTACAAGATTGCCAATTGATTTTGACATTTATAAGCGCAGTATTAAGAACAACATGACTGGCTAAAATAAAACCTAGACTTTTGTAAGTGGCAGAACTGTTCAGTTTTAATATTAGCGAAGCTAAATCGTTCAGCCTTAATATTATAAGTTTCTTTACTTAAAATATGTAAGAGGGAACCATGCTCAATTAATTTTAGAAATTAGTTGTACTTAAAGCTACGAGTAGATAGCTTTACTTGGCCGCTGCCTAATTAATCAGTGTCCAGTAACAGACTAATTTTGCTTTTGAAGAACAATTTATCATGAGCATACATTAATTTAATCTGATTAAATGACGATGAATAAGATTTTGTTTTTTAGCAATTAACTTTTTGAATACCGAGGAAAAAGATTAGCGTAAAATAACAGTGTTTTTTATTAGTTTTTCCTGTACCATTACTGGGCAAAGGCCACCTATCATTCCTTTTACTTCCCATAATGTTCTGCCTCATCTTATTATATATACCATCACGCCTGTATTCCCCGAAGGGTTAGGCAGAGGTGTACTAATGTACACCCACAGTTCGCCGGTATATTTAGGACCCATGTAATAGGGGGCGAGCCTATTGCCATTAACCGGGCACAAATCCAAACTCCGAGCTGCTACTGAAAATTTCATAGAAAAACCCAATAACACTTTTTGCTCGACCTAGGAATCGGACCCGGGACCCCTTGCACAGCAGTCGCACTTGCGACCACGAGACCAACGGGGCAGTTATCAAGCTCATCTTATCAATTTCTGAGAAAGTCATCCAAAGTGTACCGCCATCTTCACAGTCTGCAGTGACCCCGTCTAATAGTGTCAGGGCTCCAGTCTTGTGATATAAGTGCTTAAAAAGTGGTTCATGAATTTCCAAGTTTTTTTTTACAACTTTCTATTGTGGCTTATATTGCATTATAGAGCACTAAATGTGAGTGAAGAGTGAGAGCACATCAGAATGTCATTAAGGTAGTGATAATGCGAATCATAATGTACATACCTAATACCTTTGTAGATCAATTGTATGCAGGGATGTAGCAAAATTAAACGAATAATTATGATACAATTGATTTTATTCGATAATCATATTCCAATTTAGGAGAAAATCGATAACATTCCTAAAAAAAAATCCCGACGCCCTCATAGTACAATAGTATTTACAACCATACAATTACACACACACTTTTAATCCTGTAATGCAGAGTCAGATGGGATTAACTGTCACACTCTCATTTCGTCAATGGCGGCTTGCGGGAGGTTCGAGTGAAGGGAGGCTTTCCCTCTCCGCAGGGTTGCGTGTGCCCCCCTCGCCTCCGCCTCCCTCCCCGGGGAGTTCTGAGCCGTCGATCCGTTCGGAGGCTGGAATTTCTGTTGCCGTAACTCTTGCAAAGGCGGTGAGTTATTAAACTGGCTCAAATTCTTTGGCATAGTCGCGTAACCAATCTGCGGGTAGCTCACGTTAGGTATTCTGAAACTGTTGCTTCTGCTCCCGAGTTTGCTCGGAAGCATCATGTTGTCCATACTCAGGGTTGGACTAGGTGGCGATTTCGGGACATCTAACGGTCCTTTAAAGTTTAAACTCGCCAGGTGATCTGAACTCATCATGTGCTTCTTCCTGTTTTGTCTCTCGACGTCCACGACTAAGCTCGGCGCATGCGTCGGATCCATATGGTAATGCGAATGCTTCCCGGAAATTGTCTCAAAATGTTTCTCGTTAAAACGCTGCTGCTTCCCCCGGGACCTTGACTTATCTCTCTGATAATAAACTCCAGCAAAAATTAGGACATTCAAAATCAGTAGGGAGCACCCTATCGCTATTGTTACACTTAAGGCCGTCGAATAAGCGGCATAGCCGGCCGCTTCTAAATTAGCCAGAGTGTTTTCAGTAGCGTTCAATGTTTGCAGATCTCTTCCTGGCAGAATTGTGGCGCACGTTGCCAGTATCGTATCAACGGTCGTTAGGGCTGTGTCGGTGTACACTGAACCGTTTGTTCGTCTGATTGCGTCATTATCGTTGATGTTTCTCGCCAATGGATCCGGTCTGACGATGCCTTCGTAGAGGTCCTGTTCGTTGTGGTTTTTGAATAGGTTATGGCGCGCTGCCACGTCCTCCATCCCGGCTCTGTGGAGTTCAGGAACTAAACGCAGCCAAACGGAAAGTTGATGCGCTCGGTAGTGGTTCTTGAGGCGTGGCTTCATACCTGTACAAAGATATATAATATGAAGGGAACATTTCGGAGAGAGTATTGTGTAAGACATTTAAATTGCCTCGAGGGTATACGCGTCAGTCATTGCGGTAAATGTTTGGTTGTATTGTTATCTGCCATATTGGTTGTAATTTACGTCGTGTGTATAATATAATTTACCCAATTCAACAAAGTTGACATTTTCGAGACTGTATTTAAATCTGTTCGAATATTAATAGGTATATTATGTTGGCAATGTTGTTTCTCAATAAACTCAAAATTTATTTTCGAACTACTAAATGGTTTTATATTGATTTACTTAGAGCAAAACAACTTTAAACACGAATTTCAGTGAAAATTTAATTTGGACCAATGTGCCTGAATTGTTTTAGTTTTAAACTTTTAAGGTCAGCACTGTGGAATACATCGCTTTATACTGAAAGTTTTCTCAGTATTAGTTTTATGCGAACTAACTTTTGTTTTCTAGTTTTGAAGGCTAATTCTATTATTTAATTAAAATGTATAAAAACCTAGTCGCAATTTCATCTAAGTGACAGTCAATGTAGTCTCATTGACAATCAATATAGGTAAATTAAGTTAATTTTTGACAGATTGAGACTGATATTAGATTGCGATTGTTCCTAAAAGTTAGTAGAAAATTCATAATTATTACCTGAGCGTAATAATCATGAATTTTCTGCAATAATGCAAGAAACCCTTAAGTAATTGAACTGTAAAAAGGAATTATTTAGGGCAGTTATGGATATCTTTTAAAAGATTATCGTAAGGAAAGATATTTTCGTTGAGTAAAAATGAACTAGAAATCGTTCAGCAAATTACAGTTATGATTTTTGTATCAACACGAATACTACCCAACATGTGTTTGTAATTACTTATGTTTATTTATCATGTATTTTTTTTTCAATACTTGTATTATTATTAAGCTTTTAGTTTAAAAGCCGATGACAGCCTTCGAAAATTTATTTAACACTAAGAAAATAATAAAACTCACCTATTTCCAAATACTTTTGGTGTGTGGAGTCGTATTCTTCCCAATTTATCCCTCTGAATTTATTCCTCTCCCTCGAAGCGGGAAGCAGAGACTCTTGTCGCGCGTTGTCGTTCGGGTTTCTGTAATGACAATATTATTTAATCTTTGTTAAAGATTTGTGAGAAATATTAAATATTTTTGGTAAGTTTCTACACTCTGTCATTGTTTCAGCGTAAATAATTTCATGATTTACCATCACGCCTGTATTCCCCGAAGGGTTAGACAGAGGTGTACCAATGCACACGTACAGTTTTGTGGTATGTTTAAGTCCCATGTACGGGAACGAGCCATTAACCGGGTACAAGTCCTAAGTCCGACCTGCTACTGAAAGTTTCATAGAAAAACCCAGTAATATTTTTTGCTCGACCTGGGTATCGAACCCAAGACCTCTAGCGTAGCAGTCACGCTTAGGACCTCTAGTTAATTATGATGTTGAAGATTAATACACAAGGCTAAAATATTGCTTCATTTTTGCTTTTATCGAACTCAAAAAACAAAAACATTCCACGTGTGTTAAAATCATTTGGATTGTTTTTAACAACGCCAGAGAATTGTAAACGCTACAAAACATTTTAGCATTAAAAGCTTGTAAAAATACACGTTTTTTATTTACGCAAAGCTTTAGTAAAATCCAGTTAAAACCCAGTACTAAAAGTGTAGCACAGTTTAAACACCAGGAAAATAACAAAACGGTTTTAGGAAATAAAACAGGTAAAGTTTTGAACTCGTTCCCGGTAATACCTTAAATCAGGCACTTCTAAAATTCACTGCTACTGTTAGTGCCGTCGTAATGATTATAACCCCCACTAAATAACAGTAATTATTAAACACTCCCAAAAATTAAAGGAATATAAAACACATAATTAAAGGGAGAGATTATCGTAAAACGACGTACAAAGCACAGGAGAAAACGAAGATCAAAGTAATTTAAACCTTAATATCTGAAGCACAAAGTTAATACTTCTTTGTAAGTTTCTAAAACTTTGAGCAGCTATTAAATAGAAGTTCAGAACAAGACATTAAGGGCATCAAGTGGTCCTTATTGCCTTATTAATAAGGCTCACGTTACCGGAGCAATTAGTGATGCTTTGAGAGAACTTATGTTTCGCAAATTGTTGGATGTTATTAAAGGTGACGTGGATTTGTGCACCTTTGCCTTGGTGTGAAGATATTGCGAAGTTGGAGTCAGAGGGAAAACTTGACTTGACCTATTTTCTAAATTGCATTTTAGAGTTATGACTATATTAAAATTCATGGTTTGCTGCGAGCTTTAGAAGAATGAGAATTATGTAGAGAGAGAGTCCCTTTGTCTGCCTGAAGCAATTTAGAAGCAATTTTGCGAATATTAAAGGTTGCTGTTTACAACTTTCTATTGGAAACCAAAACCCACAGCTTTTGATCTTTATGATTAAACTTTTGGCACGTGTTGATCATTAGTAACTTCGGCAGACAAAGCAGTTTATCACACGATTTCGTATCTTGAATCAAATCTTTTCTACTGATTTAAATATTCTGGTCATTTGGATAAGTCCCTTAAATAATTAGAATTATCCTAGCTAACTCTTAATTTACTGCGCATCTTTAAAGAAGTAAAAGTACTCATGAATACGAACAACTTTTCATTAAAATTTGGGACCATTTGTTCTCTTTGCAAATGCGCAGCACGATAACAATATAAGGTACAATTTTTATTACAGGACCGAATGAGCTATGTTTTAGGAATAGTCCTTTATTACAAACTAGCTTTTGCCCGCGACTTCGTCCGCGTGGATTAATAGTTCCCGTTCCCGGGGGATTTCCAGGATGAAAACTATCCTATGTCCTTTCTCGGGTCCCAGACTATATCTGTACCAAATTTCATTGAAATCGGTTCAGTGGTTTAGGCGTGAAGAAGAGACAGACAGACAGACAGAGTTACTTTCGCATTTATAATATTAGTAAGGATGTTTTGAATACATGAGTATTTTTACAACCCTAAACATTGAAGAAGCCTGTATTACTTTATTTCTTAATACTATCACAAATGCAAAAGTTTGAATGGACGAATGTTTTTTTAACATAATCACGCCAGAACGGCTGAATAGATTTGGATGCAATTTAGCTCAGATATTGGAATAAGACATAGGCTAGCTTTTTATCCCAAAAAATTTACGATTCCCGTAATGGTCATAATATACTTTGAAATGTGCAGAAAGTCATAAAACACTGATATTTTGTACACTTAAAAGGTCCATATTAAATTAGCTACAACATAACCTTCTAAATGGGACGAATTGAAGACATCAGTCATACAATTTTGCTAACGGTTTCGTACACTCACCCAGTCTTCACAAAGTTAGCCAGAAACAGCATGATGGACTCTGAGAGAGCGACTTCAGACTTGGTGTAGTTCTGCGGAAAGTGGCCAAAGCCGTCCACCAATGGAGCCCCAAGGACGTATGGTAACTCCTCGCCGTGAACTGCTCCCATTCTCTGAAACAAAAGATATCATTAATCCACACTAATAATATAAAGAGGAAAATATTATATTTTTGTATGTAACGAATAAACTTAAAAACTACTGGACTGATTTCAAAAATTCTTTAGCCGTTAAAAAGCTACGTTATCGCTGAGTAACATAGGCTATATAACATCACGCTATCAACAACGGGAGTGGCGCAGTAACCAAAGACAACTTAACGCAAGTTTAATAAGCCACGCGGACGAAGTCGCAGGTAGAAGCTATTCCATAATAGAAATAATAAATACAAGTGTCTGTTAGTAATGTCAATGTTTACTACATTTTTGTCTATACGCCCGTTTGTTCCGGCTTATCTCCGAAACGGCTTAACTGATTTTGATGGGACTTTTAGTGGTGTAAACATGGGACTTTTAGTGATGTTATAAGGAGTAACTTAGTCTTTCATTTGTTTAAATTATCATCACTCGTTTTAGAAAAAGAATTAGGAGGAAGGAAATAGGAAAATATTCCCGTGATAACTGACATTGAACTTGAAATTTCAGACACGACGGGTAATTTCAAGTAAGTATTAGGAATTCTTTCAGAATATCTGCGTTACAAATATTTTAGTGAGGAATTTCATTCTGTACATATTTCTACGGGGTGCTAAAAGAAATATCACAGAGACATTATTTACGCATACTGCTTAAAAAAGGGAAAAGGCTAGGCAGACTGCTTATCAATTATCATTTAGCAAAAAATATTATTATTTAAAGTGGTTGGTCCTGCGGGTGATCTCTCCCCGGTCACGTCGGATTGCCATTCTTTCCGATTATGATAATTGATAGATGAGTAGGATAATGATATTGGGGAAGACGGAGTGCACCTGTGTTTGCGCACACACTTGTTCACTATAACATCTCCTGTGCACTTGGCTAGTCTCTATTGACTGCCGTGGCTAAAATTGATCTGGAGAATATTATTATTGATATTTCATTACCCATAGGTAAGTACACCTATAACATAGTTATTATTAGTACCCATCTATCATGTTGCCTGCTGCCCTCCTAATATTATTACAGCGTGTATTGCTTGTACCTTCGACATGGTGCTTGTTTGCAGTTAATTGCATGTTTATGATAATGATGTAATGAGGTAACAGTGTTTATAATGTTGGAAGGTAATTAGTTGGTTTTATGATTTAATTTTGCATTTGAAAGAGTGTTACTTAGTTCATTGGTATTGCTTGGATTTTGTAAAGTAATAAAAAGGGAATATTTTTGATTAGTTTCAAGTATTTATCTCCACGACACGGTAGGCATAGTGGCTGGGTGATTGGCTGCTGCGCTTCGTGTTGCGGGTTTAATTCCCGCACGAATAAAATGTTTTGTGGCCTACAGGAAATTGTCCCGGACTGGATTTTGGTGTATGTGAGTTAATATGTTTATAAATTCACCTACGACTCTGGCGAGATTCCTAGTGTGAGGCAACATAAGAAAAGGAAAAAAGAAGTCAAAATTTAATATTTTGCCTAGTCTAGCGAGAGTAAATGAAACCAAAATACCATAGCATTATAATCGTATTTACAATTCGAAACGCATACTCTCAAGCCACGCCCTCAAACAAGAACATTTTTATACAAGATCCCAACGCGTGCAATCTCAAAAGATTTTCCACCCAAGAATTTAAGGTTCCAACTAATAAGAATAAACGAGGGTTTATTTTTGTAACAAGCTTTCGAACCAGTCCTAAGAAAGATAATACGTGACATTAGATATTATCAGACATGTTACAAGCGAGAATTACGTAGAGATTGTTCCGAATCTTGTTACGTAAGTAGTGACACGATAATCTATCGGTTACGAACACTGTTTTCCTCAATCGACCTTAAAAGTTTTGGAGGACGGTAATGAGGAGATACAATCGACACGCTCGTGTATGATATGGGTTTTTAGGTAGATAGCATCGGTCTAACCGTTTAGGAGTTCAGTGACATACGTGCCTACGTAATTATGTGAAGATAGTATAAGATGACTGCGCCAGTAGTGCGATGGTATACGCGACTGCTACGCTAGAGGACTTACGTTCGATTCCCAGGTCGAGCAAAGTGTTAATGGGTTTTTATATGAAATTCAATAATAAAGTTGTTCTAAATTCGAATTTACGACCTTTTAAAGATTTGCTTTGTAGTAGTAGAGCTCTTTGTAAAAAAGCTCTTCCAAGGAAGTAATACGCATAAAAGCAGCGTTGCTGTGTCTCGGTTTGAAGGGTATAGGTGCCGGTGTAATTACTCGCACATGATCAATTTTGTCTCAATGCATTTGCAAGGCCTTTGGTATTAGGCCTTTCCTAAATGTAACACCTCTGCCTAACCCTTCGGGGAATACAGGCGTGATGGTATGTCATGTTATGTAATTCCTAAAACATCCAACAAATAAAATTACGTGCTTAAACAAACACCCTTTATAAATTCTACTATTACAGTCACATATCAAAGCAGTAATCCAGATTTTACGGCCACATTTTAAACCCAGGCTAAGTAAAACGTACCCTTAATTACCTTTGGAGTCATTAAATCTATTTTCGTCTTGTAGAATGAAAATGTTTATATAATTATTTTGTACCTACATTTGAAGTCTTTGAAACAGCTAAACCGATTAAAATAATTAACGAAAATGTGGAAAATAAATAAATAGTACCTACAAAGAAAGAAAGAAAATAATTATGCTTCGATCGAATTTCGGTGACGGCAGTCAACCTCAATAGAGACTAGCGAAGTACGCAAGAAATATTTATTTTTGTCAAATTGAAAAAAATGAAAATAATTTAAATTTTCTGTTGTACGAGTGTTTCCGCAAACACAGATGCACTGCCTCTTCCCTCACCCTCATATTTCTGCGGGTTGTTCGAAAGAGATACCGCGCCCCCGGAAAGCAAAGGGCACATGAAAGGAACATAGACGGGTTTTAGTCAGTAAAAGTCTGACACTCCCTCCCGCCCAGCCCAGGGCGGGGGAAGTTATTTGATGATTTCCCGTCTATAAAAAAAAACCCTCATTTTAAAAGTTAAACGTTGTGAGTTACACATTCACTTTAAATGCAAATGATTTTTTGAAATTAAAAGCTCGTGTTTTCCCGATGAAATAAATAAATTACTACAGAAATTGTTAGTAAGTCCTGCCAAAATGAACTCATTCGCGTCAAAATTGCTCCCGTTTCTTTAAATAATATTGCGTTTTTTTTTAATACTGATAGCCTAATTTTGACAGGTAACATTGATCTGTAAATTGCTGGGCAGTAATATTACACTAGAAGCTTATACCCACGACTTTGTTAAAATTCAATTTTGATTCGAAAGACCTAATATTATAAGAATGTTGGTAACAGAATCCTCGTGTACAGTATCTATTATCGGTATTAAAATTACCCCATATCCGTTTCTGTAAACCTGACAACGTATATATAATATGCAAAATTACAGTATGATCGGTTGAGTGGTTTACGCATCATAATACCTTTTGACGCGTTTACAAAGAAACAAACAAACTTCTTTCTCGCATAGTTAGGATCAGCATATTGAATTAGTTTCACATCATTAATATTATGATTAGGAGATTATGACTTGCCTAGTCCTGGCTGAATATTCTGGAAGCTCAAGAACGTTCTGGAAGAAAAAAACCGCAATATCACTAATCCCTTTGAAAGTAATAGATTATCGTGAAACGTTTGTTATATAAATATCGACATAGTTACGCCGGGAGAAATGTTAGGAATATCAGTTACACAAGGATCATTAATTTCCATTAATGATTCGGCGAAATAAGCCAGGTCTGATAGGTACTTGAATATCTTCAGTGTGTGCGTAAACGTAAACGACTATACAGTTAAGACTACAAAAGTATTACAAGAAATCTGGGTATAGAAGCAATAAAATAGTACTTATCTATACCAATGTAATAAAGCTGAGTTTTTGTTTGTTTGTTTAAACGCACTAAGCTTTGGAAGTACCAGTCGCATTGGAAATATTGTTTATGTATATGACAGCCAGATTCATGAGGCAAATTATCAGCTTTATAACATCACGCTACGACCACAAGAGTAGTGCAAAGCCCGAAGACGTAACTTAATACGGGTAAAAAAACCACGCTGTCGAAGTCATGGGCAGATCCAGAAGGATTGAAAAAAAATTGTAATATGACAGCTAGATTCATAAGCATTAAGCTATATAACATGCTTTAACCTAAGGGAGTGGAACAGAAACCAAAGATGTAACGCGAGGAAATAAACAATGCGGACGTAGTCATGGCCAGAAGATAGTTTGTACTAATACTAGCTTTTGCCCACGGCTTCGCTCGCGTTAAGAAGTATTATCTTTCATCCCCAATTTTTATCCCCTTTGGGGTGGAATTTATCAAAATCCTTTCTTAGCGGATGCCTACGTCATAACATCTACCTGCATGCCAGATGCCAGTGATAGATCACTATGTCAATCAGTCAGTCAGTCAGTCACCTTTGAGTTATATTTAGATTAGAAGATTAGATATATTTAGATTATAAATAAAACAATCCATCATCACTTGCAATTTAGATTATAAAGAGGAAATATTTGTATGTATGTTTATAACGTATAAACCTAAAGTACTGGACCGATTTCAAAAATTCTTTCCCATTAGAATGCTACACTATCCCTGAAATAAGCCACTCGGACGAAGTCGCGGATAGTTCGCTTGTATTTTATATACTCGTAGAATGAAGCTTTTAGCAAAAACAAATAGGTATCCTAATTGATTCCCCAACATAAGTGGTAGCTTAGATACACTCCGGTGAACAGCAATTGTGTCGCAATTTTTGCCTTACAATGTAGGCTACAATAATATGGGTCTTTTAGCAGAATATTCGAAGAGAATCTCTTTTGACCTTGAACAGAAAATTACCTATCACAAAAATGTCTGCGAACACTTGTATTACTTCATTCGTGACGGTTGTTGCTATGGTGATTCATAATGGTTCCGCATAATAATAATAAACTCTTGACCGAATTTATTTTGTTTTTTTATTTTTTTTTCAAGGCGACAAATCTCAACAGAGATTAGCCAAGTTCGCAGGAGGTTTATTAGTGTACAAGTGTTTGCGCAAATATAGGTGTACTATTTCATCTCTCACTTTCTTAAGTCCGATAAGACGGCAATGCGACACGACCGGGGAGAGATCGGGTGCAGGACCAATAGGTTTACGTGCTTTCCAGGCAACGAGGTGTTATAGTACCAATATCCAAACTCCGGTGTAATATACACACATATCCCACCACCACAGCCCCTTTACCATACCATCACATATCTAGCACTCCAGACGTTAAAAATGCTAGAGACTCAAGGCTACTTACCTGAGGATAGAATCCATCTTTCGTCTGGTAGTCGAACACATAGAAGAAGGTCTTCGTTGGTCTTCGCGGCCCATCTTCATCGTTTGGAGCTGGTTTTGGTCCTCCACTTAGAAGATCCCCACTTTGTACCAGTGGTGCAACGTACTGAGCATCTGATAGGGCCGCTACCGTTGCATCTCTTGTATTGATAGGGTTCTGCGAAAAATTAAGTGCATTTTACCATTTTAAAGTGGGTACTATAAGTATGTCGTGATGGTCCTGTGTCAAGTACATGCAACTCTTTCAATATTAATTTTATCTTGGACATTACTGACATCGTTGTAGGAAAATCTCATATGGGAACTTGGACATAAAATTAATATAACTCTGAAATCGCCCATCCGTCTTGAGTAAGGCTTGGTAATCAATACTTGTGCCTTCTCTATGTAAGAAGAGACCTTTATTTAACAATAAAATTGATAAAGTAGTATAATTATTATCACGATTTATCATTTTCTCAGTAGGTACACGTCTAGTAAACTTCGTTAAAAACATCAATCTGCAAATAAAACTCACACCGCTTCATCATGTCAAGGGATTATGATAAATCTATGAAATTGGCCTTGATCTTGAATACACACAATAATCGTCCGTATTCCATGTTCTATACGACTCAAAATAGCAATATAATCTTTCCGGGAATTGTTACCTCATTTAATTTTGCAAGCCCCGTCGAATATTTGAAGAAGTAATCCGAAATCAAATCTTAGGGAGATTGGGGTTCAACCGTTTGAGATTTAGCTTTAATATTCGTTTGGAATTGTTATTTGAAATCTGCAAAGTATTATTCATATTTCTGACAACTAATATCGTTAAGTAAGATATGATTGGCTTCTTTGGCATGAGTTCTAAGAAACCGTCTTCGCGTTTTCATCTTGAAATTTATGTAGCAGTTCTGTTGAAGTTTCGATAGTGACATACTGCATATTCACGATTTGGCAGCCAAATTAGATTTCTTGGGCACCAACTTTTATTTGAATTTTTGGTATTATGAAAAAAACATATTTTATATGTTAATCTTCGACATCGCTGACATCAGTGAATGAAAACATCGTGAGAAAACCTAGACTTTTATTTAATATAAGTCTGTCCGATCCGCCTGTCCGCATTCCTTGTATGCACAGAACAATAAAAACACACTTATTGTTCTGTGCTTGTATGAGAAGAGGCCTTTGCCCTGGAGTGGGAGAATAATAGGCTGGTAATGAGGAAGTAGGTCTAAAGGAGTCACATAAGGGTCTCAAGAGGTGTGACAACAATATCTCTACGTTTATAGATAAACAAACCTCTACCGTTCTTTCCCAATCCGTGTACTCGTTCACGATGGTGTAGAAGATCTCGCTCAGGTGATAAGTGTAGGAGTTTCTCACGTACGTCCTGCAAAAAATATTTTTATTTCAGTATATAAAAACGTGAAAAAGTCGAAAGGAAGGATCGTAGCCAGGGGGCGCTTTGTGCGTTCTGCCTACCCCCATGGTAAAACGGCGTGAGTTTATGTTAATAAAAATAAAACAAGAAACTAAAATTAAATGCCACTTAAATAAAATAAAGCGCAGCTTCTATTTTAACATACGAGTTTTGTATCAAATACAAAACATAAAAGTATACAAACAGCTGGTAAAACTTCTTAGGTGTTAAATATTGGAAAAGTTTGTTTAGGGTATTTGCGAGAAACGACCTAATTTTAAAAAAAATGTGAGCATCATATACATTTACAGTCAGTTTTACAGTCAGAGTCGATATTTAGGTATATGAAACAAATAAATATATGTTTAAATAATTAACTGGAACATTTTAAAATCTGGGAGATAATTCTAATAAGTTTTAAGAACGTTCGCATTATAATCTCAATCCCAATCTATCAAAAATACTTCTTTGATGTTTCTGTCTTTGAATGGTTTTTGACATAGATTTTATTGTGGCTGAAATAATATTGCGACAAGATTTTGAACCATTTAATTTACGAGACGCCTTCTGTTAACAACAGTCCTGCTACAATTAATCACGACACATCCTTAGCTTTTGTATTATAAGATGCGAACCGATATGACGCAGCATTCATACAATTCAATGCTATTTGCCGCGCGAGTGAGTTCGAACGGTACCGCGCCCGAGCATGCCGCGTGGTCAGCCGCTTTCGGTCCGTTTGCCTAAATCGCGTCAGTATTTGGCATGTGTGAATTTGTGACAGCCCGTTTTGTGGTGGTTATTGTACTAAAATTCTAGCTGTTATTCTATTCTTTAGAAATTAAATATTGTAGGCGATATTTTTGTCGGAAATGGGACACGAAAATGCCTTAATTGTTATGTAAAGGAGACATGGCAGGTAGTATTGCGTCATTAATATGCGTATAAAAGATACTGATGTAGGTAATAATGGTGTATTTAAAAATGTAATGCATAATCAACTTATTGTTTTAACACGCTTTTTTTAACAGTAAGTATGGAGTTTCTTGTCATTCTTCTCCATATGAAACTACCTTTTGGAATAAATAAATAATCATATTTAATCTAGCTGCCTAGCTTAATTCAATATTATTATTCCTTTCTTTCTTGTAAATGACATTCAAAAGTGCCTTTCAATGAACTAATTGAAATAAATGCTGTTTGTTTTCCTATGTGGCGGTTATTATACTAAAATGCAAGCTGTTAAAACGATTTTCCTATTCTTCAGAACTCAAAAATGGAGAATTATTTTTTCACTCTTCCCCAATTTTCTCACGCGAAAATGATTTTGTGAAGGAAATTGTTTCGCCCAGTTGCCTTTTGATAAAGATGAGAGCTTTAGGCGTATGCTAATCATTAGGTATGGTATTATAATATTAAAACTTTGAAATTACTTTAAGAAATAACGGAAATTTGGAGAGTGTAATTTCGTATGTAGGAGATTATTGTGTCGCAATATTAAACTTTACCAATTTAGTTAAACTAGCAACAGGCCGCGGTTTCATTTAGGTTCTTACAGATTTGTTTTGACCTATAAAAAGTATCTTATTTCATTTGGATACTGTTTAGCTTTGATAGAGAAAAGAAACACAAAAACAACGCTCCGCTTTTGAGTACTATAAAACCAGAATAAAGGAACTAATACCAATACGAAACTCATAAAAGTACCCACCTTAACATTCGATCCCTCTTATCTGGCTCAATCCCATTCTGCACATCATGAGCTGAGAATTTCCACAACGCTTCACTAGTAACAACTCCGAACAACAAATCGTATTTATTCTGGAACAATCTTCTGCCACTATCACTCCTCTTCTTATGAACGTTAAGGTTTATATTCATGTTGTTAAGAGGCCCAAAACTTGGGAAGTCTCCAGTAGAATACATAGTCAGAAAGTCTTTCGCAAAATCGGTCTTAATGACTACTCCATCTACGGATGGTCCAAAGGCAGTCAAAAAGTTAGGAGGAGATATGTCTGCGGATAGTAATTCTTCTATAGATGCTTCTCTTAGGCAGTCCACTATGATCTCGTGGTCTTTGGAGAGGTCATCAGGTACACTACAATTCATATGCTTGGCTAGTTTCAGTGAGTAGTACACAGGATCATCTACAATAGCCCAAGAGCTAAGTGCTGACCCGGATAAAAGGATCGCTCTGTGGAATAAACCTGAAAATGAAATTCCGGTTAGAAGGTACAAAAGGTATTATTTCCAAAGGTATTTGATAATGCTATATTTTCCTTTCAAGATTTGCCTCACAATGTATTGTTCATTTTTCCGACTACTCAGAATTTGGTGGATTTGTAACTCTTGGATCCCTTTCACTATTCTGAGGAGGGATCAAACCTTTTATAGAAACTATTGTTACTTGATCGGATTTATTTCCCCTTCTTTCAGAACAAGTGTTCTTATAATACTTTTACGATCTGGTTTGTGTCAGGATTAAGCCTCTGTTTAGAGAACTGTGAAAAGGGAATATTTTCTTTATTTGTTGGTTCAAGGACAAGTACCAATATGACTCTGAAATTTTTATACCCTTATGTATCTAGCTTGTTATCCTGTAACCCGGTAAGGGGTTGCTGCCGTAATTATGAGTCGGTTCCCTTTAGGCTCGCTTGCGCAAAAAAACTAATCTCTTAGTTAGCTGCTGCTATTGTTCGTTCACACGCCAAAAACCCAGTAGTTAAGGCGCCCGCATTTCATGCACAGGCTGAGGATCGCTACTGGGTACGGGTTAGTATCAATGTAACTTTCATAATGTACTTTCTAAGTTTATTTATTTTATTACTGACATGGCTGAAGCAAAGTATCGTGAGGAAACCTGGAGTATTCTGAAATTGCCAATCCGTTTTGAGCAAGCGTGATGATCAATGTTCATGATGTTTCTGTATGATAGGAGGCGATATTATTATCAGCCCAATTATATACGTTGATAAAGTGAATTATCGCAATAACGAATTGAACATAAACTTTTTCTTTACGTTTATTGAAGCCAATGAATTACAAATTACACATATCGATTCGGTAATGGAAAAAGTCCTCGTTTCGGTTGTTTTTTAATTATATTCAGATTTTTTTTCTACAAGAATAGATCCAGAGAATATTACAGTTTCCTTTAGGAAAATAAGCTTAGTTCCAATATGATTTTTCACCGACTTTACTGCCAATGAACTTTCTAGACTGATAGGAAATTCTGAATATTCATAGCTTCATTACAGCTTTCAGATTCAAAGTAGCCTTTTGTAAATTATATGATCTTATAAAATATAAGATTTTATGAGTACTTTCATCTTATTTATAGTGGAAACGTTGCTATTTTCTAACAAAATTATATAGGCTGTAATCTTTTGGACTTACGACCATCCATGAAGAGACAACATTTTGTTAATTAAATGAATCATAGTGAATCTTAGTTCTGTCCCAATACTTAAATTAATGACGTTAAAGTATTCAAAAAATATATTAACAAATATTCAAAATCATAACAATAACTTTGAAAAATAGGAGAATTTTACAAATTGGCAGAACTCACGCCGGTATAAAAAATAATACAATACAAAATCGTTAATTAAAAATAATGGTCATTTGAAAAAATAATAGGCAGTCAGGGGACACTACTGGCAGAACATCTACTGACAACTGAAATGCTGCGTCGCCAGTCTGGTGCAACACGTCACAGTAGCGTCTCGGTGACGCGGTTACATTAGCATGTCGGTGACACGATCATATGCGACCACGCGAGCCCATAAGTTTTGCCCCTACCAACAATTGCTCACAAACTCGTTTAAACCAAACAAACAAAAGCCAATCTCACCAGGCATAACAGTGGGCGATATCATGAGGAAATTGATGCAAGCGGCCCCAGAACCATGACCCATTAGCGTTATGTTGGTTGGATCGCCTCCAAACAGCGCTATGTTCTGTTGCACCCAATGTAAAGCCGCTATCTGATCCATCAAGCCATAGTTTGCGACCCTCGCCTTCAGATGCGGCGCCGGATTCGCGTTGAGAAATCCTGAAAAAATAGCAACATTTAAAGCAGCCCGTTTTTGGGAATTGCGCAAGGCAAATGGAACTGTAATTACTGTCTGTTTAAAGTTTAAAACCGCAAGTGGCAGTGTTACTCTACAGTTAAATGTAGGTTAAACAATTTCGCTACGTTCAATGTTGGTGGTACTTAATTGTGCCTATGTATGCAAGTTTGGAGTTTTGTTAATTAGCGTTTAACTGGATCTGTTTAAAGAGATTTATTGGGGTGTTTAATACCTATTTTGAAAGCAAGATTTTGATAAAAAATGAACTATTCTAATAAAAAAAGAATGTTCCAAATCTTATTATAAATTAAGGAATTCTAAGGTAACTAATAGTAAAAGAAAAAAAAAACAACTGAATTAAGAGGGTTATTTCTTATTTATTTTCTTTTCACCTCGGAAACCATTCACCTAAGTGGTGTCACCTGGTTGTTTGATACCCCATAACTGGTGTACTTTGTTCATCTTGGAGTCATCATCACCGTGATGATAAATTTTTATACGATGCGACATTTTAGATTTTAATAAATATTTTTTTTTTGGCACTGAAAACTGGCACTTGGCACTGTAACTGTGGGTGTACATTAGTACACATCTGCCTAAACCTTCGGGGAATACAGGCGTGATGGTATGTATGTATGTATGTATTTTAATCACCTACCCAAAATAATGCTAAATCTTTTACATTTTGTGTATGTACTTTTGTACTCCTATTAACCTTTTTTTCATTTAAACCTGTTTACTTGCAGTGGGTATTGTTTCATTTACTTCATCAAATGCTTGTACTTTGCTTTTTTTTAGTTGGTAAAAAAACTATTCCGTTTCATCATCTATTCTATCTAAACAACTGCGTACACGACACGTGAGTTCAATTAAATGTCGATAGCAATTTACAGTTGTTTTAATGAACAAATTCCACCACTACAAAAAATAAATATTACAACCGTACGCATTCACGGAGCGATTGCTCACAAAATACCAACAAATAAAATTTATTCCCAATATGTTTTCACATTGAACTATCCTCAAGGGGCGGGTTTAATTCAAACAGCGGGCAGCATTGAAATGAATTGAATTGGAACGAAACACGTCTGTATCTACACAGCTCACAGAAAAAGCAACAAAATAAAAAAAATAACAAATTCATTACGCATGAATGTGTTTGAAAACTTTGCTTGGAATATTTTTGAAACATTGATACCGATATAGGGTTACATTTCTAGTGTTCCGTACCCAAACAGTGCAAACGGTACCTATTACTAAGCCTTCGCTGCCCGTCCATCTGTCTGTCAGCGGGCAAGACCAGTTTTACGTAAAGACTTGAAATTTTCACAGAATGTATTTCTATTGCCGCTATAACAACAAATAATTAAAAACCAACCGCCTCGTTAGCCTAGCGGTCCTAAGTGCGACTGCTACGCTAGAGGTTTTGGGTTCGATTCCCAGGTCAAGCAAAGTGTTATTGGATTTTTCTCGGAGCTCGGAGGTAGGATTACTGCCTGGTTAATGGCAATAGGCTCGCCTCCGATTATATGGGACCTAAACGTACCGGCGAACTGTAGGTACACCTCTGCCTAACTCCTCGGGAAATACAGGCGTGATGGTATGTAATTAAAAACCAAGTCAGATTTTCTTTTTAATGTACATAATTATTGATAAATATTGTGCAGTGGTACGGAACCCATTCATGTACAAGTCTGACACGCAATTGGCCATTTTATATTTTACTCGTTTAAAAATGGAATGTTCAATAAAAAATAACATTCCAAAGCCAATGTTTGTTTGGCTTTTCAATTTGCTTCATTGATCTAGGAGTGAGTGGAAACGCGCAATGTATCAGCTGCATTCAGCGCAATTTGTTAGTCAACTGAGATGAAATGGATTACGGAACGATGCCTGATGGCAACAGCTTGGCTTTGTTTCCTATTTATGCAAACTTTCTGCAATTCTACAAAGTTTTCATTTTATAGTTTTAATAAATTAATAATCGGAATCAATTCTGACGGTTCGTTTGGTAGAATGGCTTAGCAATTCGCTGTTGCGCTGCGTGTTGTTGATTAATTATTTACTTATTTGATAAATAAAATACAGGGAACAATTTACTATTGAGAAACAGAGCGACTTCTAGTTTTCTCAATAGACATCAGCGTCTGAACTAGATAAGAAAAATATCTATATTTCAGACATCATTTCATCCTTATAATGACCATAATACAACAAGCATAGCCAAAATATAAGTTACATTAAAAAAAATTTGCTCTCTCAAACACAAAAATAATACAATTTATTTATCATACAACAAAATTACAAAACAAAAATGATTAATTTCGACCGACGGTAATCCCAAAATGTAACATCAATAATGCATCTGACCTTTCAAACAAAACCAATGAAGAGATACCACCGACCACATTCAATAAACAGTATCAACCACATACAGAAATTACTCTCTTTGTTTCTATACAATCGGAAGTTGATTGCCAATTGACACAGCAGTAACTGCATCACTGTAACTGTAAATCAGAGCGTTAAAGCTGAAAATTGAATTTGTTCGACGGTTTCAAAAATACTTTCCAAGTTAATTACGATTGGAGAATGAATGCGAGAATTAATTGATATTTTACAGAAAGTAATAAAGTAAATCATAGTATTATGTTCTTATAGGAGTTTCTGTTCGTTCTTATTCATAAAGACCTTTCTACGTTTTGAAACGAGCAACTAGTTTCAACTTTCTGACTATCTCCTTGATAATTTAAAAGTGCCTGTAACTGATGTTATTAATATAAATGCTTTGACTTAGACTTTCACTTTAAAGACATTCTAAGCAAATAGTAAGTTACTTACTACTGTTTAAAGAAAGACGTGTTTTTTCCTAGGCATTTTTTAAAGAGCCATTCCGCTACTCTTTTCCGATCCATAACAACTCCTGAAAGCCAGAATCAACAGTGGCCACCACCAGAAAAGGGCGAAGGCAATGAAACTCGATGAGCCCCGGAGAAAAATCCAACGGAAAATTTCCAAAAACAAAAATTCTAGGCTTTCGACACACCTAATTATCAATTCTAATTTACGATTTCATATAATACTCTAAAATAATTAATCTTAGTTCTAAAGTTAATCACCTCCCACATGACTGGGTGCATAACACGCATGTAGCGCTTGCCAAGAAATATTTATATAAATTGAAATTGATATTATCGTTCACTGACATTTTGCTAATTAATGGAGTACCTATAGGGACTATCTTGGGACCACTGCAACTGTTAAGAAATTTCCACTGTATTACCGTCTGAACATGTCTACGTGTATCAGGTTCCTAATTAAGCATCGTGTTCGTAATTACCCATTACTATTAATTAGCTACCTATCAGGTATAGTGTAATAAAACAGCTAATAGACTGAATTCACTAAACAAACAAAAAGATGAGTATGGAAATAAAACCTGATTATATTTGAAGAATTCTTCCAACTTCGGGCCGTTGAACTTTCAAGTATTTTGCGAAATAAGACGTCGACTTTATGACGTTCACTTAATTCACTTATTCAAATGAAGATGAATCTAAACTTTGTGTTGGATTCTTAAATTGTGCAGACTTGATTTGTTTAAGTGGTTTAAAATTTGATTGTTTTGTTTTTTGATATTGTGGACGGAAGAGAAGAAAGTGCCGCTTGGGTTTTTAAACGCGGCCCTTAATTATTACTGTTAGTTAGACCAAACCTAATAACCTAAGAATTACATAAAGCCACAAAGTTAATTAGACAATGCTTTTAATTGTGGACTGTGGTTATGTACTGTGAAAAAAGTTTTTGAAAATAATCATACAAGAATAATTTAGATACAAAAACACAAACACGAACTATTGTCTTACGTAAGGAACCTGTTGGAATTATGAACCATAGATTTAAGAGTTTAAAGTATTTTTCTTTTAATTTAAGTTGCAAGATCGATCATTGCAGCTCTCTCTATCTATATAGGTAGATGTACTCACCAAAAAGCAGAAAGATACAAAAAGATTAATAGAACTTACCAAGAACACCAAGCCTGAAGTTCAGGGTAACAACAATGAGATCAGTATAGCTAGCCAGGACTGCTCCATCGTACGGGTGACTGGAACTCGAGGAGTAGCTCTCGCCGTGGATATACACCATCACTGGTAACGCTAGCTTGGTTTCGTCCACTAAAATAAAAATGAAAGTTATTAACAATACTGCTTATAGTGAGTCGTAATGGATCGATGTCTAAGGCGCCGCGAGTACGGTTGCGGATTTGGGCAAGTACCAATGTGACTACCAATTCATATGTACTTTCTAAGTTGATTTTGGACATCTCTGATATCTGTGAGGGAATACATTGCGAGGAAACCTACATTTATAATGAATATAAGTACGATATCGTCAATAGTATTAATGAAATTGGTATGGAATGAAAGCCAAATTCTCAAACGAAATTTAATATGATGAAAAGTCTCATGATACCCAAGATTCCATCTTTTTTTTGGTGCTAATGCAGTTTGCTGAACCCAATAATAAATTCATTTACCAGATTAAAACCTGGTTTAGTTATAAAATGAGTACCACAAAGCAAGTCTCTCGATAAAAAATTAATACTAGAACAAAGCTCTTTGTAGTTACCTAATTGATTGTTTTAAATAAATATTGTTTCTTTTAACAAAGCTTGAGGTTTTCTAAAGGCCCTAATGAAGTCTGTAGTGACGTAGTCACCCTTTGTGTAGTAGTTATGAAGGGAATAATGTTAAACTTTTGTTATAATAGGTATTGTTTGGCCTAGTTTGAATTTTTGCTGTTTATCTTAGTTTGCTAGTTGATTAAAATTAATGATTGGTTTGTAGGGTTGTTTTATCTGCGTCAATTTTGATAACATTGGTCGTATTATTACTTTTTTTACTAGCTTCGACCGCGGATTAGTTTGCACCGAAGTTGATAGTGTTATGTTATCTTTCGGGAACCGTACATATATTTACCATCACGCCCGTATTCCCCGAAAGGTTAGGCAGAGGTGTACCAATGTACACCCACAGTTCGCCGGTATATTTAGGTCCCATGTAATAGGGGGCGAGCCTATTGCCATTAACCGGGCACAAATTCAAACACCGAGCCCGTACATTTACCATTTACCGTACATTTTTACCAGATAAAAAGTTTATGTGGTATTTCACACTACAATCTATCTGTGTGTCAAATTTCATATAGATCCCTTCTGCCGTTTTGGCGTTATTGAGTAACATCCACCCACACTTTCGCATTTATAAAGTACCTAGTAATATTTATACTAGTCCTGTATTGTCCCATAGCAAGATAAAGGCCTCTTCTCATGCATCGATCACCACGCTTGCTAAAGGCGACTTGGCAATTTTAGAATCGTATAACTCCAGATTTACTAATGATGTTTGTCCTTCACTAATGTAAGTGATGTTTAAGGTAAACTTAGAAAGTACATAATAATATGAATTGAAAACGTTACATTGGTACTGGCCTGGTAAAAAACGTACAAGTTTCAAAAATCAATTCAAAATTCGATTCGAACACCGAAAAGTCTTTCTCTTTGTGTTGATCTTTTCATACATTACATTTACAAAACAAAGCAATGTAAATCAAATTCTCAGTCTTCAACTAAAATGTGTAATAATAATTCTCATGTTCAAGCTTCGTGTATATTAAAAATACATCTGAAATTATTTCGCAATGTAAATAACTTATGCGTAACAACGAAATGTTTCATATAACTAAGTGTACGTAGGTATTTCCTTTTATAAACGTTACAAAGGTGACTAAAATTAGATTTAATTGTTGGATCAGCAACACCTTTGCTTACAAGTATGTTAGCGAAATCTGTTTGATATGTTAAAGCCATTTTTGCTAATTACTAGAAAATAATTTTACAAGTTAAGTTTGAATGGGAGTGGGAGTATTCAGACATTGAATACAAGACTTTGAGACTTTGATATGGGTATTTTTAAGTTCATACGTCATCAATTATATTATGTACCACTAGCTTTTGCCCGCGGTTTGAATCGCTTGATTTTTTCACACACGTTAAGTTGTGACTTAAACAACGAACACGGAAGCTACGACACACGGGAGCGGATCAGTAACTTAAGATGTGCTTAAGTTACTGCTCCGCTCCCGTATGTCGTAGTCTGATTTGATATAGCTTATACTATTCCTCATGAATCTGGCTATCATATTTAACCAGTTTTTTTTTTAATTCGATTTGTAGTTCCAGAGATCAGCGTGTTTAAAAAAGTATAAATTTTCTAATGTTTATACAATATAATGACATACTTACTTTGCAATGGAGCAAAAATGTTTAAATATAGACAATCTTCACTTTGATTCTTAAGATAGGGAATCAGTCTTTTCAAATATTCTAGTCTGCCTTTAGGCATTTTCTCTAAAATGGTCCTTTCATCATCCATGTCTGGTATCTTCTGCGGGCAAGCAGGACCTGGTCTGTCAGATACTCGCACACCATCCCATGGGGAGGGTGTGCGTGTTGGGCTGAACCTAGAACAATAACAAAAATATAGATAACATTAAGGATTTGACTGCTTTGCTAGAGGTTTTGAATTGGATTCCAAGGTCGAGCAAAAAGTGTTTTTGGAGTTTTGAACGATTTTTTTTGCAGGGAAACGACTTATTTTTGGAGTGACGAATTTAAAATTTTAAATTCATGTTTATGTCACGCGCAACGTAACCCACGCAAAACATTGTTTTTATGCATGCATGCATCAGTACAAGGGACCGTAGAATTATTAAAAGTTTAGTGAAAACAACGTGTTCTCATAAAAAGGAGAAAAAAATTATGTCGACCTTCAACATCTTCGGAACCAGATATGGTGCAAAACAATAATGGGAATTACATGTAATTTTCCGCCTCATTATATCTTATTACACCCGTTTACATCACTCATCCCACACAACACCAGACACCAGAAATTGCAAACACATGAACTGTTTTGCGTACTAGTACTATACAAACTTGGGTAGGTGTTTGATATTACAACAAACCTCAAACTAAGTAAGATATAATAAACTCTCAACTTTTGCTATTAACAAGCTTCCACAAACAAATATCTGTTGCCTACCAAAAGTTAACGAAACAATTTGTACGTATCATGAAAGTTAACAAGAAAATTCTATAACGTTTTTATCTAAGAACGTTAAAAAGTTAATATTTACCTCTGAACGCTTTTTTTCAGGTATTTAAAACTAGGTTTATTTGAAATTCGGACAAGTTGAACTTTAATAGGAACATGAAATATTGCTTCCATATTTGAAACCCCGAATAATGACTTCTGTTTCTAGTTTTTCATACTGGAAGGGTACCATGGAGACCCTATTACTAAACCTTGGCTGTAATGGGCAACAACCAAGGAAGCAGGAGATATTATAGTGCACAAGTTTGTACGCAAACACAGGTGCACACTCTCATAGTCCTATAGGACAGCAATCCGACACAACCGGGAAGAGGTAAAGTGCAAAACCAACGGCTTGACGTGCCTCTGAGGCACGGGGGCGTCACACCACCAACTTCCAAACTCTGGGCCGCTACTGGGAAATTCGTAATGGAAAAAGTCTATAACACTTTTTGGTCAACCTGGGAATCGAACTCATTATCCCAGGCTCAACAGTTGCGCTTGTGACCATGACACCAACGGGGCAATTACGCGTGATGTATATGAATATTGACTAGTACCTGTCCTACATGATGGATTTTATGGCACCAATTTTACAGTGCAATTTGTAACTATCTTTGATCTTTTCACAAAAAAAGCTTCCGAACCCATTGTTTACCCAATAAAGACTCATCTTCAAGCGAGCATAAAATTAAATACTTAAAAAAAAGGTCTAAAAATATCTCACCTGTTGGATCCGACCGGCGGCGTAGCGTACGGTACGCCCAAAAACACCTCAAGCGGACTCAAATATCTGTGTTCATCCATAGCAAGAACTATCCCCTGTAATTTTCCATACTTAGTCTGCACTATCCTACTACTTATCTTAAACTTAACATTAGATTTAGGGATAGGATTAGAAGGATTCAGATAGAACTTTTTATAGTCTTCGTAATTACTGTAAGCGTTGTTCTCGGTATTGTAAAACTTAGTATTCAAATGTAGAAAATTTTCACTATTGTAATAGGGGTTAGTATCGAAATTGACATCTGCATGTGACGGGTCATGATCTTCATAATTATCATCGGGAGCATCATTCTGTTTCTTGTCGAAGTATTTTACACCTTTTTCATTGAAATGCCTGTTCATATTTGTAGTGTTAGAATTAACAGTGTCTACTGAGAGACATGTTACGACAAGGATGAAGTAAATGTTGAAGAAGACTAATTGTTGGGCGGGGTATTTGATGTGTGCACATAACGGGACATGGCTGTACATGCTCGAACCACAGTGACTAGTCCTCGCGCTATTGCGTTTGTTTAACATATTTCGTCATGTTATCATGTTGATTCGGTTGAAGTCACGATCAACTGTTTTTCGCTCTCCAGCTGTTGTGACATCTGTAACAAAGAGATAGAAACCTTTAGTGTTATATCTAAGTTTATTAAAACAGATAACTTCTGCCTGTGGATAAAGTCGCGGGCAGAAACACTAGTTTCTGCCCGCGACTTTATCCACAGGCAGAAGTTATCTGTTTTATATACAGTTGTAGTATGTTTTATAAACACTAGTTTTATATACAGGGTAAGATATGTACGCCTTTGGTAACTGCTCCAATCCCGTCTGTCGTAGCGTTATTTTATATAGCCTCTTACACTAACAAATAACGTGTTTTTTTATGGTTGAAGTATTTTCAAAAACGGTTCAGTAGATCCGGAGATTACCCCCTACAACCTCACAAACTTTACCTCTTTATAATATTAGTATAGATATATAAGAAGGTACATCTCTATATTGTCTGGAATCTGGCTGGTTTAACCATGTTCAACCTTATTTTAACAGTCAATTACTGCACTACTACCCTATTCAAAATATAGAACGATCTCATCGTGTTATTTTGGACCGTGTTTGAACCTCGACCGTCAGTTGGTGTAGTTGACAAGCGATATTACTTATTTTATACCTCGACAGTAGTAAACAGACGAACAGTTCGATTGCAGAGCCCCTGATCAGACTTTGTCCCATAAATGCTTGAGTGTCCCAATTGATCGTTCATCTATCCTTGAAGACTGGTGCCACGCCTCTGAAGCGGCAATAAACGTGGTAATCCAAATAGTTTACATGATTGTAGACTAGGTTTTGCCTGCGACTTCGTACGCGTCAATTTTGGTTATCGCGTATGCAGACAAAGTTACGGAATAACATCTTTTCTTGGGGTTTAAATATTGACCACATACCAAATTTCATCAAAATCGGTTCAGTTTATTAGTCGTGAAAACGTAAAAGACAGGCAGAGTTACTTTCTCCGGGGCTGCGGGTTGTTCGCCGGGGCTGCGGGTTGTTCGAAAGAGATACCGCGCCCCCGGAACGCAAAGGGCACACGAAGGAACATAGATGGTTTTTAGTCAGTAAAAGTCTGACACTCCCTCCCGCCCCGCCCAGGACGGGAGGGGTCATTTGATGATTTTACCATCTCTAAAAAAAAAAAAAAAAAGAGTTACTTTCTCATGTTTAATATTAGTATGTATAGATGTATCTTCGATTCGAAAAGAAAATTCATTCAATTCATTTTATGCAAACGGCTTTCTCAAAGCCAAATTGCCATGAAAAGAATAAAATATTATTTTATACTTCAATTCTAAAATGCTAAATATAATATTTAAAGTTCCACAAACGAGCAGTAGCCTTTTATGAACGTAGTAAAGTTTTATTTTATTACCGCGAGTTTTTTGGGTAAAATTTATTTCGATGGAGTTCTCTCATTGCCCACTCGCGGCCTTTTCGCTTAAATGAAAACAGCTAGCAACAATTTACTCGACTTTTGGTGGTAAAACGACCCTGCTTGTCTTGGAATGACATTTGTGGCGTTAAATGACCTAAATGGCAGGAGAAGGTAAATTGAAGGTAATTTTAAGAAATCTTGGGCAAAAAGTTTGTAATTTTGTTAGTTAGCTGTTACAATACATGATATAATATTCGTATGACACCACAAGATAAAAGATGCTTTTACTCAACGTACATAAACAATTAGCATGACTTCATCCGCGTGGTTTTTTTCGCCCACGTTATGTAACGTTTTTTTAGCTCCGCTCCTGTGTGTCGAAGCGTAATGTTATATTATGTAAAATCATTGGACCTGCTCCTGATTTTACCACCGTAGCTTCGGATTGCCGTCCCGTCAGACCATATGAGCGAGCGCGGACTATGAGGAGGAGGGAAGAGGGAGTGCACCTGTGTTTGTGCACACACTTGTGCACTACAAAGTTTCGTGTGCACATTGTAGTTTCCACCAAGATTGGCCGTCAACCAAAATAAGGTACCTACTCTCTAAATCATCAGTAACATTGCCGTCATGATTATTGTGATACACATCTAAATAGCGGTAGATATAAAACATTTTACGATGCTCAAACGCTAGATCTGGCCGCGGTTTCGTACAATTTAACTCAAATTCGATACCGAAATCAATTTATTTGAGATCCGAACTTGCGAGCGGGTATTTTGGCTGGATACTCCATTGATAGCCATGCGGTTAGAGCGATCACCGGCCTATTGTGGGCCAACAATGTACACGGCCAAATTGCCTAGCGATTCATTAAATTGGAATTTGCTTTTGACAAGAAAATGTTTTTATTTTATTACTAGCTTGAGACTTCTTCTGTGTAGACTTCGGAATTGAGACAAGAGCCTATATTATAAGACATGAACAAAAACTGCCTCGTTGGCCTAGTGGTCCTAAGCGCGACTGCTACGCTAGAGGTCTTGGGTTCGATTCCCAGGTCGAGCAAGAAGTGTTATTGGGTTTTTCTATGAAATTCTCAGTAGCAGCTCGGAGTTTGGAATTGTGCCCGGTTAATGGCAATAGGCTCGCCCCCTATTACATGGGACCTAGATATCTGCGAACTGTGGGTGTACATTGGTACACCTCTGCCTAACCCTTCGGGGAATACAGGCGTGATGGTATATTTATATTTTATTTATTTATGAACAAAAAAGTCTACCAATTATTTTCTTCAACATTGGTTGTCGCTGAAATGAGATCGCGACCAGATTTAATTAATAGGCTCTTCAGGCCTTAGTCAGGACTATGATGTATGTTTACTATAGCATCTTAAAAACTATGATTACACACACAGTAACAACTAAACAGCCTCGTCCTCGAAATTGTCTCACCTCAAAATAATGTAAGAAAATGAGCCAACCAACAATCAAATCAATTAATTACATGAAACTAATTAGGTATTCCAAATAATATGTTAAGTACATAAATATCTATCAATAACAATACAATATTCATGCGAAACTCAAGAATTTTAAAACAAATTACTGTTAAGTTAAAACTCCAAAATCCAAATATACATGAAACTATGACGTGTGTTTGTTAGTTTTAGTACAACTAAACCACATTATGTCGAAAACTAGTTCAGTCATGGGATTGTTAGTAATTATGCAGTAAATTTCATTACTTACTGATAATAATTTTAATCTGAAATAATAACGCGCTGCGTTGGGTTTTACAAAATCTGATAAATTACGCTTGAACCTCCATATATTATTTATTACGTTTATTTGACTGCTCTGTTCGTCACGTGGTCGCAAGCGCGACTATTGAGCTTGGGAACGTGAATTCAATATCCTGGCTGGGCAAAAAAAAGTGTTATTGAGTTATTCCATTTGGAAATTCTTAGTAGCAGCCCGACATTTGGAAGTTGGTGATGTAACACCCCGGTGCATCAGAAAGCACGTAAAGTCGTTAGTCCTGCGCCTAATCACTCCCCAATCCTGTCGAATTGCCACCCCATCGGACTATGACAATGATGGAAAAGGGAGTGCACCTGTGTTGACGCACACATTTGTACACAGTAATATAATATCTCACTTAATTGACTAGAACCGCCTCGTTAGCCTAGTGGTCTTAAGCGCGACTGCTACGCTAGAGGTCTTGGGTTCGATTCCCCCAGGTCGATTTAGAGTTATTGGATTTTTATGAAATTCTCAGTAGCAGCTCGGTGTTAGGATTTGTGGCCAGTTAATGGCCCCACGCTCGACTCCTATTACATGGGATCTAAACATATTGGCGAACTGTGAGTGGACATTGGTACACCTCTGCCTATTCCTTCGGGGAACTACACAGGCGTGATGGTATATTTGTAATTGACTAGATAGACATTGGCCGCCGTAACCGAAATACGGTTGAGAGGATATTTTTATTCCCATTATAAACCTCACGATTTTAATATGCACTTAAAACATATGAAATCTGATAAAATATTGCAGTAATATGAGATACTTAATTTGGCCACCCAATGTTGTTATTTAATTTACGTAATACGGAAATGACGATGGTATAGTATTGTCAGTATATTATTTTATTTCCCTTTTTGCATAATGTTATTTTGTTCGCGATTGTACGCGATGCATGTTAATGCTTTGAGTGTTTTTAGTGAGGCTGTTACTGAGGTTTTGTGTTACTGGTGTTTTAATGTTTTATTTTTTGTTCATATGGGTGTGTTAAAAGATATATCATATAGCCGTTAATTATGCATACTGACTATCAAATTTAGTAACGTTTAACAAAAATTATTGGTGGGAAACGAATTGGGACAAGCGTTTCGGTCGTGATTATATTAAAAGTTTATAAAGCACATTTAAAACTGGCTTTCGTGAAAAAATCGTAAAAATAGTTAGAACCTTCAGTATCCTTATTTCCGTAACTTTATAGTTCAAAATTCAAGAAACAAAAACATCGAGATAATTAGTTGAATGTGAAATTTTCGGGTTTGCTATCTGTATTTAAGGCCCACTTTCACTATACATCACTAAACATATTTAGCGCTAAATGTGTTTAAATTTTCAGTCTGTCACTGTCACATTAATTGTAGAAGGTACTAAGGCACTACACACAGTACACACACACTGTGGTATACAGTTATACAACTTTGGTGAAAGTAGCCCTTAGTATTCGTTATAAAAGTCATTTAATCTCCACTGACTAAACGCAGTCGGTACTATTTGCTATAACAGTCACTAATCCCTTACACTTTCTGCTCACCTGGTACTTTATACTTACTGAAAAGAACTAAAACTTAAATTCCAAAAAGCACTTTGAAATTTTAATAATTAAAAAGACAGTCCCCCAAAACTTCACCCTTCACCATTACCTACTATTAAAGCCGAGCAGAAGAAGCTTACCAACTTCAGGCAAAACCATGTTAAGTAACAAGTTTATAACTTCCCCATTGACGCATTGTGTCTCGCCTACCGGCCCCTATTGTTTCGATGTTATAACCACAACTAAGTTCTTGCTTAACTTTACATTTCACGAACAGTACTTAGGTACTGTTAACAGAATACAAGTGGTACGGCTTATATAATACCAAGAACGTGTCAGGAAAGAAAATATTCGTTGATAAATAATCCTAGACTCAAAAAAAAAAAACACTGAGATATTTAATATGAGGTCACAAATATTTTTGAAAATAAAGTAAATACCCGTTATAGATCTAAGATCTCTACCGCAGCTAATAAAAACGCTGATGATAACCTTGAAACGGCTGTACCGATTTTTACAAAATATTTCTAATAACCATTGCTAGGAAACCTGCTTAGAAATAAAAAATACGCATACTAATGTGTTCACCCGTTTAAGAGCTACGTCAAACTTATAACACCCCTCTTTTTGAGTCTGGTGTTAAAAATATATGACTTTATTTGCCCACTGGGCCGTTTCGTCGCGAGTGTTGCATGGAGCGCCTACAATTGTCGGTTGATTCGCTTTTGATACGTTACAGTGGGTATAGAAAGTCTGAGACATGTTTCTTATGGGTATGGTACGGTAAAGTGGGCAGATTATTGGAGACCTTCTGCCGTGCCGGCAAACAAACTTTACTTCTTTATAATATTAGTACGTGCCCTCTGTGTACTTAAAAGTAGCAATGAGTGAGCTCAAATATTATGTTAAAATAAAATTTACGCAGAGTAAAACAGAACGGGACAAGGCCAGGAATCTAACGATTTAAATCTTTGATTACTATGATTTCATTATGCTTAGCTCTTAGTACATCTATAATTTATATTGAAGTACCTATATTCAGTGTGTACCTATATACCTTTGAGATAGGCAAAGGAAACCATCAATATTTAAACGATAATGTTAAGTTATCTTAGAGGCAATTTAGACATATTAATTTTAGTAAGCAATGAGAGTGTGCACAGGTAATTCTGACATCACTATGTATATTATGTCGTGTGACAAACAAAAAAGAAATGAACATTACTTTACGTCCTTTAAAAACAACTAAATATAGAGGGGCAATCACAAGGCAAAGGCCTTGTCTCGTACAGGAAAGACACGAGCATTGATCACCACGCTTGCTCAAGGTGAATTTTTAACACAAATCTAAGCATACAGCATACAAGCATAGCGTCGCTTTCTATTAGTGAAACAATTTAAGTTAAAATAAACATCTTACGGACACCAAACATAAAGAACATGCTCTCATAAACATTTTCACCTGACACACATAGCCCATAACCCCCCCCCCCCCCCTTACATCCTTTCCAAAGACTTCCCCTTTTAAAAACTACACCATTCTTATAGGCATGAATATTTTCCTTCCACAGAACAATTCTGCGAATGTATTCACATAAATCACATAGTTTTTGAAATATGAACGGACAGACATAGATATCTTCTTACAGTCAACTGTTTGGAACTAAGTAAATGGTCTAAGATCCTATAGCAGCCAGACCCACGTCAATTAAGCATCTCATTGTGGCATAATTATTTGGATTTTGAGAATAGATAATGGAATGTGTATGTATACCTAATAAGTTTCAATGATTTTTTTTAAGGATGGAGTGTCAGACTTTTTCTGAAAAAAACCCCAGGGCCGCGGTCACTCTTTCGAACAAAGTCCGTGATACTGGCAGAGCTTCAGTGTTGGGGTTTTTCTAGGATTCCGTAGGTACCCAAAGAATAAAACGCGACCCTATTACTGAGACTTCGCTGTCTGTCTGTCTGTCTGTCTATTCGTCCGTCTGCCACCAGGCTGTATCTCATCAACCGTGATAGTTAAACAGCTGAAAAATTACACTTTAAAATTTAAAAAATATAGGCGATTAATTAGGGCTGAGTAAGTAGAAGATGACCCCACCTATCCACCTTTTTTATATGTTCAACGTTCTGCCAAACACCCTGTACATCATTACTTAGCAAGTACGCAAACCATCTGAACTACATAAATATATCACTATCTATTCCCATTTCAGACCTACTAAGATGACGTAGGTCTGACGACTCTAGGATCTCGGATCAAAAGCGAGGTTTATTCTTATTGTCCAAGTTGGGTTATTAGTAAAGCGGCTTCGAGGTGTCAGGGTCTGTTTAGTAGAACGTGGGTTTAAGCCTGATTAATAACATACTCTAGTTGAAGACTAAGCTTGTAATTCGGGAACAACTACTGGGTAACAACTGTAGGAATTTAAAATGTACAAGTACTTTTTTAAATTCGAAATTTAGCCTTATTTATATCAAAACAAAGAACGAGGTAACTGTATATATATATTTTTCATCTTTGTTACCTTAAAACATCATTTATGAACCGATTGGAAAAATCTTTTATTTTTTATCAGCAGTCGACCTCGCTCCCGGCGCTTTTCTATTGTTTTTCGCCAGAATCCTTTGCGAGCTAACGCAGAATAACCCGCAAAAGTAGAGGACACACATACAAATATCCATTTTTATTTATACACGATGATTGTTTATTTGAACAATTCGTTAAGAAAGAGGATAATCCAGTCGTTGGAGAGCATACAATCCGAATAAACAATGGCCGTCGAACATTTTCCCTTTCCTTTTAAATCTACGTGTTCAGAAATGTACAAGATTTGCGTCCACAGTTAAATGTTTCTTATAATCGAAAGTTTTTGCTTGAAAGACTGAAAAATATCAAAAATCTTAATGCTCTTAACCAACCTGGTACAGACCTTAAGTTTTCAAAGTCAAAATTGCAGTACGTTACCTCTATTTTATCTCCTTTCAATGTAAACATCGAATAACCAATCACTTTGTGGAATTTGTCTAAAAAAGTAACAATACTTCTATGTATTATCCCAGTGGGAAATGCAGTACATTATTAACGACTTAAGTGCCTTCCAAACCTTTACTTGTTATCGTAGGACATTCATAAAAAATAAGAATAGCTCCCTTGCGAATATTCTCGTCTTGAAAATTTTCTCAACCGCAAGATCTTTTGCCATTATAATTACAAAAAACCCCAGCATAAATCTTATCTTATTTCTACAAAACTTTTTGGTTTAAAAGCAACAAACAACCACCCTGCTATTAGCATTTATAAAACAACCCGCCAACAACCCCTTTTAATGTTGCCAGAGGAAAAAATTCAAAACATGTTTATTACGTGAAACAACCGGTCATTTCCCGTTTCGCCCCGCTAAAATGTAACCTAGAATAGGATTGGGCGTAATAATTCAAAGTAATATATACGCCGACGCGAAAAAAAGAATCGACGAAAATCCTTCCCTGCCATTTACCCTCACCATTGAGCGGTACAAAACAATACAACGAAACCATTCCCAAAACAGGCTATTACAATGCTGCTTTTGTTTACAGAAGACGTATCAAGGGAAAAAGAAAACGTTCGATGGACATCGTTTATTCGGATTGTGTCCTCTCACTTTCGCAAATGTGACCATTGGACCCCTGCGATGGTAGGGGCCGAAGTAAAGCCATGATTTTGTCGGAAGCGATGCGTTTCACTTGAACAAAAAATAGGGGAATATTTTCTGGGAGGTTTTGAATCGACTTACTCTGTTTTATTTGTTGGCATTACCATGTTTAATACTGTGATCAATCTGGATAACCATTCAGATTGTCACAGTGGCTACCACAGTTCGTAAATAGTAGATGTGGCATCAGACGGCATATCATGAGTGCGACGAGTGAACGTAAAGTAAACACGATCGATTTAAAAAAAAAAATGGACATTCATGTGGGATGCCTCTGTCCAGCAGTGACTGTGGACGTCCTGCGGCTGATAAGATAATGATGTTAATGAATGGATTTATACTAATTTCACACAAAATATTTATTTATTTTAAAGGCATATTATTCATAACATTGGACGTACGTACGTACGAGTAGTTATTGTGTTGGTCGTGTAAAATGAAACTAAAATGCTATAAGTTAGTCGTCGAAAAAATTAAGCATTTTCAAAAAGTTGGATAAGATTTTTATAAATAAAATGTAATAAGGAAAATACTTGCAGAAACCGAGATATGAGGCTAAACATAATTGGAATTTAACTGCTATGATATCAAGATAACAGCTTCTGCGCAAATAAAAAGTAAAATCACTCCCAAAACCGACATTCACGTGGACAAATTCACGGGCATATACCAGTTTTATCTAAAATAAACTGCAAGTAGACTAGGCTAGATCTTTATCTCGTAAATGACGTTTAAAAGTGCCTTTTCATAGTCTAATTAAAGTAAATTATTTAACTTTGGAATCAAATTCGCACATCGACGTGCGTTCAAGCTAGACCCTTTGTTTAAGGTGGTCTTAATGGCAGAAAATGGTTCGGTGATCAAGCTTACTAAGACTCAAATGCCTGCAAGCCAAGTGGACTACAGTCGGTACCTCTAATGTTGATAAAATGATTACGGTTTGAAATTAACGGGCTATTTCTAGCTATGCCACAACATTTACCTGCCCCTAGGTGAAATTACTTGAGATGAGCGTCAGGTGAGCTGTCATCCGTCATTCATAATGTTAGGTCCTGACAGTTTTCCTCAAGCTCACTTCATTCAAATTCAGTTAGGGAGATTTTTACGGAATAGATAGGTTGATCTCTTGTCATATTCCTAGAATAGATATCGACTTACAAGTTTCGAGGGTAATAAATACATCATAGTTATCATAATCCTATATATTTTCGACTAGTTTATGCCCGCGATATCTTCCGCGTGAATTTCGTTGTCAGTGAAGGTTGATCCCTCACTCTTTTTCTAAAATTAAATTAGCGTAAGTTACTACTTAACATAATTAAGCTATCTGCCTAAACCGATCCAGCCGCCATAAATATTTTAAAATTGTATTTTTATTATATTTAAGTATACCGTGAAAACATGTACACGTAGTACAAAACTACATAATAATGTTGACATTACAAACTGACACTTCAATTTTATATAATCAGTTGTTTAGTTAAAACCGATTAAAATGGCATTGTATTACATTCAGTTATCATAAAACTAAACCTTAGTATAATGCTACTGTGTTATATAATGCTGTGTTTACATTTAATATTGACTTTATCTCATCTTATTTTGACAAACGAGTATTATCTTGTTAAGGACGACATTTTATGTGTAAACCTACAAAACAAATATTTGCTCTAGAATAGTCTAGATCTAATCTAAGACTGAGCAAACATCCCCAGAATATACCGTCACATAACATATGAGGTTTACGTGTAATTCTGTGCGGAATTAACTAAGATTAGGCCGGTATTAGGCTATTTGCCCAATAAACTCATTTGCCAGACTCAAAGGACCCGTAATAATATTTGGTAAAGCAATTAGGACCATTTTCCGGATATAGGAAATTATGTATTTTATCTAAGGTTGCTTGTAAGTGTTCAGTTGGTTTATACCAAGGGCCATAATCTTGGCAAACTGAAAAGGATATTTTAGGATCATGTGTAAAGGTTAATGGATACTAAGTTATAATAACACTAAGATACGGTCTTTTTTCGAGCGCTCTTGAAGGTCGTAGTTCACACGCGGTGTAAATTCCGCCCAACCATCTTTGACTTAACTTTATAAAATTAGATCCTACTCCAGTATGAATAAAAGTATTTTTACATTTTCTAACACAAGTGGGAACTTAAACTTTAAATTAAAAGATCTTTACAGCGCTTACAAAAGATTTCCTCTCCATTGTTGTGCTCGCTTATTAAGTTGCTTTCAGATTGCCACAATTTATGGAAAGGCAGAACTTTATCATCTTCATAAAAACATTCCATTAGTGTCAACCGGGTAGGAGGGCGTAATGTCAAATTAGTGTCGGACCTCCGTCGACGTCTATTTTAGACGAATTTTGCAGACGTAAAGTTGGGACGGAAATATCACATTTTGAAACTTTTATGATGCTCTGCATGTGTGATGGCGTCGAGGTAAATTATTTTGGCGGGATGAAATTTATTTTTGGAGTATTTTGTGCTTTGGTTTGAAAATGAGATTCATATAGTAGCTTAAGGAGGTAAATAATACGAGTACTAGGGAAAACTGCCAAAGAGGTAACAATCATTATTTTAAGAGACAACAAATATCTGAAGAAAAATTCGAACCCTAAAACTTAATAATAATACCAGCCTATTACTGTCCCACTGCAGGGCAAACATTTGGATGGGCTACATATGATTTAGTAAAAGTCACATTGGTAGTAGCCCGTGCCCGGTTGCGAACCCATATTCTCGTCCATGCGAGGCGGGCGCCTTAACCACGAAGCCATCACGAGATTTGGCTACGGCATTATTTTTATCTTAAAACTTATTGAATAAAGAATGAATTGCAAAAGAACAAGGTCGTGTATGTCGTTGACTAAATATGTTGACATCAGCTGTAGGTACCTACACAAAAGCTGAAGTAGCATTTAACATATAAATAGAACATACGTATCTAAAATGTAGTTTACACATCCTAATCAGATGCGATCAAAATGCTAAGGAAAGCATTCTTGTCACGCGACTCGACCTTTTGCGACGCGGGACGAATTCCATTTCAAAAGTGTCGATTCAAATCGAACCTTAACAAACAAAAGTAGGGTCTAAAGTTGAACACTTCCACAAGGTCCAGAAAAAGGGGATGTTAAAACGATGTCAAAGGTACAGAAATTGAAGATGAGCATGTTGGAATGGTCCCCTAGAGGGTTTCCATCAGACTTTACATAATTATGAAACTTGATTTACTTCCTAGAGAACTTACTCTGGTTGAAATTAGGGTAACGTTTCTTGAAAGGCAAATGGCACAGATTACAAGTGCTCGGAGCAATTTCGAAAAAAAAGACTTGAATCTTTGGACGAATTCAATCTTTTCTGTTTGGTCCCCAAATTATCGGGGAAACCAAACCATTACTTCGGGTGTTCCTCTAGCCACAGTGTTTTTATACCGCGGATTTTTTCACCACGTTTTTCCTTAACCCCGATTTTGATGAAAGTACCTACGCAAAGCATCCCAATATTTTGCGTGTAATAAATTGGTAAAACTTGAAGAATTTTGTTTTTGTCTTTGCAGGGCAAACAAGCCACTGACGCCCGCCTGATGTTACGGGTCACCGCTGCCGCCTACAGACATCTGCAATACCAGAAGCCTTGTAAATACGTTGCCATTCTAGAGACAAAGGTGAAATATCTCATGTGCCTGTAATTACACCGGCATTAATACCTTTCGAACCTGAACACAGCAACACTGCTTTACGGTAAAATAGGTATGGTTTTTCACCACGTATTTCTTTAACCCAATTTGGATAAAGGTACCCACATAAAGCATGCCAATATTTTGCATATTGTGATTAATTGAAAACATTATGAAGAATTCAAAGGAACATTACGCAAATGCTTTCAACACTCTCAATTTTAATTCGGATATTATTCACTCTATCAACCTGAGCATACATTCTTACAAATCCTTAACTTTGCAGAGCAATTTGGCGTCGATTCCGGTCGCGTCTAGCAATCCCACTGCTGAATAACTAATGTTGGCCGCGGCGTTTAGGGACCTAACCTAACCTGTTGGTGGCTTGAAAGTTTTATGTTTAGTTTATTGTACAATTGGATTTACACCTCTTACATTTACATATCATCTATCATAGTTACTTTATACTGTTTAGTCAAACCCAATATAACTAGCTGTACCCGCGACTTCGCTCACGTCGACCTAAGTGTTACTTAACTAATTAAGTATTGAATACTATAATATCATCGTAATCTAAAAAAAAATCGTAATCTAAAGTAAAAGAGATCAAATGGTTGCTAGAGTGACTGGTAATAGTAACGACTGCGGGTTTTAAGAGTTCGTCTGTAGACGCCCGGAGTCTAGATTTCTGCTCGGTTGGTAATGTGCTTGCGCTATAACTGGGACTAATACATATCTGGCGAAAGGAGGCTATATGATATGGCTTTACTATCCCTTTCGAAAATTAATATACCTACTAATGCGTAATAGATTTTTTGATTGCTTGTTTAAACGTGCTAATCTCTGAAACTAACTGTCGAATTGGAAAATCCTAAATCCAGATTCATAAGTAATAGTATAGGGCTATAGGCTATATATCATGACGCTATGCACGGGAGCAGAGCAGTAACCAAAGGCGTAACTTAAAGCGGGTGAAATAACTACGCGAATATCTTCCTCTGAGTCATTTGTCAGTATCTAAGTGACTAGCTTCTATATAAACAAGGTTTCAATATTTTTCCCACAAGTCTGAATAATATAAAGCTTCTGAAACACAAACGCAAAACAATAGATTATACCGTTGTTTTTGTGTATGTACAAGAATATTAGTATAATCCTTCACCCTTATCCGAAAAAATACGACACAACTAAAGTGAAAAATGGGCGAGTAACGCCTGAATTCTCAGTGTACACGTCTGTCAACGCGAACGTGATTGAGTTAAAGAAATCTTTGCACGATTCGTAACTTTCATCATAACTCATGGCATTATGTTTATAATTCATATAAATCACGATAAAGCCGAGTTATGAGAAATAATATGACACATATTATTAATTATTTATATTTAATCTTTAGCTTTAATCAAGTAATTTCTTCTGTATCGTTTACAAGTGTAATAAACTGACATACACAAACAGTCAGACCCGAAAAAACTACCTGAAAGCCATTCAAATATTTGTTTGTTTGATTTTCCGTGTGGGAATAGAACCCGTGGCATTCTCTGCAGCAGCCAATTGCTCAGTCACTGCGCCAACTATGTTTACATTGATTGTTTGTTGAACTCCTGTTAAAAGTTGCTCTTCAATAGTTTAAGTCAATGCAGCGTTTTTTGCACCATTAACACTGTTGATATTCGATCCTTCAGTTAATATTTACAAAATATTAATATTAAATAATCTTGCTTTTCTTTGAATCAAAAACGTGAAGCCTCATAATTTAAATTTCTCTTGTCCAAATTGCCACTCAATCGGAAGCTTCCAGTTATTCGTAATTAAGTACAAAATACGATACGAAATTTATTAATTGTGGCTGAATTTGGTCGATTGCCAAAAATTTTATATTGGGTTCAAGCCAGCATTGGGAGTTACAATCATTGCTTCCGTCGTAATAGCTGTGCTGTTTCAAATTTCGCGTTTCGATCCCTATGGTTAGAATTTGGGATTCCTATTCATTCTCGAACAGTATTCGGGGGCCTTTACCATGCAAGCTCGTGTTTGAATATCTGTTTTCAAGAAATTCGAGCTTTCAAATATTCCGTTCGAATTTCTAAATTCAATTCATTCAAACCACATCTATAGATCTTGAATGCGGTTCTAAAAGTCCTTTCATATCAACATTTGACTAACTAAATATTTCTGGTGAATATACGTAATTTTTAGGTTTCATTTTCCACTCAAAGAGCTCTTATGCCGTCTCGATGAGTAGCTCTGAATATTCGAGGGAACATAAATCAATATCGTGCAGTATTTTAAGTTGAAATAATAAATGTTATTTGCAGCAGTCCCGCTGTTTGTGCTTCAAAAGTCTTGCTAGAAGCAAACGCTTTTGATTCGGTTACCGTTCTGCAAAATGTTTTGGCAGTGAAGTAAATAAGTCGTGTTGATGTTTCGTTGAAACTGGTTTTTAATGGTCCATTTCTGCGTTCGAATTTAGCACCTAATGCAATGTTACAGAGATGAATTTACTACGACGAGGTTTACTGCTTAACGGTGATGTGCCAAGATGGAAAACATCAATTTTTTTCATACAATTTGAGCCACTGAATAAAACTTCCAGTTTAAAATTTAATAAGACTAGATATTGTCGTTCTTATGAATGAAGAAATACGTATAACGAAAGATTACAAAATTAGCAACGCTCTAAAAATTTCAACATCTCTAATTAAATTACATAACCAAGAGAAAACAAAGAAAACCGTCTAAGTGTAATAATTGAGCACAGTCGCAATTTCAAAGCCATATTACTGCACCACATGGCGCCAAATAGTGTTAACGCACTCACATTAATTAATGTTGGAAGTTTCTAGAAAATTCTAAGAATTTCGCGGAGGGAAACGGGCGTGCAGGGTGACTTACGCTCGTACTTTGATTAATGTGAAACTCGCGACATACAATTTGTAAATTTCTCACTTCAAGAAGTTGTATGCTTGTAATTAATAATGTTCCTTAGTGTGTATGTATGTGACTGTGTACTTTTTACCTAGAATGTTATGACCACAGGGTTTGTCAGAATTTGTTCGAAAAAGTCACCGCGGTCCTAGAACACAACGGGCAGTAACACAGATGGGTTTTAGTCAGTAAGAGTCTGACACTCCCTTCCCCTCCGCCTAGGGCGAAAGAAGTGGTTTGATGATTTCCCCTTATTATATCCAAGCAAATACTTATTGGATTTATATAACCACGTTGTCAAATTTGATTAACTTTAATTGGTTTATCCGTAGTAAATTAACAAAAATAAATAGAGTATTTTAAATTGCAGCTTTAGTTGTAGTAGAGCTCCTTATGACGGAGCTCGTCCGGGGAAGTGCTAGCACCATACATAGTTCTGCCGCAAAACAGCGTTCATATTTTCCTGTTTAAAGGATATGAGTGCCGGTGTAATCACAGGCAACGCATTGGCAATGCCTACACTACCTACTTTAACATCAGGTTGGCTGTCGGCGTGCTTGCCATCCAATAATATAAAAATAAAACAAGCTAAATTGAAGCTCACTTCACATTTATCCAATAGCGGGATTCGCTTTCCAACCAAACAAAAGCCGATCGAATTTTGGAATTTTATACAAAGACCGTGCCAATTAACCTCGATATCCCAATTACTAGGAAATATCAACATCGTAAAGGTTGTCGAAACCGATTGACAGGCTTTTGGCCTTTCGACTACCCGTATTACTGTATGTGTGCCAGGACCCAGCTTGTTTTGAATGGTCCTTCGAAATCCGCGTGTAAAATATTTGACCCAATTTATGTACTGGCTGTAGAATGGCAGCTAGATGCGTCATGTTCGTGAACGTGCTAGTTTCTAGCAGCTAATTGCTATAGTTAAGAGGTGACCAATCCCAACTGACGGTAATTTCAACCGAATTACACCTTCCTTCCTTCCTTTTTTAAATTATTTTATAACGATTTTTACCTACATTGTTTTCAGGTTGAGAAGCAACAAGAATATTGTAAACAGGATTGTGTTAAAACTGGAAACGGACAAGAATGTCCGTGAAGTTTCTTGTTCGTTCTTCTTCATAGAGGCCTATCTACTTTTCGGGACGAGCAACTAGCTTTAAGATTCTAACTAACTGACTAAACAAATGGGGCGGACTGTTTTCAGAGACTGAACGGTTCATAATCGCAATAGGGGACCAAACCATTGAGACCAAAAACTGATTGCTCAATAATTCAAAGATTAAAATAAATGCTTTGACTTTGAAGCCATAAAGCTACAAGCTCGTTTAAGAAAAGTTTAATCCTAAAGCTATCTAGTTAAAATGATAAACTATAAAGCAGGTATTTCTAGCCGTACTGTCGCACAGCAAAGCCGATAATCTCGTTAGAGGCGAACGTACTTCTGCAAATATTAGCTGGGTTTGTGAGATAAAAATATGAATGCTTGTTTAAAAAAAAAACCAAGTACCGCTTTACTTTTGTTTCAATTAAATGTTTAACGTTCTGTTTTCTTTCGTAATTCCAAATTCAAATTGCCGTTGTCGTTTGTGATTTTTGGTCTTTTGTTAATAATGTTTTAGTTGAACTCTTTTAAGTTCATAATTAAATGCTGTTATTTTTGTATCAGCAATTTCAAACTTAGGTATATTAATTATAAGTTCAGGTTTCTTCATGATATTTTCCTTCACTGATGTCAGTATGATTTCCAAAGTATTTAATTATGAAATAGACAAAGTCTCATTGCCAATACGCCTGGCACGCCTGGTGATCAATGCTCATGCCATCTTTGTATGAAAAGGGGCCTTTGCCCCGTAGTGGAACTTTAAAGTCAAAGTAAAATCATTTATTTAAATTAGACCATTAAAAGGTACTCGTTGTTATATTATTTTTTATATCATTTTTTTAAAGCTACATTAACGTCTTAACATAAATAATCTAAGTATTTCATACACTCAACTAAAATAATACTTTTCCAAACACAAAGACGTACGTGACTGAATCATCATTTCAAAACCCTACGGTAAATTGTAATACAAGTAAAATAACGAACAGACAAAACAACAAAATTACACCTTCACCCACAAATAAACCCAATTCCGAAGACAATGGTGGCACAGCCATATTCACTCAATATGTTCCCAAGCTATCCGGTCACCTTAACTATGTGTAAACAGACTTGAATGGTCTGACCATTGGTAGTCTCTTGTTCGTCTATTGCTTGTCTTCAATTGGTCGGATACCTTGGTATGTGGACGGTTGACCGTTCAATTGTTTTGTTTATCGTAACGTGTCGTGTTGGTAAACAATGTTTTGTATGTTTTTGTAATAACTTCCTTATTGACAAATTGTTAGATTTGTTTTTGGATGTCGTTGTTGTTTCGTTTTTCTTTTTGTTGTTTTTTGTTTTGCGTGGGAAAATTTTGATTTATTTTCTTACCATAGCTTTTAGTTACGGTTTTAGTATTTAACCAGCGTAGTAATTCTTTTGCTAAAATAATAGAAGCGCTTGTTGTTACTTTTTATAATAAAATTTATCAGGTTATGAAAGTCTCGTCAAAATCGGTCAACCCATTTCGGAGATAAGCCAATACAAACAGACCGGCAGATCAAAATAAAATAAAATGGTATTTTTCCTATAAGGCTCGTGTGAACATTCGTATTTATTTTGTAACTAGTACTTAACGACCTCTTTATTTCAAAATTGTCCTTTTTTAATCTGGTCACTAAAGAAAAATCTTGCGTGTAATCTGGGGTATAGATCTTCTCATATAATTAAACCTAAACCTTTATAATCCCCTAGTAAACATTTAGCAGTATCAATAATTTATTAATTAACATTATTTACTTAGGCTCACAAAACGTACTTACAATATCCCAAAAGCTTAAACAAATAACGTGCTCCATTCAATCAAATAGAATATCAATTTGCTACAAGGTAAACCTAATTTTACTGGTCCAGATATCGAATCGAACATCACAAAACTACAAACACGAGTCGCCCATTCCTATCAAATATTTGTACCAATCCCACCAGATTTGTACTGGAATGTATAAAACCGTTTGTGTGCTCAAATCCTTTTGTATTTGTTTACAGAACCATTGGTTACATCGTCTACCGCTTTAATCTTTGCTTCGTTCTCGAATCCGCTTTATGTTACGTAAGTTGTATGGGTTGTATGGCTTGTATGATATCGGGGCTTCCGAGACGGGGTGTGTTTGTGATCGACATGTCTGTACCGTTTGACGCCGATACAGGATGTGTTGACTGAAACTTAGTTGCTGTATGGAACGATAAAGTTGTTGTGTAAGGGTGATAGACGGGTTCCGTGAATAACATTTGAGCTTCTGATAGTAATTGATTGACGGTTTTGAGAGGTTTAATTGATGTTCAGAAATGTATGTTTTGTTAGTGATCTTAAGGTTGCTTCTTAGTATAGTAACGATAGTTGCACTATTATCCTTACATTGTATAAAAGTCACTTAAAGCCGTCTTTACGTATAGAACTTTTAAACAATGCAAACAATTTTATTGCGCTCTCATTACAGATACAAGAGAAAGGTTTATACGTACAGAACATCATGCTACGATCAACAGAGCAGAACATTATAATAAAATATTTATAATAAAATTAATCAGTAGTGTTGCTTTGTGTGTTGCTAGATTCTGTTTAACGTAGTGAGAAGTATTAATTTATATTTTTTCTAACTCTCCCGATATTTTTTCCTGATTAATTTCGCGTTGGATTCTGCATCCAAGACAGTTAAATCGTGTATCTAATAATCACTGAGCTTCATCGCCTTTGCATTCTGGCCTTCAGGAGATGCAATAACAAGATAATTTACTCAATTTCTTTCTAGCCATTTTATCATAGCTAGGAATGAATACCCATTGAAAATAGATAAAGGACGGTAGAAAAAGATAAGTAATAAAATAAGAAGAGATGCTGCGTCGGCCCCAAATAAATCAGGATAGGAGCAGGAAGACAACGATTATTACGTTACGGTAGTAATTCTATTTTCTGTCGATGTCTTCGATCTACCTATATTTTCTCATTTGGTAAAACGATCTAACCCTCTCTCTCTCAATTATTAAATTAACTAGGATCTACCCGCTACGTAGTCTACGTAGTTTTTTTCAGCCGCGTTAATTTACGCCTTTGGTTACTGTTCTGCTCTCGTGGATCTTAGCGTGATTAAGGTCTCATCCCTGCCGGGGCTGCGGGTTGTTCGAAAGAGATACCGCGCCCCCGGAACGCAAATAGCACATGAAGGAACATAGACGGGTTTTAGTCAGTAAAAGTCTGACATTAGTCTGACACACGTGAAGTTATTTGATGATTTCCCGTCTATAAAAAAAAAGGTGTTGCAGATGTCTTTACACAGCGGTGGCCGATTTAACATCTGGTGAGCCGTTGATTTTTTGGCCATTCAAAAATATTAAAAAAAAAAACTTCAAACAAAATATCTGAGATTTTTTTTTTGTGTTGGTTTTGATTTAGCAGAACTACGAGTACACCTATTCCATAAAACGATATCCTAAAGAACGAGCTTGTTTGCTAAACTCCAATAAAAACATTGCTATAGGTTTTGGTGATGGTACATTAATAAAGACGGATGACGTCAGACAAATGGTTACCATGTGAAGGCACATTTAATAAATATTGAACTTACATCCGCATGATCGATGAGGTAGATTATTTCGATGGGATATGAGTTATCGAATGATAGGAACTCGATAATGTAATGGCATTTTTATTAGTGAATTTGTGCAAAAGCATTTCTGTGTGTTATTGTGTTGTTTGGTTATATTGAATGAATGATTACTCGGTTTTAGAATATAGATATTATACGAGCTTCTGACCGCGACTTCATCTACATAGATTTACCAGAATTAGGATAAAGTTCTGAATTATTCTTTGGGAATACAACAGCGGAATAAGGTTTGAATTATGTTCCTACGTATTTATGATAAACTAGGTTCTGCGCGCGAATTCATTCGCGCCAAAATTGCTATACTATTCCACGGGAATCATAATAATTGTACAATTAATTTAGTTAATTTCATTATTTATAGTATACCATATAACTGCCCCGTTGGTCTCGTGGTCGAAAGTGCGACTGCTGTGCAAGGGGTCCCGGGTTCGATTCCCAGGTCGAGCAAAAAGTGTTATTGGGTTTTTCTATTAAATTCTCAGTAGCAGCTCGGAGTTTGGATTTGGGCCCGGTTAATGGCAATAGGCTCGCCCCCTATTACATGGGACCTAAATATACCGGCGAACTGTGGGTGTACATTGGTACACCTCTGCCTAACCCTTCGGGGAAAACAGGCGTGATGATATATTTATTTATTATTTATATATTTATAGTATACCCACTTATCTGCTGATGTGGTTATTTAATTGTTTAATATGTTAATAATTGAAGTGGATAATATAAAATAATTGAAATCATATTTAACCTTTAAATTAACGTAAATTAAAATTGAATGTAATTGGAAATTGGTTTTCAATAACACTGTTAAAACAGAGAGACATGTAGTACTATGTTATATATTATGAAAACCTTTTTAATCATATTTTTGGTAAATAAATATTGTATTTTCTTCTACAAATGAAAGGGCTTTTATTGTAGAGAAAAATATATTTGAAAAAGATTTTAATATAAGCTAATGACTGACTGTAACCGATTACTTGCATAATATCTGTACAAAGTTTGAAGTATAACCTTTGGTTATTAAAATAAATAAAAATACTTACATAAAAAAATACGTAATAACGAAAACTTTGTTATTACAATATTAACATATTTTACAAAGGAAAAAAAGACGCTAATTTTGGCAGTAAAAAATTCAAGACTAATTAATAATTATCTACTAAATCGAAATTCCTATCTATTAACACACCTACAAACTTAAAAATTTTCATCCCATCAAATTTAACGAAAGCAATAATGTTACAAAGGCCCATCCTATTCCACGGCTTAATTAGCAAACTTGTTTCAACCCAACATTTTTTTCCAACGCTTTACTTAATTTCAAATTAAAATTTTCCCTACAAAGAAAGAAAGGCCAAGGAACAAAAACCGCCGAAACCGCTAAACAAGAAAAAAGGCAACACAAGAGAAAGTGGAGAAAATGGAAAATTTATTCATCGTCAGCACTTAGATTGGTGTCGCAAAGAAAATGGCAGTACAAGCCATTGAGCAAAACGTGGAATTAAAACTTAATGGGATGTGTTAAGACGGAGATGAGAAAAAATAGGAAAGTTTCATTAAAGGAATTAGGCTATTTACTTTGTTGGAGAAAATAGATTCTTTGAGGTTCGTAGAAACGATCATTGAAGGGATAAATACAACATGTAATATATTAAACGCACACCCTGAAAGTAGTTTGTTTGTTTGTTGTGTTTGTACTTTACAAGTAAAACAAAAAATACTTTGATTATATGTATGACAACATCAGTATAGTTGCAGTGACAGTCTTTGATAATATTAAGTGCAAAGACACATTGCAATTTTCGAAATTAGGTAATTGTATGAAAATATTAACAAAGAAAATTAATTCGTTCAAAATTCTTTAGACAATTTACTACGAACAAACAAAGGTCTGATATTTTGAGGTAATTTTATACTTAATTCTATCTACAAATAAATTAAATTGAAGAACCTGTCTGGTCTGTTGGTAACTTCAAATTAACAGCTTTTTACTAAAAGTATATGAAAGTATACGGTACTTACATCATATAGCTAATGTTATAAGGAACAAGTTGGGCTACTTTTAGAACGCGAACGAAGTCGCGGACTACTGCTAGTGACAATAACAATAGGCACTCACAGTGGTACGAAGCACGCACTCACTATTCCAGAAAAGTTCCTAGAAGGGTGAAACCTGTACTTATATACAAAGAAAAAATACAGGTACTGAGAAAATCCAATCGCCTTAAGACATTGTTTTTAATAAAGAAATTCTTACAACATGATATCGACTGAATTCTTGTTAAGGATATTTGCGTTGCTAGGTCTCTTTACGCAGGTAACACCGATTTCACCTTAGAAGCTAAAATAGATAGAATTGTAACCTTTTGCGATGAAAATGTTAGTTCCCACGATGTTGAAGCAGTAAAACTGGATGTTTCTATACATGATAATCAAATTTTCTAAGATAGTGGATTTGTAAGTGTAAGTTACAAACGTGTAGTAGTAAAGCTATTTTTGAAGAAGCTCGTCAAGGAAAGCCTGCCACCATACCTACCTATTTCTGCCGCAAAGCAGCGTTGCTGCGTCCCGATTTGCAGTGTATGGGTGCGAGTGTAATTACAGGCGCATTAGATATTTTAACTTTATCTCTGGGATGGCAACTTATTTACAAGGCCTCTGATGTAACAAAAGTAGGCTGAGGTAAGCACTTAACATCAGGTGAGCCGTCGGCTTATTTTCCATCCAATACAAATAAAACCATTTTTAATAAGGCAGAAAATCTTTTTGAGTCTGAAGATGAAAATGTAAGTTTCCACGATGTTGAAGTGGTAAAACTGAACGGTGAAGCAAATGCAGCTACAATAGATGATAATCAAGTTCTCTACGACAATGGATTTGTAAGTGAAACGGGAGCCTTATCTGGACGGTGACCGCTTGATACGAACATCTTTAAAGCGAATCTTTTTGAGACTGAAAGTGTATTTGGATCAATAGTACTCTAGGTAAGGATTTGGAATTATATTTACAACTTATTTGAAGAGATGTTAGATAATGATAAAGATTTTGAATAATAAATTCGGGTTCTTATTTATCAGACATCGGACTTTTAATTTAAAACGGAATATTACAAAAAAATGCATTTACAAACATTTAAACTTACATACACAAACAGCCAGATCTATAGCGAGTTATTCCTATTCATGAGTACTTTGACCTCCTAAAACATATACAGTGAATTAAAACACAAACTGTATATGGAAATCTGGCATCAGTTTAATCCGTGAGCCATAAGATTGGTATTAATCATGTAAAGTTATTGTGTGTTGTTGTGTAGTATTATTGGGTTTTTCTATGAAATTCTCAGTATCAGCTCGGAGTAAGGTTTTCTGTCTGGTTAATGGCAATAGACTCGCCCCCTATGTGGGTGTACATTGATAAACCTCTGCTTAACCCTTCGGCGAATACAGGCGTGATGGTATGTTTGAAATCATGTAAAGCTTTATAGACACAAACATTTTATTCGACTGCCCGGACTGACCTGATGCCAGATTGACTGATGGCCTAATACACACCTAAGAGCTATGTAGTAAATGTGTTGTTTACTTCTTGTTTGGCGAAACTCGCAAGAGATAACAAAGAAACTTCCTTAGTGTTAGTAGTGTTTGAGACTTCAATAGTGTTACTAGTTTTAGTAGAAAAGTCTTGTTTCTTGTACAAAATGTTACTTAAAGATTAGGACAGAAGTCACAAGAAACAATTTCAGAATTTCCGAAGGTTTTTGGCTTAATTTTAGGTTTTTATTTTATGTATTGTGTTAATCCATCCCTACCATATGCATACATTCTCAGTGTGTCTGTAAAGGTTTTGTGACTAAATTTGGCGTGGATTCGATTCTCGCACGGGGCAAATATTTTTACGGCTTCCCCTCTGTGTCTGCTTGTATGTGTATGTGGGTTTATATGTTTGTAAACGCACTTACGATATTGAAGTTATTCCTAGCAAGGAGTAACGTAATTTTAAAAAAGTTTCATCTCAACGACAATCAATGTCAAAAACTTATTATAAAACGTAAATTATAAGTTTTTTTTTTTGAGATTAAGACTGAGATTTAAATAAAAACGTTCTTAAAATCCGGGAATAAACCACTGACAAGTCATAAAAGTTTAAAATAGTTGAACAACCTTTTATAAAACAATCCAAACACGGCACAATACTCTTCCCCCACCAAAATATTTGTTAAAAGCCTGTTCAATTATTAAATAACATTCATAAACAACTCCGACCTTTACTTCAAAGGAAAATGGATCATAATTAGAGCAAATAAAGTTTGTTTTGCTCTTAGACATTCAATACACAAACAGCAGTTTATTTAAAACTTTTCAACCAACTAATTGAACTTTGTCTAATCAAATCTATGTTTTTCATCAAGGTTATATACTGATTACCTATTCAGTTGAATAGTAGAGCCTTGGAATAAGTTCGTGCGCTCATCGAACCGATGCATTAGTTAGAATAAATGGCATAATGAATATTTATCAGCACGAATGACATTTTTTATTCTTAAGCTACTTTTACCATTTTGAACTTCGAATGCAAAAATAATAGAAGGTATCAGCAATTTAGATTAACGGTTTTCTTTTTCGTAAAACTCAAATGGCGGACGCATAGTAATTAACTTATCTTTGTTCTTTGGACGCAAATGAGAGTAGAGCCTTATTTGATTCACGTTAATATGTATTAGGAGGTATTTTATTAGATGAAAGAGCATATTTCAACATCTTCCAATAAGATTCGGAGAAAATTATTTAGTAGATCATTAATACATTATTCTGGTTTATTTTTGAATATTTATAGTCAAGTCCAAATCAGTGGTTTCGGAAAACAGCTTTGTTACCACTACTTACTATAATAAATGCAAAAGTTTGTGAGAACGGGTAGATGTATAGATATTTGTGACTGACTGTGACTTTCAGGCTTAAAAGTCTGAACATAATACTTTGGAATTTGGCACACATATAGATATTGATCTAGCTCAACACATTCCTCTCACTTTTGTGACCGTGGAGTATTTAAAAGTTCGTTTTATTTCTGAAATCTATGCAGACGAAATACCGGGCAGAAGCTAGTAGTGAATGCTGAAAGATAGTAGAATACACCCGCGTTCTCCAAAAAGAACCTTAAATCAATATTCATAATGTTCAAATTGATTAGGTACTTGTGTTTTAAAAACATCGAAATAAAAATGAGTACCAATTAAAACTTTTTCAACTGTAAAGGTGAGTGGGCCGAAAGACGTTTTTCTCTTCGTTCAACGAAGCGTATGAAAAATAACTTTGCTATCTCGTTTTCTAGTATCAAAGAAAAGTGTTCCCTGAACTGGCAAAGCAATCTAAGCACGTAATCATATGGTAACTTCTTTGAATTTATTTCAAGAACCCAACAATTTTCTTTTCATACAAAAGGTTAAAAAAGTATTCCCAAGTCGCGTGGGCATAACAAAAGTGTGAGGGAATCAATGTCTCCGAAGGTTGCCAACATCTGTCTTATCTGTACGACATGACCTTTGCACAGCGCTCCGCTATTCACACATATTCACTTCTAGCCAAACCTAGCTCTTCAAATCGAAATACGATCCGATTCTCGAGGGTAAGATATACATTTATATGCTAAGAGGGTAATACAGACAAAACAGTGACCGTTCAATAATAGTGTATGCTGAAAAATACAATAGTTTCGTGTTACTCCTTACGCTTTGCGAAGGTTGAGGCGTGTGGTCCTTTATGATTTTTATTCAAGAGATGTTTTTAGGTAGGAATAAATAGATTTTATTGTGAATGTTTTGATACAGTTGCCCACAATTTTATTTCAGTAGGTTTGATTGGAACGGCGAGAAATACAATATTGTTGGTTCAAATTCGTCGTAAAAATCAATTGGTGGAAAGTAACTTCCCTTCAAGTTGTTAAAATGAATTGAAAGGAAAAGAATTTCGTCCAAGGTTGGAAGAAAAACGAAAGTGTTTGTTTAGCTTTCAATTTAGTATAAATACTAGGTAGTTAATGCTGGTTAAAGAAAAATAATTTAGGAATATTATAAAAGAAATCACTGATTCTGATTTTTGACATTTCCATTTCATATTAATTAGGAATAAAATATTACCTATTCTAAATTTTTAGCTCATAATATCCATTTCAATAGACGTATATAGATTATATTTATTGTTTCATAATGATATGGATTGAGATTCCAAAATCGTTTGACCTATGTTATTAGAGCACTGCTGGAATTTTGAGAATAGATTGAGGAATATGTTGTTAAGGTGGTGTGCGTACCTACTTGCTAAGTGGAATTTTAGACCATTTTTTAGGTATCAGGTACAAAAGGTACTCAATTACGGTCAAGTGTGACAACTGGTAATTTATATTGGCATGTTTTACAGGTTATTGTTCTGAACCAATAAGGTACTATCTATGAAATTCGAACCAGTCTAAAATGATATAAGTTTGGCGACTCTGATCTTGGACCAATAATAAACCAATTGGTTTTTGTTTTTAAGTAGGTTAAGTAAGTTTATGTTATGTGTATCGCTTTCACGCAAATAAATGGTTTTTCTTTCTTTCAATTTAAATTACATCCTATAAGTAACATCCATATTTCCAGAGTAACTCTGTCCGTCTATTTTTCTATTATTCCACGAGTTTATCAGCGATAATCGACATTTACAAGGAAGGTCACGGACAAAAGCAAGTATTTTAATAAATAGCAAATCCGCTCCACATAAAAAAATGTATTTATAATATATATATTCAAACATTTACTTTCTCCTAAATCGAAAAGCTTTTAAGGTAAAAATGTGCTAACATTTTTCCACACGACATAACATTAAACACCCACAATAAAAACCACAGCAGTTTTTGTCGCAACTAAATATGCTATCAACAGGATACAATGTGACAAATAGTTTGACACTTCATTCATCAAAATCTATTCAGAGATAAATCCCAAGCGGAATGAACTTGTAATGGAAAAGATTGAAATATAATAAACTGGTTTATTCACTAGTGTGTTTACTAGTGTTTTCGTTTCCTTACATCTGTACTAACATTATAAAGAGGTAAGATTTTTTTGTTTGTTTGTAATTAATAGGTTCTAAAACTACTGGACTGATTTTAACAATTTTTTCACCAATAGCAATAGCTACTTTATTTCCGACTAACATAGGCTATATAACATCAAGCTCCAACACACGGGAGCTGAGCAGTAACTAAAGACGTAACTTATGGGTGAAATAAGCCACGCGGACTAAGTTGCGGGCACGAGTTACATTATAGTCAAGGTTGTTCAAAAAGCAGGTGGTTTTGCAATTAATAATGTATAACTTTACCATGATCGCTTTCTAATGTTCTCATACCATCACGCCTGTTTTCCCCAAAGGGTTAGGCAGAGTTGGACCAATTTACAACCACAGTGCGTTATGTTTAGGTCCCATGTAATAGAAATAGAAAATTTCATAGAAAAGCCCGATAACACTTTTTTCTGGACCTGGGAATCGAACCCAAGACCTGTAGCGTAGCAGTCGCGCTGAGGGCCACTAGGCTAACGAGGCAGTTAAAATGTTTCTAAAGATATTCAATCGTTGCTTGTGGCCAATCGGTGGTCGAGATTGGAATCTGTTATTTCCAAATTGCAAACTTGGGTGTCATGTATTTACTAACTCGGACAATGGCGGTTGGCCCATTTTAATCCTTACGCTCTTCGTAATAAAGTTTACAAATAGTTAACCGCGACTGTCCTCCGTTGTACCTATAGATATAGATATCGTTGCGCCGCATAGTAGGCACATTCAAATACATCAGCGCGAATCATTCCGTCTATTCAAACCTTTGTAGCATTCCTACCTCGTACATTGGTTGCGGATAGAGATCGATCTACAGATACATCGTTACATTTTAATCTGATTCCTGTACCTTTATACTATTATGAAAATATACAAAGTGCTTGTTTAACAATACTTGTGTTTGTTAAATTACTGTTCAAGATTTTACGTAATAATAAAAAAAAAATATAATATACCATCACGCCTGTATTCCCCGAAGGGTTAGGCAGAGGTGTACCAATGTACACCCACAGTTTGCCGGTATATTTAGGTCCCATGTAATAGATTTGCAAGATTTTACGAATAAATTTTTGATGATACAGAATAAAGAAATTACTTTTTACTTGTACATTTATTCTAATAAAGAGCTTCGAATGATAATGATGCCAAACGACTAGCATTATTATCTGTTATGATGACCATCATAACATCTAGAAAGATAACAGAAAATAACAATAATAGGCATTTTAGCAAAGGTCATCAAAACAGTAATACAAAAATACCACATAGAAATTAATGTTGCGAAAACGAGTGAAAAAATGTCGCCCCATAATAAGAAGTGAAAGGACCAGAAAAAGCGGTAATTAGGGTTCAGTTGGCAATCAAAAGTGAATCCCTTCAGGACGGAAGCCGAGATCGACGGCAATTTGCAACGTGGTCCTTCGAGACGCATTAGGCGAAATGTGTTGTTGACCCATTTCGCTACATCTGGGCTCCTTAATCTGTGTCGTGTTTTCTTTCCTTGTCGCAGATTGAGCTGGTGTTATATAAAATATTTTCCTGACCGAGTCTCGGTCATGGATGTTAACCCCGTTGGAAATTAGCCAAACATATAGGAGGTTGCGCAAAAATTTGTGGGTACACACAGGTAAACTTCCTCATTTGTAGCTCTCATAGTTCGATTGTACGGAAAACCGGTACAAGGGTGGATAAATCAACCGCAGGACCAACGGCTTACTAAAGCACGGGAATCTCAACCTTCTAAACTCTAAGCTACTGGGAAGTTCCCAGTGATAAACCCAATAACAGCTTGCGCATCCTGGACACAAGGATCCTACGGACCTCCTTTACTTTTAGTTCTAGTTATACTACTAGATCTAGCATAAAAAGTAAAACCAGACTTTTGTCCCACTGAAAAGTAAAGACCTCTTTTCATACTGAGAAGGCACGAGCATAGAACACCACCCTTACTCAAATCGAATTGGCGATTTCAGACTTAATTGTACAATATTTCAATTCCAACATAAAATTAAACATTTTTATCAACACTTCTGCCTGTCCAGCTTTGATACGTCGTTCTAGATCCCCATCCGTTTCAGTTGCTCGCTTTGTCTCTGCTACCCTCGATTTATCTCGTCACGTTTAAGATATTTTATCTGAATGTTGGCTCCGAGCTGAGAGCGTGGTGCCAGGTTGTTGTTTATTAGTTTGTAGAGCGTGGGGTTACAATTTAATTTATTTGTATTAACGCGCTGACAAGCCCTTACATATAGGTTTATTTTATCTCGACATGTTTTTAGCCAAACCTAAGTTTGTGGGAGTGTTATGTGAATCTTAAACATATTTCTGATAACACGGTTATTACAAAATGCTTTATTTTTAGTTTCTAAAAGTAACAGTAGGTACTATCATTAGAATATAACAAAGAGTAGAAATAAGAAAAGCTTTTTTGAAATACAGTCTTGATCATAAATAAGTCTCTCACAATGTTATCATTTAATAAACACATATTTCAATCATATCTATATCAAGACGTCACATTATAATCAAGATGGCGAAATCTCTACAACATCTCACGCCAAGCGTGTAGGTACTTATTTTAAAAAGCATTTATTTCAGTGTTTCTTTGTTTTGTGCCAAGAAATCTACTCCGTCATCTCTTCCCTTTGTTTCGAAGAGAAATCTCTTTAAACAATCATTTTGCTAGTTACTGACCTTCGGAACCCAACGAGGCGGGTAATTCGACTCTGTTTCAACCAAATTGGAATTCGAAATTTCGTCGATTCTGTAAATATAATTTTGTATCTTTAGATCGTTTTTGGGGACAAAGGATCGATATGATAACAATGGTTTGGTTAAAAGTCAAATAAAGCGGGTTAAAAAAAGGGTTTTATCAATTTTGTTTGATAAAAACCTAGACATTTTTTCTTCTAGCTTTGCCTTTTGTGAGTTATTTTATTTATCAATAAAAATAGGTTTTTATTAAAGGCAAACCTTAAAATTAAAATGTTGGCTTGGTTTATAGTTAAAAGAAACATAGAAGAAAAGAGTTTTATTAATTTTATTTAATGAAATTCTTGTCATTTTTCTTCTTCGTGGAAAGTATTTTATTTCTAAATAAAAATAGGTTTTTATTAAAAAGCAGTCCTTCGAAACTAGCTGTCTTTATCAACAAATAAAATATACTCCTTATCGGTAGAAATGTACAAGGATTTTTTTATAATTATACTGTCTTCATTTAATTGAAACACCTACACTTTATAAAAATAAACGAGTATTATTTTCTATTCCTAATTGACAAAGAAAAGTTTTCTTATTTTGTTATCTCTTTCTAGTCTTCTATAATAAAATAAATAAAATTGAAGTGTGTGTTATGTCAAAAGAACAGCTTTTTAGTAAATGCAAATTAATGTTTGGTAAGTACTTATAGATATAAAAAAAAGAATTTTAAATTTTTGTCTGTATTTTCGTTTTTTATGTCTCTATATCTGTTATACAGTTAATCTCGGAAATGGCTGAACCGTTTTCGATGGCACTTTTACTGGCCGATAGCTAATAAATATTATTAGGAGTTAATCTTATTTTAGAAAAAGCATTAGGGTTCCACACAATAATTGATCCGCACGTAGTCGCGGCCTTAAGCTAGTCGTCAATAAATTACAAAAATCGAGCAGCCTTGACTCCGACCCAAACAAAATTCAGCGGAGCCAAGCATAAACGTCAGACGGGATAGTAGCGACAAAAAATTCATAAGACAAAAAAAACTTTCGATATAAAACAGGAATCGTTTGGCTGTCACAAATCCGATATATATCTGTTACAAACGATGACGATATCGCTATGAAATTCCTCCGATTTTTACGTGCGACTGCCCTGATCCCTCTCCGGTCGTGTCGTATTGCCGTCCCATCGGGCTATGAGAGTTAGGGAAGAGGTAGTGCACCTGTGTTTGCGCACACGCTTGTGCACTATAATATCTCCTGCGTACGTGGCTAGTCACCGATATAGCCCACCGGATTAGCAAGCTGAAGTGGCAATGGGCAGGCCATATTGCTCGCAGAGCAGATGGCCGATGGGGTCGAAAAGTGCTAGAGTGGAGACCACGGACTAGCAAGCGCAGTGTAGGACGTCCACCAACAAGATGGACAGACGACCTAATAAAGGTCGCCGGAAGACGCTGGATGCAGGTCGCTTCCAACCGGTGTATGTGGAGATCTAAAGGGGAGGCCTATGTTCAGCAGTGGACGTCCTACGGCTACGGCTGAGATGATGATGATGATGACGTGGCTAGACGGAACCGGTCTGGAGGATTACATTTACGTGCGACTGGTTACAAGCGTGGGTAGCAAATGGAATATTGTTGATGTTCTCTTGTTTTATTTAAGACGTCTTTGAAAAGGTTGATGGGGATATTTTTATGGAGATATTCAAGTTTTTTTACTGGTTTTTTATTATGACTTTTGTGGGCGGATTGATGTTAATTTATTGGTCTTAAATAGAAAGTTCTTCTTGAGTTTATTTATTATGCGACGTCGGCGTCGAGTTTTATTTTTATTTTTTTATTTTAATGGCTAAAGAATAACGTCTATAAAAAGTATGTTATAAATGTATAGGAAAATACCTATATTTGTACAATATTACAAAGACGTAAAATTTGTTTGCTTTTTTTTAGTTTGAGGGAAGTAAACACTAAAAGTAGCCTGATTTCCAAAATTCTATAATTGAAAGCTACACTTTGCCGACCACCAAAAGCTATGTTTTAAAGTAGACTTTCACACACCCGAAGTTGGGGGCAAATGCTAGTGTAGAATAAAATACTTCATTAAATAGTAACTTCGACACTTATTTTTTTAGCCTATGCTGGCCCACAGCTTGGCTAAGGCCAGATCCTATCCAGAGCTCATTTACCGCATCACCTCGAACCAACCCTTACGGTAATTTGTTTTTCTTTTTGTGTATATTAATATTTTTGCGTGATAAAATTACTAGTACCTACTTAGGTAAAAAGTAAAATATTTTAAGTAAAAATGTGTTACTTATTAAAAAGCATATTATGTATATAGGTACAATTTGCATAATTTACAAGGTACTAAACATCACGTAAGTATGTCGCTCGTGCTAATGATTAGTTGTCGTGCATTCAGGCGTTCAGGCAAAGGCTTCGATTGCTAGATAGCACGCGACTCAGGTAATATGTTATGTGATAAGTTTCAGTTGCGATCACGTTTTTTTGTTGTTAACATATTACTTTTCCTTGACACAATTTGAAATTAATTTTATGTTGTAAATTACTGTCGTAATTTATAGAATGTAGTTTTTATTTGGTCCTTTTGTCCAGAAAGTAATACACATTAAAAAAATTGTATAAAAATAACTAAATAATATTCTTTTCTTTTTCTAGAAATTTATCCTGCATTGCAGGAGCTTTTACAAATATATAAATGAAATACACAAACAACCGGACCTGGAACTATTATCTGTTAGCCATACAAATATTTATTCCGTGCGAGAATCGAAACCGGTATACGGAGCGTAGCAGTCAACACCTAGCTACTGCGCCAACCATCAATTCATTTCGATTCTTAACACACGCTTATACAAAACATAAAGCTACATTTTCTGGTCCTAAGAGACGCGCAAAATTAAATAGTCAAAAACGTTTTCATCCCCACTCGCTTTACGTACGTAAATCTTAAGTGTAGTAACGACAACAAAATAACAATATCGTGTAAACTCAATGAAAACTCGGCTGTTGCCGTGCGCTCAGTAAACTTTATTTTCTTAGCAGACGCGACTTCAAGTTTCTTATTATGCTGAGCGAAGGTTTATTTTGATGTGTTTTCTTTAGTTTGAACAGGTTTTGGAGAATAAATCTAAAACAAGATTTTCAAAGACTCCAACTTGATTTTTGTTTGCTGAGTTTTTGTAATTGATTTCGTCGGCGCTGCTTTTGAACCTAAAAGCTTTCTAGGTACCTTAAAAGGCTTTCGAATTATTTAGCTCTACGACACAGGTACGGGTATAATAAATAACCTAAGCCACTTGGCTCTATTCACGTTTGGGGAGACTAAATTACTCTCACAATTCGAGAACCGCAACGTCATTAGGAATTTATGAGAACACGTTTTGATTTCGATATTTGAAACCAATATTAACTTATTAGCTTCTGCCAGCGACTTCGTCCGCGTGGTACTTTTTGCCCGCTTTATGATACGTTTTTGGTTACTGTTTTGCTCCTATGACTCGTGGCGTGATGTTATATAGCCTAAAGCCTTCCTCAATAAATGGATTATCCAACACAATTTACGGAGTTTCTTGCCCGTTCTTCTCCATACGAAACTACCTTTTGGAATGGGCAACTAAATTCAATAGTTTTAGTTAATTGACGTTCGAAAGTGTCTTATAATGGTCTAATTGGAATAAATGATTTGACTTTCACAAAAATATGTTTTCAATTCGAACCAGTACTTCCTGAGATTAGCGCGTTCAACCAAACAAACTCTTCAGCTTTATAATATTAGTATAGATAGAAATGGAAACAGGTTCTGGTAAACCAACTAAAAATACGACACAGTTTTTGAAGGCACGGTTGGCACAGTGGCTGAGTGATTGCATTCTGCGCTGCTTATCGCGGAATCGATTCTCGTACGGAACGTATATTTGGGGGACTTGCAGGTAGTGGTTCTAGATCCAGGTATTTGTGTTGTTGAGTTTATATGTTTGTAAAACTCCTAGTGTGACCAGATGTATGAACGTGGATTAGGCAAAAGGCGTATGTAAGGATCGAAGCAGGTGGCGTTCTGTGGTTACTGCCTGTCCCCATGGAAAAAAGGCGTGGGATGTTTGTAAAATTAGTGTGGGGTAAAGTTTAAAGAGTACCTACTCGGGCTCAACCGTGTGAGGTCTAATTATAATTAAATTAGCAGAAGAACGTGAAATGGATGCATGGCATGAAAAGAAAAATGCGTGTTTATGTGACATGATGTCGTCCCTATAAATCATGGCAACAAAATGGTAAACTAGACATAATATGTGACACACACATGAATAGACTAGGTGTGGTCGTAATGTTTAAAATATATTATAATATTCCTGTGAAATATTAGTATTGTCCCACTGCAAGGAAAAGGCCTCATACAAAGAAAGGCACAAGCACTGATCACCACGCTTGCTCTGGTCAAAGTGGTCATTCGGACAATAGGCTGGTATTATTTATTTATTTATTGAAAATCAATCCTAAAGTATTTTATTCAATCAAATAGAAACTCTCACCATATCTAATTAAAGCTTCAATTTCAGAGAAAACCAACAGCAAAGTAGCATTAATCAAGCTACAAAGTGAGACCTACACTTACCTACAAAATACGACATCACATTACGACCTACAGATGTTAGAAAGAATAATATAATTTTCAAAAACATTTTCATCAATAAAATTGAATAAATTGGAACCGAATAAACGGTAAATAAGATTGACACATTCTGCCTATATTTGGTAGAAGCCCGTTATTTAACTCAGCTGACACGTTTCGTATCCCTACGTAATAAGAATTTTATTATGTGAATAGCATTATGTTTTGGCTGTGGTAGAGCCCGTGACTTCGACCGCGTGAATGTGGGTTTTTTGCGGGGTTGTGTACCCTAATTCTTGATTTAGTTCCTATGTTATTTCCTATAGTATAACCTATCTGCCAGTAGAAACCCCGTCAAAATCAGTCCAGCCATTTCGGAGATAAGCCGTAAAAAACAGACTGTCAAATTTTTTTTGGCACCTTAATTTATTTTAGAAAGACCTTATCTTGACATTACAAACATATAGGTCTATTTAAATTATGTGTGTAAAGATAGCAAAGCCAAGAAAAAAATAGTACGTATACAATTTGTTGAACAAGTTATTTACAAGTACTTTCATACATCGGTCTACAATAATAACAAATGGAGACCGATAACCAACCTCGAAACCTAGGTGCTAATATTTTAGATACACCTCTCAAAAAAATAGAATTCCAAATTCGACATGATATTTTTTTAACATTTTGCGCACTCGATATAATACCTCGTCACTTCAGTAGACAGGTTCCATTCAGTGTTCATAAAATATTCGATGGCCGAACACTGCACTGCAATATTGATTTAGAGAATATATTTTTAAGGATTACGTGTTATATCAACCATTTTGTTTTCAGATTATTTGTAGTATGTTAAATGAATATTGAATGTCAAATAAATGTATGTAAATGAAGCTCTTTTATACTTCATTTAATTTGAATGTCCCGCGCATAGCTGGCAAGACATACTTTATAGTATTATCTGTGGTAGCAGCATTCTTTTACTCTATGTTTACTATGGGAATCCATCTTGTAAAATTAAAGCATCAGCAAGATATAAATTAGAAATAATTTCAATTATTGTGAAAGAATCAATATTTGAAGCAATAGCTTTTAATGTTGTTTCTCTTTACAGGTTAGTAAATAACAGTTATTTGTTTAATGTAAAAATAAGTTGTATTTGCAAATATGGTTTCTGATGTTCATTAAAAAAATAAATTTCTCTTTACAGAGCAACAACTTTAGTTTTTGTTTCAATAAACATCACATTACAAAACAACATTAATTACAGCTGTTGTAAATGATGGAAAAGCTTAAATTTGAATTTGTTGTGAAAGCGGCTGAAGATCCGAAAACAAATGTGATCTGCATAACCTCAATTAGGGACACCGATGGAAATGTGTTTTTGATTCCGGAACAATTACAACCAATAAAACTGCATAATGAGTTAATTAAAACTCAAACTTTTCAAAAAGTAAGGGCTACACTGCAAAAAAGACATGAAGAAAGACGAGTATGGATTTCATTAACCTCAGAATTACGTGATACATATACGGATGAACATGGAAATATGCAGTTCAAGGGATATTTACTGGAGGAAAGTACATCTAAAACACAACAGGTTTTAACGAATGAAATGTCAGCAGAAACTCTTACAAAAATCTTAGAAAGTTTCGCTGAATCGAAGAAAGAATCGAAGCAGTCTAATTTAAAGAAGTTATCTGAAAAATTTGTTATGGAAAAATTCACAAAAAAAACATCAAGTGCAACACAGTGGATGGATATCTTCGAAGCTGAAAGTAGACGTATAGGTATAAATGATGATATTGATAAGATACAAGTGTTTCGTTTATTTTTAGAGGATTCTTGTCAAGATTGGTATAATTCAATGCTTATAAAATACACAATCAATTCAGAATGGTGTGATTGGAAAAAAAAATTTTGTGAAACATATGTGGACAAGAGCTGGTCACCAATAAGGTATGCTTTTTTATTCAAATATAGGCAGGGTACGCTACTGGAATATGCTTTAAAGAAAGAAAGGCTTTTGTTAGAGGTAAATAGATTACTTGATGAACGTACTTTAATTGATTTAATTGTTATCGGGTTGCCAAATTTTATAGCAGATGAAATTGACAGAAATACATTGAAAAATACTGAGAATTTATTTAGTAGTATCCGGGGCCTAGAACATTTAATAGATAATAAGACAGTGGGAAAAAAAATAATAGATTGGGAGAGTAAGACTAAAGAAAAAAATATGAAAGGAAAACCATGCAGAATCTGTGAAAAAGAACAGAAAGGTACTCGGTATCATTCAGAATCTTTATGTTGGTTTAAAAATAAAGATGATGATCGCTCTAAAAAACAGCCAATTAGAAGTGTTAATAATTCAGCATTAGAAATGAGTTTAAATCAAATAGATCCAAAAAACTAATTATTCCACCATTAATCAAAACCAAGTTAATAATTAATGACTCCATAGAAACGTTCGGGATTTATGATTCAGGATCAAATGTAAGCATAATTAATTCAAAATTATTATCATTAAAAAACAACCCAAACAACAATAACAATAATAAGGCAAATTTAAAAACGATTAATGGTGTAAAAAAGTCTATGGGAATAGTAACGTTAAAAATAAAGATTTTTGAAATAGAAAAGGAAATGAATATTTTTGTCATAGATGAACAAAATTTTGACTATAATTTTTTAATTGAATTGGATTGCATTAAATCTTTTCATCTAATTCAAAATGAAAATTTAGAAATAACACAAAGACTAAATAAAGATTTGAAAAAGAATGTCAATATTCCTGGCTTTACAGGTGACAAAACTGAAAACAAACACTGTTTCATTGAGGAAAATAATGTTAAGGATGTAACAGTGAAAGATAATTTCTATATGAGCGATAAGTGTAAAGTTAACTTTAATGAACACATAGAAGTTACAAACTTCAACATTACAATGAATCATTTAGACAGTCAACACCAACAAAAAATAAATGAATTAATAAGCAAATATAACTCACTATTTGCAAAAGATAAATATGATGTAGGCTTAGTGAAAGGCTATGAAGCACATATTGATTTATTAGTAGATACATATTGTAGCAAAAGACCATACAGGTGCAATTTTGAGGATAAAAAAGAAATAGAAGAGCAAGTTTCAAAATTATTACAAAATAAATTAATTGAAGAATCCTATAGTCCTTTTGCAGCTCCTGTAACTTTAGCCTATAAAAAAGAAGAAGGAAGAAAAAGTAGACTGTGCATAGACTTCCGCGATTTAAATAAAATAGTGGTTCCTCAAGCGCAACCATTCCCACTAATAGAAGATTTAATGATAAAAACAAGAAATTGTAAATTTTTTTCAACGTTGGACATTAATTCCGCTTTCTGGTCTATACCTTTAAAGGTGGAAGATAGGAAGAAAACAGCCTTTGTTACCCAAGAAAGTCATTTCCAGTGGACCTGTTTACCATTTGGTTTGAAAACTTCACCTGCAATATTTCAAAGAATACTAAGTAGTATTATTAGAAAACACAAACTATCCAATTTTACAATTAATTTCATCGATGACATTTTAGTTTTTTCTCAGACATTCACGGAGCACATTAACCACTTATCTTTGCTGTTAGAAGCTATATCAAAAGAAGGTTTCAGATTGAAATTTTCTAAATGTAGGTTTGCACAGGACTCCGTCAAATACCTTGGCCACATATTAAAAAATAATACCATTACTCCACTAAAGGATAATTTAATAGCCATAAAAGAATTTCCTGTTCCAATAACAAAGAAAAATGTTAGACAGTTTTTAGGAAAAATAAACTTCTATGGAAAATATATACAAAACATATCAATCATATTAGATCCTCTACACAATTTGTTAAGAAAAGACCAAAAATTTATATGGACAGGAGAATGTCAAAAATCTTTTGATACAATAAAAAAACTAATGTGTTTAAAACCTATTTTAGAAATATTTGATCCGAATCTGCCAATACACATTTATACAGATGCTAGTATACAGGGATTGGGGGCTATTTTGAAACAACCACAGGAAGATGGAGAAGAAAGGCCATGTGCATATTTTTCGAGGAAATTAAATGACAGTCAGAAAAGAAAAAAAGCTATCTATCTAGAATGCTTAGCAATAAAAGAAGCTGTAAAGTATTGGCAACATTGGCTCATAGGAAAAAAGTTTAAAGTGTTTTCAGACCATAAACCCCTAGAAAAACTTAATATTAAGGCTAGAACAGATGAGGAACTAGGAGAACTCACATACTATTTATCACAATTTAATTTTGAAGTAATATATTCACCAGGAAAGGACAATTTAGAAGCAGACAGTTTAAGTAGAAACCCAGTATTAGAACCACATGTAAATCAGGAAGAAATTTTAAAAGTTGTGAATTTTATTAAAATAGAAGACATTCAAAACGATCAAGAGAAAAATGAAGAAATAAAAATGTATAAAAATAAACTAATATTAAAAAATAAAATATACTACAAAAGAATAGGAAAGAAAAACAAAATTATACTTACTGAGGAATTTAGTAAAAAATTAATAAAAAACGTACATGATACTTACTGTCATATAGGAGTAAAACAAACAGAAAATAAAATCAAACCATTCTTTGTAGCAAAAAATTTAACAATGAATGTAACAAAAATGTGTGAACATTGTGAAATATGCATAAAAAATAAATCTAGAACTAAATTTAAATATGGTTTGATGTCTCATCTGGGTCCTGCCACTTACCCGTTTGAAATCGTCTCTATAGATACCATCGGTGGGTTTGGTGGCTCCCGCTCTACTAAAACATATCTACATCTTCTGGTAGACCATTTCACCAGATACGCCTACATATTGACATCAAAAACTCAAAACGCAGATGATTTTATTAAACTCATAAAAAAGGTTATTCCTGAAAATAAAATTGGAATGGTATTATCCGACCAATACCCAGGCATAAATTCTAAAGAATTTAAAAGTTTTTTAAGAAAAGAAAACATACCTATTATCTTCACTGCAGTGAATGCACCTTTCTCAAATGGATTAAACGAACGCTTAAATCAAACACTAGTAAACAAGATAAGATGTACAATTAATGAAAATAATAATAAAATATCTTGGACAACTATCGCTCATAAATGCACCCAGAGATATAACGAAACCGAACACTCAGTGACAGGATTTTCCCCAACTTATTTAATGGAAGGAAAAATTATTGATATCTTACCAGATGAATTGAAAGAGCATAAAACACAGAATGAATTATTAAGAGATAGGGAAATAGCTTTGAAAAGAACTATAAATTCACACAATTACAATAAACAACAATTTGATAAAAACAGAATAAATAAGCAATTAAATGTAGGTGATTTTGTATATGTGGAAAATGGTAACCGATTAAATAGAAAAAAATTAGATGAATTAAAAATTGGGCCTTATAAAATACTGGAGAAAATATCTAACTCAATTTATAAAATTAATACAGGATACAAAAAGTTAGAATCAAACTTGTTTCACATTACAAAACTGATACCAGTGCCAGAGGAGTTTTGTATACCTGGGGGGGGGAGATGTAAATGAAGCTCTTTTATACTTCATTTAATTTGAATGTCCCGCGCATAGCTGGCAAGACATACTTTATAGTATTATCTGTGGTAGCAGCATTCTTTTACTCTATGTTTACTATGGGAATCCATCTTGTAAAATTAAAGCATCAGCAAGATATAAATTAGAAATAATTTCAATTATTGTGAAAGAATCAATATTTGAAGCAATAGCTTTTAATGTTGTTTCTCTTTACAGGTTAGTAAATAACAGTTATTTGTTTAATGTAAAAATAAGTTGTATTTGCAAATATGGTTTCTGATGTTCATTAAAAAAATAAATTTCTCTTTACAGAGCAACAACTTTAGTTTTTGTTTCAATAAACATCACATTACATGTATTTATGTAACTGGGCGATATTTTTAATTGCAAAATAAAATGGAAACATGTGAGCTGGTAAAATTTTAAATAAATCAATGTAACGCATGATTTTTTAAAATTATTTATACAGGGTTATTTGACATGCTTTCAAATCACGATTTATTTTTGCATCCTCGTCTGAATTTGATTTGGCTATATTATTCTACAGCATATTAAAATGAGTCGAACAATGCTAAAGGAGGGGAATGATATGAGAAATTCACATATAAAAACAATTTTCAAACTACCTTCACAACTTTCTAACAAGCTAAACTATCCCGGAACCAATCAACAAGGTACAAAGCAACCCTTTCTACCCTAACTACAAAATTTTAACTTTATTCAGACATAACTAACAAATTATTCACTTAAACACCAATTGAATAGTCAATACTACTAATACCTCAGAATTTATTATATAATAACATACAACATACCATCACGCGTGTATTCCCCGAAGGGTTAGGCAGAGGTGTACCAAAGTACACCCATAGTTCGCCTGTATGTTTAAGTCCCATGTAATAGGGGGCGAGGCTATTGCCACTAACCGGGCACAAATCCTAACTCCGGACCTGCTGAGAATTTCACAGAAAAACCCAATAAAACTTTTTGCTCGACCTGGGAATCGAACCCAAGACCTCTAGCGTAGCAGTCGCGCTTAGCACCACTCGGCAAACGAGGCAGAGTTTATTATAATTTGGTAGAATATCGGAAAGGGATCCCTCTATCTTCATCCACGCCTTGCCCCTTGCAAATCTCGTTCGGCCTGCTTGCTGAAGAGATCAAGCCATTCGACTTTGAGTCTTACGGTACGGTAAGTTAAATATAAAGTATTATGTGAATAGTTGGGTTGGATTCTTTGAAATTGGGAGCAAAGGGTATTAGCTGCGTGGATGTGCGAGCGTATTGGCAATAGAGGGAAACGGCTCAAAGTGATTGATTCCATTGAACATATTGGATGTCAACAGGGATTTATTCGTGTCAGCCTGTAAACATTCATAGGATAAGGTTGTTATTTTACCACTGTGCTACCAAATATACCAAATAGTAGATAATTATTTATTTATCCGCCATAACAAAATATTTTAGAATTTAAATAGCTAAAAGTGTCGTGATGTCTCATTGTTTAAGACCCCTCATGTATGTCCGGGCCTTACCGGGCAAATACTACCAAACTTTTTCAATTCATAATGTACTTTCGAAGTCTACTTTGAACATGACTGAAATCGCTGACTGGACTGTGGTTTCAAGCGCAACTGCTACGCTAGAGGTCTTGCGTTCATTTCCCAGGTCGATCAAAGTGTTATCGGGTTTTTCTACGAAATTCTCAATAGCAGCTCGGAGTTAGGATTTGTGTCCGGTTAATGGCAATAGGCTCGCCCCTATTACATGACACCTAAACATACCGGCGAACTGTGGGTGTACATTGCTCTGCCTAACTCTTCGAGGAATACAGGCGTGATGGTATGTTTACCATTGAAATATCACTGGCATCGGTAAAGAAAAACACCGTAAGGAAACCTGGACTTGTAACTTATACCTATAAGTTTGAAATTGCCAATTCGCTTTGCGCAAGCGTGGTGATCAATGCTCGTGCCTTCTCTGTTTGTACAATAAAAGTGGGACAATAATAAGCTTGTATTATTAAAAAGCTGACACAAAAGGCATTAATTATGCTCATGATTTATTTAATATACTTAACAATTTTATTACATACGAATATAATATTCATTACTCATCACTTTGCATATCCCATCGCAAAATGTTTGTGGAATAATAAAGTTGAAGCTATTAAAAGACTTTGTAATGATGTAGCTTTATGATCTTTATTATTTACACATTCTCTTTACTGCCTCGCCTTGTACAAGTATTTTATCGTAATTTTATGAAAGTTTTTTAGTTTTGTATGTACTTGTAAGTTTAACTTTGAGACATTAAAATAAAGATATTACTTATTACATTTTATTTGACTGTAATAGGTATCTAATATAAATAAAATATAAATATACCATCACGCCTGTATTCCCCGAAGGGTTAGGCAGAGGTGCACCAATTTAGGTACACCCACAGTTCGCCGGTATATTTAGGTCCCATGTAATAGGGGGCGAGCCTATTGCCATTAACCGGGCACAAATCCAAACTCCGGGCTGCTACTGAGAAATTCCTAATGGAAAAACCCAATAACACTTTTTGCCCGACCTGGGAATCGAACCCGGGACCCCTTGCTCGGCAGTCGCGCTTGTGACCACGAGACCAACGGGGCAGTTCAAATAATAATCTAATATTGGTTATATTTAATGTTTGCTTATAATTTTTGGAGTTTAGTAACCGAAGGGTGCCCATGGGAGCCTATCACTCCGCTGTCTGTCCATCTGTCAGTCATTCTGTCTGTCAGTGAGCTGTATCTCATAAAAAATAACATATGGCGAGTTAAAATGTCCACAGTGTGTACTACTATTTAATTGCCGCTATATCAAAAAATAAAACACATAAATAAAGTACTCGTATTCATCACAAATATCCTTGGTATGTACTGTTAAATATTGCACGGACCCCTTCGTGTGCAAATCCAACTCGCACTTGGATTATAACATAAAACCAACGTAATTGGCTCTACGCACAGCCTTGCTTTCAACTGACATTCTATCAAAAATATCATTATCGAACCAACTGAGGCATATCATGAAAGATTTTCCGGGTTCTGACTACCCGCTATCTTTTGATTCAATAATGCAGAAGTGATTTGTGGGCCCCTGGTATGAGCACCAAGAATCTTGCCAATGTGAATATTTCGTCCAACGAAAACGTGTCATATAAGTCATTGGGCTGACGCAAAATCTCTTTAATATTTTATGGGAAGCTGTTTTATTACTTTTATTTAGGAATTTACTGGAATATTAAAGGCGCGAGCAGTCCCAGTCTGGGCGCCAATATATGAACTCCGCACACTCGTGATAATAATGTTTAGATTTCTACTGTAAATATAAACAGACTGTTTTATTATAATTGATTGCTCACTGTTAAAACAACAAAAGTACGATACCCTAAAATAACAACATTCATTTTCAAAATTATTTTAGTCCCACGTTGGGCGCCAATAGAAACTTCGTAAAACTAGAGGTGTCATTTTGTTTGACACTCTATTTGCTTTAATTAAAATGTAAAATATTACACCTAGTAAGCCTTATAAGCCTAGTCAGTTAAGTTTACGATGAAATTGAATTCACTAAGCCTCTTATATTAAATTTCAGTCCGAACCACATTTTTCAATTTAATAAAACTCGTCACGACAAGCCCTTTTTAATAAAACCGTTCTATTATTCTGGCTTATGTGTCAGTCAGAATTAATTATTTATTCCTACTTTTCAGATGCCAAAAGGCATACCTGAGCGTGAAGAGATCATAAGTATTTTATTTGCCCTTTGGTAGAAAATTCCCAAAATTCACCTGACAATCTACCCGCAAATCCATCATCCTTAAACCACTCTGGGTAAAATTAAAAAGAAAGTCACGAAAGGGAAGGTGACAGGCGAAAAGTACCGTCAAACGCACCTGTGAAGAAAAAAATATATTAAATGGAGGGTAATCCTCCGGTAAGCCTCTTAAACTGTCACCGTAACGAGTAGGCCGGCGATTATGAGATATAGCACAGATGGTACGCCTGTGTATATTTGAAGAGATGTTTGCCTGTTTGGATATGAAATGTTGTATGTTTCAATCCTTTTAGGTTAGGTTCGTGGGATGAAATGTGCTCACACGTGTGAAGTGATGCGAACATTATATTTTGTGGTCGCTTTTTTCTTGTTCAAGCTAATATTACGCATTTTTAATAATGTTGGTAGGGATCTTTTTTTGGACAACTGAATGTGGGTTTTTGTAATGATACTTTGTGATAAGTAACATCAAACGTAACGTCGTAGGCGTAATTTATTTAATGTTAGAACTTAATGCTTCAGTATTTTCTTTGTGGAAATGTCACTGATGTCTCTTTTAAATAGAACAGTAAAGGCTCAATTAATTTGTTGAATCGTTGTTTGTTTGAATGTCAGTGGAATAATTTTTAGAGGGCAAGTGGTAAAAACGAGCGCTTCTCATGCAATAGTTTGTAGATTCCCAAAGGGGCACACAAGCAAATACCAATGTGATTTTTTCTTACACATAATATGAACGTTCAAGTTTATCTTTACCATCACTGACATCGGTGAATGAATACAAAGTGAGGAAAGTTGGACTTAATGAAAGTAATTAATATAAGTCTGAAATCGCCAATCCGCCTTGAGCAAGCAAAGCACTAAGAGGCCTTTGCCTAACAGTAGGACAATAGACTGGTATTACTATAAATCATTTTGTACATTTACAAATTGATACAAATCACACCCGACACCTAGATCCTACTCCCTAAAACCTAGTAACAAGACTTATTTGGATATCCTACATCTCGAAAGGGTTTAAGTCATCCCAGGATAGGGTTAAACATACCCCAATTAATTCTAAGGGCCAGGTAGAGTCCGCGGAGTGGGGGGAGGGGGGGGGGGGGGGTATGAGGTACGTTCGGCATTAATTATTCTAAGTAAACCCCAAGACGTCTGGGCACAACTATTATGGGCCCATTTCAAAGCTGTCAGATGGCATCAAGGTGATTTATGGTCGAGTATCTGCTAGATAAGTTTGCGTTTGAATAAGTAATTGGTGGGTGATGATGTTTTTGGTCGCTATTGTTGGTAGGGTACGTCTCACTAATGGCACATAGTTTGTTAATTGAAATTGTTATTATGTCTGTCCTTGGTTCGTTACTGAAACTATTTACAGGCACATTTGAATTCTCAAGGAGTCGGTTTGTTAGTCAGAAAATTGAAGATAGCTGTTCTTTCCAAGAGGTGGGTCTCTATGGAGAAAAACGGGCTAAAAAACCTACGGTCACTATTTTAAATCGTATACTTGGTTAAGCCTCAAAATAGTATTTTAAAATTAATGACCAAAGATTTGTATTTTTGTTTGTAATACATACATTCAAAAACTTCTCCACTGCTTCAAAAAATTGTTTCACCTATGGAAAGTTACATTATCAGCACGTAACATAGCATACATTTCGAGTTCGACGGGCCTGTTGGTCTAGTGGTTAGTGGCCCTGACTGCTAAGCCGGAGGTCGTGGGTTCGATTCCCACCCAGGACAAACTTTGTGTGATGAGCATGATTGTTTGTTCTGTGTCTGGGTGTGATTTATCTATAATATGTATGTATTTATAAATTATATAAGTATGTATATCAGTTGTCTGGTTACCATAACACAAGCTCTGCTTAGCTTGGGATCAGATAGCCGTGTGTGAGTTGTCCCAAGATATTTATATTTATTTATTTTATTTTATTTTCAACAAATTAGGGGATACGTAAGAAAATTTTCGACTACGAAATCGTGGAGAAAAATTATTTAAACATATTTTATATGATCACTATTAAATAACAATCATTAATAAAACCTAAATTAAATTCTATCCTCAAAGAAATAAATTTGCCACCAATTTCAACACAATACATGAAAAATTAACACCTGAATTCGATCCAACCATCTGGTCTGACGAAATCGCTCCAGACGCACACAATCGCTCCACAGATCTATTCAAACGAAGATTCTAGAAAGCAACTACAATGGCGTCTAAATTTCTATTGAAAATTATACGCTGGCGGTCTCCCTTCGAATAAGTTAATTAAAATTGTAATAAGAAATGATGCTGAGAATTCTCCGAGACTGATCGTATTTTTTACTTTTTTCTTTTGTTATTAGATTTCCTTGGATGTTTTCTTGGTAATTGGTAAGAATTTTACGTAACTAATTCTGTTGGGTGTTGATTGGGTACAATAAATTGGTTTAATTTTGTGTCGCGTCGCGATACTTTTTTGTTTGTTTTAGAGTATAACTTTTCAACCAAGTCTCATTGCTGAGTGCAATTTGCTTTTTACCTTGAAAAAGGTGTATAGTGGATGGATTTTTATGGAACTCTTTTTGTTCATAGTGTTCCTAGAGGTGAATAAATGGAAGTGAACGCAGCAAAAAAAGTCCCATAAAAGTCCGTCCACTATAAATTTCTTTCTACCTTAATAGGTATTTTTAACCGACTTCAAAAAAAAGGAGGTTATTTAACCGACTTCAAAAAAAAAGAGGTTATCAATTCGACCCGTATGTATGTAATATTGCCAGAATTGCCCAGTTTTCGTATATGTTAGTCTATATCAGCGTCTGAACAAATGTGCCAAATTTCAACAGTGTATGTATGTATGTATGTATGTATGTTTTTATGTTTGTTCGCGCATATCTCCGTAACTACAAGTCCGATTTAAGTAATTCGGCGTAAGTCGGCGGCAATACAAAACAATAAACAGAACCAAAGCCGCCGACTTCCAAAACTAAAGTTATTTTTCTCATTTTAGTTTTTGAAGGCGGTTGTTTTTTTTTTGTAAAAAAGTTTTTTTTTTTAACTTTAGCTTGAAATTTCTCATGTATCTTGGGTGCGTTTACAAACATATAAATTCACATATACAAACATCCAGACCCAAAACAGCTATCTGTAGACCATACAAATATTTATTCCGTGCGCAATCTAATTCCCTCCGTGTCGCCATTTTGGTTTGATTGCACTAAACTATCAGTTATTTGAAGGCTTCCCCGATAATTTAGAATATTAATTCACTGAAATATGTACTTAAATTCTACCCCAGTTAAATTTGAATACAATTGGCAATAAACTCCGTACATAATGTTTTGTAGATATTTACAAAACGATGTTAAAATAGAGCCAAGAAATAGCTGCCAACCCAAAGCTGCTTAAATTAAATTATCTCACGATGTTAGGTTCAAAAGTAGTTCAAAGTTATATAACGATGTTGTTTTGGAAACTAAGTTCTTTATAGAATCTAATATTAGTTCATTGACTTTTAGTAGCGGTATTCTTTAAAATTCTCCCTTGGTGAGTATAGGTTAAGTGAGTTTGAGGTGAGCTGTCAATTCTTAGCATGGTTGCATGACAACTCACTTCAAGCTCACTTTAGTTTTTCATCGGGGGAGATTTATACACAACAGAATTTTTGTTTACTCTCAATAATTGCGCCACTGAAGAATAATATGCAATTTATTTTTTAGCGGAAAGTACTTAGTGATAACGTTCCATTACTAAGTTCCTGTCTTTGTGCCCTACTGTCACAAGGCTTTTTTTTTTAAGACGGGAAATCATCAAATAACTTCCCCCGCCCAGGGCGGGGCGGGAGGGAGTATCAGACTTTTACTGACTAAAACCCGTCTATGTTCCTTCATGTGCCCTTTGCGTTCACGGGGCGCGGTATCTCTTTCGAACAACAGGGCACTATCACAAGGCTGTATCTATTAAATTGTTACAGGTACAGTCGGTTGTCAACATTATCTGACCCACCCTAAACACAAACGAAATTGGACCCTCTGCCTATGATAATAAGGTTTATTCAATTTATATGAGCTTATCAGTCAAGTGCTCGAGAACTCGACGAATACAGACACGCATAAACCCACCCAACGTTGTCGGAGCCACCGGCATTATATCATTTTGTTAAGCTATTTTAATCATTATCTCGTTGACATTAAAGTTTAAAACCTTTTAAGTCACCCTACATAATTAGAACCCAATCTTTAATTTCGTGGAGTCTTAACAAGTTCTTGTGGCTTAGCGGTTTGATGTTGGATTGCCGAGGAACAACATGTGGGTTCGAAAACATGGAGTATCAGTTCCTTTAGAGTTATCAGTTTCTTTTTTAATTTGATTTCATTTCTACAATATTGTTTGCATTATTAAAGAACGACCAATATGTTTTACGCCTAATAACTTATCTTGTAAACAGGTGGGTAAATTAAAAAAGTTTAAGTTCACATATATTAGCTTCGTGAGGTAGATAATAAATTCGTCTACATTATGTGACAAAAGTTACACTACGCCTATTAGCAGTGACTGCGCACACACATTTGTAAATCGTTTCGCATTACTCGTTAAGTATTTTTAAGCAATTTGGTGTAAAAAAGCATGTCGCAGCTTAATGACTATACCAAACATAAAATCATAATATATTTTTACATGAGCAGAATGTTGGAATTAGAGAGATTGGTCGTCGTCTTAATATAGCAGTAAGTGTTTTTTTTATACCTATTTTATTTAATTGATTGTGATTAATGAACGCGTAGTTGGTTATTTTACTATTACATTTTCAAGTTACATAAACGGTTCCAAAAATGTTTTTTTTTTTTGTTTTAGAGAAATACGACTGTAGCTAAGACGTTATGGAGACAAAGTAAATATTCAGCGGATTCGTCCAGGGGCAAAAAACATCAAGTATAGTCCCGAATGCGATTGCCCATAAGTGTAACCGCAATGAAACACGATATTTCAGTGGAAACAGTGAGAAGGCATTTACACGCTGCTGGAATAAGGAATTATAAACCGGCACAGAAAATAGCATTGAAGAAGAAGGGTCCGTTTTGCCCAGGAATATTTAAATTTTAATTGGGAAGAAAATATTGTGATCTTCACTGATGAAAAAAAATCATTTAAATCGAACAAAAATGAACGTAACAAGGAACGGTGCGCCATCACTCCGCTACTAATTAATCTAGGATATTTTTAAACACACCATGTAAGTAAATGCTCAATGGATAGATTGTTAAACCATTAAAATGTTGCCAATTACGTGGTGATGTTATTGTTATAAATAGATTTTTTCTATTTAAATGACATGTTTATTCACTACATATAGGCAGCTATAAATCTGTAAAGTATTTCACAGATGAATTAATTTTTTTCTCGATAACAAACTTTCAAGCATAGACATGCCTTTTTTAATGTTTATAAATGGTTAGATTTGATTATGGTATACTCATATAAATTGTTTATTAATTTGGAAATATGTGAGCATTTACTTACTTTATCTTACCTAAGTGTTTTAATGAAATAATAAACATTTTAAATTTGCAATTGTTTAGTTTTATTTCTATGCGTTATCCATTAAAGAAATGTAAAAAAAAGTATAATTAAATAATTAAAAAAGACACCTGAGCAGAAGCTATATTTAGGGTAAACTTGATTTCGAACGTAAACAACAATTAGTGACCACAAGACTAAAGAATTTAAACCATATAGTATACTTTAATAAAGTTTATTCTTGCACAGCACAAGCAGCCAACCTTATCCTAGTGCAAATAGAATTTTGTATTTTATCCCTTCATTATTTAATCACTCCATTAAGACATGATAAAAAAAAACTACCTATAAAATAGAAAAAAATAAATTGTAAAGAGAAGTTGTTTTTGCAATTTAGTAAGGCAAGGTAAAATATGTTTGCGCGTTGTCACTGCATACCCTTAGTTAGTAGCATTTGAATACCAGTTTTACAATGAATACAAATATTTATTTTTCAACTACCCACTTTTTACAAGTTATGCCAAAATATTGCCATTTTAGAAACTTTATATTTGAAGATTATCCGTATATAGTTCTTTACAATAATACAAGAAATACTTTTAGAATAAATTCTAAATTGAAAGCAAAACAATATCTTCGTCGCAGGATTTGATCTCGCAACTTGTCACTCTCAGTCTTATACACAGACCACGAGACCAGAATTACTTGACCGAACTCATTAAAATAAGCTATTACACTTATTACCCAGTCGGGTCATAAGTTCTGTTAAAACCTTATTATTTTAATTTTCGAATACTGGCTAGATAAACGTCGACTATTTCTAAAAGTAGATCATTTGCGCTTGCCGAAAATAAAAAAAGAAATTAAATTTTATTCATTTTTAAATATGGAGTGGTCGAAGAAGGAAGATAGAGTCGCTGTTATCGCGTTGCACCGCTGTGGTTACGCGCCAAAAGAGATTTTCAACATTCTACAAAAATTGAAAATAACACTACAGTTTGTGTATCGCACTATCAAACGATACACTGAAGATTCAAGCTTCGAAGATCGTGAGAGGAGTGGCCGACCTCGTACAGTTAGGACACCAGCGGTCATCAAAGCAGTAAAGGCGCGAATTCAACGAAATCCCGTGCGTAAGCAAAAAATCTTAGCCCTTCAGATGGGGTTAAGCAGAACCACGGTCAAAAGAGTGTTAAATGAAGACCTGGGACTGCGAGCTTATCGTAAAAAGACCGGACATTTTTTAAACGAGCGTTTGAAAAAAATTAGACTGGAAAGATCCCGCGCTTTGTTACGGCGGTACGCGGGAAAAAAATACCGCGAAATTTTATTTTCAGATGAAAAAATTTTTACCATCGAAGAAAGTTACAACAAACAAAATGATAAGGTGTATGCCCACAGCAGTGAAGAAGCAAGCGCGCGTATTCCAAGGGTCCAGCGAGGGCATTATCCTTCCTCACTCATGGTTTGGCTTGGAGTCTCATTTTCAGGCTTAACTGAGGTGTTTTTCTGTGAAAAAGGTGTGAAAACCAGTGCTGTGGTGTACCAAAATACCGTCCTAACGAACATAGTGGAACCTCTTTCTCAAACAATGTTCAAAAACAGACATTGGATATTCCAGCAGGATTCTGCACCAGCTCACAAGGCACGAAGCACGCAAAACTGGTTGACCGCCCATGAAATTGACTTCATCGAGCATGAAGACTGGCCCTCTTCTAGTCCAGATTTAAACCCGCTGGACTACAAGATATGGCAACATTTGGAGGAGAAAGTCTGCGCTAAACCTCATCAGAATTTGGAGTCTCTCCGAGCATCTCTGGTTAAAGCAGCGGCTGAAATAGATATGAATGTGGTGCGTACTGCGATCGATGATTGGCCGCGCCGATTAAGGGCATGTATTCAAAATGGAGGGGGGCATTTCGAATAATGTAAATAAAATTTTATTGTACATTTAATTATCTTTCATTTCATATATAATTTTTAAATCATTCTCAAAAAGTATATCATTAATTACATTGAAAGTTTTTGACAGAATTTATGACCTGACCATGTATATTATAACAAGTTGTTATAAGATTTAACCCAATGCTAACGTGATAAAGATCAAATTTGCGTGTGTGTATTATTGTATTTGTTCGTTCTCAGTTCTCGAACACTTGACTGATAACCTCATATAAATTGAAATTAAACCTTATTTTCATTAGCAGAAGGTCCAATTTCGATTGTGTTTAGGGTGGGTCAGATAATGTTGACAACCGACTGTAGATGCATACAATTTTCACAGAGTGTGTATTACTGTGGCCGCTATAACAACAAATAAAGTTCAAAACCAAAGAGGTTTGGATACACGAAAGGCATTCTTTGCATGTAGTGTTAAATATAATAAATAAATAAATGTAGTATTAAATATGTACGGGCGATGGTACGAAACCCTTCGCGTGAGAATCAAACTCCAATTTGGTCGGTTTTTTATTACTTGTTGTGTGTTTCGTCTTGTGTCTTTATTATTCGAGAATGAATTTCTGTAAAATACCTACTATTTTTAAAATCTACTTCCATACTAACATCGCTATTCATACCTTTCAATTACCAAAAACAAAAATACCAATTTTTTCTTTACATTTTCATTTCAACATAACATCAAACATGGTGGTCCCGCCACACTTCATTATTCAGATAATTCTCAAAGCCCGAAATCGGTACCAGGAAGAAACTTGTCAGATTTGAGGTCCGAAACCAAAGGAATGTTTGATGTTTTGAATTTTAATGTTAGCACAAGGATGATGTTTGGGTATTGTTGCCCTTTATTGAATTACAAGGTGGTGCGACGGCGCTGTGTTAACGATAAATGTAATTATACGGTTATTGAAATAATTATATGAGTCCCTCGAAAATTGTTTTATGTTATTAATTATTTTAAAACATTTAGGCCCACTGTCATCACAAATTGTTAAACATATTTAGCGCTAAATGTGTTTTAATTATCTTTCTGTGTCTGTTACCTTCTAACAATATAAATATAAATATTATCTTGGGAAAACTCACACACGGCTATCTGATCCCAAGCTAAGCAGAGCTTGTGTTATGGTAACCAGACAACTGATATACATACTTTTAAAATTTATAAATAAATACATACATAGATAAATCACACCCAGACACAGAAAAAACAATCATGCTCATCACACAAAGTTTGTCCTGGGTGGGAATCGAACCCACGACCTTCGGCTTAGCAGTCAGGGCCACTAACCACTAGACCACCAGGCCCGTCAAACAACAATGTAACAGGGATGCAATGATGTTCTGAATACGTTTAGGCACTAAATGTATTTAATGATTTTAGTGAAAGTGGATCTTAGATTCTACAAGTACACTAAATGCTGAGGATTGCTATGTTTGTCTCATGGTTGCAGAAGATCTGGTTATTAGATTCGATTCTCAGGTCAGGCAAAGAGTGTTATTTAGTTTTGCTACTGGGAAATTTCTCAGTAGCAGAGCGGAGTTTGCGGTGTGACGCCCCCGTGCCTCAGAACAAATATTGTATGGCCTTAAGAGCGTTGTTTCGGCTCTGGTTGATTAAGTTAATAGGAAGTGGCGTTTATAACAAAAGAAAACTAATACCGGTTCGTCAAAAAAAAACTACCGATGTGACCAAAACCGCAAGTCAAGTGATTGGATTGGCAGTTGATAACTCATTAAGCCAATCACAATAAGATATGATCGCTTGACGATTTGTCACTTTAATTTTGCGTTGATTTTTGTTCGAAAAATAAAAACATTAGTGTATTAATAAACACATTTAACATTACTTGCTTTGGCATAGTATTATCTCTGTCACTGTCGCGCAATGGTTGAACTACAAGTGTAAGACAAAGATGGAGACATTCCAGGACACCGTGTTAGGTAAAGTTTGTATATCTCAACCTTATTGACTCAATTGTATTAGCATTTAGCCTTGTTTAATTAAAGTCCTAAAGACATACTCTAGCAAAAAGGTTTCGTGTGTTTTCTTAATTATCATTATTTACGTCTTAATGTGATGTTTCAAATTGTTATTTCTCAGAAACGACTTTTATTTTTAGTTTTTGGTAGGTCGCATGACACTGTGCTTCCCCCGCTCTTAGTGTCAGACTTTTACTGACTAAAACCCATATTATGTTCCTTCTGGGGGCGCGGTATGTCTTTCGGTGATATTGATGGATGTTTGTTACTCTTTCATGTCTAAATGGCTGAACGGATCTGGATGAAATTTGGCATTGCGATAGATTTTAGTGGAGAATAACACCTGGGATCATTTTTGTCCTGAAAAAATGTACAGTTCCCGTGGGAAAATATATCAAATTTGACGCAGACAAAATCGTGGGGAAAAGCTAGTGTTTTGTAAAGGGTATAAATTAAATATTGTACAGTAAACTAAGCAATCAACTGATCAAGAAATAACAATTATGAATCAAATTGAGACGAGGTTCGTTAGCGTAGTTATAAATACGTTGTGTAAGTAATACTCACCGTTCTAGCCTTTTACTAACAAGGTAGGGATCGACTTTCAATCTAACGAGATGCTGCATACTAATATTTTAGATTAAACTACCGCCATTCTGTTAATGGGAAATACTTATATACTACCAGCATGCCCGCGTCTTTGTTTGCGTGAATATCGGTTTTTTGCGAAGTTTTAATTTCTTTTTGCGATGAACTTTAATATTTTTTCTTAAATAAAAGTGGTGTAAGTTACTTCTTATAACATCAGCTATTATGACGTGAATTATTTGCTAATTCAATTTACAAATTTTCGTTTTTTTTTATCGATGAATGACCCACCTGATGTTGAATGGTCACCGCTGCCCATAGACATTTGCAATATCGGAGTCCTTGAAAATACGTTGCCAACCCAAAGACAAAGTTGAAATATCTCATATGCCTGTAATTACACCATCCTATACCCTTCACACCGGAGCACAGCAACGCTGCTTTGCGGCAGATATAAGTGTGGTAATAGTACTTCCCCGGACGAGCTCCTTCACAAAGAGCTACTATTCATTAACCTTGACATAGGCGCTATTTGACACGAATACGACATCTGTTACACATACATTTGGGTGAAGTAAAGTGATATTAATTCGCGAACAGGAGCCAAAGAGAGGCTTAACGCGTCGTTATCAAGTTGGCAAGCTCCAAGACACATCTCTTTGAAAATCACACTTGGTTTTGATGTATTGTTTTGAGAATACTAATACAACATAATAAATATATGAAAAAAAACTTTTTCACAAAAAAAGACAACCGCCTTCAAAAACTAAAAAGAGAAAAATAACTTTAGCTTTGGAAGTCGGCGGCTTTGGTTCTGTTTGTTGTTTTGTATTGCCGCCGACTTCCAAAGCTAAAGTTATTTTTCTCTTTTTAGTTTTTGAAGGCGGTTGTCTTTTTTTGTAAAAAAGTTTTTTATTTCTCGCTTTTTAGTATCAATTTTTTTATCCAAATCCATGAAGGAACTGTCATGTCATGTAAATTAACATGACACCGCTAAAAAAAGTCATAAGAAAGCAGAATACGCGATTTCGTTTACTTAGATGAGAAATTTTTTAATATTACTAAGTAAGTATGCATCTGTGTAACGCTTTCGAGTGTACAGGCGCGATGATATGTTGTGTAATTGCGTAAACAATGCATATTTATGCGATAGCAGCAATCGCGGTTGATTTGCTGAAATTTTTTGAAGAGTTCCGTTGTCTGTCTCCGTAATCCATCATCAGATCTATATGAAATTTAAATGGAACCATTTGGGAAGTTTACCCTTTCCAACAAAAAAAGAATAATCAAAATCGGTTCATAAACGACGAAGTTATCCGCGAACAAACATAATATAATAAAATGTCCCTATCTCAAAAACTACTACCGTTAAGGAGTACTGTAGCATCATCATCAGGACAGCAGCATCAGATGTTGACACCCTGAAGCATATACCTGAGTAAGACATGATTACGTAACAAAAACACCATACGAGCATACAATTTTCGGTGGTTGCCCTCGATTTCTCCTGGATTCCATCATCAGATCCTGGACTGGTGAAAATGGGACCACCTCAGAAGTGAACTCTATCCAACAAAAAAAAAAAATTTGAAATCCGTCTATAATTACTAATCTAATTACGCTTAGTAATATTTCTACTGTGAGAGATCTGGGTGTATTACTTGACAATAAATTATCGTTAAATCTACATGTGGAAAAGATAGTAAATAACGCATTCAAGATGTATGGGTTCGTCATGAGGTCATCTACAGAATTCAAGCGAGCTTCTACTTATCTCTACCTGTACAAAACTCTTGTTCGGTCGCAGCTTGAATATGCCGTCCCAATCTGGAACCCGTTCTATCAGAAATACAAAGATGAGATTGAGAAGGTCCAGCGTAAGTTTCTTCGAGCCTTGCATTATAGGTGTCACAGGATATACTTGTCTTATCCTGAGTTGTTACATAGATATAAGCTGATAACCTTGGAATCCAGACGCAAACTCTTGGAAGCCACTGTACTACATGCTATTGTTCATAGTGGCTTTGACTCAAATGACCTCACGAGCAAATTATGTTATGCAGTCCCTCGCACTGTTAATAAGCGTAGTGTTCGTGCAGGTACCTTGTTTGCCGTGAACATATGTCGCACTAATTCTGGCTTGCGCTGCCCTATTCGTCGTATGGTAGATTCTTACAACCACAATTTTAATGACATTGATATTTTTATATGCTCAAAGTCTAAATTTAAATGTGATGTAATGAAACTTTTATGTAATAATAATCTTGATATATAAATGAATGTTAGTCCTATACAGGGTGGAAATTTATTATGCTACCTGGAGGGAAAGTACTCTAAATACTTGAGTTAGCAAATTTTACTGAAAGGAAACATTCCTTTATTTTTAAAAAGAAACAAAACTGCATTTAAATAATTTTGAAAATACGCTTGCCACACCCGGGAATCGAACAGACTAAAATTGGATTAAATAGCATCCTGTACTTTATGGCACTTATCGATAGGGTCAATCACAAGGATCAAATCTCTACAAACCTGGTAAACTAAATTTAACAAAAACCATGAAATTTCAATCTAAACTTATTTTATTCGGACGAAAAAAACGAGTACAGTAACTAATTGCATGCTGGAAATGAGCTTCACTTTCTTCGATGCAAACATTCATTATTTGAAGGAATTCATTTTGAATAACTTTTAGAATGGTGTTGTGGTGAATATTGAAAATTTTACTACGCTACCAAAAGTTACTTAAAATTATTTTTTTAAAGGAATAAATTCATGCATCCAAGAAATGAAGCTCATTTCCAGCAACTACTTTACTCGTTTGTTTCGTCCGAATAAAATAAATTTACAATAAAATTGCATGTTTTTATTTTATTTTAATTTACCATGTTTGCAGGGATTTGATCCTTATGATTGACCCTATGGATTAGTGCCATAAAAGTACAGAATGCAATTTTTTCGAATTTTAGTCGGTTCGATTCCCGGGTGTGGCAAGAATATTTTCAAAATTATTGAAATGCAGTTTTGTTTCTTTTTAAAAATAAAGGAATGTTTCCTTTCAGTAAAATTTGCTAACTCAAGTATTTAGAGTACTTTCCCTCCAGGTAGCATAATAAATTTCCACCCTGTATATGTCTAATACTTATATTTTTGTCTAATGTAACTTTGTTTATGTCTTTCATTTTTCTTCTTCTTTTATTTTTATTGTATTATTATCATGAAATAATTATTAATTAATTTTAATGCTCATTTAGTGGCACTCATTACCATATTTTTTTTGTAATATGCGGATAATGTAGTAGGCCACAATATTGTTAACACGCCATATGTTTATTTTTCAACATGTCACATGTATATTGTAGCTGTTTATTATCCCTCAATAAATAAAATAAAATAAAATATAATTGACGAAAATATCGGTGAACATACATAAAAAAAAAAAAAAAAAAAAATATTATACATACAGATGAATTGAGAACCTCCTCCTTTTTTGAAGTCGGTTAAAAATGACGACGACTCCTTAAGTGGTCTATTTCAATGCATTTAAATTAATACGTACTGTATTTTTTTTTTTTTGAAGGCTAAAAACGCATTAAACTAAGTCGAAAATTACAAATGTTTTTCTTGTCACCTGATAATTTTCTCATTGTCATTACTGAAATGAATTTAAAATACTTTAACAAAAATACTCGGATGTTTTCATGAATTGTAATTCAGTGCTATTTATATACCTATATAATTTTATATAACAATATTAATTATTTTCTAAATTACTATTACCCTAACAGGTAGCAGAGTTTTTCAAGCTGCAGTACTATTCAGTAAAACTCTCTCTTGGTGAATTAATTCAAATAAGCTAACACCAGCATAGCATTCTAAGCACTAGAAGACCAATTCCTGTGATATCAAATCAAGTCACAATCATCTTGGCCACAATCAATAAAAGATTTTTTTTAATAAATGTAGATAAAGTAAGATAAGATAAAATGTAGGCAATTAATCCATTAATTAATCTCAATGTCAATCTGTCAGAGACAGATTGACTTTGAGGTTAAAAAGAGGTGGTTCTTAAAATTACGAGTCTTGTCCCTCATTTTTGATAGATTGCGACTGATATTTGAATTGTGAACCTCACCTCAAGTTCACTTCACCTACATTGATAAAAGATTTTTTTTACAGAACATACCGACTGGTTTTATCTATCTAGGTAACTAATCTTGTCGCCGGTAAATTGGAAAGTCTTGGAAAGTTACGACACACGAACGTCGGGCTCGAGTACGACTTACGATTGGTTACCCAATTGCTTCACAGACTGGAAATAATATTGGAACAGACAACGTGTAATAGTAGGACAATAAAACTGACAATATTGTGAACAGTGCCTACTCTGAGGAATATCAACAATATCTTCTTCTTGGCGGTTCGATGACAAACTATAATATAGGTGTTAGATTGTTGCGGCTCAGAATTTGGCCACTTTGACTGCGTTGTCGGTGGCAGCCATTAAATCTTCTAGCTTGTAGCTGTTAGAGCACGCAGGGCATGATGTGAGATGGGCCGTAGTACGTGCTGTATCGCACAAACAGGTCAAGTCGGTACCATCAGTGAATCCCTACCTAAATATGTTTTTTTTTTGCTGTGACCGATCTAAGCAAATCAACTAAATGATTAGGATACTAACTTATGCCCGCGTGAATGTCGGTTATCCGCTATATTTTTAGTTTTGCGCGGATATCTAATTGTTTTTTGTAAATAAAAGTAAGCTAAATTACTCCTTATGACAGATATTTTCTAGTAAAAGTCCTGTCAAAAGCGGTCCAGCCATCGAACATCATTGATATCTATGAAGAAGCACATCGTGAGGAAATCTGGATTCATAATAAATATAGGCCCGAAATCGCCATTCGGCCTTGAGCAAACGTAGTGATTAATGCTCGCGCCTTCGCTGTACGACAAGAGGTCTTTGCCCTGCAGCGAGACATAAATAGACTGGCAATATAATATTTTGAGAACAGATTTCAGTAAAAATATATTTACAGAGAATTTTAAATACAGCTCACCAAAACCACAGCCTGAGCAATGTAATGAAACTCGTTCAAATTAAACGCGAAACAGCAAAATAAAAGCACCACAATAATAAAACCGCTGTACTTTTGAAACTTTTCATTCGCCGATACGCGGCTGAACCAATCAGTTCTGAACACAAACGTGTTTCACGATTGTTTCACGATTGTTTCAAGGATGTTTCAAGCAAACAATGAAAGCTTTTTTTTGTATTCAATGGGGTATTTGTTTTTGGTAAAACCTTTGCGGTTGTGCAAATGTTTTTTTGTTGTTTTTTTTTATCGTTTTGGCTTCTTGAGTTCTGTTGGTTTGCTTAAGGGGTTGTCTTTGGTTTCCGGAAGAAATATGTTGTTTTTTTTTTCTAATGTTTCCTTGCTCTATGTATTTTGACTGTATTGTGGGTATGTATTGTATTATACTGTACTGGATGGATGGATGTTTGTTGCTCAATCACAATAGAACGGTTGAACGGATCTGGATGATATTTGGCACAGAGATAGGTTATAATCTGAAATAATACAGAATTTGTTTTTTATGTCTTCAAAAGGTGACGCGCACAAAGTCGCTGGGAAAGCTAGTTTAAAAAACAAAAAACAAACACACAAAAAACTATTCATCTGTTCAATCTTGATTTTCTATCGAATTGCTGCTAATGAATTTTAAAGTTTTTTATACGATCCAAATCAACAACCAAAGAGAGATGGAAATAACTCTTCCATACCCTTTTTTTGCCGATTGCATACGAATGGCACCTGTCATTTTTTATTGACATTTAGAAATAAGGTCACCACTGTATGTGACGGACCCTTGTTTGTTAGGCATCTCGACGTATTTAGGTCAATTATAAATTGAGGTGAAAAATCCAACAAAAAAAAATACGTAAAATCCGATAATGATTTTCTAAAATGGATTTAATTGGTTGAAATTATACAAATGAAGACGAACAGTGCAAGATAAATCATATTCATTTTTGTTTGTGTAATCCCTGCTATGTCGTAGCAACGGTCTACGTCGTAGCGAAATGTGCTACGCCGTAGCACGACGCATGGCGTAGTCACAGCTCACACTCGATTTGTCGTGCGGATTTGTGCATCTGTCGTCTGTTGAATCACTCGAATAGTATTATAGTCTTAAATACTTTGGTATTTAGTGTATTGTTTTAACTGCCGAGTTGGTCTCGTGGTGGCAAGCACGACTGTTGAACGTGGGGTCTTAGGTTCGATTCCCAGGTCGTGCATAAAGTGTCATTGAGTTTTTCCATTACGAATTTATCTGTAATTGCCCGGAGTTTGCAAGGTATTGGTGTGGTTCTGCGCCTGGTTTCTCCCCGGTTGCGCTAGGTTGCCGTCCCATCAGACTGTGAGAGCTAGGGAAGAGGGCGTGCATCTGTGCACTATCCTGCGTACTATGCTAATCTGTATTAAGCATTAATTAATATTTTTTAAATAAATTATGTAAACATCTGTCTAAAAATTCTTTGCAAAAATTTTGAAAGGCTACAAGACTAGGTTACAAAACTTAAAGCTGCCGCCACTTTAGCGTGCTCGGCGCCTTAGTAAATGATGAACGGACATGCCTCGGTCTGCTATAATTTATTGCGAGGCAGCTCAAGTACTTAAATGCCTCGTTTCGAGGCTGCCTTCGGAGGAGTGTTCTCGCCTTGAAACCGTTAGTATCTAGTTTCCGCGGTACTGTAATTCATACCACTTTGTTTTTGTATAATATAAGAATATTTTTAGTTAAATTGGCGAGAGAATTTTTCATACGACAAGAGAGAGATTTTACTAGGTAGATCGGTCATAAGCAATGTTTTACGAGGTCTGTCACCTCGTATCGTATCCGTGTTACCCTGTCACTCATTAAATATAAACAACTTTTATTATTGGACCTATTCCGAAAAACAAAAAAAAGTCATCTGCTTCATAAACTTTAATCGAGATATTACTAGTACCCCGACTAGCAGCAGTGAAGACAAACATCGTAAGGTAAATCTGAAGGCCAGTTCCAGTAATTAAAAATCGGTCGCAATTTTATCTCAGCAACAATTAATTTAAAAAAATGTGAGTAAATAAGAGAAATTAGATTGAGACTAAGATTCGATTATGAATCGTTTTCAAATACAGAAGCAAAAAAAAACTGCCCAGTTGGTCTCGTGGTCGTAAGTGCGACTGCTGTGCAAGGGGTCCCGGGTTCGATTCCCAGGTCGAGCAAAAAGTGTTATTGGGTTTTTCTATGAAATTCTCAGTAGCAGCTCGGAGTTTGGATTTGTGCCCGGTTAATGGCAATAGGCTCGCCCCCTATTACATGGGACCTAAATATACCGGCGAACTGTGGGTGTATATTGGTACACCTCTGCCTAACCCTTCGGGGAATACAGGCGTGATGGTAAGCAAACAAAAATGTAACCAGAATTTCGTAAAAACTAAAATGAAAGCAATGTCCGTAAAGTTCCGTGCTCCTCCTTCTCCATGGAGGCCTGCCTTTATTTTGGAACGAGTAACTTTAACTTTCTGACCTACTGACTGTCTTCATGACAATACAAGAGTGCTCGTAAATGACTTAATTGAAATAATTGCTTTGACATTGAACATTTCTATATAGAACACAGCCCCCTGGTTTTCTTCTAAATTTGCCAACACAAAAAGACACCTTTTCTCACTATTACCTAATTCCTTTTCTGCATGAAAAGAAACGGTAATCCACCTGTAGGACAGGCATAAAACGAAAACATTGCTTTTACAAAATCTTTCTTTTTTTAAGCTACATCAACCTCGCAACGGACCCAAAAATAGTTGTCATTGATCTACGCTTTGTAAAAATGTGGAGTAAACAAAAGGTCACGAGCAACCTAGAGCTAGACCTGACATACGACATTTTGTCACTGAGTTTATTAAAACGTTGAATATATTTTCCTTGCCCTTCTCAGGAACCTTTCACGTTCCAGATGTGACCCGCGCCTTTAAGCCGGTATATTTCACTGGGGGTGAGTTCCACCCTTATATTTTTAGTGAAACCAACCCCTATTAGATCGCCCCTTGCTATAACGCGAAATGGTATTTGGCATTTTTGTAAGTATTATTTCTTTTTGGGTCCAAAGTTTTTTGGAGGTAGTGATGCGTGATTCTGGAATGGGGTTAAAATGGACGCTTTTACGGTGGCCAGTAAAAGGAGGTTGAAAATGGAACGCTGTACGTTGAATTAACTCATGGCAGGCAAAATTAAATATTTTCTTTTTGCATTTTTGAATTGAAAACAGAACACGGTAAAAACGTAATGTTAATAAATTCGATTAATAAATTGGAAATACAGCGAATATCGGACAGAATATTTTTTTTTTTTTTTTTACTGCCCCGTAAGTCTCGTGGTCGCAAGTGCGACTGCTGTGCAAGGGGTCCCGGGTTCGATTCCCAGGTCGAGCAAAAAGTGTTATTGGGTTTTTCTATGAAATTCTCAGTAGCAGCTCGGAGTTTGGATTTGTGCCCGGTTAATGGCAATAGGCTCGCCCCCAATTACATGGGACCTAAATATACCGGCGGACTGTGGGTGTACATTGGTACACCTCTGCCTAACCCTTCGGGGAATACAGGCGTGATGGTATATATATATATAATAATATATTTTTATTTATACATTTTATTTAATATACACACTTAATTCATTTCAGTTCTGCTTTTAAATTTTTTATCCAATGCTTGTTTTACTTTGGGATAACTTAGGTCTTTTTGGTTTTTTTACTTGGTCTTAATTTCAAAGTCGCTACAGGCAAAGTCACGAACAAAAGCTATAGTCCTCCACAAAATAAAACCCAACAACTACTAAAACATTTCTGCACTCTCAGATTCCTTCTAAGTACTAACCGTATCCTAGCTCCCTAAGTACAAGCTATGGTACTTTGTAACATTAAAATCCATTAGCTTCGTTCACAACGCCCTCGGGAAGTGTTGCGGCTGTGTATTCATTAGTACAATGTACCGGCAAGACTTAGCGTTGCTATTCATATTTAGATGTTGGTAATTGAAACGATATGTCTATGGAAATTATGATATTTGCGACTTCCACTGTGTTTAAGCCTATGTCTTAAATTGTACCACGGGATCACAAAAATGGGTTAAAAATATCCAATGTGTTAATCATAACATAACACACCACCACGCCTGTATTCCCCGAAGGTTCAGGCAGAGGTGTACCAATGTACACCCACCGCTCGCGTGTATGTTTTAGGTCCCATGTAATAGAGGGCAAGCCTATTGCCTTTACCAATGTGTAAAATTATTCGATATCTACATAATGTGCAAAATTTCAGCTAATTTCTTTCAGCCGTTTCAGCATGAAAGAGTAACAAACATCCATCCATCCTCATAAACTTTTTCGTTTATAACAGTAGCGGGGTTAGAATGATTAGTAGGTTTTGCCCCATTTGCATGGATATCAGTTATTGCGGGCACAGACAAAGTCATAGATTAAGCCTATGTTTGAAAATAAGATGCGATAAAGAGAAGTGAAATTTAGTAATCCCTAGCATTATGAGATGACTAGCTTCTGCCCGCGACTTCGTCCGCGTCACAGTTGATGTGTTATCCTACGGGTACCGTACATTTTCCCGGGATAAAAAGTAGCCTATGTGTTATTCCAGACTATAATCTATCTTTGTGCCAAATTTCATCCAGATCCATTCAGCCGTTTAAGCGTGAAAGAGTAACAAACATCCATACATCCATACATCCATACATCCATACATACAAACTTTCGCCTTTATAATAGTAGTAGGATAACTCACTTCACCTTTATTTACTGAAACATATATTTACAGAATAAACAAACAGATTATTATTTACTCTATCAAAGTCCAGTTTCAACCAAAAACAGCGCAAACTTCAACAACGACCTTGGCTTACGCAAGAAATAAGGTCTTCAAACTACGCCAAGTTTTAGTAATAAGCTTCTAAACTAACATTCCCGACCTTAGGGTTCAACAAATGGTAAATATCCCTAGTTCTGCTTCACTTGATATTTTCATATATCAGAATCGTGTTAGCATATTTTCATGTTAGGAGACATTCAGAAGGTACACTTTTTTGGGTTCCGTACCCAAAAGGTGCCTGTGGGACCTTATTACTATGACCCCGTTGTCTGTCTGTTCGTCTGCCTAACACAGGGTTGTATCTTTTGAACTTTAATAGATAATTATACACTTGAACACAGAGTATAATATTTTTATTTTTTATCAGTCTTTTCTGTCCCGCTCCCGGACGGAGGGCTTCCCTCCACACTCTTTACTAAAGTAAAATTAAGTGAAAGAAATGTGTTTTTTTTTGTATGTCGTATCAAAACGTGTTTTTGTATTTTAAATATTCCATAGGAATTATGAACGAGTTCGACTCGCACTTGGCACTTTTTTATTAATTTCATACCTGTAACTAAAGTACCTACAATATAAATATCTTGGTCTATTGTTATGATTTTGAGTATGTAGAGTTGATATCATATTTCTATTTTTATTGAAAAACCTTTTCATTATTATTTTTGCGTGCACATAGTCAGCGTCAGTAAACATTATTATTTTTCATTTCTTTATATTTCCTGCAAATTAATTATAGATTCAAATTATGTTACAAGCTTGCCAACGAGTAATTAAGCCATGAATAGATTCCATTTACGTTTCACAATACTAACAATATCATTATAAAGGATACATCAGAACACATTAATAACAATTACCACGAAATCCCTCCTACGCAAGTAACACCTACGTTACGAGGCAATGGCACCTATTGAAGAACATCAAAGGAAATGGATTCTACACGTGACAAAGATTTGGTGTGGTAAGTTATAATAATAAACAGTAACAAAGTGCCTTGTAGAAGCACGAGCACGAGGATTGATCATCGCGCTTGCTCAAGGCGGATTGGTGGTTTCAGACTTATATCAATTACTAGCTTTTGCCCGCGACTTCGTGCGCGTGGATTAATAGTTCCCGTTCCCAGGGGATTTCCGGGATGAAAACTATCCTATGTCCTTTCTCGGGTCCCAGACTATATCTGTACCAAATTTCATTGAAATCGGTTCAGTGGTTTAGGCGTGAAGAAGAGACAGACAGACAGATAGACGGACAGACAGACAGAGTTACTTTCGCATTTATAATATTAATACGAACTAGCCGAGACTACTTTGGGTGAATGTTGGTTAACACACATTCCTAATTTTTTTGACGTAAACTTGAATGTTTTTTTTTTTAATTTTTTCGGTGTGGTTTCTTAAGCCAAAATTTTAATTCCTACGTTACACTAGATTCTCAACTACCTGAGTCTGAAGCGTGACTGTTACGCTAGAGGTCTTGGATTTGATTCCCAGATCAAGCAAAGTGTTATTGAGTTTTTTTAATTCTCAGTAGCAGTTCGGATTTCGGATTTGGGCCCGGTTAATGGCAATAGGCTTGCCCCTGTATTACAAGGGACGTAAAACACTACGATGGACTGTGGGTGTACATTGGTACGCCTCTGCCTAACGACGCTCACAACATTTATTAACTCAATACCTTGCATGTCTGATTAATCAGTTTATGTAAACGCATGTTTGACAAATAAATATTCTTTCTTTCTTTCTTTCTTTCTTTCTTTCTTTCTTTCTTTCTTTCTTTCTTTCTTTCTTTCTTTCTTTCTTTCTTTCTTTCTTTCTTTCTTTCTTTCTTTCTTTCTTTCTTTCTTTCTTTCTTTCTTTCTTTCTTTCTTTCTTTCTTTCTTTCTTTCTTTCTTTCTTTCTTTCGACGAATACAGGCGTGATGGTATGTATGGGCTACGTTCCATAGATGTTAAGAAAAACTTCTTAATGACAGACAAACAAAACGTGATCTAATAAAGGTCCCTTTTAAATTCGAAACCCTACAATTTTTCTTTGTAATAATGCACTTCTTGTGGGTCCTCTTTTACTGGCAGTCAATAAACAATTATGAGTAAAATTCTTCATTACACTATTCCATAAGAGCCCATATCAACAAATGCCTCGCGTCTGGTATGCCGTTTGCATCCGAATATCCCAAAATTCTTTATTATCTGCTGCTTTAGGGCCATATATCAGATCTATGGGAACTATTCATGACTATTATGTATGTTAGTATGGGATAGCTGCAATATTTTTTGCTGATATGGAAATAAGGGTGTGATAGCATCGGGGATGGGGTTCGGGATCAGATGTGTGAAAATGTTAAATGTGCCTCTGCAGTAGGTATAACCGAGAATTTAGATAAAACAAATGACACACGCCACGATGCCGAATTTACGTGTGCAGTAGTTTTTTTTTTATATTGTTTATGTTCGGTATTGTGTTGTTATGTGTACTTTCTATGGGCCTTCATTGACATATTTTTGCAATTTTCCTCTAAAGTGAGATATCGTTTTTATTTTATTTTTTTAATTTTCTATTTATAACAGCTTTCTTTTTCATTTTAATTTCGAATGTATCTAAAATGAATGAGTTTTGTCAAAAATCAAAGGCATTTTTTAATGGTTGCCCCACTATGAATTTGTCCTCTATCGTGAGTGTGTTTACAAACACATAAACTCTATACACAACTAGTCGGACCTAGAACAACTACCTACTTGTAGGTCATATAGGTACAAATATTTGTGTATTTGCAGGAATTGAACCCGGGACACGCTATGCAGCTATCGCTCAGCGACTGCACGAAGCATGTTACTGCGAACTTAAAGTTTTCAATGCAAACCTAGCATTATTTTCCAATTCAATTTTACTAAGGTTTTCAGTAATACGTAAAATTAAAAGCAGCAGAATAAAATTAAAAGTAAATTCACAAATGTCTACTAAAAAAAAAAAAAATACAAAAGCAGAATGATAAATATTTTTCTTTCCAATATTAATATTTTAATAAGTTTCACACTAATTGGATTATAGTCAAAGTTGAAAAATTAGTCAAAGCCGATTCTAAAAGGGACACTACCAATGATTAATGGTAATTGGATTGAAGTGACTGTAACTCAAAAACTCTTGCGACAGCCGTAAATTATTTTATGAAAAGTTTTTTGACGTTCGAATTTTGATTTAGTTTAACAAATGGTTCGGATTTAGCTTAATTTTGAATTAAGTAAACTGGGTTGAAATGTTTCTTATTTTTTTAAGTGAAAAGTTCTTTGGTGGCGTTGAGTGATTGTTGGTGGATGCAAAATTAAATGGGTTCCCGTTACCAACATGCCGATGAGACCCTGTCACCGATAATAAGTGTGAAGATATAAGTGAAGCCCATCCAAAATGTGGCCTCGGTACGCACAGGCTAATGTGGCCTCGTCACCATCGTGCTAATATGGACGCCGACGTGGTAATGTGAACGCGCCACCAAAATGCTAATGTAACCACGTCACCGACATGCTAATGCTACGAATTATGTCAGACTGGCGGATTTTTTTTTTATTTACTTTTGCCCTCACTGGGTGTTTCGTCTGTTTTGTGAGTGCGTTTACACAATACACACATGACATACCATCACGCCTATATTTCCCGAAGGGATAGGCAGAGGTGTACTAATATACACCCACAGTTCGCCGGTATGTTTAGGTCCCATGTAATAGGACGCGAGCCTATTGCCATTAACCGAGCACAAATTCTAATTCTGAGCTGCTACTATAAATTTCATAGAAAAACCCAATAACAGTTTTTGCTCGACCTGGAAATTGAACCCAAAACCTCTTGCGTAGCAATTGCGCTTAGGGCCACTAGGCTAACGAGGCAGTTATCATTGTAGCAAGTGCGTTTATATTATTAGTAATGTACGGAAGCATGGAATGGATAATAGTCCACCGACCGACTTCCAATCAAGTGGCGTCTCAGTAGTTACAGTACAAATGTAAGGTAGTATATTATTTCCCCAACTATTAACAACTCGGGGACTGCCTCGGTAGCTTAGTGGTCCTAAGCGCGACTGCTATGCTAGAGGTCTTAGATTCGTTGCCCAAAAAGCGTCATTGGGATTTTTCTATGAAATTCTCAGTAGCCGCTCGGAGTTAGGATTTGTGCCCGGTTAATGGCACTAGGTTTGACCCCTATTACATGAGACGTAAACATACCGGCGAATTGTGGTTGTACAATGGTACACCTCTGTCTATCCCTTCGGGAAATACAGGCGTGATGGTATATGTATAAACAACTGTTATTTAAATCTTCCTCATTATTTATTCCCGTGCTCCAGATATTAAAGGAAAACATGCTGTATCTTGGTTGTCATGTATGACTGAAGGAAATAGGTCGTTGCGTTCTCCGCGCGCGAGAGGTTAATAACCTGTCTAGGGATTGAAATATATGGAAGGGTTGTTTTTTTATATCTTCATTTTTTAATATCGGATTTGTTTGTAAAGGCAATGTTTTTATTTTTAAAATGCGAAATATTATTTATAAAATAAAGTGCGTGGGTTAAAAGGTAATGGAAATTTTAAGCCATCTCTCAATTTAACACGGCTACCTTTACTAAATGTATTCTTGTGTATCTGCTGTTTGTTCCTGCTTATCTCCGAAACGGCTAAACACATTTTTTTTACTGGCTAATAGCTGACGAGGATAACATATACTACTTTCATTTTGGAAAAATAACTAGGGTACCGCGCAAAAAGTAAACCCCACTTATAACCGACATTCACGCGACTGAAGTCACAGGCATAACCATCATCCATCACGCCTGTATTCCTCGAAGGGTTAGGCAGAGGCGTACCAATGTACACCCACAGTTCGCCGGTATATTTAGGTCCCATGTAATAGGGGGCGAGCCTATTGCCATTAACCGGGCACAAATCCAAACTCCGAGCTGCTACTGAGAATTTCATAGAAAAACCCAATAACACTTTTTGCTCGACCTGGGAATCGAACCCAGGACCTCTGGCGTAGCAGTCGCGCACAGGACCACTAGGCCAACGAGGCAGTTACTAGGCCAACGAGGCAGTCACAGGCATAACCTGGTTATTAATATAAGCCTAAAGTCGACAATCCGTTGGTGAGGAACGCTCATGCTTTTTCTGTTTGAGAGCTTTGTCCTGCAGTGGATAATTAATAGAATGGTATTATAATTTAGTAAAGTTAAAAATTATGACACGGAAATGTGCTACCGAGATATAAAATATTCAATATTTTAATCTAGAACATAATTTACCTGTAAGCAAAATTTCATTCAAATCCTTTCAGCCATTTAGGTGATATTAACAAACAAACATACAAACTTTCACACTCATAATAGTAGGTAAGGCAGACTATACAGTTAAACGATTGCAAACATTGAAATTAAAATTACCTTAACTTGTCTAAACAATCGAATGACCGTCCACCAACCAGATCGATTATTTTCAGCCAATCAGACAGCGCCACCGGACCGTTCCAATCGGCCAATTGTTTCTTCATAATTGGGTCCCAGCGGAATTGGAAATTAGAGAGTTTTACAATTATCGCGATTGATAAATCGTGATGGTTTTCGTAAGTTTCAGTGATTGATACTGAAATTTAGAAATGAAGGTATTTCTTTTGAAGGTATAGTTCTGTAGTAGCGTAAATTAGTCTGTTATTAGAGTTAGTGGACCTTTGAGAAGGATCACCAGGATCATGTCTTAACTGGAGAGCTGCCTAATGAAAATAGTCTAAGGTATTCCTAAGGTATGGCTAGTTTGAATTCGAAAATCATCTACAAAAAATACCAAATAATATAATACATATATTGTTGCTTCGTGTGGAGTATCACTAGTATAGTTAAATTCTTTAATTTGACGAGGTTGCAAAACTGTACTCTGTATATCTATAACATCTATTAATAACTAGCTTGTACCCGCGACTTCGTCCGCCTGGGAGTTAAGTATATAGGTACTCATAGCACTTAAGAAGTGTCGGTTTCTGTCAGTAAAAGATTTTTGCAATCAGACAAACAACCAACAATATTAGTAAAAGATGACCGCTTAGTTTATCAAAACTACCTAAAAAGACTTTAAATGCGGACATTAACATGACAACGAGATTTTTTCCGGTATGTTTGACTACGTAAATGTATTTTTTACTTGGACTAAGCACAAAAATCTCGACATTTTAACAGACATAACACATCAGCGGAACACACACATGTAAAGCCTGGGTCGGTAGATAACAGAATTAAACGTCTTCTCAGCAATAAAGTCTCCCACGAAAGTTCAAACGTGAAGAAGGTAGAGAGACTGCATTATCTCGATACGCGAATATCTGTCATCTTACAAGCTTGATTTATGAGGTCATACTTGGTAAACGTCTCAATCGTAAGGTCAAAGACGTCGAATGATTGTAATGTAGATAAAGAATACCGGAGTAAATTGAACTGTATTCTGTAGATATACAAGTTGGAAGAGATATTGTAGGGAATACTTTTTCCATGACTTCAGTACAATGATTCTGAACTTAGATTTGACAACTTTAATCCGTCATTTCAAAAAGATTGCTGCTTCACAAAAGTAACGCTCAATTAATTTGTAATATATCTCCACTATGTATTTTTACCTCTCTCTACTTTGTATATTTTGTTTGTATGTATATATATATGTATGTATGTATGGATATATGTATGTATGTATGTATGTAATATATATGTATTTATTATTATATTTTATCTTGGAATTTTTCTGTTTCTGTTCCTTTTTCTTACACCAACTATGTTTTGTCTCTGTATCACCCTAAGGTAGACTGGTAGAAAATGCCCAAGGCATTAAGTCCGCCTGTGTACGGTGTATTTTTACATTTGTGCATAAAGTTTTAATAAATAAATAAAAGCGCATTACCTACCTAAAGGGTATTAAAAAAATTTAGATAATAATTATGTGTGTGTTATGTGTGTTACCAGTAACTACAATATCTCACGACATACAAACAAAACAACAACACAAAAACTAGCTTTCCCACTTTTAAATATTTGCATAGTCAGATTCAAAATGATTTCTGTAAGAGTTTGATTTTAGGTCAATACGTGTACATACATAAACTCACGCCGTTTTCCCATTAGGGTAGGCAGAAAGTAGGTGTACAAACAAAAAAAAAGTTATGATGTTTATTTAAAACTTGCCAGACACCAGAACGACCAGTAAATTATGTCACCGCCATAACTGTCACAAAAGCAAAATTGTCTACCCAATCATTAGAATAACCTCATCCACTACATTAAACAGGGCTTTCCACCCAATTTCCTCGCCAAAACATGAGGTGACAAGTTCACGCAAGTTATAACCGATACCAGTACGTAACTCGCTTATCAGACTTGTCAAATGTTACTTCAGATGCCTCTAATCTGTGATTAAAGTACCGTTGTACGTTCAAACTTGGCCCTAATCTGCACCTTTGAAATAGTTCGTTGAACTTCTGACGATAAGTTGTTCTATTTCTGTGTTATGTGCAAGGTCATTAAAGTCAGTTGACCTGTTTAACCTTTGAAAATGTCATGTTGTACATTAAATAATCAATTTTAGTCTGATAAAATACCAGTATAAGCACCTTTAAATATCAAGTAATCTGTACCTAATTTTGGATTACCTGACCTGTTTGACCTTTCCTTTAATCTTTAATACCTACTAATAATATGAATGCGAATGTTTGGATGAATGAATATTTGTAACTCAATCACGCCAGAACGGCTGATCAGATCTTGATAAAATTTGGCAAAGAGATAGATTGTAGTCTGGAATAGCACATCACATAGGCAACATCATATCCCGGAAAAATGTACGGTTTGGTTACGTATAATACATATTTCAAGTATATCAACATTAACGCGGGCGTAATCGATGGCAGAAGCTAATTTAATAAAGCGTTTAACCAAACATTAGGTTTTGTTTAACAGGAAATTTATCATCGATTCATTATTATCTAAATAGCCCCAAAACACAATACCAATAACTGGAACCTAACATAAACATAAACAAAAATCTTTATTACATTAAAATCATTTATGTTCGGCCATTCCCATTACCATTATCCAATGCTAAAATCATTTATTTTGTGCAATTAAATGCTGAAATATGCAAACGAGTACCATAAACTTATATCTTCTCTTTTGTATTACATTTGGTTCAAATCGGGTTCAAATAAAAGTTACACAAATCCAGTCGGGATATTCATTATGGCGGATATTGGATGAGATTAGATTTTCGAATAAAACGGATTATGTGTGTGGGTTTCCATTTTCAATTTTGTTTGATCAACGGTTTCGTGTATGTGTTGTGTTGACCTATTGGTTAAGGTACCCGCCTCTTATGCATGAGGTTTCGAATCCGATACCGGGCAAGTACCAATGTGACTTTATGAATTCAAATATACTTTTTGAAGTTTACCTTGGACAGCATTGGTGAAGGAATACACCGTGAGAAAATTTGGAGTAACAATTAATATAAGTCTAAAGTTCACATCATCAATGCTAGTGCCTTCTCTGTATAAGAAGGGACCTTTACCCCGCAGTGAGAAGGCATATCAGCCGTAGGACGTCCATTGCTGGTTATGGCCTATATTCCCCATAGATTTCTAAAAGGACTGATTGGAAGCGGACTTCATCCAGCGGTTTTCAATAGCATGATATTGTTACAATATTGATACTTCGAAGAACAAGGACACGAGTTTGGTTAGGTTTGGCAAAACTAACCCCAAATAATATCTTTAACGTTTGGAAAAAACACAAACTAAACACATTTCACCTCGGCACATACTAACAAGTATTCAGAAAAATGTGCGACCATTGGAAGGTCTGACCAATGAGGTGTAAGCACGTGTAACGTACGTGACGGTCGTTGTGAGGTCGCCAGTCGGGACTTATTGGTGGAATGCTGTCGTCCATGTCAAGTTTAGGAGAAGAAGGGTGGAAGACGAAATTCTATTTAGTTCGCTATTTCATTTTGGTGTTTTGTTGTATTTTGTAATTTTCTAGGGTCAGCTATTCCACGTCTTAGATCGTGTTTTGCGTAAGGGTAGGAAATAGATCAATCAATCTATCCCAGGTTTTCGAGAATACTTTGACGACAGATTTAACTAAGAGATTGGTTGTTGCACTGCGTGATTCGTGATTCCCGCACGGAACAAATATTAAAATTTGTATGACCTACAGTAGCTGTTCCGGGCCTGGCTGTTGGTTTATGTGACTTTATATGTTTGTAAACGCACCCACGATACTGGAGAAATTCCTAGTGTAAGAAGATATATTTGAGACTTGAAAACAGCTTTGAGTCTTACTGAACAGCGAGGTCTTTAATAATAAATGTCGATTAAAATTATGTTTAATGTACACCACTAATGATTTTTACTTTTCTCCCCCAAATGCCTAGAAGGGGAAAAGATTTTAAAATTGGAACAATCGATTAGCGCAAAATATTATAGTTTGAAGGCTGTGTTTATATCACACACTGTGATACTCACTACACAAAAAAGAAAACACAAACAAAAAATGTGTACCCTAGCATAATGTTTACCCTCTAAATAAAAATATTTATTTAGACCGTACCTTTATCATACAATTATTTGATTTATAAATGAACATTGTATTAGGAGTTCACGTGTAATATTAATTGGAGTTATGAGAACATAATGGAAAAGGAACAATGAAATGTCCTGCCCCGGAAGGATGGCGGAAGAAATGACGGAACCGTTGTCAAACGACAAAGACCAGAGGTCAAGATACTAGATCGCGCTTATTCAATCTCTTGTCTCTTGGTTATGGTTGGCCCAACGTGTGAGGCCAACATTTGGCATTGGTGGGCTTTCAGCAAACATTCCATAGTGTTGTCTGTTTGTCCAACGTGTGACACCAACATTTGATATTGGTGAGTTTTGAACCAACATTCTATAACATGATTTTCTGTGTGTATATCTATTCAATTTCTAAGTATCATAATTTATTTCCAACAATGTCAATACTCTTTTGAAATGCTTTATTGAAACCTGACAAAGGGATAATATCGCTAATTATAGCGCGATACACTGCGTTCCAGTTAACGAAATAATTGTCATAATATTGGATAATTATTTAACGCTAAATAATGTTCAATTAGTTTTGCATACAACTAATTATTATTGCTAGATAGAAATATTATAATACCTATTTAATAGCAAAAAGTTATCCATTCGCTTACCGACTAAACACGACGAAACATCTCAAAAACTTCATGACATTATGAAGCTAAAATTTGCCTAATTAGTTTATCTGATGTAACAAAATCTGATTCTGAGACAGAGCCGAGGAAAGGACCCTTCGTCTTCAACGCGAACGAAGTAACAAACAAAAGCTAGTAGTTTTTCTTTAACTCAATTATTGACTCAGCGCCTATCAGTATAACATCGCGAACAGATCAACAGGAAAACGTTAGTTTATTAGTCTCTAAGGAGGAAAGATAGTTCTCGGAAGTATCGGTGAGCCATTACTTAATACTATTGAAAAAGTAAAGAAAGATAATGATAACTACTCACATAACATTCAGTAAATAGCCAAAACTTTAACGGGCACTGAAAAAACTTTTTTTTTAAACGTTGCCCCAATCTAGGCATTTCTCCTGTATCGTAGATGCGTTTACAAACATAAACTCACAGACACAAACAGCCAGACCCGGAACAACTATCTGTAGGTCATACAAATATTTGTTCCGTGCGGGAATCGAATCCGCGCCACGCAGCGCAGCAGTCGATCGCTCGGCCACTGGGCCAACCGTGTCGGCAAATTAAAAACCTTTAATAGGAAAAGATAAAAGAAATATTAAAGAAATATTTAATTCAAATTTTGCGCGGCCTATCTGAATGGAGACTAGTCAAGTACGCAAGAGATAATATTATTATTGTGATTAATTATTTTCGCAAACACGGGAGCACTCCCTCTTTCACTCTCATAGTCCATTGGTAAGGCAAATCGACACGACATAGTGGATATTAGGCGCAGGACCAAAAGCTTTACAACGGTTTCACTCGTGTAAAGTTATATCTATCGTTACTGCTCTGCTCCTGTAAGTTATAGCGTGAAGTTTTATAGCCTATAACAAGTCTCAATAAAAGAGCCAAATAAAGCAAAAATCTTTTTCAAAACGGTCCATGAGTTCCTGATATTTTCACGTTCAAACAAACAAACAAAATCTCCAGCTTTGTAATATGAAACTAGTTTGAGATCCACATATTTTTCTATGAAATGACAACAAAATAATTAGTTTGTATTAGTTTCAAACATCAACAGTCTCATCACAAAACGAGTATAACTTTAGTTCGAGTCAAAAGCTGTAAGCTAGTTATCATATTGTAAACTTTATTTCAATAAGGATAAAGTTCTAAATACGAATACTGATTTCAAAGTTGTCAATTTTGTAGTAAGAACTTTACCTTTGTGGGAATTAAGTTTAAAATACAATAACTGGGTCAAGGGTCGATTGGAATGAAGTTGTACCCAGTTCTGTAATGAGATGAAATTAGTTTTTTTAACTTTAAATTATAGTTTGTCTAGCGGCATTAATTTGATCTGCATAATTATTTAAAGAAATAAACATATTCAGTCATTGCTGACAGAAATGAAAAGTTAGGTATCATTGCCATATTGGTGATGTCGCCACGTTAACATGTCGGTTATGTGGTAACATCAGCATGTTTATGACGCAGTAACATATGAACGTCGGTAACGCGGTGAAACTTAGGGCGTGTGGGGTCGTAAGGCCTTACAGCCCACACCATAAAGAAGATAAGAATAAATCGGTGACGCGGTTACATAATAATGTTGGTGCAACACTCCCAACAGCGTGTCAGTGACGCTGTACAACGGCATGTCGGGGACTGGGTCACATGTATATCCAAAATCGTTTACGACGGCAAAAGAAGTTTTCACTTCAAAAGAGCAGTCAATTGGGAGTTGGACATTTTGACTATTGGACATATTGACCTTTGGACATTTTGACACCGTTGGACATTCTGACACCGTTGGACATTTTGAGAATTGGACATTTTGCCCCTGAACGAATCCATACATTTTGACTGCGTAGGTGTTGCACTATTGTATGGAACAGCTAGATCGTATGTTGTCTAGTTTTTAATAACAAATGTTAACACCGCACGTCTAGAATCATGGTACTGGTTTCACAGTAAAAGTTTTCCTTACAATGTCCCTTCCATTACAAAAGTAAAAGAATAATCACAAATCTTCGTTCCTCAGCACCTAAAACACTGCGAATGGTCAACTAGACGACTCAGCTTGGTCTAACACTCACCATTAGGCGTACATAGATATTCTCAGTACAAGAGTCCGCACTTCGCTCAGACCATTGCTTACAACTTGCAAAGGACATCTTGTGTGCTGCAAGTTCTAAATGTTCTTAGAAACGTTGTGAATGTGTACGGTGTTACTGCCGACTTAAATACTTGTAAAAAAGACGCCGTCCGCCGCAATGTAAAAAATTAAGCCGCATTTATTTTAGTTAATAGTTATATCCCACAGTTTCGCCTATGTGAAATCTTTGGTTATTGATTCGCTCCCGTGTGTCGTGGCGTGATGATATAATACAGCACATAACTACAAGAATTTATTTGCCAATTAATTTGATCGAAGATTATTGGAAGGTCATGCAGTAGGCCGTTTATAAAAACAAAGCAAAAAAGAAATTGTAGATGTCGTGTGCAGTGAGTAAGGCGTCCACCTCCTAGCCACAAGGTTGCTAATACAAAACCGTACAAATAAGTACCAATGTCGCATAAGCTCCATTCTAATCAGAAAATAATTAGGCTAAAAAAATCTATACTAAACCTACGTTTCTCGAAAAATATAATAATTAATTTTGAGTTTATCTTAGACACCATAAAATAAAGATAAAAAAACAACATAAGGGAACCTGTAATCACACTAATGGTGGGTCCACACGATACAGACAATTAACACAGACTTCTATTGAATTTTGTCTGTACAACAAATCAGTACAGACAAATATCGGTGTACCAGAAAAGTCGGAAGTCTGCGTACATGTCTGTACGATTGTCGGAGCAAAACTCATGATTACTGAAATACTTAATTTATTAATTAAAATCGAAGTCTGAACTGATGAAAAGTCTGCACAGACATTTGGTAAAGACCTCTGAGTAAAAATTTTTACTCAGACTTTATAGTCTGTGCAGATATCTGTACATACAAAAGTCTGTTTCGTGTGGACCCACCATAAGTTTTTACAACATCAGTATCACTTCAATGCAAGAGTATAATAAGCGAACACACTCACACAAATAAAGACGGAACATTTGTAAGAAAATATGACGTTCTGCAAATATCAGTGGTACAAGGAAACCCACTCGGTCCAGTCCATTGCTCACGACTTGTTACATCTTCAAAAGGAGCTTTTAGTGGGAAACTGAAGAATGATACTGTGTCATAAGGGGAATACAGACATATCTATAAACATAGCAAAACTTAAAAGCGTGAAAAATGCGAAAAAAAAATTTCTTCATCCAAGGGTTAGGCAGACATGTACTAATGTACACCCACAGTTCACCGGTATGTTTAGGTCCCATGTAATAGGGGGCGAGCCAATTGCCATTAATCGGGCACAAATCCAAACTCCGAGCTGCTACTGAGAATTTCGTAGAAAAACCAAATAACACTTTTTGCTCAACTTGGGAATCGAACCCAAGACCTATAGCGTAGCAGTCGCGCTAAGGACTACTAGGCCAACGCAGGCAGTGTGGGTGTACGTACAACGGTAAACCTCTGCTTAACCCTTCGGGGAAAACAGGCGTGATAGTATTATTTTTTTGTTTACTGTAGGAAATGTTCATAAAATACTCAGGCAGAAAACTTCACCAAAATACACCAAAGGAAATAACAGAATAGCACTGACAATAGAATTATTAAACACATTCACACTTTAAAGAAAAAAACATACAGATTGGAACCAAAAAATAACAATTTCCGCACTATAGGCCGAGACCACAACGTTAATATTTTAAACGCCAGAATTTAGTTTTAGCTTGGTCCTGTGGAAATATACATACAAACATGTGATTCTTTTATTTTATTTAGTACTCTAGCTTTCAACAGTGGCGCTGCCCGCATGCGTGTAAACCCAGTTTTATTTGTGTTTGTAGATTTTCTGGCTTTTACAGTGTATATACATTGCAGTGCATGTTGTTCCGTTCATGTCGGTCTATGGTTTCATATAAAGCTGTTGGCTTTGGCTCTAGTGAACTATGGGTTCTGTAGTAACTTGTACTCATTATTTCAACTGTGCTGAAATGACGTACATAGTTCTGGTGACGATAGGATATTGGACCATAACTTCAGTAAGGGATCAGTTGCAGTTGATGAGACGAAAACATGTCACCTTGGCGTGGGCAGTAGCTCTGTAACTACATTTATCATGAACAATTTAAATATTTATCAGTGAGTACAACAAAGTAGCTGCTACTTAGATCGACTGGATTCTTGCTGCTAGATGACACCAGTGCTGACTTTAGTTACTTAGATGATTAGTTGTTTGAAAAAACTCCAATACAGAAAGATGAGAAAATAGACACAAAAAAACAAAAACTACAAATACAAATGTTAAAATCTTTCCCTGTTATATTGATGAAAAACAAATCAATCATTATACTTTTAACATCCATAAATATCTATCATACATGACACACGACACCACTATCCACTATCAAGTAAACAAACAACACAAATGAGGAAAATCTCGAAACACAAATGTATCTCCCACAGTCCGATTCCATTCAGATCACATCTCGAACATTTTTCAATGAACAGAACAATAAACTACACAATTTATTGAACAAATCTAATGGTGGGTCCACACGACACAGACTTAACACAGACTTCTATAGAATTTTGTCTGTACAACAAATCAGTACAGACAAATGTCGGTGTATCAGAAAAGTCGGAAGTCTTTTTTTTTTTTTTTTTTTTTTTATAGACGGGAAATCATCAAATAACTTCCCCCGCCCTGGGCGGGGCGGGAGGGAGTGTCAGACTTTTACTGACTAAAACCCGTCTATGTTCCTTCATGTGCCCTTTGCGTTCCGGGGGCGCGGTATCTCTTTCGAACAATCCGCAGCCCCGGCAGGCATCGGCCCTCAGTGGCCCCATCCAATTTTGCTGACATCTCTTTGAGGCGCGCGTGGAACACGAACGCGCCGTCGACACGGTCTGTCGCTAGTGAACGTACGGACGGTGAGCTACCCATTGCTCACCGTCCACAGACCCGCGTCTACGGTGGCCGGGAGTCGTCACGTGGCTCCCGACGCCCGGAGCGTCTACCGCGGCGGCCGCTGGGACGGGGGACCCTCCTTTCCCTCTCCCGTCCCGCCGCCTCCTTCTCTAGCATTACAGCTTCGCAGAAGGAGGCGACTGCTTCCCATTCCCCCTCGCTCCGGACCATGGCCTGGACCAGTGCCGGACGCGAGAGGGCGCCGCCGCCGATGGCCGCCTCGAGGACTCGGCGGTGCTCAGCCCAAGCAGGGCACACCGCCAAAGTATGCTCCACCGTGTCCTCGGGGCGATCCTCACAATGGTGACACCCGGGCGTTTCCTCCCGCCCGATGAGGTGCAGGAACCTCCCGAAACATCCATGTCCGGTGAGGACCTGCGTCAGGCGGTAGGTGAGGGCGCCATGGCGCCGCTCCAGCCACTCCTCAAAGAGGGGTCTTACCGCCTCAATCGAGGCGAGCCCTGCACGAGGTTGCGACAGTCGTTCTCTCCATGTCGCCATGAGATCGAGCCGGAGTTCCGTCCGCAGGGCGGCAATTTGCCGCGGCAGCGGAGTTTCGCCCCGGCCCAGTGCCTCCGCGCGCCACTCGTGTAGGCGCGCGAGGACCAGCGCCTCCAGATCCCATGGCGGCAATCCGGCAAGGAGGCTCGCTGCCTCGCCGGAGATCGTGCGGTATCCGCGGATGACCCTTATGGCGATCACCCGCTGGGACGCGTTTAGGTAATGGGCGGCAAGCCGCCTCAAGCCCCGCGCCCACACCGGGGCCCCGTAAAGGGCCATCGAACGCACGACCCCGGCGTAGAGCCTCCGGCAGGAGGCGTTTGGCCCCCTCAAATTGGGCAAGAGCCGCTTAAGAGCGGCTGACGCCCGTGCCAACTTGGGAGCCAAACGTCGGAAATGTTCCACGAAGTTCCATCGGCTGTCGAGGACAAGTCCCAGGTACTTCATCGTCGACCCGACGCCGACGGAAACCCCTCCTACCGTGATTTGGGATCCCGACGGTGGCGCGTTCCGAGGCCCATGAAAACACAGGACCTCGGACTTGTGCAAGGCCACCTCGAGACCCAATTGCCGGATCCTCTCGACGACTATCGCAACCCCGCGTGTCATAAGGTCGGCCGCCGCCTCGTGCGACCACCCCTGCGCCAGGACCAACGTGTCATCAGCGTAGCACACTACGCTGGCGCCCTCGGGGAGGTCAGCACGTAGCACCCAGTCGTAGCCGATGTTCCACAGGAGCGGCCCCAGCACCGATCCCTGCGGAACACCGCACGACATCTCTCGCCGGTTCCATTCACCATTTCGACCAGGGTAGATCACGGCTCTATCACACAGATAGGCCCCGACCACCCGACGGAGGTAGTTCGGCACCCGGTGGTACCGGAGTGCCTCCCTAATGCAGGACCAGGGCAGGGAGTTGAACGCATTGGCGATGTCCAGCGACACCGCCAGCACAACCCTGCCCCGGGACACAGCATCCCCCGCCGAGAGAGCTCTGACGCGCATGATGGCATCCACCGTAGAGCGCCCCCTGCGGAAGCCGAACTGGCAGTCCGCAAGGTCCGGCCCCATCCGAGACAGGTGCCCGACGAGGCGGCCCGCAATCACTCTTTCAAAGAGCTTGCCCACCTCGTCGAGCAGCACGATGGGCCGGTATGCGGACGGTGAGTCCGCAGGGCGCCCAGGCTTCCGAATGAGGACCAGCTTCCCCGTCTTCCAACGAAGTGGGAACTGGCCCCTTTCCAAACATGCGCTTAGGAGCCCCTCCAATCGGGGCCCTAGAGCCTCTGAGGCCAGGACCCAGGCTTTTCCAGGCAAGCCGTCGGGTCCCGGGGCGGTATTTTTGCCTTTCAGCTTACGTACCGCCACCCTCAGGTCTACCCCAGTCACCTCTGGTGTGTCGTCGTCGGTGTGGTCCGCTTCCGGCATCGCAGGCGGCGGAGCCATGGGCGGGGGAGGATGTTCTCCCCGCGAGGGGAACAGAGCGCTCACCACGTCCTCAACGAGCTCCGGCCGGAGACTCTGCGTCAGCGGGGGGGCCCAGGTGCGGATCTTATCCCGCACCGTCTTGTAAGGGCGCCCCCACGGATCCGCGTTCAGAGTCCCCAGCAACTCCTCGCGGGCCTGAGCTTTGGCCCGCGAAATGGCCTCGTTGAGGGCGGTCTTCGCCTCTCTGTACCCCTCGTACAGCTCCGCCTCAATGGCCGCCGCATTCGGTGGCCGAATGCGGAGCCTGCGATGATGGGCGTACGGGTGTCGCGCAGCGACGCATGCCTCCCGCAGCGCCGAAATCTCTTGCGACCACCAGTACACCTGCCGGCGGGCGCCGCCTTGCGGGACTCGGGGCATTGCCACGTCACAAATCTCGGACATGGCCCCCTGGAACCACTCCACCTCACTGTCTATGTCGGCAGGCCTGTCCGGTGATGACACCCAGGCCTGCACGATCGAGGCTTCCAGGAGGAGCTCCCGGTCCAACTGCTTCAGCGCCCAACGCGGACCACTCGGGGCCTGCACGACCGGCGCGCTGGAGTCCGGGGCGGAGACGTCAAACCGGATGTACCGGTGATCGGAGTAGGTCTCCACCCCCTCCACAACGCGCCAGTCAAGAACCCGCGGCGACAGAGCGGGGCTGGCGAACGAGATGTCCACCACCGATTCGCCCCGCATCCGCACGCACGTGGGTACAGAACCCCGATTCAGGATGACTAGACCCTTCTCCAGGGTCCAGTCCTCCAGCATCCTCCCCCGCACATCCGTGCAGCGAGAACCCCAAGCCAAGTTTTTGGCATTGAAGTCCCCGAGCACTAGCACGGGGAGGGAATGGCTTCCGACGACGACACTCAACTCCATGAGGGAGTTGTGGAACTCGGCGAGAGTTCGGTTCGGGGAGAAGTAGCAACCAACTACAACGATCCCCCCGAACCGGGCTGCTACGCACCCCTGCCCTTTCTTGATTCCCTCAAGAGACGGGGTGCCGGCGGCGGCCGACGCAATTATGGCCACTGAGCCGCTAAGGTCCTCCACCCAGGTTTCTCTGGGCGGGACAAAGTACGGCTCAGCGACCACGGCGATGTGTATCGACCACTGCGCCATGCTCTGGAGCAACAGATCCTGAGCGGCGACGCAGTGGTTGATGTTCGCCTGAAGGAGGCGCAATGGTGCCGTTATTGGCAGTCCATTGCACCCCCCTGAATAGCCGTTGCGGCGACGGCTGGCGCGGACTCAGCGGCGGCTGCGGTTGCGGCCACGGCGACAGCAGCGGTGGCGGCGGTGACAGCGGCGGCGGCGCGGGGCCTTCCCCCGGCTTTGGCGGGCACGGCGCAGGCCTTGCCCCCAGCCCGGTGATCGGCCGGCTTGCTAGCCCCCGCACATGCGTCGCAGTGCGGCGGGGCATCGCAAGTCGCGGCCTTGTGACCGGGCTTGCCGCAGCGGAAGCACAAGCCGCTGCGGTCGACCTCTGAGGCGCATCGGCATGCCACGTGATTTCCCACGTGGCAGCGGAAGCACCTCATGGGCCTGGGCTCCAGCAGTCTGACCTGCGCCGATACCCAGCCCACCAACAGCCTACGGCCCCCAACAATAGCCTTGGCCGCCGCCACAGGGCAGCTGACTGTCACAGCCCGCATGCCCGAGTGCTCCGGACGGATGGTGCCTGCCCTGACCTGTTCGGCAGGGCATCCACCCGTCCTGGCGACGGCGGCCACCACCTCCTCTGCGGCGACGGAGTCGTCCAGGCCAAGGATGCGCAGATCTGCGCATTTAATGGGCCTGGACACTCGGGCCTCGTCCGCATCTAGGGACGCCCTGAGCTTTTCCGCTAGGGCGTCAGCGGACGAGCCGCTGGAGGCGCCGGGGATTTCAAGCATTCGGGCCCCCGTAGCGGTGACCCTAAGCCGTAGACCCCCAGCAATCCCGAGCTCGGTCAGATTCACCGCGGCTTTGGCCCTGGTGAGTACCTCTCCGTATGTGACGCCCCGCTTCTCCGCCTCCGGCTGCAGTGTTATCACCACAGCCGCGGATTTCGGGGCGCGGAGCTTAGCCGCGGCAGCTCGCTGTCTCCGTCGCCGCCGCTCCTCCGTCCTCCTGGTGGCCGCCCTGGCCGCTCTGGCCGCCTTCCGCCCCTTCTCCTTCGCTCCGGCCACTTGCCATTCGGCTTCCGCCGGAGGATTGGGATTAGAGGGCGGGGGGGGCGGGGGCGGCTGGGACGCCGCCTTGCCCCTCGAGGACACCGCCTTTTGCACCGGCGCCGGTTTAGCCGGAGCCGGTTTCGCGGGGGCCAGCACAGCCCTGCTGGGGGGCTGGTTGCCCGGCCTCGGCACAGAGGCAGCGGCCGCATAGGAGGCCCGCCTGCCGCCCGTGGTCGTCCCGCTCGCCGCCAGAGGGGGGCGCAGCACGATCCCCTCCAGCACGGAGAACCGAGCGTGGAAGGCCTGCAACTCCCTCTGAACCAGGGCCAGGACCTGGTTCTCCACTGGCACGGGCACGGGCTGTGGCTGGGGCTGGGGCTGGGGCTGGGGCTGGCCACGCTGGCCACCCGACTTGGGCGCCTGGCGGGAACCGGACCCGCGGATTTCCGCCAGGTCGGCCTGGAGCTTCCGATTTTCCTCCATGAGGAGCCTCATTTCCGCCGACAGGCGGGCCACCTCCGCCCGTAGCTGCGGGACCTCGCCCGCAAACCGGGCCTCCGCAGCCGCCGCAATAGTGGCCGAAGCCTCGTGCATGGCCCGAGACTTCGACCCCTTCATTTTTTTGCGAGCCACGCTCGCGACCGCCGCATTGATTGCTTCTATAAATTTGGACTTACGCTCCTCCTCGGAGCCGCCAGGTGCATCTGCCTCGTCGCAGGACGTCGTCGCGGTCGGGTGCTGCCCTACCATCGCAGGTGTCGCTGGTCGCCCAGCAACACTGCTCCTCAGGGCAGTCACCCTCCCTGGGCCTCTCTCCTGGACCCCACCGCGTTTGCTGGTGGGGATCTTGCGAGCCGAGGCCAGCTGCTCGCCGTCGGAGGACGCCCGTTCGTCCTCCTCCGATCTGGGCCGCTTCCTGTAGAATTGGCCCAGATCAATCGCCTCATGGCGGGAGCCCAACGGGCTCACGCTCACCATGCTGGGGGAGGAGTCGGACTCCGACCCTGCATCCCCCTTCCCTCCTTCTGCGTCTTTATTTATATTTATGTTTATGGTATCCATTTTGTTCCCACGAGTATTAACATTTTCCAACCATCCAACCAAAAGCAAGTGGTTCGCACTAGCGACTGATGTCCCATAGGGACGCCCGTCAGCCATACATCCCGTCACGGTGCGCCGCCGCTTGGGATTCGGGGTGACTTTTTATAGAGGGTTTCTACCTCGCGGTCCGGGCGGTTAAGCCAAGACCCTCGGTGCCAATCGAAGCCGCGAGACATGACCACGACACTCCGATATGGGGTTACGATATACGACGGTGACAGAGAAGGACCACCCTCCTCTCTGTCTGCTCGGTGGCAGGGTGAGTGCACGCCGAGCCCGTCCTCACTCCTCCGCTGTGCCCTCTGCTGATCAGAGGGACACGCGGAGAAACGCCCTTGGTCCGTCCTCGGACCCCGCCCGTCAGAATATTGGCCACGAGCAGTGACATTCCCCAAAGAATAGGAATCTCTTCCCATTCCTCAGGGAAGATCACTACCCGCGCCCAGGGTGCACCGGCCAGCCAGCTGCCGTTCCCTCAAGACGTGTCCGGAGGGACAAGCAACCGACGGCACGCTTGGAGGTTTTCTGACCAGCACCCCAAGTCGGAAGTCTGCGTACATGTCTATACGATTGTCGGAGCAAAACTCATGATTATTGAATTACTTAATTTATTCATTAAAATCGAAGTCTGAACTGATGAAAAGTCTGCACAGACATTTGGTAAAGACCTCTGAGTAAAAATTTTTACTCAGACTTTATAGTCTGTGCAGATATCTGTACAGACAAAAGTCTGTATCGTGTGGACCCACCATAAATAAATCCCGCGAGTCCTTACCCCTCAGTTGTCTATTGAACTAATAAAACAAATGCAGTAAAACATTCCCTTGAATATATTACAAGATTTTATTAAAAACTAACACGTTTTACGATCTTTTAGTAGAGATTTGTCGGAGATAATAAAATGTAAGAGTTTATGTGTCTCGTGTATACAGTCTAGATTTTTTGGGTCAAATAAATTGTTGCGAACGTGGGAGGAATAGGAAATGAATAGGTAATATAGTTTTGTCGTTGATGATGGAATTGTAACTCTAGGTAATGGACTGAAAGTTTTAATTCTTTTTTGTGAAGTAGGAAAGTGGGTGAATGAGTTTGGGTTTTGGATTTTGTGTGAAGAGAATGGTGTTAATAAAAAAGGAATCGTCTTGTTTTTGAGTTAATCTCGCTAAAGATTTCTTCCATATTTCGATATTGTTAATTGATGATAAAGGACACACATCTTTGAGTAGTTTGACGTGAATAATCAAATTAAAGGGAGATTGTGGATTGACTCATTTTGGCTAGAACTAGACTCATTTTGAGCAACACTGAGTGACTTCAAATGAAACAAAACTTATATTTTATAAATAAATAAACAAAGCAATATATAAGAATCATCAACTCAACAGATAATAAAACTGCAAGCAGAATTCACAAAACCATCGTAAACGTAACTAAGAACCTGACAAATTGAAAACGATCCAATTTTCCACAGAAAAAAATAAAAGGGAAGAATTAACAGACTAATCATTTCAATACGAAGAAATGCCCCTTAATTTTAAGACGATCGTCTCAATCTTCGATTTAAAACCCGTATTCGTGACGTCAAACCGATATTTTTTTTCAGCGAAGATAAGTACAAAAGTAGCTCAGGGTTTTGACGTCATGTCGCCAAAGCATTTGAATATTTTTGGGTTCCGTACCCGAAAGGTGTCAACTGGACCGTACTACTAAGCCGCCGCTGTCCGTCTGTCTGTCTATCAGCGGGTTGTATCTCCTGAAACGTAATAGGTAGAGAGTTGAAATTTTCACAGAGTTGGTGTTTCTATTGCCGGTATAACAACAATCTAGTTATTTAACCTTTTGCTGTCCGTCTGTTTGTCTCTCAGCGGGCGGTATCACATGAATTGTAATAGGTATAAATAAAATTTACCATCACGCCTGTATTCCCCGAAGGGTTAGGCAGAAGTGTACCAATGTACACTCACAGTTCGCCGGTATATTTAGGGCCCATGTAATAGGAGGCGAGCCTATTGGAATTAACCGGGCACAAACCCTCCTGACTCCGAACTGCTACTGAGAATTTCATAGGAAAACCCAATAACACTTCTTGCTCGACCTGGGAATTGAACCCAGGACCTCTAGCGTAGCAGTCGCGCTTAGAACCACTAGGCTAACGAGGCAGTTATAGGTACAAAGTCGAAACTGTAACAGAGTCAATGTTCTGTTGCCGATATTCTTGCTAGTAAGACTGAGGGCCATTTGATGCGGCACCTGTGCGCTGTACATGTGTTGTTGCCAAGTGGATCCAAAAGATTGTAGTTTGTGTCTGTTTGTATAGTGTCTGTGTCTATTATCTAAGTCTGAGTGTGTTATACTAACATAGCTTTAGGTAATTACTAACAAGCTCTATGGGATATTTGTCCTGAAATAAATGTCAATAAATAAAATAAAAATAACCAAGTTATTTAGCCACCTTTGTCCATCTGTGTGTCTGTCAAGCTATATCTACTGAACCGTAATAGGTAGAAAGTTGAAATTTTCACAGAATATGTATTACAATTTCCCCTATTTTTTTATGGGACAAGCCCGCCACACTGTTCCCAAACCACTGCAACTTCTGTAAGCCAGAATCAACAGTGGCGACCACAAGAAAAGCGCCGAGGCAATGAAGCTCGACGAGTCCCAGAGAAACGATTCAACTGTCTTGGATCCCGCAACGAAATTAATCAGAAAAGATTAGCGGAGGAGTAAGAAAAATATAATTTCCACTTCCCTCCAAACAAAAAAATTCTCCTATAACAACAAAACTAACATGGTTTGATAGTCGACTATACTTGACCGATTTTTATTACTCCTATTTGCATTTTCAAATTAAACCGTTCCCAGTTCAGAGTGGCGATTGGAAACAAATGAAATTTTTGAATGTAGATACATTCATATCGAATTTTAAATTTTGATCACTATTTTAATAAAATTCGTCGGTCCGTTTGGCCTTTTTTCGATGTTGGAAAATAATGTTTATAGAGCAAGGGCCAGCCGTCTATTGACCCAGTTACGTTACAATGTGTTATTGCTATTTGTTAGCAATAAATATTTACTTAGATTTTCTTTTGGTACTAGACTACTTTAAAAGTCTTATTATTATCCCAATAAAGGGCAAAGGCCTCTTCTCATATAGAGACCGCTTGCTCGTATACCTATATTAATTATATGCCCGAGATTTCCCACGATAAAAAAAAAACGATCCAAAATTCAAAAGGACAAATTTTTCCTTAAAATCAAATTAATTACTTCAGCATTAATATTGCTACCAAAACGTAAGCATTATCTTTAACTTGGTACCTTGAAAACACGATTCAGTATTACTGACTCTCTAAGTCTCAACTTACCCACATACAGCAAGTAAAACATCTCCTTCATACATCTTATCCCATAGTCCCCTCATCCACTTCAAAAACAAAACACTGTGCATAACGGATGTCATCTAAATCCTTAAAAATATGAAGGATTTGGGCCGCGGTTCGCAAACGACGAGACTACAGAGCAGATCCGCCGCCGGAATATTAATAAAGATGCCAGATCTTATTAATATTGATGATGTCACTGCAGGAACATGACAGATTATGTGTAGCGCTGTGAGCTCTCAATCAGCGGACACAAGTTTGGATGGGATTTTTTTAGGTAGCTTCAAGTTGTGATTGCTGTTATTAAGTAGTTTTTTTTGTTGCTCGCGCCTCTTGAGATGTCTGCCAACATTGGAGGGGTCACTCAGGGCAGATGCCTGCCGGGGCTGCGGGTTGTTCGAAAGAGATACCGCGCCCCCGGAACGCAAAAGGGCACAAGAAGGAACATGGATGGGTTTTAGTCAGTAAACGCCTGACACTAAGGGCGGGAAAAGTCATTGGATGATTTCCCATCGGTAAAAAAATCCCGAAAGTGAATTGCGTGGACGTAGGAATAATATTGTATTAGAGGACCAGATTTCCTCACGATGTTTTCCTTCACCAATGGCCAAGATAAACTTAGAAAGTTCATACGAATTGAATAAGTCTCATCGATACTTACCCGGTATCGAGTCCTCACCCTCATGCATGAGAGGCGATACGAATCAATGTCATAAAAAGACCAGAGATTTTGGTCCTTTCACTCAGTTCTATAAGAAATAAACTAGGATAGTTGACATTCAATAGGTCTAGATCAATCTCTTAATTTGTTCCGATATTGCTTTGCCAATATACTACAGTTTTTATATAAAACCTATCGAATCTAAAAGTAAATCTCCAACAAATCGAGGTCGCGCCCCGACTTGAATAGCTCCAATCAATGAATACTACTCGGAACATTAATGTCAAAGTGCTCAGTACACTCGCATTTAGTAAAGAATCGGTGCCAAGTACTTTTTTCGTGACTCGGCTCTCTAATTGCTCGACAGAAAGATTTATGCACTCAATCGACAATTGTGTTCAGAATTTTGTTTCGAATGTCGCAGTATTTTTGTTGCTTAATTCAGAGTGATTCAGTCCTTCGAGGCGTATTTGGTCCTTCTCTCTTTATTTGCTTTGCTAACAATACTCCCAAATGATGCTTTGGATTTCGTTCGTCGCGGAATTTAAACAATGTCTCTTTTGTTTTACTGGGATTTGACGAAGATTTATTTATGTGCATTGCACTTGATACATTTTTATTTAGAAATTGTGTCGTCTGATTCAGTTTCTTCATAACATGTATAGGGACTATTCATAAATGTTAAAAATATAGAATATTTTGACTTGAAAAAGGTGTGAGTTTATCAATAAAGTTTTTTGTGTATGTAAATAATATTTTGACATGATTATCAAAAGGGTTAATTTTCCAATTTCATTCTTTCTTTCTAAAGTCGAAATTCTCACATTTTTATTGCTTCTATAACAGCAAATAAACAAAGCAACAAACAAAGCAAAAAAATTGAACACGTGATACTAAAAACGTGTTTTTCGTTTAAACGTAGCATCAAATATGCTACAGAACCCATATACCCAGTAAAACGATTTAACTTTGACTTTGAAGTTTCAGTCAAGTCTTTAAAATATTCATAAGCATCAAGTACACACCCGCATAATGTTTGTATGAAACTGAAAACGGAGCAACGTTACCTATTCCCAATAGAATAGACGAAGGAAACGCTGAAGCTACTAATTAAGTTGGAAATGAGAAGCACGCGTGCAGACACAATGTGATTAAGTGTACGGAACCGTCTGACGAGTATTTTGTTGCGAACTTGGTCCTAGTGGTAGTGAACAGTGCGGATCGGAGGATTCATTGCTTGAGGTCTAGACGGGAACAGAGCTGAAGTTGTAGCGCTTTATCTTGTGTTATACTGATGGGTTTTTAATGAGAACAAAGATTTCTGCAGTCAACAAAATAAAATATTTTATAGAAATTTAAACATAGAAAACAAAAAAGGATAGAAAGTAAAACATGGCTGAACAGAGTTACTAACTGAAAATATTTCGTTGACCTATCAATAGATACAAGGATGATACGTATAAGAAGATGTACACATACAAACATAAACTCACGCCATTTACGTCTAATAAGTAATAATACTAATATACATACCATCACGCCTGTATTCCCCGCAGGGTTAGGCAGAGGCGTACCAATGTATACCCACACTTCGCCGGTATATTTAGGTCCCATGTAATAGGGGGCCTAAATATTACCCGGGCACAAATCCAAACTCAGAGCTGCTATTAAGAATTTCATAAAAAAACCCAATCACACTTTTTGCTCGACCTGGGAATCGAACCCAATACCTCTAGCGTAGCAGTCGCGCTTAGGACCACTTGGCCAATGGGGCAGTTAATAATACCAACATTATTAAGAATACATCAGAACACATTAATAACAATTACCACGAAATCCCTCCTACGCAAGTAACACCTACATTACAAGGCAATAGCACCTATTGAAGAACATCAAAGGATATGAAATCTACACGTGACAAAGATATCGTGTGGTATGTGATATTAATACATTCACTCACGCCTTCTTCCTATGGGGGTAAGCAGAAACCACAGAACGCCACCTGCTACGATCCTTACATACACTTTTCGCCTCGTCCACCTTCATACATCTGGTCATACAAGCATTCCAGTTACCAGTACTGTATAAGAGAGACTTTATGAGATAAGAGGTGTATTCTGTTCAGAATATGACACATAACTTATGGCATTCGGCAAATAATTGTGCAGCTTTTTATCAGCAAAATATTTTTGGTAATCAGACCAATCTGTACTTCTAGAGTATCTCTTACAAACAGAATTGAGAAACTTGAGCTTATTTAGAGAGTTTGTATGAACTTTGATTTGATTTTTCTTGCTCATGTTTGTTTGTAACTATTAAATAATTACAGCCGCATAGACTGATCTTCCGGGTTAAGCCACGCTTGCCGAGGTTGGTCTGTGTTGGTCTAACATATATGAAGTAGCCTTTATAATAAAAATATTACCAGCCTTTTATTGTCCCACTGCAGGGCAAAGGCCTCTCCAAATATAGAAAAGGCACGAGCATTGATCACCACGCTTACTCAAGGCGGATTCAGCAGCTTCCTCACGATGTTTTCCTTCATCGATTTGGTACTTGTCCGTGGCAAGTTGCGAACGACTGGGCCATCACGTCATTACAGTGTAGCCTATGTATGTGAAAATTCTTCAATAGACTAAATCATAATTATTATTGTTAAAGAAAAAGACTATTCGTTAGCCTAGTGGTCCTAAACGCGACTGCTAGGCTAGAGATCTCGGGTTCGAGGAAAAAATGTTTTTCTATTAATTTCACAGTAGCAGCTCGGAGTTAGGACTTTTCTGGTTAATGGCAATAGGCTTGCTATGTGACGTAAACACACCGGTGAAATGCTTAACCCTTCAGGGAATAAAGGCGTGATGGTATGTAATTTAAAAGAAAATATTTGTTTTTCACACACATTAAAAGCCCCAAAATATACAACAAACTCTCGTCAGTTGTCAGTTCTCTCGACCATGACGATTGAAAGTAAAACTTTAATGCTGGCTGTCTAAGAAATTATTTTATTTGAAAGAAGAGCTCACAGACAATTCCAATATAAATGTAAATTAAATATTATGATGAATACCAATAAACACTTTTTGTTATTGAATTACTCAATTTTCAATTTAATTATTTTATAATTCATTATTATTTTACGGCATACCTGCATTGCTTTTTTTTTTACAAAAAATACATTTTTATCACCGCATTGCAAGGTGGAATGGAACATCGTGGAAATGAACCCACAGAATTCTTTTGTTATACGAGATTAATATTAATGCTGAGGCCTCTCAAACCATGTACTGATTCCATAGCAAAAGTTTTGAGTCACAATGTCCCTTCTAAATTGTATATACGAGTAGAAAGCAAACAATTCCAAATAAAATAAAATAAAGCAAAGTAAATCTTTTGTTGCCATTATTTCGTATGCGTGTATCGCACACACTTTTATTATTTTCCCTTGCGGAATAAATAAATTACGTGCGAAGAAAAACAGTAAGTTGTGTGTGTTTGAGCCTTCTAATGTTTTACAAGTAGATACTTGATGAAGGCGTGGAATATGAGATATTCACTTTGTACGTTGGTGTGAATTTCAATTATCGTTTGATTTAGAATGTCGTGGGAACTGGAATCTACTTCTTGGGGTCGTTTGCGTAGTGTTATTTACCTATGTTAAGTTACGTCTTTGGTTACTGTTTCGCTCCGGTTGGTTGTAGCATACCATCACGCCTGTATTCCCCGAAGGGTTAGGCAGTGGTGTAAAAATGTAAGCCCACAGTTTGCCGGTATATTTTGTTTTAGGTCCCATGAAATTGGGGGCGAGTCTTTTGCCATTAACCGGGCACAAATTCTAACACCTAGCTTCTATTGAGAATTTTGTAGTAATCCCAAAAACGCTGTTTGCTCGACCTGGGAATCGAGCCCAAGACCTCTAGCGTAGCAGTCGCGCTTAGGACCACTAGGCTACCGCGGTAGTCTCTTGGTTTAGCGTGATGTTATATAGCCTATTCTATTCCTCATGAAACTGGCTATCAGAATCTGACGTTCCAAAGTTCAGCATTTAAATAAACAATGAGAACACTCCTTAGCTTTATCAAATTAGTAAATATGATTGCCATTATCATTCTAATGTGAAGAGAGGATGGTAATATTGGTCATGTATAACTTCATTTCATTTAGGAAAAATGATGCCGTGGAGAATCATAACTTTTTTGTAAATACTTTATGATGCGACCGCAAAATTCAAATTCAAATTCAAATTCAAAGCATTTATTTCAATTAGACCATTTACAGGCACTTTTGAATGTCAAGAAGTTACAGTTTAAAGTTGAAGCTAGTTGCTCGTTCCAAAGCGTAGATCTCTATGGAGAAGAACGAGCAAGAAACTCCATGGACACTCCTTTTCTTCAATTTGGTTTTACAAAATCTTGGTTACAATATTCATGTTGCTTCTATATGTGAAAACAATGAAGGTGAATATTAAACAATTAAATAATACTAATAAAGATGTAGGCCATGGCAGATAAGAGATGACCAATCCCAACTGACAGCGCCCGTTCACGAACATGACGCGTGCCTCAGCACCGTTCAGCTCAACCATCTTGGAGGGAACTGAACGATCCAATGCACGCGCCACCGTCAGCGAGACATTTAAGTGAGCATGACAAAGCTCTCAACCGCCTTGCCCTTAATGTCCAACACATAGTAACTTAAGAGAAAAAATATAATAAGTGCTCCATGGTACTCACATTTACAAAATCGAAATAAATGATGTTAAGTTATATAAAACAAAGTTTTTCAGTGAACCTATTTGACAGATGACCTGTGGTATGTTAAAAAAGAAACAATAATAATAACGTAAACGTTATTTACGTCAATAAAAAAGGTGCTAAGAAACAACATTCCCTTTAAAAAGAAATATATATATTTCATTATGTTTATTAATTTGGAAGCCCGAGTGGCTGTGGAGCAGGACCAGCATTAAGCCAAGCATTTTTATCATTTATGTAATCTTCTAGTTTATAATATGCTTGACTACATAGTGTGCGTTTTATGCATGTTTTAAACTTTCTCTCGTTTAGTTCGAGAATAACGCGCGGTATTTTATTATAAAATTTTACACAGTACCCCATAAAAGAAGTGTGTACTTTTGATAATCTGAAACTTGGTTGATCTAGTTTGTTCCTATTTCTAGTATTAAAATTATGCCTATCACCAACTTTTTTAAAAAGATGAAGGTTTTTCCGAACATGCATAATATTTTCATATTATATATTGACAAGGTACCGTCATGATATTAATTTGTTTAAACAATTCCCTTAGGGATTCGCGTCTGCCAAGATTATAGATGGCTCTGACAGCCCTCTTTTGCAGAATAAAAATGGAGTCTATATCTGCAGCCCGCCCCCAAAGTAAAATACCGTAAGACATGATGCTATGAAAGTAGCTAAAATAGACCAGCCTTGCGGTATCCACGTCCGTTAATTGTCGGATTTTTCTGACAGCGTAAGCGGCTGAACTTAACCGCCCTGCAAGAGATATTAAATGAGGACCCCACTGCAGTTTTGAGTCAAGCGTAACCCCCAGGAAAACTGTCTTGTCGACGAATTCTAGTATTTCCTTATTCAATATAACATTACATGCACTACTTCTAACGTTCGGTAAAGCAAATCGTATGCATTTAGTTTTCTTCTCATTTAAAACCAAATTATTTTTCGTAAACCAATTATGAACCTCAAGCATAGCGTTATTTACGTCGTCAAGGTGCTGTGCCCGTCTATTCACTTTAAAAATCAGTGAAGTATCATCGGCAAATAACACCATTTGAGGTTGGTTTTCCAGTAAATGAGGTAAATCATTTATATATACTAAAAATAGAAACGGACCTAATATTGAACCCTGCGGAACCCCCATCTTTACTTTTAAACCTGAAGAATTTACCCCGTTTATTTGAACTTGCTGCAGTCTATCATTCAAATACGAATTTACTAAGCTAAGCGCTAGTTGACCGAGTCCGTAATGCTCAAGTTTTAGGAGGAGTGTCTCGTGATTTACGCAATCAAATGCTTTTGAGAGGTCGCAAAAAATGCCAATGGCATCTTGTGAGTCCTCCCAAGCATTGAAGATGTGTTTAATTAAAGTGACACCGGCGTCAGTAGTGCAGCGCCCTCTGGTGAAACCATACTGTTGATCGTGTAGGATGTTGTTACAGTTAAAATGATTGAGCATTTGATTTAGCATCACTTTTTCAAACACCTTGCTGAAAACCGGCAAAACAGAAACAGGTCTGTAATTGTTAGAGTCTTTGCTATCCCCAGATTTAAATAATGGTATAACTTTGCTGTATTTCATTAACGTCGGAAAAGCTCCTTGGTCTATACACAAGTTAAATATTATAGCTAAATAGGGTGCTACTGTTTCAATAATCGATTTACAAACATTAGTAGACATGCCCCACAGATCTTCGGTAGCTTTGATCTTGAGTTGTTTAAAAGCCTTTATAACAACCACAGGGTTAATATGTTTAAATTTAAATTCTTTAGGACAGGCTAAAACATTCGCTCTTAGTAAATCTATAGCAAGTGAGGGCGAGGAATCTAAAGTTTCCGTAGTTTTAATTGGAATATTCGTAAAAAATGTTGCAAATTCTTGAGCCACGTCAATATTAGCGCTAATGAGACCACGGGAAGTCTCCAGAGTGTAATCAGTATTATGGCTTTTGTTTCTATTTGTTTCACTATTGATAATTTTCCAGACCGTTTTTATTTTGTTGTCTGCTGATTTAACCTTGTTGCTAATGTACAAGGCCTTTGCTGATTTACAAGTATTTTTAAATATTTTAGAATAAGTGGTAACATACTTATTAAAAGTTTCAGTGTTTATATAAGGCTTAAGGCCATAGAGCTCAAAAAGTCTTTCCCTACTTTTCCTGATACCTTTAGTCGCCCAGTCACTGAATAAAAATTTAGGGGAAATTGTTTTAGTTTTTTTCTTAAAAATATTATTGAACTCTGTTTGTATAACCGAAAAAAATTCTTCATACAAAATATTACCATTATTCATATTATGGCACTGAACACATAACTGGCTAATTAGAGTGTTATTAAATTTATTCAAATTACCAGATGTAATTGGTCTTGACTGTATCTGCACTTTTTGTAGTGGTGTGTTGTACTCAAAAGTAACGGTTTGTCCGCTGTGATCAGAAGGAAGATAATTTACTATGGCTTTATCCAAGTAATCGCAGCAACAGAAAACATTATCAATACATGTAGCAGCATTTAAAGTTATTCTTGTTGGTTCTAGGAACACATTTGACAAGTTGAATGATTTAAAGAGGCCTACGAATCGACTGCTATTTGAATTGTTTTCTAAAATATTAATATTGAAGTCACCACAGATTATTACCGATTTATTACCAGTTCCAAGTTTTGCCAAAACATCTTCCATTATCGACTCAAATATAGAGTAATTTTGATAATTTGGGGGTCTGTAAACGCACACTATAACATGCTTATCTAGCTCAACACAGGACAGCTCAATAATGTGTTCGACCGATAGTTCAACTATGTCTTTACGTGGCTTAGATTTAATACTGTTTTTAATTAAGATAAGGGAACCGCCACGCAGCATGGATTTGCGGTTGAAACAACTGCCCACACTATAATTCTTGTAATTAATTATCATTTCATAATCCTTTAACCAATGTTCAGTAAAACAAATAATGTCGAACATTGTTTTTTCTAAAAACAGTTCAATTTCTAATTGCTTTGAAGAAAAGCCTTGAATATTTTGGTGAAATAATGTTAAGGAATGTTGTTTAGCCCCCTTTTTACATTTTAGTAAATGATTGCTAGAAGGTACCTTTTTGTTGATAAGATTAACTATATTGTTACTGGTACCTTCTGTTGTCTTAATAACTAGTTTAAAATATTATTTGTTGACACCACCCTAACATTAGTATTGTTACTAAATATCGTGGTGCTAATTGTGGATGACTTCGACATACTAACTATGTCTGAGTTTATATTAAAAGCTAATAGCCAAGCTATCTAACGTCTAAAACTAATGGGCAGATACGCTGTATCCCTAGTCGATCTCAATTTTTCAACAAAACTGTTGATGTCCAGAAACATAAGTTTGTCACTATAGTGACTAACTAGAAAATGCATGTGATTATTTAAGCTATGTATAAAATTATTTTGCCGGTTTGAGAGGTGCTCAAAGTAAGGAAAAGCACACAGAATTATTTTATGACAATTAATTTTTAAAATTTCAGTGACTCTGTCAGTTATGTCATCTTTAGTAACATTTATGCTATTACCTACTAATATAGTAATAATAGAATTTGGCTTGTAATCCGTTTTTGCTACTGTTGACATTATATCATTATAGGATGACCCAGGCAAACAATAATTCAGAGCAGAATCCCTCAAGTTGTTGTTCAGTAACTTCCCAAGCCCCCTTCCTAAACTGTCTGAAAACATAATGGGACAGCAACAAACTTTAGTACCAGATATAGAACTAATGCCTTCTTGGAGAACAAGAGAAGCACCATGTCCAATATCTGGTGTTACTACTAAATCTGAATTGCACTCCATAACACTCTCAGGCTGGGACGGGTCCTCCGTTACCTCAGGCTGGGGAGCCTCTAGATGACATTCCTTCTGTAAGGAACATTGCGTGGAGCTGAGAGGCAGCGGGTCCACAGTGTCTGCATTATATTTACACATGTCCACTAATTCATTTGTGGCTAGGATATGCTCTTTTATTTGCTTTTGAGAGCTCTCATATTTTTGGGAAAGAGAATGAAGAGATCTTTCCAGCACCTCAATTTCTGTCTGCAGAAGTTGAGTGTCCACCTCATATATGTTTGTGCTGTCTTCTAATTTTATTTGAAAATTATTTAATTTTTTTAATAGGTAAACACGTTCTTTCCTTAATTTAATATTGTTGAAATAGTGTTTTTCTTGTTTCCTAAACTTTTTACATTTATTAATAATTCTATTAAACTTTGCATATTTTTTTATTTTGTTATGACTCACTGAATAACTATTATTATTATATTTTACAAGAGAATCTTCAGTGAGGTCTATTGTAACTAAGGAGCTTGGGTTGCACTTACTATTCAACAATTCATTATATAAACGATTTGTATCTTTAGCCTGGGTACATTCCTTTTCCTTCTGTAACTTGGTAATTTTTAAATTAGAATGAATTAATTCATCCTCTAAGTCCCTGATTTTGCTCAAAGCCTCCTCATATAAGTCGCTACAGTTTTTAAACCCATCAGTGACTGACCGCAGTTTGTCCCGTTCATCGATAACATCCATGTAATGTTGATGAAGGTCCACTAGCTCCCGTTTCAGGCATGTGTTTTTGTTAATAATGCCCTTTACTTCTTCCTCACATTCGTCTCTTTCTTGTAGTAATTGTTGGCACTGGATGTTAGAAGCCTTAAGTTCTTCGAGGGCCGTTCTCAATTTAACTTCCATAACCTGAGCGGTAGCCTTACGGGTCATCACTGACATGGTTGCAGGAATAGTAACTGAAATTAGAATTGAAGAAGCGGTGAGAACTTATTAAATAGACAAAAGTAGGAAAGGTGGGAAAATGAAAGTAAAAAAATGGGAATGGTAGTGTTAATTAGTGGAGAAGAATGAGGTAGGCTGTCACTTGATAAACAACTATTATAATAATATTAAATGCAAAGTTACAATGATGCTATGTAAGTAAGTAAGTAAGTAAGTAAGTGATTTTTACTTTTTCGTTTGTGGGTAGCAAGCTTAGATCTAAGTTCAAGTGCAAATCAATAACTTTATAGCAAATTGACAAAAGTTCACTCTTGTTGATATATTGTGTATTCTTAAATACTAAAATGTTAACGGTTTAATCGATACTAAGATTTGTCAGCTGTACGAAAACAAAGTGATAAAAGATTTAGTAAGTGCGAAGTACTGAATCTATCAAAATACAATATGTTGGGACTAAAACGGTGTGAATAACAGAATATTAATGATAATTGTGTGCTACAATAGAATAAAAGTAAACAATACTCCCCGTGAAATCCAATTTGACATCAGCTGTTTGAAACTAGGTTACCGGTAACGGTTGACGACAAAACACTGAGTTTTACTTTGTTTATTCACGGGAAAACAATAATCCCGGCTTATTGTGCAATTAAGTTGCTTAAACATATACAATTACACCTTAAATATACTTAAAAGTAAATTAAAACTAATTTTATAATACGGATTAAAATTCTGACATGTCACTAGGTCTGTGTTGCCAGCAAAGGTTATGGTTTTCATGATGTGTTTCATAAACTGAAGTAGGAGTTCTATATTACATAATGAATGTAAAAGAATAGGCTGAAGAATATTAGTCTTCTCTACAGTCACTTTGGTAAATGCCTGGTTTATAACCTAAAATTGGTACCAAAAGTAGAACCCCAGCTTGGAGTTTAGAAAGGAGTAGTGTGACCCGTACCTTGGAACCGCGTAAAGCCGTTGGGCTCGACTGTCTTTCAACTGTCATTACGGGTAATCAGAAGCAAGGCAGTCAGTACGGGCAGATCAATGTCTGACAAATAGTCTTACCAAAGGGTATCGCGTTATCTAGTAACTTGGTTGTGGAGATCATACAGTCAGTCGCTCAATTTAAAATACTGCTATTCACCCGTTTAGACTGATGCCGACCTGACATAGTTGGGAAAACTAGATTCAATATTAATGTTTTTTTTTATGTAATGACGTTCAAAACTGCCTTTTAATGGCCTAATTGAAATAAATGATTTGACTTTGACTTTGAAAGACCTACGCAGATTATGTATAATTTAATTACTCAAAATATAAACTCTAAATTCCTAAAACACAACAAACAAAGCCTAGCTCAAAACTTAAAGCGTCTTCAAAAGCTCTTTCTATTATCATACCTCGAGGCAAAACATGTTTGAAAACACACATTTAATTAGAATTTCTAAAGGCACCTTCTAACTTCAAAAGGATTCCACAAAAACCGTAGCCATGGCAACGGAGGTTCGATCATGAGATCATTTAGAAAGATTTTTGTGGGGACTGGGGTCAATAGGGTTGCTGATTGGAATTACTTTAATTTTCTGTCTTGTTAAAATAATAGTATCAATACTATTTTTCCCTGCAGGACATAGGCCTTTTCTCATACATAGAAGGCACAAGCATTGATCACTACGTTTGCTAAAGGTGGATTGTCAATTTCAGACATGTTCTAATATAAGTCCAGGGTTTTTCGCAATGGTCACCGGTGTCAGTGATGTCCAAGATAAACTTAGAACGTACAAATTATTATGAAATATAAAAAGACATATTGATACTTGCCCGTGCTCGGTTTCGAAACTATAGTCTACGTAATGGGTGTCTTAACCACTGGGCTATCACGACATTCTCTTAATTATTTCTATTTTGTTGCCAAATTAAATTTGGAATTCAGGTCAGTCTTTGTAGTGCTTTCACTATCTACTACTGCTATCTTTATAAACCACACAAAAATCATACCTTAATGTAAAAGTAAATCTGTTTTTACTTCAACACAGCAAAACCACTGAACCGATCGTAATGAAATTTGACAAAAAGGTAGCTTGCGATCTGGATAAGAACATGAGCTGATTTTTAATCCGCGACTTTGTCTGCGTTCGCGATAACCGACATTCATGAGAATGAAGATGGTTTTAATAATTGTGATTTTAATTTGCCTTGGGAAAATATTAGACTGATATATGTTCGAGGGTACTTTTACCTCTCAGAAGATATGCAATGAATTAAAAGTAAGCTAGTATTCTAGTATTGTAGACACACACAATATCCCAGAGTAATAGCATAGCTTTAAAAGATAGCATGTTGATCGAGTACGTTTCATTAGCGTTTCTTCTAAGAGATCGATCGTTAAAATAATGACGCCATCTTATTCAATAAATCTATTAAACATTAAATTATAACAGTAAAGACAAGACTTTTATGTCATACAACAATATTTCCATTTTGGTTGATTTCACAGTTCAGGTACCTTTCTAAATGGCTTCGAGCACCACTCACTCTATTGTCACTAAAATGGTCCTTCGCTCCGAAAAAATGCTTCAAAGCAATCGACAGCGGGGTGGGTGTGAAAGTGTGGAATGGTTTTTTAAATTGCTGTTGAATTGTGAACAATATTTCCATTTCTTGTCGATTGACGGAAATATCTATCTCTCTTCCTTATTAATGAATAAAAAAATATTTTTAAACTATAATTGTATTTAATTTAATGTATAGCTTCTGCCTTAAACTTCAGCCACATGCAAATTAATTCTACGATAAAACAATCATATCCTATAGCACTCGGCAATTGTAGTGTAGCTTTCTATTAGTAAAAGTTTTTTTTGTAACAGAATTGGTGCTCTCAGAGACTATAGTCACAAACACAAAAAATAAACTACCTGCGTATAATATTAAAATAAAAATAAAGATGAATCTTAAGGCAGTTTAAGTTTTATAAGTGGATCACGTAGCAAGAAACTAAATGATGATTTGCTAATGAGGTAAATTCCACACAGGGTAAATATCTGTGCTAAACGAAAATTTTCAGTACTGAAGTGTTCAATACTGAATTCAAATAAATATTAAAGTACGAAATGTGCTTAAATATTTATCACCATCCCCTCTGCCTATACTTTCGTATAATGCAGCGTAAAATTATGTTATGATACATCTATTACTTGATTGAATTTAAACAACTTAATCAATAAACTGTGACGGCAAAAGTGATAAAATAATCAAATTACGATACTAACAAAGTCTCATCAGTGTAAAAATAGGATAGCCAATATTTTATGATTAAGTAATTAGTAAGGAAAAAAATATTTATGTAGCGTCTCAAAGGACCACTTAAGAATCTCGCAAGTTTCGTTCCGCAAAATATCTTAAATATCCAATACACCGTTGACCCAGATAGGATACTGTTGGGGAATCTTGCATAAATTTGTATTTTCTTGGACATTTCATTCACAAAAATAATGCTAATTTATTCTTATTTTTATTTAAAGGGTCGTATTTATAAGATTGTGCGATAGGAATTTTGTACCACGCGGTTTTCCCTAATTCTTAATGTTGACTTTCGACTAACGAAGAGTGTACGTAATAAATATGGTAAACTTTATGAAGATCAAAAGCAATGAAACGTAATTGAGGAAGATACATCGTATTAATTAAAACCACGTGCAAACATAACTTTTCTGTTAATTGGAAAAGCAGTGGTTTTCTAATCTCAGAAGTAAATAAAAATACATAAAACATTTTCCAATTAATATTCGCGATTCATTCAATAACACGTAACGTTTCCCAGAATCACATTTATTCTGCAAAAGAACTTCATGAAAATCTTGCTAAAATAATGAGACACGTTTATGAAAAGACTCTTCACGTGCAGCTGAATGTTTCAGACAATACGTACCTTTCTAAAACCATGTCCGGGTCTCACACATCCATTCAAATGCGATCATCTCACATGAGACATATCGTACATGATGTTATATGTGGATATGTTACATCTACGATAAAAAGGCAAAAAACACTTCCTAAACCTAACTTCACTGTAACTAACACTATCTAAAAACTATTTATTTTAAGTCACAGAACAAAATTTACAACAACAAGGAACTTTGTCTTTTCAATATTGTTTTAAAACAAACACGGTGTCGGATTTAGAATTATTCTTAGCGCCACGAGACGTCCGCGCGTGTGCCCGGTCGCGAGGCGACTGACAATATTACCAAATATGAACCTAATTTTCCCCAGATCTGTGCGTGTAGGTGGGGAACAGTTTGCGTGCAACCTTTTGTATTAGTTCACGTTGCTGATAAGAGATGGCGTTGAAACGAAGTTTTGTATCTATAAGGTTTGAAGTTTAATGAAATACTCTTTGCGATTATTATGGTTTATCCCTTGATGCGGGTTGAAGAAGCTAAAGATAGGGGCTAGCTTTTGTTTAATTGTTTTATTTTATCTATTGAAGTATTTAAAATAAAATAAAATTAATTTAAACAATGTTTTTAGCATGTTGCCCAACTGATTATCTTTCAGCAACCTAGTTATAAAGAAATTTAGGCTAATTTGTGTAAGATTGTGTAGGATCAATCTTGATCTTAAAAAATATTTTTCGTTTCACATTATTATTGAAAACAGGTTTAAAAGAACGAATCATTAGTAATTATTAATTCACTTTTGTCGCCCTAATTTCGTCATAGTACAAGGAAATACAACGAAACCATACGAACAGAAAATTTTATGTAAATATTATGCTAAATAATCTCGAAAGATAGAGAAACGGATCTTTTATTTGATTTCTGTGCTAAATAAGATTTAAATATAGCTCGGGACGGGCCTAAAAAAATAAAATGAACGATATAAACTAACATTACTGGATATTTTCTCAAAATATATCCCTCTTAGGACCGCTGATATTATTGCCATTTTATGGCTGGTGCAAAACATAAGCTGATCTGCGGATGAAAGGACCATTTCGGTGTTTAGTGATAGCGTTAGGACCAATTCACAGGCTTTTGAGATAATTATGTTGTAAAGGTAAAGTTTTGTTAGAAATCCGATCTACACGTGTTGTGTACTTTTATTAACTGGGTTTAAGACTTCCATTATAATTTATCCATTTTAATAAAATTAAAGGACCGATCGCCTGTAAAAATGCAAATATTTCATTCACATTTAATTAATTATAGAACAACAATCACGCCTGTATTCCTCAAAGGGTTAGGCAGAGATGTAAATGACGATGATGATGATGATGATGATAATTATAGAAATATTTTAAAAATCATTTTTTGAAACTCTCTGTGCGGTAATTTGCTCAACGTTAAACGTCTGTTAACGTTGGGCCCGTGGAACTGTTTAAACCCAAAAATAACAACACAAACACCTTTTTCCAGTAAATTTTTAACGAGTTCATTACAGTCACATTACGTAGGAACACCTAATCAAAACTAAAACAATCCCTTAGAAAATATCATCTTACGACACACAAGGGAAATTATGAAATGATTTATTCTTAGCCGAGACCGCACAGAGAGTTACGACGTAGAGTGCTATTGTAGCACAGGTTACGTAGTACTCTCCAAGTCGTAGCAATGATAGTTACGAGGCTACTACGAGGACGTAGCAGCCGCGTAGAGGGTCTACGAGTGCTACGAAAGATCTACGCGGTGTTTGTTTACATTTTGTCGATATGAAGCGATGTTGGAATGTTTGAGATTTGTTCGTTCTTGTGTTGTTTAGACGGAAATTGGCTTTAGTTGCTGTAGGTGGTTATTGTCGCTATATACATAAGCGGGCCGGTTTATTCGGTTCGGCATTCCGAATGCTACTTTTGACATCGTTGTATTAAAAAGCCCAACCGATTGTGCCGAGCCGCTATATGTATAGCGATATCGATCCTTAGTTTATGTTCTTCAATTTTGTTGCTTTGTTAGCTATTTGTACTTCTGATTGAAGTATGCCATTTTTAATAATAGGATTAGTTATCAATTTGTTATTTTTGATTGTGTTTGAATTTCTCATATTTTTCGAAAATTTTAGATATTTATAGCTGATTGTTATATTTAGTATATGGGCATTTTCATTTTAAATGGCGCAGGTTAAAATAAATAGGCTTCAAAAACTACTACGTCCTACGTCCAGTTAGTAACTAGTTGTAGTGTATAGTTCACTACAACTAGTTACTAACAGGACGTGACGGATATAGATCGTTTTTAAAACTAAATTTAAATACTTAAACAATATTATCAGAAAGCTGTAAAATTGTACTTTTATGCTTTCAGCAGTGTATAAGTTATGTATACCTAAAAAAGAAAAAATGACAAACTTTATATTCATGAAAAAAACGTTACTAACTACAACAGTTCTTTTTTAACCATTTATTGTGCTGCAAAACTTACTGCACTAGCTGGACACCTAGTGCGACTAACTTCAAAATAACATTTCATACTTTGAAATTTGTACCCAGAGTTACCGTTAAAACCGAATTTTGATGATAAATGTGTGTATTTCATAGTAAAAACCGCGTGACTATCCGGACATGTCCGGTAGTCGCGAATTCGTGGGACAAGCTTTTTATTAAATTATTATATATTTTCTTCACTAACTGAGATGAAATGCTTAGTTTAAAGGATAAATTAACTATCTAACAATACAATGAAAGTGTCGCTACGTTAGCTGTCGTACAAAAAATAACGAAAAAATTGAATGCAATGATGCAAACTGTCATGGGGACATCATGATTTTACACGATTCCGCAACATTATTAATTTAAATAAAATTAAATACGTGCTCTATAAGGAACTAATAAATTAAATCCACATATTTATAAAAATACCTACAGGGTACAATAGATTTTTCTTAAAAAAATTGTTTGCAAATATTTTTTTCATCATATTTTAGTCATGGGACAACCGAAAAACAGCCTGCGCCATTTAAAATGAAAATGCCCATATTCTAAGCATATATGAGAAAACTATATTGATCTAAATATGATATATTCTATGTATTGTATCTGTTATTGCTGGATTACTAGTAATGTAATTTGACCTATTAAAGCAGTTTGACGTTATTAGTTTAATAAATGCCAGATTTTAGATTAGCCCGTTTTGACAATATAAGCTCAATTATGTTTGTCATACTTTTGTAGGTGATCTTATTATCAGTTCATCTTTAAACGCTAAAGTCTTATAAACCGCATCGCCTAACATTAGAATTCCGTAAGAGTGGGATATTTTTTGCGCTATGGACACGATTTAGTATCGTTTTTATTTGTTTACAAGAAATATATACGGGTTCTGCGGCATTAAATATCCACGTTTTCTTTTATTTCTTACTTTTCCCTTTTTCCTGAGGTTTTTTGGTTACCTTAATATTTTTAGAGAGTTAGGTTCTAACAAAAGGTGGTCAAATCATATGGTTTTATTATTTAGTTATAATGTATGTGGGATTTATTGTTATTTGATATTTTTTAGGTTTAAAGGTATTTTTGATGCCTTTTCTCATTTTGTGGTTTCAAACTTTAATCAATACTCAATACTTTATTGCTTTCCATTTGTACATATAGGTCTTATAGAATATTATCCAGGTCATAATAGTCGGGCACAGCAAAGTTAGGAGAGAGAACGAAAAACCAAGTAGCAATTCATATTATGAAATTAATTATTTATTATTATGTGATGAATTAAGAATTATTTTGATGTGTATTTTAATTAAATAAGCATGATGACTATGTATTATTAAAATTATGTCAAATATTTCAATTTTTGTCGTCATTATTGTTAAATCATGTCAGTTTCCGAGCTTGGTGTAATCACAATTCATGTATCGCTCAGAACGATCGCAAATGAATCTCAGCCTCAATAACCTACAAATACTTTTTAAATTACTCTGACAAGTTTCTGACATTGATGGTCGCTGTGATAAAATTATATGACGACCAGAGTTTAAACGTCTTTTATTACGAAAATAGACTTACTATTCTGTATAGATCTGAATCAATTTAGGTGAAGTGAGCTGAAGGTGAGCTGTAAATCCAATAACATCGCCGATGAGTTGACAACTTATTACAAAACCTTCATTCGTTGTTACCTTATTATTTCGTTTCTTGGTAGCAGCTCTGAGTTTGGATTCGTGCCCGATTAATGGCAATAGGCTCGCCCCTTATTACATGGGACCTAAATATACCGGCGAACTGTGGGTGTACATAGCTACACCTCTGCCTAACCCTTCGGGGAATACAGGCGTGATGGCTTATTGTTTCGTTTAAATTCACCCAAAGATTTTTATAGAATAGCACAGGCTTCATAGCACCATCAATGAGTTTGACGATTCGTTGCGAAGAAAATATACACGCTAAACAAATTTAACTTGACTTAAGTGCTTGACTTAAAAAAAAACACCACATAAAAAATCTCATCTCAATAAATTCACTTTCGATCTATCTCAAAATTTATGTTCACCAAACTTCCGATCAAACTGATAAATAAAACCCCACGTGTGCAATAGCGAACTTTTCAACAATTTTATCTGTTTTATAAATTCAAGATGGCGGACCGCTTTAAGGAAACCAATTTATCTCAACAAGTTAGCGAGAACGTTCGTTTTCAACGATGCTGTTTGTATTTTATTATATTCTATTCAATTCGCTTTTTGTGTTTGTGTTGTGAAAGGATTTTATTTATTTGTTAGCTGTGTTAATGCTCTTTTGATATTGCAGTTTTTGAACCCTTTGTTTGGTAAGATTTGTATGGTATTAAAAGAGCGTTGGCTTTGAGTGCAATGGCTTTTGGTGCAGTGATAAAAATGCTTCTGTTTTATTTTATTTTATTTATTTGGGAAAATAAACAGTTACATATTACATAGTATTTCAATAATTACAGAAGATGGTTTAATATATAACCAACGGCATTTTCCACAGAATATAGATAAAAAAATATTTTTAACAAAACGTCACGCAGTGAATTTAAAAATACCTAATGAAAAGTAATAAAAAAAAGGTAAAAAAACAGGTACATAAATAAAACAAATTAACAACAACAATTTACAAAAGAATAAGCAACAATATGGATTATTTGATGAGAGTTTCTCCGATATTTCTTTTAAATTGAACAGCGTTTAACAGCTGTTTAACAAAGATGATATAAAATTAAGGGGGTAGACATGTAACTACACTATATTGTCTTCGAGTTATTAATGCTCATCGTTATTATTATCATTTTCTTTTCTCTTTTCAATTTATACTAGCTTCGGTCCGTGACTTCATCTTTGCAGACTTCAGAATCAAGCCAAAGTTCTAAATTTGTCCACAAGAACAAAGAAATGGGGTATAAAAATTAAGTGTTAAGTTTGATCAATATTTTGTGTACTTTTAGCTAATTCACAGCATTCTCAGTAGCAACTCGGAGTTTGGATTTGTGCCCGGTTAATGGCAATAGGCTGGCCCCCTATTACATGGGACCACCGGAATATACCGGCGAACTGTGCATGTACATTGGTACACCTCTGCCTAACCATTCGGGAAATATGGTGTGATGATTTTAGCTAATTCCACCCAGCCGGCAAAGCCTGATTGAACTTATACATTTAGTGAAATCTTTCTACGTTTCGATTTATCGTCTTTCATCCCTATTATCCCTTTGAAGTGTTTAGTTTCCATTGAAGTTGTTGTAAGGCATAAGATGACAAACAAGCCTACCATATAATAAGAGGTCACCGCCGCATATCTGCATACTAGAGGTCCCACATTGCCATCCCAGAGACAAAGCTAAAATGTCTCATATGCTTATAAATACACCGTGACCCATACCACAACCGAAATATGGCGACGCTGCTTTGCGGCAGAAATATGTATGGTGGTAGTAGGTTCTTCCACAGTCGACCTCCTATGGTATTCAATTGTCACTAACTCAAAGTAACTTTTATGGCGTAATTGGAACGTATTATTTTAATAGCTGCGTGTGAACTAATTTGGTCATTATTTCAAGTTCCGATAAAAAGAAACAAAAAACGGTAAAGTGCGAGTCCAAACGCGCAAACGGTTTTGTACCACCGTAGTATATTTAAAAATACCTATAAACCACGTTTCTTGTATGAAGACCCCTATTAATTTTTTAATTTATTTACTTTTTAGTATTTTTTGTTACAGCTGCTTTTGTAATACACACTTGATAGATAGACGGACATGGGAGGCTTAGTAATAGGGTCCCGTTAGCAAACTGCAGCACGGAACCTTAAGAAATAAATAATTGGAAACCGTAGTTATCGTACTCCGATAAAAAGAAACAAAAAAGAAATAATTTTATTATAATTGCGCCACAATCTGGAAAAGTCCCAATAGTTGCGTGTGATATACCTTACTCATTATTTCATATACCCATTAAATGATAAAATAATAATAATTGTAGAATATTAATTTATTCCCTAAATTCTGAAAAAGTGCTGCTATAGACAAACAGACACACACAGACCTTTGATAAATAAATCATCATTATATTTCAGCAACGAGTATACGTATATAAATACTAATACTCGCTGTTCAAAAGCTGATAGTAATTAAATGTGACTTTTAACTCGACTTTTAGGTACTCTGAAAATTCATAATTTTTGATCAATTTCTTCACAACCCGAAGATGCTCGTATTATTGAGCTAAATACCTCGAAAACTTATTTTTAGAACAGAAGAGCAACACTATTAACTTTTACAACACTACTAATAGACTCAATCTGTCAAAAACGCCTGTTAATTACTTCATTTTTTGACATTCATTGTCGCTTAAATGAGATTGCAATTTTAAATGTTTTTTAGTCGGTAAATTGACCTTTAGATTTAAAATTAATCAACGTTAAATAAAATATGGTAGATATTTTCAAGTGGATTGGTTCGTTTTGCCAAACATAAATCCAATTAATATCACTTTCAACAAACTCAGAGGTAACCAAGACACATTCACAGCACTCTAAGATCTGGCCAATGATCTGGGACTCTCCAAGTTTCCAGAGACGTAAATCAAAGTTCAACAATAAGATAGAAAGTCTACCGTTGGGACAAAGCCTCCTAGACCGGGATTCAGAACAAAACCTTACGTTTTGTCGCAAGTTAGAAGCGTTAGCGGGAAATGTTATGAATTTTGGGAAGCGATAAGTCCCATCTGTAATAGCATGAGACAAGTAACGGTTTCAATAAAAAGCGTACGAGTACAGCTTCGTTACTTCACTAAATATTTTTCACCAACATAAAAAATTAAACATTGAAATGCACCCACTTCAATATAATAGCACAGTGGTAATTTATAATATCTATTTTGTCATTTTGAATGTGTTTTTATTTGTTACTATACAAGGTCGGTGTTCCCCTTCTGACTCCACTGAGAAAAAGTCTTAGTCTGTTTTAAAGCCCATTCAGTTTCTAATAATGGTCCGGGCCTGTAGCCATGTTACAAACGATAAACGCAAACGCTGAGTAGGCTTTAATAGATCTTCAGCTTTATGTGCTTGGTTTTAAGTTGAAGATCTAATGAAGATTGCATAGCGTTTTCGTTCTTTCCAGTCGCTAACGCTTAGAAATCTTTAATAGATTTTCAACTTAAGGCTCTGGGGTATAAAGTTGAAAATCTATTGGTACCTACCGAGTGTTTACGACTATCGTTTGCGACTTGGCTAGAGGGCTAGATCATAATACGATAATAAATAATACCATGTTGATGAAGCCTCAGGTAGTATTCTAAAGACAAAATTACACAGATTTGAGCAGAGCCCACCCGCCAGTGTAGCATTTATGCAATAACTGGCGCTTTTTCTTTTTTCATGCAAACTAAATGAACTTTTCAATGTAAAAAGACTTGGTTAGCAAACATTATTATCATGACTTATATATTACCTAAGATTAAATGAATTACGTCCATCCTTCACATACATTGAGGTCAAAGAACTCCACCCCGCCAATCGTTCACAACTTGCACCAACACCATAACAATTTTAAGTTTTGCATTTACCGTATTAGCAAAAACTCCTTGCTGTCATATAAATAAGGTCTCATTTGGGTGCTTTAACTATCTTTGCACCCTGAAATATCCTCCTCACAGAAGTGTAAGTGTGAACAGATGGAATGACTCTAAGACGGAAATATCTTTGTTGAAATAAAAGTGACAGGAACATATTCCATGTTGGAATTTCAGCAGATTTAAAATATTTCAGCAAAGCCTACATTCACGTGCCTGAAGCTGAGTGTTAGTTGAAAACACGCGAAGTGTCTGGCTTGGTATTTTATTGAAATCTAGAAAATGTTCCTTGTTTTTCGGTGTTTTCCACGAAATGAAGGGGATTGGCGTCCAGCGACATAGGTGCTGCGAATATAAAATTTTTGTAGTAGCTAGTAGCGCCCTTTGTAAAGAAGCTTGTGCTCGAGGAAGTACTACCACTGTCGGTACCTCTTCTGCCGCAAAGCCACCTTGCCCTGTCCCGGTTTGAAGGGTTGGGTGCTGGTGTAATAACAGGCACATGATACACTTCAAGTTTGTGTCTGTGATGGCAACGCATTTGCAGGGCCTCTGGTATTGCAGTTGTCTATATGCAGCGGTGACCACTTAACATCAGGTGGGCCATATAGGCTAGTTTGTCATCCAATGATATATAAAAAAAAAACATAATATAAAGTGGATAGCCGTCCAGCGACACGCTCTGAATAAAAAGATTTAAATTACAATTACTTTCAGTTCCATTTCGTTGCCATTTATAATAAATATTGCCACCAAAAATACGTAATTTATTTCACAATTTAACCCAATGTTTCACCTCAAATACCTGTCCCCACCGACGAAACCGAGAACCAATAAAATATCGCTAATTATTACAAGTTCTGCGAAATCGTTACCCAAATAAATTGGAATCGAATTGTTTTTATCGTAAAACGTGAATCCAAAAGATATACGATCCAATGTCTGCAGTCAATGGGTAATTACAGGCGAAACTCATTCGATTTTTATGGGCGACCACTTTTTTGGCACCCCAGTTTATTGTTGAAGTTATTGCCGACTTTTTAATACGTGATATCGAGAGTGGTGGGAGTGCCGGCTGAAGCTACAAGTCAGTGCACGCTAACAGATGATAATATAGTTTTTATTCCTGGGTTTTTATTTATGTATACATTGTAAAAATATTGAAGTGTGGTATAGTCTGTAATGATAGTGGTCTAAAAGACTAAGGATAATAAGGGATATAATATAAGGGATTGGTTATTACATTGACTTGTTATGACTTCCAGGCTTCATGTGACGTCATACGGTTGACGATATCTTAATTACGAAAAGTTTAGTATATTCTATGACTTCCGAGAAGTAGTATGTATATTATATATTTTGCTAGATAAATACCTCGCGGTGTACCCGCGTTTAGTTACGTCTAATGTTACTGCTCCGCTCCTGTTGGTCGTAGCGTGATATTAATTACGTATAAACCTTCCTTACGTATCATTCTATCTATAATTGATGGAATCCGCATTAAAATCCGGTGTAATTCAAAAGATCTAGGCGTCTAGAGGGACAGATGGCGAGAAGCCACTTCATATACTATGTAGAGATTAACTAAATTATGTCATGTATTGCAATTATTTTTGAGATAAAATTCTACTACATCATACATTCCACCAAGGCTGAAAGTTTCACTAGAAAGTCCACATTCCTTTAAATAAAAATAAAGCGACGGAGTAAATTCAAAGATAAGCCCAAAAGTACTTTCAAACAAAATTGATCCATTACTGCTGGAGTGCGAAACGGGAGCGCGTGTGAGTGTACAAAATGGGGGTTAATGGTCTACGGATCACATCTTAATGCAAAAGCACCAATTAGCGTTTTCATAGCACAAAAATTGAGTTAAACAAAAACCTACCTTATTTTCAACCAACAAAATCTAAATTAAAAACCATTTTTCAGTACCAGCTCTACGCTACGTGCAGTTTGATTTAGATATTTGAATCTGCACTGTGGATAGTTAGAGATAAAGTCGCTTTTTCAGTGGTGTTGGTGAGTAGCGGATAAACATTATGAAAGTGGGGGTAAGAGGCTGCAAGACGAAATGCTAAGCTCATGTTGGTTTAACTTACAGTTGGAACATGTTTACTGTTGTGTTTGTTCCATATTTCCCATACCGACTGTTTGGCCACGCGTTATTTGATTTGTGACGTCATAAAGCGAGTTCGCCTTTGACAGTGATGTACTTTTAAAAGGCGAACGTGACGTCACTCGCGCCATTTTGATTTTATTGTGTCTCTTTTGTTTCTGTGTTTTATTTGCGTTCGGTTTCACGTGAAATCTTGCAGTGGAAGTTTTACTACTGTTTTATCTTGGTCGTGTTTCAGGAATGTATAAATTCTGTAAATGTTTGTGTTATTTTGGTTTTTATTTAAATTTCATTTATAAGAATAAAATTAAATGAAGCTGAAACGTCTGTTCGTAGTGTCAAAATAACAGCTGCTTATTAAATGTACCTATATGAATATTTACGGGGTAATTATACATTTTTTTTTTTTAATTTTTGACAGTCTGTCTGTTTGTTCCAGCAAATCTTTAAAACAGCTGCACCAATTTTGATGTCACGACCGTCTCTTAAGACACAGGAAAAAATCGTAATGTTTATAGATTTGACATTTTATTTAAAAATCTATTTATATTCTTATTATCTGCTCATAATTGTTATCTATTTATTGATATGAAATAATGTTGCAATAAATAATCGCAATTCACAGTTACTCTATGTCCAGTAAAATTTTCCTCTAGAAGACTTTTAATAACTTTCCTGACATCCCAGCAAAGCTACCACGTACCCCCACACCATCACTATACCACTTCACCAGCACAATTTCATAAAAACAAAACACTATCTTCTAAAGCCATAAATAAACAAAAGTGAACATTTGGCAGTTCGCAATAAGATCGGTATCAGGCTGTCAGCGGAGCCTAGCTGGCACTTTAAGTGTCGACGTGACTAACATTCGATGCAATACGAATACATGTCTACGTGAAAGTCCGTCCGACACCTACGTATGTGGTGTATAGTTTGTATATCGTGTAGTTTGTAACTTTGTATATTGGGACTGTATAGTGTTTATTGTTTAGGTTTTAATAGTAGTGGAGGTTACTGATGGATCTCGTCTGGGAAAGTACTACCACCTTACTTATTTTTGCCGCAAAGCAAATCTTTTTAAGTTAAATTACCTGCTACATCAACTGCCTCGTTAGCCTAGCGGTCCTACAGCTACGCTAGAGGTCTTGCGTTTGATTACCAGGTCAAGCAAAGTGTTATTGAGCTTTTCCATGAAATTCTCAGTAGCAGCTTAAAGTTCGGATTTGTGCCTGGTTAATGGCAATTGGCTTGCCCCGTATTACATGGGACCTTAACTTACCGGCGAACTGTGGGTGTACATTGGCACATCTTTGCCTAACTCTTCGGGGAGTACAGGCGCGATGATCGGTATGTATGTTAAATTACCGGTTCTTGATTGAATAGTAACGTAACACATTTCGCATCGCAATAGAATATTGTAAGATTGCGAGTTACGGGAAACGGCTATGTGCGGGATTGGACTGAAGAGCAAGTTTATGTCTAGAAGTGCATGTAATTTGGCTGAAATGATGATGTTGACTCACTTCATTTTAAACGAGAACAAAACTAAGTTATTCTCACAAATACTTACATACCAAAATTCTGTTATACAACGACCTATTCCAACCACGTCAGTCAACCACCTCCGACCACCCTCAAAAGCACTAACTCCTTCATTAAACATTCTCTGTGGACCCTCGATTTCCTGTGAATTAAATAATTAAAATAGTCGAAATAATGCCAGGGTTTCCTTTGGTAAAAATCATAAATATAAAACGGAGCTCGACCAGCCTCAAAGCGAATTAAACTTGTAATTACAGTGATTGCTTTGCGGTACATTCGATGGTTTAAAAGGAAGAGTTTTAGAACAGATGTGGTAACAGCGGGAGATAGAAAAAGTCTGGATTTTTTATTAGTATGTGTTCTTGATGTTCGCTACCAGACCCAAGCAGTTCTTTAACTTTTTCTATTTCAAATGTACCTTCTAACTTCATCTTGGACATCACTGCATGGGTATTATTGACAGTTATGACTTTTTGCAAAAATACATAACAAACTTTCTTAGATTTATTTTAGAGGATCGATAGTGTCTTATCGAATTAACCCCGATGATGATGTTCATGAATGTCACCAGCCGGAATTTAGCCGTAACAGTACTGCTGGGTTTTCTGGTAGAAGGCACACTCAGTAGAAGCCCGGAGTTTGGAAGTTGTTCCTCGGAAAATACTTAAAGCTGTTGGTGTTACGCCTGATCCCCTGTCTTATACAGAGTGAAGACCGAGGAAGACGCTGGATGCAGGCCGCTTCCAACCTTTTGGAAATCTATGAGGAAGGTCTATGTCCAGCAGTGGATGTCCTGCGACTGATATAATAATGATGACGAGAGTGATGGAAGAGAAAGTGCAACTGTGTTCACATAAACACTTGTGCAATTTAGGGCCTCCAGTACAGTTGTCTAGTCTCCATTGAGTGTAGCTGCTATAAGCGAAACTCATTTCGGAGAAATATAAATCAGTACCTACGAAACACCGCAGTACAACTTCTCTCGTTTTCCAGCAAAAGGACAAATCAACTTACTGAACCATCATTATTTCCAGAAACGAACCCAAATTATCAAGCCAGTTCCTAACTATCAAATTCTGACGTAAATTGAATACGATTTCAATTCAGAGATCTGTTGCATCAGTGTAATTTGCTTACCGTACCTAATTAGTAGGATTTAGCTTCGCCGAATACCGGTTTCCGAGTTTCGATCTGCCGCAATTTCCTGTGTTCTGCATTCGGGGATTTCATTTGTGGAATATGTGTTAGACTGTGTCGTACATAGGTAGCTACTCGTATTGGTTGTAAGTCCTAATGTGATCGTTGCAGGTACATAGACGAGCTTGCTAAATATTGTGCCACTTTTCTTTGGAGTTCTTTTGGAGTACAAACCAGGATTGCAGTGAATAAAAAGAGTGCTTTACAGTGTCCTAGTTAGAACAAAAGGCAAAACAGACATAGGTTTTTCAATTATTATTATGAGACTATGTAAGTAATACGATGATCGTATGGCATAGTTGAGTGGTTATTAATTTGAAATTCATTGCATTGCAGGCGTAAATACGTCAAACAGGCTAATAGTCTCAAGGCGTATTTTAACACCTTCAGATGTTCACGACGAGGACCCGCCCGCAGCAAATAAAATTCTTCAACATTTGGCGAATTGCTTTTAATGAGCGACTATTGCACTTTTTAACATGAATGCACCTTTTCGATCAGTAATGATTACAAAATGTTGAATTACATTAAAAAACGCGTGCGGGCGCCGTTTTGATTCAAGTCGATCTTGTTTTGTTTTTGTTCCGCTCGGCGGCGCTGGCGTGGCGCAGCTCGCCGTTCGGATACGCACAACAAATGTACGTTAAAGATAAGATTTAACAATTATGATTAAATTACTTAGCAAATAATTTTACACAAATTCTGATACATAATAACACCAGCCTATTACTGTTCCACTGCAAGGCAATGGCCTCTTCTCTTACAGAGGAGGCACAAGCACAGATCACCATGCTTGCTCGAGGCGGATTGGCGATTTCAGACTAATATTGATCATACACAAGCCCTCACTATTCTGATACATAATTAGCGAATAGTTTCTATTCAAAGGATGTGCAGACACCTTCAGTGGTGCAGAAAAGAAATATACAATACCTTCTCCAAACCTTACCAGTTCTCGGTCCCACCAAGTAGCCTGAGGCGTTGCTCCCCGAAGAAGTATAAAACGGGCGTGTCAAAGATAAATTGGGTTTCAGGATTTACAGAGCTTGACCGTGACGTAATTTAGATTAGCTTGCCGAGTTAAATAGCAACTTGAAATATCGACTCGAAGCAACTCCGCATTGGACAAACAACTTGGCTTTGCACCGTTTCCTTCAACTTGGTGCATTCTAGGTTTTAAAAGGGAATTTGTTTTGTTAAGAGCCGAATAGATAGTTCGCTGTTTATCTTGGAGTGGTTTGTTCAGTAAATAGAATTTCGTTGTCACTAAAGTTCATTTTAAACTTTTCCAATTTACGTAGTTACCTACAGAATGGATTGTAGTGCAAACTTGAACCATGGCCATGTCATGTGTCGTAGTCGCCAAGGTTCGATGCCTATGCTAGGCAGAGAGTTATTAAATTTTTCCATAAAGAATATTTTAGTAGCAGCTTGGGTCTATTGTGATTTGTTGACTTAACAATTTAGTATGTGGTGCAGTAGTGTGTATAGCGTTGTTTTTTTTCATTATGTGCATAAAGTTTTAATAACCAAAAAAATTCTTTAAATAAATATAACCAATCAAATCACTTCACATAACTTTGACAATACAACAAAGCAAGTGTAAGTCAAATACAACAAAGGATACTGGGCAATCACCGCATACAGAAATAGAAAAACAACAAACACAACCTAAGCCATCCACAATAACCCAACTCCAATACTCCAAAAGGAACACATCAACTCATTGACATACATAACAATACACGAGTATCCAATACACAAGTATCCAATACAAGATCAATTATAACCGATATATCCGAAAGTATCGCATGTAAGGACTCTCTAGAATGAATCACTGTTCGCTCATGCTCTTAAAAAGGTCGAGGGCCTGTGGACGTTTTGGGCCTTTTCCTTTGTTAGTTGTCGTACGATGGAATCTCTTGCCGACTTCACTCTGAAGGGCTATAAGTACTGTGGTGTGTATAATTCTGGCTAGTTTAGACATACACTGTTACTTTTACATCGTTCTGGGACCGAAAGCCATAAGCTCTATCATAGTGACAGAAAAATTGGCACTACTTTTTTCAATGTAACATAATTATCTCAGTAGCAGCTCGGAGTTTGGATTTGTGCCCGGTTAATGGCAATAGGTTCGCCCTCTATTACATGGAACCTAAACATCGGGGAATACAGGCCTGCGGATTTGTACGAAAGAAGAAAAAAACACGTAAATTTAAAATTCTCGTTTTTTTTTGTGAAATAGTGCTATATAACATCTTGCTACGACACAGGGGAGCGGAGCAGTAACAAGAGACTTAACGCGATTGAAAATATTCACGCGGACGTAATGGCAGTCGTGTGTATAAGGTAAGAAGATTTAATAAACAAAATACATCCGCATTAAAGTCTTAAAATAAAACAAGAAAATGTTTTGTATTTCATCAAGAAGACGGACTTCTATGCTTGGAGAAACAAGAAATTTCCTTTAATTTGAGTTGCATATATTATGCAAATGAAATGAAAATAATGTGCGTTTGTTTTCTTGCATTTGAACGAAACAAAACAGATGACTTGTCTTGTCTTTGACGGAGATGGATGGAGAGTACTTACTTATTTAATTCTATAAAGAAACATAAAGAAGTGTGTTTTATTTATGAGCTCAACACGATATTAATACTAGCATAGTATAATGTCCTATTGCAAGGCAAAGGTCTCTCGCTCGTAACCTGGACCTGTATTAATTACAAGTCCAGGTTTCCTCACTATATTTTCCTTCACTGATGTTAGTCAGGTTCAAAATAAACTAAGAAAGTATGTGATGATGCCCCTGATGTCAAAACCATGCATAGGAGGTGGGCGTCTAAACCACTTGGCCATTGCAATCTTTATTATTACAGCCCCGTTGGTGTCTCGTGGTTGCAAGCGCGACTGCCGAGCGACGGATGTTATTGGGTTTTTCCATTAGGAATTTCTCAGTAGCAGCCCGGAGATTGGTCGTTGGTGGTGTGACACCCCCGTGTCACGGTAAGCACGTAAAACCGTTGGTCCTGCGCTTGATTTCTCTCCAGTCGTTTCGGATTGCCGTTCCAACGGGCTATAGGAGTAAGGGAAGTGGGAGTGGACCTGTGTTTGAGCACACACTTGTGCGCTATAATATCTCCTGCGTATTTGGCTAATCTGCATTAAGATTAAACGCCGTGGCCAGAATCGGTCTGGAGAATTACATTTACATTATTCTTTCTATTGTTATATTTTACTGACTAAACTTTTGCTGTCGACGTAGTCACGTTTCCCTTCACTAATTTGTATTCAATTTGTAATTGTATATTAAGTCTGGTCTTGATATCAGCTTTGTTTTTACTTTTTGTTTGTTAGCAGCTTCTGACCTTGACATTTGTTAATGTATAATTTTACTACTAATATAAATGTGAATTTTTGTTTTTTTTTTTTTTTTGGATGTGTTTGTATGTTTGTTACTCAATCACGTCAGAACGACTGGACAGATCTCAATAATACTAGAAAAGGTATTGTACATAAGCTTTATATCCCGAAAAATGTATGTAATATTTATGTTCCCGTGGGATAATAATTATATCAACTTAGACGCAAACGAAGTCGCGGGCAAAAGCTAGTTGGTGTTTACATTAGAAATAATACATCACTATAAAGTATTAAAGTACTGTACTGACCAACCTTAATATATGTGTAGCTGTCACTGTACTTTATTGTATAAATAAACATAGAAGTTATTAATTTAAAATTCATAAACTAACAAACTTTAACATGTTCAGAAAGACAGTAAAACTAAAAGTCCCACTATAAACATGTCATAAAAACTAATACTTATGACAAACGAGCTAAAAGGTTACAGTCCCAAAACCCAACTTTAATAACTGCCCCAATGGAACTCATAAACGCTAACTGCCCAAATGTTAGTCATCAAAATATATTCACGACATTATTTTCTTAGGAGCTTTATACACAGTATATTATCGCCATATGTTGAGCACCCCTAACCCGCGTTCGAGTCGCCTCGACCCCTGCACTCGTCATCACTTATACGTAATATTCTGGTCACAAATATTCACGAACACAACCCCTGAAATTCAACTGTAAAATGTCTACATTAAGGCTCATTTTCAATCGTAGATAGGACCGGCGCTAAATCGACAACTCACAGTGGACACACATCCGCAATGCAATATAAACTTTCGACATACGAAATAAGAATCAATTCAATTTGAAGATGTCATATCAATGTGTAAGTCACGTAATTTTAATTTTGTGTTTACAAATGTAAGTTCTGTGTGGAACAGTTAAGGTTGGTATTCGGTTGACGTGGAAAATGGGCTTAAAGAAAATCTAAATTTAGATGTAGGTCATTGCATAGAGGGCTCGCTAATTGTTGGGCGTGCGTTAAGGAGCACTCTCAAGGCTTTTAGTGAAGATGTTGCTTTGTAAATATTGTAGTTAGTTGTATGTTTAATGTTAAGTGTAAACTTCGAAAGAGAAAAGTTTTCGGGTATTTAGTTGCAGCGCCGGCCTTGTTTGAGTAATGTTTCTGTGACGGCGAGAGTAAACGAAACGTAGCTGTGACAAGTTTGGAAATGGTTAAGGATTGTAAATGCATAGGTTATTTTGAAAGTAAGTGTATTTAAACATGAAAATAATTGGTGGAAGAGACCCTCATCGTGACCCCCGTTACCCAATTTTCGTTGGTAAATAATACTTACTTACTAGTAATATTATAAATGCGAAAGTTTGTGAGGATGGATAGATGGATGGATGGGTGTTTCTTACTCTTTCACGCTAAAACAGTTGAACGGATCTGTATGAAATTAGGGACTAAGATCAATTGTGGTGTGGAATAACACTTAGAATACTTTTTATTTCGGAAAATGTACGATTCCCGTAAGTTAATAATATATCAAATTTGGCGCGGACAAAGTCACGAGCAGAAGCAAGTAAAAAATAAATCAACTCCTCCACAGTTTGTGACCATTTAGGTTGCACTTTTGTATAAAACTGTCGATTTTTAAAAATAATAATCATCATGTAGTCATGTATTCCATGGTAAAAGTTGTTTTACAATGACAAATCCACCCCTTACATTATTTCACTTTAATAGACCCAGTACTCTAACATTCCACTCGAACAGTTACTCAAAAAACGATTTTCCTGGAACCAAACGCCTTTCTCCAAATTACACAAGAGGACAAAAAAAAATGGGAACGTCTATACAAATAAAACGCAACTACGTAACGACATAAAAACTTTTCAACCAAAATTTAATTAACTGTGAGGACAATTGGAAATGGCCGCCAGTAGAAATTAAATGAACGTACAAATGTAAAGTTAAGTTTTAATCGTTCCTGTGTTACTTTCCATTTTTTAATTCTGAAGGGGATTATTGAATTAAAAGTTTGGCATGTTCGCTACGTGATCCGAATGGAGATCGGCCATTGGGTATCTGTAATTCCTGGTTGATGTCATGGTTTTTAATTATAAGTTGGACCGAATTGGATGATTTTTTAATTTTAATCCATATTGCAATTATAATAAGGTATGTTGTAGTCTATCGGCACCTTAATTCCCGATCATGATTACAAGAAGAAAAATGCCACTACGATTTAGTGTAAGTGTAATCGAATTCTTTATAAATGTAAAAAAAAAATATGTGGCTTCGTGGCTGCAAGGCTGATGAGCATGGGGTCCTGGGTTCGATTCCCAGGTCAAGCAATGTGTAATTGGGTTTTTCTATTAGGAATTTCTCAGTAACAACTCGGAGTTAGGATTTGTATCCGGTTAATGGCAATAGGCTCGCCCCCTATTACATGGAACTTAAAACATGCCGGCGAACTGTGGGGGCCCATTGGTACACCTCTGCCTAACCAGCTCTGAATGCAGGCGTGATGGTATATTATGGGTTTTAATGAGAAAGAGTATTATATAACATCTTGCTACAATACACAGAAACGGAACAGTAACCAAAGACGTTTCTGAAAGCGGGTAAAACCGCGGCACAAAGCTAGTAAGAAATAAATGGAAATGCAAACGTAATTATCACGTTCAATTTGTCAAGCATCGCAAATTTTAATTTGCGTTCCTTTAAGATTGTAATGTAATTGGCAATTCACTTAGCGTTTGCTGACAATTTACTGGTTTTATTGAAACGGAACACAAACTGATAATATTATAAAGAGTTCTATAAAGAAATGAATGGTATAGAGATCTCGATTTTGAGGATAAGGTGAGGAGGTAAGGTGGGAGGGTATTTTTTTATTATTATTTAGCCCATACTGTCCCACTGCTGGGCAAAGGCCTCCCCCAATTCCTTCCATTTGCTCTTTTCCTGAGCCATCTCGAACCAGCCCTCGTGGTACGCGTCCAAATCGTCTCGCCACCTCTTTCTAGGCCGTGCTCGGCGGCTCCGTCCGCCTTTAAATTATATTCAATATAATTTAAATTCCTCTCACCTTATCCTCAAAATCAAGATTTCTATACCACTCATTTATTCGTAGACCTCTTTATATATTATTGAATCGGTGTACCTATACAATAAGGTTTTGAGGCGTGAAACCAATTTATTAACATTTAATTTTATAGATCATTCTTTGTCCGTACATTTTAGTCTATTGTAGGTTCATGTGCATAATAAAGATAAAAAATAAGTAAAAGTATTTCGCCACCCACAAGGTGGATGGACGACCTGATTAAGACCGGAAGAAGACACTGGATGCAGACCGCTTCCAACTGGTCTTTTTGGATATCTATGACGTCCTGCGGCTGATATGATGACGATGATGATGACGAAATAAAAGTATTAATTTCACATAAAACAAAGCATTTTGCACTGTATACAATTTTAGAGAATAATATTTATATTATAATGCGATAGTAGATTTTACGTTGTATAGTTTTAATATTAAACGTACAACATTTCGTGTATATGCTACTAACCATTGAGGAGTGCTCTCATGAAGAGACAATCCAGGATGCAGCAGATTACTTTTATCATTTAAGTGTATTGTCATCGGATCTAAACCAGTGTGCAAAATTTCAAAGTCATAAGTTCAAAGGAAGTAGCTCAAATTAAACTTGCAAGTTTTGAACCAAAATCATCGACAATCACATTTACGACATCGCTATATAATTAATTACACCGTCTCCAATATCAGCTTGTAACATGACATGATTTATCGCGACAGCATTATTAATTCAGTGATTTTCATGAAAAGTTTTCAAGATTTTTCCAATCTTACGTCCCAATTCGAAACATGTTCCAAGCGCAAACTGTTCAGTGCGACCATTCATAAAGTTTTACGAGTAGCTTAGGGAATTTGTAGTTGCACGGATAAAAAGTTTCTTTTGAATTTTGATTTCTTGGAAAAAACTAACAAGCAACGTACCTAGTTTGCGAATATGGGAAGATTATTATTTTAATTATGTAGGTAGTTACATGCCTTTAAAACGCCTATATTTTTTTAAGCAGCGATTTGACTGAGACAGACATAAATATTTTTTTCTGGAATCTATGGCTGCTATAGGCAATATCTAAATAGAATATACCATAGCAATAAACCGGAAAAAAACTGACTAAAAGCATTCTAGTCGCAATCTCATTTAATTCTCACCAAAAAACCATCAAAGTAAAAAAACTTAGTTAAATAAGAAGCGATCCTCCCTAAAGTAAACAGAATTACCGCCCAAGTTCGTGAAAGCAAAAATGAAACAATACATTTTCTTATAAAGTAAAAAAAAAAAACAAGAAAGCAAAATTTAAAACTAAAAGTTCCATGAAAAGATATAACAAAACTATCGACTATCACTGTCAAAGAAAATTTCTCTTTAAAAGCAAAAAACTTCGAAACAAAATTCAACGGCGAAAATTGCACTTAAATTAAAATACCTTTTTAAAAAGCACTCAAGGGGAGTTTATATTGCAATATATATTTTTTGCACGGACTAGGGAAAGAGTGAAAAGTGGAATTTCCCGTCAGTGACTAGACAAATACCCATCCGAGTCTGCTACCCATCAAAGTCAGGCGTAGGGTACCCATCGTAGCATATTAGGACATGAATTTCCATTATTCTGGGGAATTGCTTCCTTGTGAGAGAATATTAAGTTTTAAGATGGGTGTGATGAAATTTTGTAGTGTCGAAAGGTGTGAGACGAGATACGTTTTAAAATTGAACTCTTTTAGGGAAGTATGGGATAAGCTACGTACTTCGGTACTTGCATAGAATCTTATTTAGTTTGATAAATGGTATTTATTCTGTAAATAGCTGAAAAATTATACTTTTATAAAAGAAGAAGTAAGTGTTACCTAACGTTTTTTAAAGGATGTTACATCACCCACATCACCACACCACCATCACTATCATTCATGGTTTTTGGATGGTGGTGTCATTGGTTTTTTTTAGAAAATCCTCAGCAGCAGCTCGGAGTTAGGATTTGTGGCCGGTTAATGAGAATAGGGTCGCCCCCTATTACATGGGACCTGAAAACATACCAGCAAACTGTGGGTGTACATTAGTACACCTCTGTTTAACGTTTTGGAGAATACAGGCGTGATGGTATGTGATGGTATGTCTTTTCGGTAAGTATGAGAGGATTTTAAATCTATACAGTTTCAAATAATGGTCCGATCATTATAAAAACTATATGGATTTATATCTGAGATGATATTTTGAAGACAGAATTACACAGATTTGAGTGACGATTTGGCCAAGTTATAGCAGAATTTAAATAGCACTATATTTATTGTTATACTAGCTTCTGCCCGTGACTTCGTTCACGTGAATGTCAGCGTCAAATCCGTTCTTAGATGACGCCTTCTAACAACGTATCCAAACTATTTACCCGCCGAATTCCAGTTTCATATGAGAAGTAGTTTGTGGGATTTCGTGTTCAGACAGTGAGAGGATGACCATTTGGTAATATTTACAAAAAAAACACAAACAAGTTAAGCGATGAAGATAATATTCAAAATTAAAACATAAACTTTATATTACCCAATACAATAATTAATAAATAATTTATGTTACAAAAATATACGTATGCTTACATTGTCCTAATACTATCTGTTTGTTATGCTCACAGCGCTAAAAAACTTAACAGATTGTAATGAAATGTGATACGAAGTAAGCTTAAACTTCATGACAGGACAAAAGCTTACAGTTTTTTACAGACGAATTCACAAGCAAAAGCTAGTTCTTCTTAAAGACAAAATAATCTGACTATAATAGTGGCTTACCGTGTCAGTTTACCGTGAAAACACCTCACATTTGCATACAATAGAAGCCATATTGCACTAATCCTGCGCCATTTCTTGGACAAAGTTCCAACTTTTGTTCTTAACACCCGAACTTCTTGCAAGTTACCGTATAATATGCGCGAATGGTTACCGAGAAATGGGTCAAACACTGAAAACTGCAGTCCATACAATTTTCAATTTTTAATATGACATATTAATACTGTTTATATGAAGTCATGTGCCGTCTTTGGCTACTATTAAGAAACAAAGTACCTATGTATATAAGACACAGCATAATTATCTTTTATGCTAATATATAAATAATGCTACATTTTTCCCGCGACTTCGTGCACTTCAAAGCCGATATGTGCACGGGAACCGTACATTTCTCTGGGATCAAAATCCTATGTGCTATGCCAAACAAAAATCTATCTCTCTGCCAAATTTCATCCAGACTTGTTCAGCCGTTCTGGCGTGATTGAGTAACAAACATCTAAGCATCCAAACATTCGAATTTCTTTTTTTGCATGTGTTAGTAAAATTATAAAGCTAAAGAGTTTGTTTGGGATAATGGAAAACTGCGTTATTCGTGAGTACTAAAGCCTATATTTTACTCTCAAAATAATAGGAATATTGCTAAAACAATCATATTTTATAGCCAGATACTTTTCCGTCTCCATGTAACGTGTGAGTGATTAAAATACCTTTTGCACCTTGTACCTGAAAAATGACCCATCATTGGAACTAACAAATACACATACCTTTTCAACTACATATTCCTCTACCAATTATAAAACATTACAGCCTAAATATAATGGCGTAGATCAGGCGGACCTGGCTCTAAAACTATTCACTTAAATAGGTGCTGTCGAAAACTTGAGCCAAATTGATATCGTCAATTTAATGCCAGCGTATCGCCCGCCACCGGTGTTCTAAGAAAAACTGCAACGCGCTCCGATAAATTAAAATGCAAGATTTATTCAACCGCATAAAATCTATTGGAAAAATTTATAGAATTTCATTTTAATGGAATTAGATTCAACGCAATCAGTCGGTTTGTGAGTGGAACGATTATTTTTATTCCAATTAGGTTTTATAAATGTTTTTTTTTCTTTCTTTCTTTCTGTGGTTTTTCTCGTAAATGCGGGCGGTTTGAGCTTGTTCTTTTATTTGCTTGGTACTTTATGCTAAACAGGAATATTTTATCGGAATTGAGGCTTAACGTGCTTTCAGTGGCACAGGGGTGTCACACCAAATTACGGGATGCTACTGAGAAATGTATAGTGGATAAACCCAATAACACTTTTGCTTTTCAGAATCAGAATGCTTTATTTGTAAACATAGGTCAAATTACAACAAAGTGTGAAATATTACAGATAGGTAGATTCTCTATGTTTTGCTACTGCCCAACCTGGGAATCGAACCTAGGACCCCACGCGCAACAGTCACACCTGCGACCACGAGACCAGCGGGGCGGTCAACGGGTCTATGCCTTAACTAGGTCCATAACTATACTTGAGCTTTAAGCCTTACGCAAAGTCTTTCATACAGTCATGAATTTTTCAAGTTAATACTAATATTTGAATAAAAAAACACACATAGATACCCAAATTAAATAAATAACCCTCGTGTTAAAAGCTCACTCACACACAGACACGCTGAAAGACGTCCCATTTTACAATATATAAGGATTGGTACTTAGTAAGAGTTCAACGTACCGCGTAACTGCTAGGTGAAAATTTTACTTTCATTTTGCGCTCACGTCCCGCCGTACGTGCTCGCAAAAACTACTGGATCCCAATTTAATGGGATTTCCGACGTAACACCTCGCTTAAATCTTTGAAAACCGAATAGGAGAGGGTTAACTTTTAAGTGACGAGTTTTGGCTGCGATGAGATTAAAACGTACCTATTCTACAGTCCTAGTTATTTGGTTGAATGGGTTAAAACGTAGTTCACTTTGTTATTAAAAATTCATAGTCACTCGTTGACTTTGCCGGCTTTATGAACGAGTATGTACGGGTTATAAAAAGACACGTCAAATAGCCGTTAACACACTGCTTCAAACTAAGTAATATTGAGTGTATTACTGTTGGGACATGATTTTTATTTTGGTGTCAAATCATTGCGCGCAGAGGCTCACGCCTGTATGGGACAGTATTTGAAATTTGGTTATCATATAATAAAGAATTTTAAGAAAAAAAAATGTTTCTTCTTTAACAGAATGATTGTTACTTGAGATTGTGGGTTCGATTCTGAGCAAGTACTTTTTCTATTATATACTTTCTTAGATTATTTTAGACATTACTGACATCGGCAAAAGAAAAAACATCGTGAGGAAACCTGGATCTATAATTAATATAAGTCTATTATCGCCTTGAGGAGACATGGAGAGCAATGTTCGTGCCTTCTCTGTGTAAGAAGAGGACTTTGCCTTGCAGTTACTTGTTTGGTGTTTTGTGACTAATATAAATATTATAATATTCATATCACTCACCAAAACCGCCACCTCTACATAGCAGTGTTTGATGACAGCCACGAAACTAAACATACAAACTCACTTGAACATCCAATCACACATCAAACATCCGCCAAGCAGGCACAAAGTTTCAAATGTCAAACCAATTGAAGTGATCGTGTGGTCCTTTCCAATAGAATGTTACGTTATTGAAGCACGATTTTACGTTAAATGTCGTGTCAGCAGATTATGGAAGTCCTAAGTCTGAGCGTCGAACGTGACCGCGCTCAAGTCACTCGTCACTTAGTTAAAATTCTACCACAGTGTAACTATTTGCAGTGGTACTATCGCTTATACGGTATCGGTGGAGTTAAAACTTGTGCTCCATCTTCTTCTTAGCGTATAGACGGCAAATAAAGGAATATAAATAAATAACTACCTTTTTAGCTTAGTGCTCCTAAGTGCGACTGCTACTCTAGAGGTCTTGGGTTTAATTCCCAGGTCGAGTAAAGTGTTATTGGATTTTCCTATAAAATTCCCAGTAGCAGCTCGAATTTAGGATTTGTGCCCGGTTAATGGCAATAGATTCGCCCCCTATTACATGGGACTTAAACATACCAAGAGTGCCCTTTAATGGTCTTATTAAAATAAACAATTCAAATTCGAATATAAACCACTGGACACAAATAATCTCGTTGACCAACTGCAATGAGTTTATTAGGTAGACTGTGGTTCCACTTAAAGTGTGACTTTAGCAACTTCGTACCTACTTTGATTTTGATAGTACATGTGTGCATTATGAATGAACACTGAAATGGGTGAAAATAAAACGCTATTCATCATGATGCTGAGTGCATGATGAAAAGTCAATAATGGATTAATAATTCTGCAGCTTTTAGCCATAAATCCATTTCCAGTCTAAAACGATCTCAACTGACAACGCCCGTTCACGAAAATGACGCTTGAATCAGCCTGTTAAACGTCTTCATGGAATCATCATCTATCCTTCGAATTGTTGGGATAAATACCCCTCTATAATCGCTTGCTATTTCAGGGGTGCTGACTGTGTAGTCATATAGTCTGCATCTCGTCTTCATCGTATTGGAAAATATCGCCAATTACTATCTCGTATTATTGTTAACACATAGCCAGAAACCGTGGCTACAACCTTGAACAGCTCATCGTAACTGGCATGGTTAATGGCAAACGACCAAGAAGAGGCCGCAGCCCAAAATGATAGGCAGATCAGGTCCGCTCCACACTGGACACCCAATTCACCGTCTACATGACTTCAAAGACCGACATAGATGGCGAGACACCATCAATAAGAAGCTAATTATTTTGTAAAAACCAAATTGAAAGAAAAGCGTATCCTTGGAGTTTCTTTCTCGTTCTTCTCCATAGAGACCTACGTTTTAGAACGAGCAACTAGCTTCGTTTGTAACTTCTTGATACTTCAAAAGTGCCTGTAAATGGTCTAATGGAAATAAATGCTTTGACTTTTAACTTTGAATCCATGAGGAACTTTACGACCCTTAGGAATGAGGAATATGACGCGAGGAGAAGGAGGATTATTGTTAAAGGGGGACAATCATAATCATTTGAATTTGAAATAATAAGTTTATTTGCACATTAAAACAACAGCACAGTACATTGGATATAGAATCAGTCGGTCGTACAACAATATCTTAAATGATTGTCTTATTATTGCTTTCCGGGCTCCTAAGCAGATCTGCTGTGTCTTAGGAGTACGCTTAGCGGATCGAGCAAACGCCTTTTGTCTTTTTTAACACATATGTTGCCAACTCTTACCGTTCCGGGGAGACATCCGCCTTTGATTACATCTGGGTCTGCAACTCGTCGTTGTTCTGTTGTGTCGCATTTCTCTGCAGGCTCCTTTTCTAATCCAGTGCGATGGGGCACTGCATGGTCATAATAAGAGACATCGTCATTGTATTCCTCACATTTGATTCTTCCCACAATTGCGATTAAAGTAAAGAGAACCAGTAACTTGAACATCTTATTTGGTTCTATGAGCTCCTTCACTGACTGTGATTGGTGTTCTTGATTGCCGTAAATATATATTCGCGGCATGTAAGAATACTGGCTTCCGTCCGGGACTTCGTTTACATATTTTTGAAGTAAAAACTTCTTTAGCGGCGTTGTACTTACACTTTTTTTGTTATGGGTATAAAATATTAAACTCGCGTCAGGAGACGTGACCTGATCGAAAATTCGTAAGACGGATGGAGAGTAGACAGCCGGCGCGGTGTAGGAGAGGAAGTATTCCTTCTCTTTCTGCGGCGTGGCGAAAATGTATGCCTGCGCCTGCTGTATAGTTTAGGCGGTGCAGGGCGCTTGCACCAATTTCGTGCAAAATTATTCCCTAACCATTCCAAAATATCCAAAATGCACAACATTAATATTCAAGTTTTCACTTCTGCCGGCACTCTCGGAGTGCAACCCGTCGTTTTTTCTTACGCGTTAAAATATATCGTATGTTGCTGCTCGGCTCTCATGGGTAGCTACGTGATGGTATAGAGTCAGTAGTAATTCTCATGAATCTGGCATTTACAAGCAAAAAAAAAATCTCAGCCGACTCGTAGTTCCATGTATAAACAAACAAACAAAAAATCTCTTTAGCTTTATTATTAAGTTAAAATAACATAATCGATTAGCAACACTATCCAATTTAAATAAAGTGTGTTATTATTTGTTTTTTGTTATGCACTTATTTAAATTTATGGCTTGTTATATTATTAGTTAACAAGCACTTATCAATCATTTAACAACCTTGAATGTGCATTATTGTATCGTTAGGGCAATTTGACTGAAATGGAACTAAAGATTACTTTATCGGATCATGATAATAAATTTTGACCAAGGTTAGTAGGTATTTAAGGGAATATTCCCGATAGCATACTCCATGCAAAAGTAGTCAAGTCATATTTGGATGGTTCTCAATCTCAAAGGAAATTTCGAAACTGAATTATTATTACATTATTTAACTACATTGGTATGTTTATTTTAATGCCTCGTTAGCCTAGTGGTCCTAAGCGCGAATGTTATGCTCCGGTTCTATTCCCAGGTCGAGCAAAAAGTGTTATCGGGTGCTTCTATAAAATTGACAGTAGCAGCTCGGTGTTAGGATTTGTACCCGGTTAATGGCAGTAGGCTCGCCGCCATTGCATGAAATCTTAACATACCGGCGAACTGGGGGAGTATATTGTTACAATTCTGCCTAACCCTTCGGGGAATACAGGCGTGTTGGTATGTTTATGTGTTAGGTGTATTTTGAAACATTTACATATCCAACACAAGAGAAAAGGCCGTTTCCCTAGTGTGAGACAATAAAAGACTGGAATTATTATATTATTAAATACTAGCTCCTGTCCGCGACTTCGTTCGCGTGGTTTTAATCTCCCGCGTTAAGTCTTTTGTTACTGCTCCGCTTCCGTTTATCGTAGCGTGATGTTATATCACAGACAAAAGAATTAACCAACACAAAAACATTATTAAATACGAACCAGTAATTCCTGAGATTAGCGCGTTCTACCAACCAAACAAACAAACAAACAAACTCTTCAGCTTTTTAATATGTTGCTTTTTATAAAAGTAAAGATTTACGTCCTCAACCCATCATGACACCAACATTTTTTCCACATGCATCATAAATTAAAGCGACTAAAGCAGTTAATCAAAATACAAAAATATCGCCACTAACACTCGAATGAGGAAAATTGTTATCAATTTTCTTCTTCCGAGTACGAAGCTTACAGGAGGGTGATAAATCATACTGGGATGGATGTATCACTCCTTCCTTTCAGCCATCCATTTAATTTATGATGTGCAACGTTGCAGTGTTATAAATATACTCTAAGGGAAGATTGTTTGGTTAATACTTCGCTTTGGGAGTACTGAAAGACTGACTGGCTTAGCTATATCGTATTTTATGACGTAACTATACTTAATTTTATTTCATTTGGAAACTATCATAAAGTAATTAACTTAAACGCAAAACTTATAAATAATTATAAAAGTACTAAGTATGTACAATGTATATAGGGCATCAAAAAACTTGTCCGAATCACCGACAGTGGGATAAGTGCCTTTTTAGTCTTTTGGCTGGCAGCATTGCCACGTTGTACAGCAGTGCTGATTCTTTGACCCGAGAAAGGGCCAGCCCTCTGGTCTCTCAGAGTCAAACCTTATTCGATTACTATATAATAATAAGATACGCTGTTTAAAATGACAAAGGACTTGACAGTCCAGTAACAGGATGTTTTCAAAACTAATATTTTAAAGAGAAGCGATTTGTATTTTCGTTTGTTAAGCATAAACTCAAAAACTACTGACAGAAACGATTTAAAAAAAACTTCCACCTATGGAAAGCTACCTTATAAGCTATTGCATATAGGCTATTATGATATTCACAGAAACATTAGGAATCCACAAGAATTTACGCTAACAAACTCGCAGGCAAATGCATAATTATGATTTATAAATATCAATCTAATGCCTCGTCAAAATAAGAACGACGATTCTGTGAAAAAATATTGACGTCTTATTTTCAGCTTTGAGCCTTTATAATACGGATTTGAACAAAAAAATCAAACTAAAATTAGCTGTTGGTAATGTTGAACATAAAAACTCGAACATTACCCATTTAATCCAACTGCGGGCAGCTACAACAAGACTTAATCCCCAAAGCTCCCCACAGATTAGTTGCGGACACTGTCCTAACTAAATAATTTATACTTCATTAACGTTTCAATGGCTTGCGACTTTTGCTTTTAGCACCACTAACTTTGACTGCACAGATTAATAATACAGAAAATTATTATGTTATTAATTTCGGTCGTGGCAGGCCATGGAGGAGATGGCGGGACGAACTGGATAGATTCTTCAGAAACTGGAAGGGTGAGGCACGAAAGCGCGAAACATGAAAGCAGTGGATGGAAGCCTTTGCCCAGGAGTGAGACAGAAAAGGCCAAAATAAAAGCTTGTAAAATGAAAAAAAGGCTCTATCAGTTTTGTATCTTTTTGAAGTGAAAACTTCTTTAGCGGCGTTGTACACTTTTTTTTTTGTAATGGATAAAAAAAATTAAACTCCCGTCAGGTCACGTGCCCTGACGCAATTTGTCACGATTATTTGACACGCATTATTTTGTACGATAGCGCAATAAATAAATATTGTATTCTATCACTTATATGATAGTACTTTTATACTGATAATTAAAGCAATTCGTGCAAAATTATTCCCTAACCATTCAAAAATATCAGAAAAGCACAACGTAAATTTTCAAGTTTTCACTTCTGCCAGCACTCCCGGAGTGCAACCCGTCGTTTTTTTTTATCGTGTTAGTTACTGTTACCTAAGTATGACTATCTGAACTATTCTTCTTCTTATTGTGTGGGCAGTAAGGTCTAACGACCCCACACACCCTAGAGTCAGAGTTTCTAAACCGCCCCAAGCGCCTCTGACAAACTATTTTACCTATTGTTTTCAAATTTGGTTTTATTTGCCTATTTTGTCCCGCTCCTGGACATAAACCTCCCTCTAGTTTTATTGTGGAAAATTGTTTGTTTGTAAGATGTAATCGTTGCAGATTACTAATGAAAAAAAAAAAATTGCATCATGATTATCAGCCTTTAGACATCCATAGCTGGACAAAGGCCTACTCCGTAGATTTCGAAAAGGACCGGTTGGAAGCGGCCTGCATTCAACATTTTCCAGCGAAAAAAAGAAGAGAAATTTATAATATAAAAAATCATAACACTGACTAATTTCGGTATTAAACTTATCACCCTACATTCAGAAGCCTAGAGATCATTATGTTATTTGACGTTTTTGTGTGAGTTTGTTATTTTTTATGTTATGTTTGTCACTTTCACGTGAATAAACAGTTTTATTTCTTTATTTTCTTTCAAAAGTTCAATCAAAAAAATCGTCCAACGATCATTAAGAAAAACAATAAAATATACATCGCGCTATTTACATAAACATAGGAACAGCTATTCCATGCCCCAAACCCAAACTGGTCCCTTGTTTCCTATCCATTCTCATTACAAATGTACCTAACTTTGTGAACTTTTCCTTGACAACGACCTTTGCTAACACAAAAACCGGACAAGTGGTAGTCGGACTCACATACCAAGGGTTTTGTACCATATTTAACACTACATATTACAATACTATTATAGGACTGTATTATGACTAAAATAAGGGAAAGTTAACACTCAAAGGAGTGTTAACTTTTCCTTATTTTATTATTTGTTATTGTGGTAGCGGTGTTTATTGTTGTATTCGGTTAGACTGGAAGTCGTTCCCAACATATTATAGTTGGGAAAAAGTCAAGCAGACTGGCAAACTGATGATGATTTGTTGTTGTGGCGGCTACATAGAAATACACACTCTGTAAAAATTTCATCTCTCTACCTATTACCGTTCATGTGATACAGGCCGCTGACATACAGACGAATGGACAGCAGAGGTATAGTAATGGGATCCCGTTTGGTACGGAACCCAAAAAATTACCAGTTACTTTACAAAAAAAAGTATTATTCTTTTCGCAAATCCGCGACATTAAACAATGGTGGACAAAGGATAGCTTCCGGCGACCATCCCCCCCAAAGCATGGGAGATTTATGGTCCGTTTAAAATTAGGTTTTTTATCCAAAAGCAGTACGCTGGTTTGGATTTTAATTATTTTGTATTTCGTTTTTTACGTATTTATTGGATCAATTTTTTTCCCCATAATGGCAGTAAAATTTCATGGTGGCACACAGGTTAAATCGACACATTGACTCATTCTTCGTTCATCCTGATAGTCCGATAGGACCATAATATGACGGGACTGGGAAAAGAGCACAAGCCGGACAAAAGGTTTTACATGCTATCCGAGGCCCTGAGTTGTCACACCATCAGTTTCCTAACTCAGGGCTGCTCCTGAAAAATTCCAAAGGAAAAACCAACGGGCACTTTGCCAACCAGGAAGTCGAACCTAGAACCACAGCAGCAGCTGCAACAGCAGCAGCTCAGCAATTGCACTTGTGACCATGAGAACAAAAAAGTAACTAAAACAACGATAGTTTCAAAACTTAATAATATACCTTCTTGTTAATAATAACGTAATTCAACAAAAGAAAACTAGCAACACTATAAACCTTAAACAGTAAATTATTTAAATGATTTACCGTCACATAATGGATTTAACCCTTTCGATCCGCACCGGGCCAAACCCTGCGGCTGCTAGGACCCACTGAATTATAAAAATAGGTAGATTGAGGAATTCGGATGTGAGCGTAAAAACTTTGGTCTAAGAATGTTATTGTGTTCTTAATAATAAAATGCTTTGAAGAAAAAAGTCTGGTTGCTTGAAATTTAAGTATTATTAAAAAAAAAAAAAACATTCATAATATAATACAAGCTGTTGATTTGCATCCTCGTCAAATTTTAGGAGCTTGTCATAAAAAAATATTAGTAATCAAATATAATTACGATACCCGGCCAATATCTAATAAATACCTACTTGTTTTTTTACTTGCAACTATTAAATAACAGTATTCCAGAATACTCCTCTTGCAAAATTCAGAATCGCCCAGTTGCGTATGCGGTAGGCAGAGTTGTCGCGCGGCTATATCAATGTGTACATAGTGCCTAAACCCTGTGGCGAGATGGCTAGCTCGAATTTGAAAATCACGTCAAAAAAAAACAATACCAATTTATTTTATTATTGATTCGTGTTAAGAATCACGAGCATAGTTAACTCCTTGAATTTGACGAGGATGCAAATCAACAGCTTGTCTATACAAGCTGTTGATTTGATTCTGCTATCAGAATAAATAAAATAATAATACCAGCCTATTATTATCCAACTGCAAGGCAAAGGTCTCTTCTAAAACAGAGAAGGCACGAGCATTGATCACCACACTTGCTCAAGGCGAATTAGTAATTTCAAACTTATCATTAAAATAAAATCATATTAAATGAAACAAAAAATACCTAGGTACTATAATAGTTGTATTTTGTCATCATACCAAAACCAACCATGTTTAAAACTGAATTAATTTAAAATCATATTTTCAATTTTACAAACATTATTTTAGTTCGCCAATAGCGCCATCTGTTAGGAGGCTTTCGAATCTTTTAATGATCGCCCTCTAGCAGAAAATGCATGAACTACAAAATGAAAACTCGGACACTGTGAACGGTTGGCGAAATGCTTTCTCTCATTGAGTTTCCAATATTTTTTAGTTGATGGCGTTATTGTAAAATTATATTCATCGTACTTTTTTATATAACTTAGCTGGCTAATAGGTTGATGATCAAAAGAACGCAAGGTGAGTTTTTGATTTCAAACAATAAGAAATTGGTGAAATATTGTAAAGCTTAGGGAAAAGTATAAATTAGGTATCTTAAAAATAAAAAAATAATCTTTTAACATTTCTCTATCTGCACCTGTGTGTATAACGAATATGTTTACAGATTTTTCTCTTTATTAGAAAATAATAATATCTGTCTGTCTGTCTGTCTGTTTGTTATAACTATTTCGGCTATAACCTAATCTTGAAGGGACTTTCGAAGTAAGGAAACTGGTCAACCACTTACCAGTGAAAGTAAGCAAAGAGTTAAGTAGCGTAAACGCAAAAATAAAAATTTCGTAGAAAACCGAAATTCACCCAGACAAAGTCACGGTCATAAGCTAGTCTTTGATAGAATCATTAAATAACAGCTGCCAAGATACAGGTAAATTACGACCCCATCTAAAATAAACGCCGTCACTCAACTACTACAGCTCCCCAGGGAGTTTCAACATGAAATATTAATAGAACATTAAAGGCACAGTTACCATTAATACCTACAATTATAAATACACAATTCCCCGGCCAGTTACTCTTAACTTCAAAAACTGGAACTCCACAATTCAAACCCTTTGAAACTCCAGTATAAAGCGGATTTTACTAATCTGTGTCAATTTGCCGAAGTCAATGAATATAAGATTAATTGGGGTACGTATCTCGACGATCGGGGCCCTCTTTTGAATAATTAATAGGGATGTAATGCTGTCCTTTTCTAACTGGTACATCTGTCTCGTTCCTCGACTTTAATTGGATAAGGAACAGGTAGTCCAGTCTTAATACACGTTATGTAAAGGCCTGTTAATTCTTGCAGATGGAAATTTCGCCTGTTCTTGCTGTACTGTTTTTTTGGTCCTTTTGCCTTCTTGGTTTTTAATAGGCGCGGAAATTCTAATTAATGTTAATTGGAATGGTGCTTCGTGGGTTTTGGGTTTCGGAATGGCTGAGGTATACAATTTACTAATTGTACAACAATAATTATACAGGGAGTTATTAAGTCTTGCTGAACATTTTTTTTTTTTGGGTTATGCTGAAGAAGTCTGTGCAGATTATGCAGAACAGTTTGGTTCTTAGTAACAATTAGTTCTTCTAGGCATATGTACTGAGTTTATGGTAAAATTTTGTACGACAGTCTCTTTCACCGTGCTTAAATTCATAAATAATATACCACGGTTTCACCCTCGTTAAGTTACGTCTTTGGTAGCTGCTCCTCTCCTGTGGGTCGTAGACTGATGTTAAATAGCTTATAACCTCTTTGGATAAATGGGTGAAATAACATGAATATTTCAAAAAGGAACCAGTCATTTCTGAGATTAGCGTGTTCAAACAAATAAACAAATTCATGTTTATAATATTAACTAGCTTCTGCGCGCGACTTCGTCTGCATGTTTTTTTTCACCAGATTTAAGTTTTTGGTTCCTGCTCCGCTCCTGTGGCTCGTGGCGTGATGTTATATAGTACAGCCTTCCGCAATAAATGGACTATCTAACACAAAAATATTTTTTCAATTCGAATCATTAGTTCCTGAGATTACCGCGTTCTAACAAACAAACAAACTCTTCAGCTTAAAATATTATAGTATAGAAGATAAAAAATATACGTAGATTATAGTGTTTTCTTCTGTTACTTAATAACATCCTTAAACATGTAATATTCCAACAAGAACTTACTATGTATTTGATATTTAAATGTATTCTATGTGCGCATAAATTCGTTAAGACCCGGATTTGACCCTAATATTTTATTTACGTCGTATGAATATCTAATACTAAACATTAGTTGGTATCTTCTATTCGAATATGCACAATTTACTGGTATTGAGAGAACTGGGATTACACATGTATATTCAGATAATCTGATATTATTTTGGTTTATGTTTACCCCTGTGTTTGGAAAAAATGTACTATATGCAAACCACTGTGCCTAATATGAGTGTACTTGTTAAACTTAACGTAAATTCGATTGAATTTTAGTTTGGACATACCTAAGTACCAGTCATACATTTCTTATTTATATCCAATAATGTAGCTACTATGTATTTTAATTATTATGTAGCTTTAAAGCTTTATTTATATCAACCGATTACACTAATTGCTAGCCGTTTAAAATCAAAACAAAATAAATTTAAGTTTAGTTATATAAATAAATAAAAAATATATACAAAATATATACCATCACGCCTGTATTCCCCGAAGGGTTAGGCAGAGGTGTACCAATGTACACCCACAGTTCGCCGGTATATTTAGGTCCCATGTAATAGGGGGCGAGCCTATTGCCATTAACCGGGCACAAATCCAAACTCCGAGCTGCTACTGAGAATTTCATAGTAAAACCCAATAACACTTTTTGCTCGACCTGGGAATCGAACCCGGGACCCCTTGCACAGCAGTCGCACTTGCGACCACGAGACCAACGGGGCAGTCAAGTTAGTCAGTTTAGTTATATTTCAAATTCAAAAGTCGATGAATATTTTTTACATTGCCGATACTCGTGATAATCCTACTAATGTTAACAAACCAGCACTCGCTTAAAAATACCAAAATACCTTTCCCTTGCACAGCCCTTTGTATCCTCTCTTAGAACTAACATTTTATTGTAACTAAACCCGTCTTGTGGTAGACGAAGACTTGTTTATTTTAGCGTACCTCAGTTTTGGTCCTTTGATCCGAACTCGCCTCAAAGGACCTTCAAACCCATACTATTTGTGTTGGATACTTGGATCAAAGAAATAATGCACACGTGTGGAGGTAGTGCTTAGTTAAATATTAGCTTTTAGATTCCTCGAACACTGTTTTCTATACTTGTACTTGTATGCAAATATTTTAACGTCTAATTCTTCTCTTGTGTTCTTCTTAAAGAAGCGTAGTAGTTTTTAAGTATAAAAACTTAAAAACTATTTTACCGATTTCAAAAACTATTTTGCTGTTATAAAGCTACATTATCACTAAGTAACATAGGCTATATAACATTACGCTATGATATACGGGAGCGGAGCAGTAACCAAAGAAGTAATTTAATGGGGGTGAAATAAGCCACGCGACCGAAGTTGCGGATAGTGGCTAGACATATATAAAGTGCTGTTTAGTAAAAGTTACATGAGAACTTGCCCGATATCGAACCCGAAGCCTCATACATGAGAGGTGGACGCCTTAACCACTGAGCCATAACAACATAAAACTGATGGGTTGAAAAAGCTTTTATTATAGGACCAATCATCACGGGACTAAAGTTGTTCCAAACACTCGTTTCCACTTGAAGAAAATATTCCGTGAAAATATTTTGTGCAAATGTTTTCTCGCGGGCCCCTTAGTAAATGTTGTTCATAATATTCATGAGTGTTTTCATCTCTTGAAAAATGTGCAGTGAATTAAAAGTCAGTACATATATGTAACTATATAGAATTCCAGCCTTAAGGTCGCATTAGGGTAAAACCTGTAATGATAGTATAAGTTGTTGAATAAAAATAAATAAATAAATATTTATGGCGGGCCATCACGCCTGTATTCCCCGAAGGGTGAGGCAGAGGTGTACCCAATGTACACTCACAGTTCGCCGGTATATTTAGGTCCCATGCAATAGTGGGCGAACTTATTGCCATTAACCGGGCACAAATCCGGCTTCTTTTTTCTCGGATGTGAAATCATCAAATGACTTCTCCCGCCTTGGGCGGGGCAGGAGCGAGAGTCAGACTTTTACTGACTAAAACCCATCCATATTACTTCTTGTGCTCTTTGCATTCCTGGGGCGTGGTATTTCTTTCAAACAACCCGCAGCCCCGGTAGGCATTGGCCCTGAGTGGCCCCTCCAATGTTTGCTGACATCTCTGTCGTTAGTTATCGTACGGACGGTGAGCTACCCATTGCTCACCATCCACAGACCCGCGTCTACGGTGGCCGGGAGTCGTTTCGCGACTCCCGACGCCCGAAGCGTCTCCCGCGGCGGCTGGGACGAGAGGTTCTGCGCCTCTCCCATCCCGCCACCTCCTTAATAAGCCAAAGGTTTACATTTTAAAAATGCTATTACACATCTGAATGTATTCTGCGATCTAAGGCAACTGTTTTTTGCATACGTACGAGTATAACTTCGCATATCACACAAGAACACTTTGGGTATGAACCAGCAAAACAGTTGTCTCGTCAGCATTGAACTAAATTAAGAGAGATCTCCTCAGGGAGGCCAGTACAAGTACTGCTAATATCTTTTGTATTAAAATTTTAAGTTAAAAGAAATAGCGGGTTTAGAGAAATTATTTTGTACATAATAACACTACAATTAAAGTACTATTTAAGAACATCCTCAGATATGACGTAAAATATCGGCTATCATACCAAGTTTACCAAAAATATTTTAACACGACGTTGTTTTTAAGTCTCTTTAATGAATGCAATACTTATTTAATTTATTATTTACTTGCACTTTGAATTTCAATTTAAAACACGTACTTAGGTGTTAATAACTAGCTTATGCCAAGATCAAAAATAGCTTCTGTAGTGCGCGTACCACGGCACATTTAAAAGTCCTGCCAAACGCTCCTCGCGCATCGCGCCAATCACAGCGCTTGCCACCGGCCACCTGGCCCCGGCAAGGCTGGCGCCGGCGCAAAATGCGGAGCCCTCGAGGAGGGGCAAGGCGGCGTCCCAGCCACCTCCACCCCCTCCGCCCTCTGATCCCAATCCTCCGGCCACGGAAGCCGAATGGCAGGTGGCCGGGGCAAAGGAGAAGGGGCGCAGAGCGGCCAGATCGGCCAGATCGGCCAGAGCGGCCACCAGACGGGCGGAGGAGCGGCGGCGACGCAGAGAGCGGAACGCCGCGGCTAGGCTTCGCGCCCCTAAATCCGCGGCTGTAGTTATTACGCTGCAGCCGGAGGCGTTAAAAAGGGGCGTGACCTACGCGGCGGTGCTCACCAGGGCCAAGGCGGCCATTAATCTCGGCGAGCTGGGGATCACGGGTCTCCAGCTCAGGGTGACGGCAACGGGGGCCAGGATGTTGGAGGTCCCCGGAGCAACCAGTGGCCCGCCTGCAGACGCTCTAGCAGAGAGGCTCAGAGCGTCCCTGGATGCGGACGTGGCCCGAGTGTCCAGACCCGTCAGATGCGCAGACCTGCGCATCCTGGGTCTGGACGACTCCGTCACTGCGGAGGAGGTGGTGGCCGCCGTTGCCAGGGCGGGTGGATGCCTTGCCGAGGAGGTGAGGGCAGGCACCATCCGCCAGGAGCGCACGGGCATGCAGACCATCACGGTCAGCTGCCCAGTGACGGCGGCCAAAGCCATCGTTGAGGGGGGCCGTAGATTACTGGTGGGCTGGGTGTCGGCGCAGGTCAAACTGCTGGAGCCCCGGCCTCTGAGGTGCTTCCGATGCCACGTGGGGAATCACGTGGCATGCCGGTGCGCCTCGGAGGTGGACCCTAGCGCCCTATGTTTCCGCTGCGGTCAGCCCGGTCACAAGGCCGCGGCTTGTGATGCCCCGCCGCACTGCGACGCATGTGCGGGGGCTAACAAGCCGGCCGATCACCGGGCTGGGGGCAAGGCCTGCGCCGTGCCCGCCAGGGCCGGGGGAAGGCTCCGCACCGCCGCCGCCACCGTTGCCGTGGCCGCACCCGCAGCCGCCGCTGACGCCGCGTCCGCCGGCGCAATGGATTGCCAATAACGGCACCATTGCGCCTCCCGCAGGCGGATACCGTGGACACGGTCTGTGGACGGTGAGCAATGGGTAGCTCACCGTCCGTACGTTATTAACTAGCGACAGACCGTGTCGACGGCGCGTTCATGTTCCGCGTACAGAGGTGTCAGCCAATGGAAGGGGCCACTAAGGGCCAAAATGCCTGCCGGGGCTGCGGGTTGTTCGAAAGAGATACCGCGCCCCCGGAACGCAAAGGGCACACGAAGGAACATAGATGGTTTTTAGTCAGTAAAAGTCTGACACTCCCTCCCGTCCCGCCCAGGACGGGGAGGGTAATTTGATGATTTCCCATCTCTAAAAAAAAAAAAAAAAAGCGCTTGCCACCGACGCGGTCTTGCAGCGAGCGCTTACGCGCCCCCTGCCGCCGGCGTCGCTACTCCGTTCGCTTCCGCACCCAAGCCAGTACAATATAAACACCGAAAACGTGAACACGCGCATGAGTAATGCGCGCATGCGCGCCGAAGTAAACGGTTTTGAGAAACTTCGAGAGTACTTTTATTTAATTATAACTCGATATAGCACCTACCCACCACACTTCTTTAAATCTCAAAGCCAAATTCTAATTATTTATTTACGAACGTTTTTACATAAAAAAGTAATTGAATCTAGTTGTCTCTTTCAAAAGGCTCTTGTCTTTGGTTTCGTATAACGAAAAATAAGCAAAAAACCTCCATACTTAATCAACTCTCCCTCTCTTACTCCTTGCACCTCGAGCCACAATAGAAGGTAAAGTCTTCCTTTGACTGCGGGTCACTCCCAAGGGTCAACCTCAATGTTTTATGATAATCGCCTTGTTTAATTTATGTAGGCTGGTCATAATTGACGTAAACTAATTACGAGGTACATGACTGCGATGAAATTTGGTGTATTCCTTGAGGGCACAATGGTCAGGTGGAATTCAAATTTGACATGTGTGTGTGTGTGCGTGAATTTTCAGTTTTTTGGTCGTATTTTTGTCTTTACAGATAGACTGGCTAATATTGGAATACTAAAAATCTTTTTTTTTTGAGCTACCGGTCTGCTGCATTAGGCCCAAAGGACCTTATTATGTTACGTGGTGATTAAATAAAGAAAAGTTTGAAAGTCAAAGTCAAAACTAATTTATTTTTTCAAGCTTTTTTTCTTATAAATTAATTAGTACAATTGAAACGTCATCTGCAAGAAATACGAATTGAACTTACTTTCAAATCAAAATTAAATTCAATAATTACAATCTAAAAATCGAACCGAATCTACATCTACCCTCAAGCAGGGAGTTTCGTATCCATAAGAATGAGCAAGAAACTCCATACTCAATCTTTACAATATTTAGTATCAAAAGACCAAAATCAAAAAATAAATAGACATTCAAACATACACACTTCAAACAGAAAGAAATACCCACAACTACCACGACAACACTACTAATATTTAACAATGTAAACTCCACTCTACCCCGGAACTTCCCCACTAGTTTCAAAATAAAAATAATAATATAACAATCAAGACCCACTGTTCCCACCATCATGACCAAGAGTGTTCATAACGGGAACTTACATAAATTGTCCGATCACAAACAAAAGTTCGTGTTAAAACTCGCCAAAGTGTGATTGTGGATCTGTGGCTAAGTACTTGGAATATACGGGGCTAAAATACGGCGAACATGTTGGGTGGATTTGGACAGTAAGCGTCTTGAATTGCCTTACCACTCTTGGAAGTGGAGTCAGGTAATATGAGGCTCTCACTGTACTATGTAGTTGTTACAGGTCAGTGATGTTTAACTTTGTGCTTATATTGAAAGCCATCATCGCTCACCATAGCGGTATCCAACTAAGAGCTTTAGATTGTGTCCATTTAAGTAAATGTTATAATTGCAAGATTATGGCTTGTGCCGTTGCCATGTCAGAGAAATTATAATGCTACAGTAGTGAGCGATGACTTCAAAACAATGGAACTCATATAAGGTGATTGACAAGCTTATTCAGCCATAAGCGTGAGACTATTTATTAGAAAAACACAGACGAATTTTCAACCAAAGTAAGTCAACAAAAGTAGTATAGCACCATTGTGCCAAGTATGGCGGTTAAAAATCTTCTTTTAGCCTTTGATCGCACGGGTGTTTTTTTAATGCTAGTTAGAAAAACACCGTGTAATTTTTTTGTGGTCTTTTAACGCGCGTTTTAAAAGTGCCCGTGTGAACAAAGGCTTAAGTGGGTCATAAAGACCAAACCGATCGAGGTACATTCAAATATGCCAAGCACCAGTCTTTTACAACCATTCAAATAAAATGCTCGCCGAACAAGCTCGCAATTCCCCACGCCCGTGAACAATACGACGGTAACCATCAGTCCCGTTTTGAAAGTTAGCAACTTAACTTTAATCCTGACTAACGTAATTGCTAAAGTTTGAATACAAAACCTTGTTCACGGTAACGCGATTTAGTGTCAGACATTTCGTAATTGATGTAGTGGCTTCGCCCTTTTGCGTTGAGGCCGTGCTGTGGGAGATAGGATGATGAGAGAAACGGTTGTTTGCTGTCTGGAGCGGCGAAACTTGGGAGGACGACTTTAGGAGTACGGTAATGTAAAAATGGGGAAGAAGGAATTTGGTTCTATCAAATTGACGGACTATTATGACTCGATAGTTATAAAAAGTGATTTAAATACACACGTACAAAAACAAAAATATACAACTTTCTTAGTCTTTAAATTCAATTAAACAATGAAAGTAAGCAAGCGTGGTGATTAATGCTCGTACCCTGTCTGTATGGGAAGAGGCCTTTTCCCTGCAGTGGGAAAGTTATAGACTGGTTTGTCCCACTGTAGGGCTAAGTTTTTACTCATTCCAAAAGGCGTGCATTGATCACCACTAGTGCTTAAGGCGGTTTGGCGATTTTGGACTTATATTGATGTTTTCCATTACCGATGTCAGTAAAACTAAGAAAGTGTATCTGAACTGAAAAAGTCAGATTGGTACTGGTGTATCAGAGGCATGTGCCTCAACTAATAGACCATTAGGATATTAAACAAAACAATAACTACATAATAACATCAGACATAAAATGCTTTTCTATTAAAAAAATCGTTTCAATAAATAAATATGTAATTTTTTTACAAATATGTCAAGGCATTTACGAAAAACGTATGTAATCAGATGGTGAAGCACGTGCCCTACCACGTTTCGTAAATTCAGTAAATTTTTGAATTGAAAATATTTGTTTCACGCATAATATTTATTTTAAATCGAAGGCTTTTCATATCAATGCACGATACTACTTATCCTACTTGTCGAATAAAATTAAACAGAAATACTAAAGAGTAGTCAAATTTTCAATACGAAAATGGAATTGAAACAAATACTTTGATGGTAGCGAACTCGTGCTTGACCCAAACAAGTAACAGTTTTGCATCCTCGTTAAATTTCAGAAGGTTGTCATAAAAGACTTATATAATAATCAAATAAAATTACGAGTCTAGTCATTAATAATAAATACTTGGTTTTTCAGTGAAAACTTCTTTAGCGGCGATGTGCCCTTTTTTTGGAATGGGTAAAAAATGTTAAACTCGCGTCAGGACACGTGACCCTGATGGAAAATTCGTAAGACTTCGATCAGGTCACCTGACCTGATCGAAAATCTTACGAATTTTAGCGAATTGTCATATTTGTGTACGTCTTTAGCGTTTTTACTTCTGCCGGCACTCCCGGAGTGCAACGGATTGTGCCTGTATTGTCCGAAAGGTTAAGCAGAGTTGTACCAATGGACACCCACAGTCCGTCGGTATTTGACAGTATTTCAGAATAAACCTTATTCAAAGAACAAAATTACTCTGTTGCGTATGCGGTAGGAAGTGCCGCGCGACTATATCAATGTCTACATGCGGGTTCATTGTCCCGCCTGCCTAAGCCCAGCAGTATGATGACTAGCTCTAAAAAGAAATCAAATATATAAAAGAAATAGGTACTTATTTTATTATTAATTCGCGTAGAGAATTGCTACCAAAGTTACCTCCTTAAATTTGACGTGGATGTAAAACTGTATTGCAGATTCTGCGAAAATAAATACAAACAATTTAAACATTCAGAATGAAAATATTAATACTCGTGAATCGCGTGTCCTTTGCGCTTCTCTCAATCCGGATATAAAATCAGCTTGTACTGCGGAACCATTGTTTCAGCGATAAAATGTGCATTGAATTCAGCGAATAAAATTAACATCTCATTACGACAATCAGTGTTGAATTTATTTCATGAAAGCAGCTTTTTTATAAGTGTAAATGCGATTGTAAATGTGAAATTATTATCAAACTTGCTTTTGTCCGCTACTTCTATTTTATAATAACTTTAATAACAAAACTATTCGTTTCAAATATTAGCGCGTTTGAAAAAAAAAACACAACAAAATAACGTCTTCAGCTTTTTTATATAGTGTACGTAAATAGCTATTGAAGGCCTTCAGAAAACCTTCCCAGGGTGTACTTACAGAGAAACTTATTTATTGATCCATTCATTCATTCATTCAAAGTTTCATCACCATAGGATGAAAGGTTTAGGAACAGGCAAATAAACTTTTAGTTTTATTTAGAAAGGTGGAACAAAGCTTCATGATTTCTGGCAAAGAGTATAACCTAAACTTTAGCTAAAAGCTAAAATATAAAATACAAGAATAAAAAATAACAGTCGAATTGCGACCCCTCTATAATCACCACATTTGCAAAGTCAAGATCATTCCCGCCCACTATGAAACAAGCCAAACATAAAACACTGCCAATTGGCCGCGCCAAATGAGTACCTAACGTTTTTCCACATATCGTTCGTATATTTTGCTATTTTTGGCAACGTATGCCAATTTCTGGGGGTAAACGCTCCCGTGGGATGACCGATAAAAAATTACGACACCGCGGGGAAAACCGGTTTTTAAGAGAATTCAATCGACACCACACACTACCTAGTTTTTTTTTTAAAGCGACGGACGCATGAGCAATTTGGGGAAACTGGACCGGAATTTTGAATAGCTCAGTTGGTTTTGCCACACTCCAACGTATAGTTTTGAAGTGAATTTCCAAGTCTTTTTTCAGTATTTCGAGTGAATTTTTGGAGTCCATGAAATAGTTTACTGTGTTTTGGAATTGGAAGTATCACGTAAAAATTTTTCTGTTGCTTTTTGTTTACGTCACAATATTTAGCGGTTTGTAGCAAAAAATATTTCCGTTTGAATAAAATTCTGGTGTGTTTCGTCGATCGGAAAACTATTGGTGTCTCGACTGTTACTGATATGATTTTAAAGTTGGTATCGCAGGACCAGTCATTCTGGCTAACTTTAGGGGAGGCTTATGTTCAGCAGCGGACGTCTGGCCGGAAAAATGATGATGATGATTATGATAATAGACGAAAGATTAGTGTTTTTTATGTTAATTTTATAAAACCTATTTTATTAATTTTTGTTTTCGTAATGTAAATATGTATTTTTGTTTTGTCTGCTTCGTTGTACACATACCTAAAGAAATGGAAAAAAAATAGGAGGGCAATTCTAGTAACTCATAGAGTCGTTCGCATTCCTATCTTAGACTCAACCTTTCAAAATGCCACTTAAATTTTGGACAGTATTTTGACTGTGATTGTCAAGATGAAATTGCAACTAGGATTTGAATGTTTTTATCGTGATTTGTTTTCTGAATTGATGATGACTTCCAAATAGACACTCCAAGCAAGCTCTACAAATCATTTAAAAATTAATCACCATGCAACGCAAAAAGATAAAATTAACCAAAAAAACCAAACGACTGGAATTCCTTCAGAATTTAAACCGATATTTTTATTCCAACAGAATTGATGATACGTTTGCGGACGAAGCATCTGTTACCATTGATTATGCGGATTCAATTCCGCACCGATTTTATCCTTTATTTTATTTAGTAACGATATTTTTGTTATGTGATTTTTTATCGCGCCTTTTCATGTGGTGCTAGAAAAGCATGTCTTTTATTGTATTAGCAATGCTTGCCTTGAGCAAGCGTAGTGATTAATACTTGTGCCTTCTCTGTATGAGAAGAGGCTTTGGCCCTGCTCTGGGACAGTAATAGGATGGTATAATTATATAATTTATAATAATGCTAGCAGCTAGATTCGGGTAACGCCAGACCGACCATTGTGGCTAACTTTATGGGAGATCTATTTTCAGTGGAAGTCATTCGGCTGATATGATGATGATGAGTGCTATTCTGTCAATATCTCCCTCTTAAGTGAAGTGAGTTTGAAATGAGCTACTTATCAATATCAGGTGCAATCACCTCATCAAAATTCACCGAGGGACACATTTACAGAATAGGCCGGCCGGATAAAATATTGTATATATTTTTTGTGGTATCCGTAAAAATAGCTGACCTTTATTTAAACACGAAACTGTGTAAGCGTTTTTATTCTGGTTTTTCTATTAGTTAAACAAGATTTGCGAGAGCTTTTAGTTTTTATTAGTCACTGCTTGTATAGTAAGTAGTACTTGACTTTAGATAAAGGCTTCTACTAATTTAAAAGTTACTTTTATTTTGTTACTAACTTAAAGCCCGCGGCTGCTGATGTCAGTTCGGTCTGCAAAAGTTAATTTGTTTTTCCAAGGAGCTCTAATTATTTTTCTAAAATAAAAATTACCTAGCTTATTCCTTATAGGAGGAAGTCCCTTTAAAATAAGCTCAGCTGTTTTAGAGCTTACCCGGAACAAACAGACAAACCAAAAATATATTTTATTTTGTTAGTACCGTGTAAATATTCAATTACATATTTAATAACAAGTTATTTTGACATCACAAACTAACATTTCAATTTTATTTATTCGTAGACCATAGAATCTTGAAGAAAGCTAAATAAAGAAAAGAATATTTGCTCAACTCTCAAGAACTTCAACCTCCAAACTTCCCTAGGAAACCACGCAAAAATGCTCAATTTTATTTTGAAATTATTCCGCGAAAGCGAACCATTTCGTACAGTGTTTTGTGTTTTATGGTAATCATAACTCCTGGGAACAATACAGGCCGAATATTCGGTACCGAGAGAGCCGCTGTAAATCATTTCGGGAACAAAGTGTGTCCGCTATGACGGTGATTTGTCAAAGGACTTGCAACGGACTGTCTGTGTGTGGCGACGTCTGGGGAGGCAGTTAGATAGTGTAGGACGAAATCTCGTAACCGGGACTGAGAAATTTGTGGACGAAAATATGCATGGAAGGAATAGAAAAACAATTCGATTGTGTTCAGATAGAATTTTGTCGTTGCAATCGAATGTTGGGTTTGAATCGTGCGTCTGTATTCGACTTTTCGTAGATGCTTTGTGTTTTTTTTGTGGAATGCTTTTGAAAATTGGAGGAGCTCGTGGCTAAATAATTACAGCCGCATCTTCCAGGTTAAGCCACGCTTGCGGAGGTTGGTCTGTGGATGGGTGACCATTTACCATAGCGACCATTTACATATTTTTACCATAGCGAGTTTCCTCCTTGCCTCGGAAAGCACGTACAGCCGTTGGTCCCGGCTGTCATTTGTAGATCTTTGACAGTCGTTACTGTTAGTCAGAAGCCCGAAAGTCTGACAACCAGTCTTACCAAGAGTATCGTATTACCTATTACTGGGTTGTGGAGGTCTGATAGGCAGTTGCCATATAAAATAGTGAAATTCAGCTGCATCCGGTTTGACTGGAAGCCGAACCCAACATAGTTGGGAAAAGGCTAGGCAGATGATGATGCTTTTGAAAATTGACAGGTTTTGTATCGACTTTTATGGCATCTTATTTAATAATAGCTTATGGTTGCGACTGTGTTTGCGTAAATGTCGGTTTTCATCTTGGTGAGATTAAATTCACGGAGGGAGATCATTATAGAATAGACTGGGATGCGGTCCTATGTATTTGGTATATTATGTATATTATGGCTTAGGCAGCCACAGCACTGTCTACACAGTATTTACCTTGTGCTATTTAAAGAATCCTCCACAACCCAATTACTATTTTATTTTGGCATAATGAATTAAATTTTGGGAGATTATAAGTGAGCTCATTTTGGCAGAATTAAGCTCATATTTAACAACATTTTAATCTATCTGAATAGCAAAAAAAAAACAACAAATGAACTAAATAAAAACAATCGACAATCAATAATTGGCATGTTCATTCATTCCTCAAAACCGCTTACTACAATCAATTACTTCGATAAATCGAAATAACTCGAACAGAAATCGGTAATAATTTTCACTAATATGAAATACCTTCTGTCAACTTGTTCTACAATTAATTAATAGCGGTGGTTTCACTAATGTGTATGTGGTAATACAGTAGCTTGAAGCCAAATACATAGCATACAACAATTACTTGTAATATGAGAAACAAGTTAGGGAATGTTCGTGATTTGAAGATAGTCAATAATAATGTTTCATTAACGTAGGATTTTGAAATTCACTATGTATGTCTATAGTAGCTTGACTCGTTAGCCTATTGGTCCTAAGCGCAACTGCTACGCTAGAAGTCTCGGGCTCGATTCCCTGGTCGAGCAAAAATTGTGGTTGGGTTTTTCTTTGAAATTTTCAGTAGCAGCTCGGAGTTAAGATTTGTGCTTGGTTAATATAATACTAGCAATATGCTCGACCCCTATTACATCTTCTTATCGTGTGGGCAGTAAGGTCTAACGACCCCACACACCCTAGTGTCAGAGTTTCTAAACCGCCTAAAGGGCCTCTGACAAGGTTACTGATGTAAGTGATGTCCAAGATAAACTTAGAAAGTACCCCTATTACATAGGACGTAAATATACCGGAGAACTGTAGATGTACATTTGCTCACCTCTGCATAACCCCTCGGTGAATACAGGCATGATGGTACGTAGGTATGTTATGCTGGACTCCGCCGAAGTCACAGGCAAAGTTAGTCGTGTATCCTTATAAATGGCTCGCTTGCCCGGCCAAGTGAGTTTAAGGTGAGTTCTTAACCTACGTTAGTTAGCACGTGTACTATTTAGTCCATCCGTGCATCCGTCCATCCGTCCATTAGTCCGTCCATCCATCCATCCATCCACGATTTTCCAAGATTTTGCACGATTTTGCGTGCGAATCGTACAAATTTGCTCGATAAATCGTGCAAAATCGTAATTTTGCACGGTTTTTCGTGCAAATTTTTCGGTCAGGGTCACGTGTCCTGACGCGAGAAAAACAAGTGCACAACGCCGCTTAAAATTTTCGATCAGGGTCACGTGTCCTGACGCGAGTTTAACATTTTTTACCCAACGCCGCTAAAGAAGTTTTCACTTCAAAAATATATCACATTCGCAAAAAACTGCCAGAAAAAAGACTTTTATGCAGTTGTTTGATGCGACACAGCAATACCAATGAAATTGTGTTCCACGAACCAAAATTCAGACGAAATCACTTGACCCACTATGAATACGATTTAAAATCGAAGCCGTGCATTCATTGCGTTATGTTGATGACAAATGGGCGCCATTGCAATTACTTTTTCGGAAAATACGATCCATTTAGTGACGTTTCAATCAATTGAATAATTTTTGCCTGTCTATTCTGCTAAAAATCTCCCTCCCTAATTCTAGGAATTGACATCTCACTTCACCTGTATTCACATACCACCACGCCTGTTTTAACGAAAGGGTTGGGCAGAGGTGTACCAATGTCCACCCACAGTTCGCCGTAAGTTTAACAACAATCACATTCTAATCCCAGTCTCATTTTAATAAAAGAGAGAGAGAGAGAGAGATGAGATTGCGACTAGATTTTGAATGTTTTCAGTAACGAAAATAGCCTTCAGTTGTTATTGTTGGGTAGTATAGACGAGTTTAGAGTTATTTATTATCTTTCAACGTTTTATTCTATATAGTTACATATGAAGTTTTCAGTTCAAAAACAAGCGTAAAACTAACAAATTAAAAACCATCGGGGAAGCCATAGAACGGCCAAAATTTAACCCGTTATCAGGGTCAACCGTGCAAAACTTTGGCAACATAAATTCACAAACTTAAACGATCGAATAAAATTTTATTGTTGCCTATCTTGTCCGGGTTGACCGGGGCAATTAGCCATTGTTATGCCCGGGTTTATGGACAAATACCCGGGTACGTGGCACTTCGGGCAGCCCTCTATGATTTATCGGCCTACGTGGCCTCGCTTGGCCATTGTTCGATATTTCCGAGATATTTGAGTTTGATATTCCGATTTAGATCGGATCGTGATGTTCAGGAGGTTATTTGTGGGTGATTTGTCACGCGGCTAGTGAATCGTTTGATTTATTTTGTTGGTTTCTTGTTTGGACTGTTTTGGAACAGGTGAAGGGAAAAGTTTTGTGTCTGAAATGTTCTGTTAATGCTACATGACAGAGATATTAGATTAATCTAGACTATATCTGGATTATTATTTCAATGACTTCCATATTTTGTTTTAATTCCTATTCATCATCTGCCTAGCCTTTTCCCAACTATGTTGGGGTCGGCTTCCAGTCTAACCGGATGCAGCTGAATATCAGTATTTTACATGGAGCGACTGCCTATCAGACCTCCACAACCCAGTAATGGGTAATACGATACTCTTGGTAAGACTGGTTGTCAGACTTTCTGGCTTCTGACTAACAGTAACGACTGTCAAAGATCTACAAATGACAGCCGGGACCAACGGCTTTACGTGCTTTCCGAGGCACGGAGGAAACTCGCTATGGTAAATGGTCACCCATCCACAGACCAACCTCGGCAAGCGTGGCTTAACCCGGAAGATCGGTCTATGCGGCTGTAATTATTTAGCCACGATTACAGCTATTACAGTTTATTAATAAATAACTTCATGCCCTGAAACAATATCGCTTGAGCCGCTTTCATCGATTAATTGATTATGAACCTAAAAACAAACATAAATACAATTAAAAATCGCTAGATTATTACTAACCACAAGACATGAGCATTGAACACCACTCTTGCTCAAGGCGCATGAGCTAAGGTTTTCTCACGATATTTTTCTTCGCAGATGCCATTGTAAAAGTCACATTAGTACTTACCTCGCAACTTCATGTAAGAGAGGCAGCTAGGCGCCTTAATTACAAATGGCCTAGTAGATAAGACATTAAATCTAAAATGAATGACTAAATATGTTGCTAAGCGCAAAACTCGAGAACGACTTAACCAATTTGGCTGATTCTTTTTTTGTTGGGTTCATAAGTCTTTAGACAAGTTTCTTATGAAATATTTTTTTGGAATATACACCCTAGAAGTTGGAATTTCGCACCCGAGAGAAGTCGGGGCGAATCGCTAGTGTTAATAAAAAACAAAAAAAAAATTGTAAGACTGCGTAACCCTCACCTGCTGATGAAATCAAGAGCAGATCCTTCAAAGACGACAGGACACCTCTGCAAGTGACAGGCGTATGATAAATTACTTTTATTAGCGGATTTGTCATGGGAGCCATCTATCAAACCCCATAACGATCGAACAACGAAGTTATATCGTTAAATCCAGATTGATTTGGGAATCTGGGACTTTTGGAGATTTTATGGAATTAACTTTTTCAAGGTTATTTTGTTTAAAGATTTTAGTGAGATTGGATGATGTAATCTGATAGGACTTTAAGTGGTACGCTGTAATGTATCTTATACTAAACGTAATTAGATTGATTTTCAGTTTTCTGTAGATCACGATTTTATGATGATGTACATTTGCTGCAAAACTTTCATTATCCTTTCGTGAAACAGGTGAAAGCACTCAGGACACTATATTGAATTTAAATTTTCCATACATTTTGACCGTGTAGGTGTTGCACTTTTGTACAAAACAGCTGTTTTTTTTTTGAATAATCAACAAAAATGAATCTGTGCTCATAGTTTTCGTTATACATGTACCTATGGGGACTTATCGACAGCGGACCATATAGGTAAAAGTAGTCTTGTCATATTTTCGGTCAATAAGTTATTCATTTCTATGAAATTTTGTACATATAATAAGGACACAGTTTAGGTTTAGTCAGTTTCCAGTCATTCTAATTTTAAGTTATTTATTTGTGAAATAGTCCTAGTAATAATAATACCGACAGTCGAAAGGAATACATTACCAAGCCGCAATTTGGTTGAATTGTATATACAACCTTAGTACATATGTTTAGATTAATACATAAAGTTATAGTTTGTTGGTACAATCTAATGTTTAATATCCTTAAGTTTGATATACCCAGTATATAGATCTTGATATCTTTCATAACAAGCCGATAATATATATTCTTAAGTAGTTTCAAAAGTAACTTTAAGTTAGTCCTGTGAGAGTTGAAGTTACTAAAATGTAGGCGATTTGGTCGCAAGCACTGTAAGCTAATCTATACTAATATTATAAAGAGCAAAGTTTTTGTTGTTTGTTTGTTTGTAACGAATAAGCTCTGGACCTTCTTAGCTAATTTTGACCATTTTTTCACCAATAGATAGTACATTATTCTTAAGTAACATAGGCTATATAACATCACACTACGACACACGGGAGCGGAGCATCAACCAAAGACGTAACTTATGGCGGGTAACACGAGCCACGCGAACGACTGCCGTTTGCTAGTGTTTTAAATAAATCATCATCTGCTTAGCCTTTTCCCAACTATGTTGGGGTCGGCTTCCAGTCGAACCGGATGCAGCTAAATATCAGTATTTTACATGGAGCGACTGCCTATCAGACCTCCACAACCCAGTAATGTGTAATACGATACTCTTGGTAAGCCTGGTTGTCAGACTTTCGGGCTCTGACTAACAGTAACGACTGTCAAAGATCTACAAATGACAGCCGGGACCAACGGCTTTACATGCTTTCCGAAGCACGGAGGAAACTCGCTATGGTAAATGGTCACCCATCCACAGACTAACCTCGGCAAGCGTGGCTTAACCCGGAAGATCGGTCTATGGGGCTGTAATTATTCAGCCACGAGCTCCTCGAGCACGAGTGTTTTAAATAAATATACAACCAAATTATCGCTTGGTATTTTTTTTCTTTCCATCGTCGAAATTTACTTATTAACCAAAATATAAATAGACCTCACTCGTGCTGTCGGTAACGTCCTCTTAAATTAATTTCTTACTGACCCATTTTAATGGTTCTCAGTAATATGCAGGCAAGAGGACGCGACCAACTCCCTTATGGCACAGCGCGGTTGGAAGATACACCGCATATAATTAGGTCATCCCATAACGTCTCTAGGGTGGTGTAAGCAGCAAGATTATTAGGGATTTATTTCATGGAATTGTTACCTTAATTTACCTTGGGATCTTTAAAATGATGGTAATTATAATTATGGGGAAAATTAAACAATGTTATTGATTTTTTGTATTTTTTATTGGTGTGTCTACGCAAAATTTACTGGTGTATCTAATTGCTTTATTCTATTGATTTTACGTAGAGCTCTTTGTGAAGGAGCTCGTCGGCTAAAGTACAACCACCATACCTATTTCTGCCGCAAAACAGCGTTGATGTGCTGCCGTTTAAAGGGTATGGATGCTGGTGAAATTACAAGCACATAAGACAGTTCAACTTTCTCTCTGGTTTGGCAACGCATTTGCAAGGGTCTGGTTATTGCAGAAGTCTATAGGCAGAGCTGACCACTTAATATCAGGTGGGCCGTCGGATGATTTACCATCCAACGAGGTTTAAAAAAAATATAATAATTATGTTCTATCTCACAAATTATTCATCCAATAGATTTTAAGCATCCTTCTATTAATGCAAATGTAATGTAAACATGAGAAGCGTTGTTATTATTCTACCGGAGTATTCTGTAAAAATATACATTGGTGAATTTATGTAAAGTAACAATAATGAGGTATTTTGCAATCTCACCTAATGCTAAGGATTAATAGCTCACTTCAAGCTCACTTCACCTAAATTAATTGCATTTTTACAGAATAGCACTGTTGTACTAATTTCAGCAATAATAGTTTTGTAAAACTGCTATTGTTTTTTTTTATTATTAACAAATTTTAAATAACTTTTTGAAACGATCACATGTACACATTCCATAGAATACCAATGACCTATCTTAGACTTTTGATGCTAGAAAATATTAATAAACACAAGTACCTACGGTGCTCGATTCTTTGAGTCTAAATTTAACTACCCATTAAGAATGTTATTCATAAAATTAAGCTGGCTAATCATTATTTTAGGTTACTACACTAAACTACATCACCTACTCAAGCTACACTACATTAATAATACTGGAATACAAACTAACCCTCGGTTTCTCATTAAAAAAAAAGTGACAAGTTGTCAATCTGCCATGATTTGCTCACTAAACTATCAACCATGATTGTTGATAGCAGCTTAAGCATTAGTAATACGTCAAATTAATTGGTCGCTCGAAAACCAGGGATTAGGCGCGCTACGTAATATGTCACATTAATTTATCGCTTGATAATTGAGGGTTAGTATAATGTTGTCATTTTACTTCGCCGGTTCTCCGACGTAAGGCGTAGCTCCTGTCCATGTGATCTTAGCGTCTTGCCATCTGTAAAGAAAGTCGTATTGTTTAAAAATATCTTAATTATTCTTAATGGTTGTATGTTAATGTGTGCCATATTAAATCAACTATTTTGTAAATATTGATCATACTGTATTGTATTTTTGTAGGAAACCGCTAATTCTTTTTCAAATTTCAGATTTAGTTTCCATAATAAAAGTTGTTAATATTCATAGGTCATCAGCCGGCCTATTTTATAAAATCTCCCTCGATAAAGATGGAGGGATTAGATGAACTGATTTGTGAATCCCTTCTGCTTTGGGATGACAAATGTCACCGCACCTCAAGTTCGGTTCTCCTAAACTCACTGAAAGTTACTTTTACAGAACATATTGACAAGTTAGATAACAGATCACTAAACTTTAAACTCACTTCGCCTAATTTTTCCAACGGGGATTTTTACATCCACCTGGTCAATAGTAGGTTGAGAGACAGTGAAACAGGTCTAACACGTCTAGACAAAAAAGTGTTATTGAGTTTGTCTATCAATTTCTCAGTAGCAGCTCGGACTTAGGATTTGTGCCCGGTTAATGGCAATAGGCTCGCCCCCTATTACATGGGACCTAAATATATCGGCGAACTGTGGGTGTAGATTGGTACACCTCTGTATCCCTGTATCCTCGGTATCGCCCAGTCAATAGCCCCTATTGAGAGATAGTGAAGCAGGCGTCTATTCTACCCATTTGGGTAGAATAGACGCTTTAGTAGACAAGAGAGGAATGATGGAGATGATTTCATCTCCATCATTCCTCTCTTGTCTACTAAACCAAGTTCTGGATGTTAAACACTCAAACGCTTGAGTACAAACATAAACATATCGGTGTACTCTCAGACAAGGCGCGTTGTACAAGGGCCGTTAAGTAAACCAAGACTTGTGAGTACTTCATAACATACTCATCAGAACATCAATGGTAGGCCTGGTATGGCTCATGTAAAGTCGATGAAAGGTGATTATCGAATTGGAAATTCTACTGTCTTTGACATTGTTATGAAATACTAGCTCTGTGTGGCTCAGGTTTTTAATAGGTATGAGAGTACGCGGGAGATATTATAGAGCACAAGTGTGTGCGCAAATGCAAGTCCACTCCCTCTTCCTTAACTCTCCTATTCCGATGAGATGGCAATCCGATACAACCGGGAGAGATCAGGGCGGTCCTACACCTTTACGTGCTTTCCGCGGCACGGTGTGTCACACAACTCTCCATACGAAAATACCTTTTGGAATGTGAAACTAGATTCCATATGAATTTTCTTTCATATTGACATTCAAAAGTGCCGTTTAATGGTCTAATTGAAATAAATGATTTGACTTTAACTTTTTAGCTTTAACTGAGAAATTCGTGTTGGAAAAACCCAACAACACTTTTTGCCTGATCTAGGATTCGAACTCAGAACTAAACCAGTCAAGTCAGACAGTAGAACCATTAATATCTATTGCATACTTGGTATGTATCAATTTTTCAAGTGGCGTAGCACTGATGTCGTCACTCCGCAGTGTGCCAACTACGTCATCGTGGGCACGAGTGTCCACATTCAGCAAAACGCTGCAACCGCCACACGTGTAGTAGTGGATATCGAACCTTGAAAGAATAGGCAGAGAGCTTAATTCACAATGTAGGTTTACTTTTGAAATATTTAAAGAGTAATTGCGAAAGGTTTTTGCGTAAACGAGGCAATGTATTTGTGGGTGTATTGAATTTAAGGGTTTGTTGTGAGGTAAGAAAATAATAATAAGCTTTAGTAAGGTTGGGTCAAGAGGTGTGAGGTTTCTTAAACTGCATCCATAACCACCGTCAGCTTGGGTCTCACCATCTCACTGTGGGTGGACAATTTTAATACATAGTAATTAATGTATTTATGAATGCTTTTTTTAATGTAAATAAACACAAAAGTTTGTAAGAATGAGAAATGCATGAGATATTTTTAATTCCATGTTCCTGTTTTCTAAGATAATATCAAATTTAATGCAGATGAAGTCGCGGGCAGAATCTAATAAAGAATATTGAAGCTTTGAAGCTTTAGTAAAAAAGTTTAAATTAGAGTACCTCCGCTCAGCATGATAGTTTCGGAGCAATTCGCGGTTAGTGTTGTAGAGAACTCCGTAGTGTCCCGAGCAGCTGGTTACCTAGAATTAAAACAATAGATTAAAACGTAACTGCCTCGGTAGTCTAGTGGTCCTAAACGCGACTGCTACGTTAGAGGTGTTGGGTTCGATTCCCAGGTCGAGCAAAGTGATATTGGGTTTATCTCTAAAATTCTCAGTAGCAGCCCGGAGTTAGGATTTGTGCCCGGTTAATGGCAATAGGCTCGCCCCCTATTACATGGGACCTAAACATACCGGCGAACTGTGGGTGTACATTGGTTACACCTCTGCCTTACCTTTCGGGGAATACAGGCGTGATGGTATGTGGTATGTATAAAAACGTAACTTAGCTGGCTGTTAACTAAAAATAAACAAATGTATACTTTATTCCACTCGATGCCAATATGTACAGGACAAGCAGAAAAATGTTGAAATAATTATAATTCCAGCCAGGTCACAGGTCCATACAGAGTAGGCATTGATCACCATGCGTGGTCGATGAGCCAATTCAGACTTATATGCATTTTCTGCAATTCCAGTTATTGGCGTTTAATTGATATAATTATGATGATGAAGAAAGTATAATTCTATGAAATAGAAAACGACAAAAAAAAGACGGGTTGCACTCCGGGAGTGCCGGCAGAAGTGAAAACTTGAATATTAACGTTGTGCATTTTTTATATTTTGGAATGGTTAGGGAATAATTTTGCACGAATTGCTTTAATTAAATAATAAATAAATAAATAAATATCTTGGGACAACTCACACACGGCTATCTGATCCCAAGCTAAGCAGAGCTTGTGTTATGGTAACCAGACAACTGATATACATACTTATATAATTTTATAAATACATACATATTATAGATAAATCACACACAATTATCAGTATAAAAGTACTATCATGTATGTGGTATAATACAATATTTATTTATTGCGACGCGAATTGTCATATTTGTGTACGATAAATTCGTAAGATTTTTGATCAGGTCACGTGTCCTGACGCGAGTTTAAAATTTTTTACCCATTACAAAAAAAGTGTACAACGCCGCTAAAGATGTTTTCACTTCAAAAACTTTAAACCACATTTTTTGACGTCACGTTTGACCACGTCGCTTCAACATTTTCTACGGGGATGAAGACATATAATTATATTGACTGCTCAACCAAACTGCTTGAAAAACAAAAATTGTATCTATATACCCAAATAGGCAAAGCTGGAGTCTTCAGCCTCGATCCAGGAAACTGCTTATTGATGTTATTCTTGGAGTTCTCTTCACCGCCATAATATACCAGTAGTCCAACTGGACTGCGAGATAATATTCCAAATTGAGGCATAGCCTGGAAACAAACATAAAGTTCATGAAGTGGCTTTCAAACTGAAAAAAAAACAACATTTTCAAATCGAAAAAATGCATATCTTTGATTGGGTGAAAGTGCTCATGAATATAAACAACTTTTACTTTGTGAGAAACACTGCAATATGAAATACAAAATTAGCTGTTCCCTATAATAAATCCACTACACGATCAAAATGAATCAGAGCCTTTTTTTTCATATTACCTTATTGCAAGTTGTTCATGGGAGGGATTTGTTATGCGTTCGTCCTACTTACTTCATTTGTTTTTACAAGTTTATAATGTTATATTACTATTGCTATTTTTTTTAATAAATTACTAGCTGTTGCCCGCGACTTCGTTCGCGTGGCTTATTTCACCCTCTAGGATACGTCTCGGGTTACCGCTCCCGTGTGTCATAGCGAGATGTAAAATACCCTATAACACTTACATATAACGTATTTTCTATGGGTAAAATATTTTTTTAAATCGATTCAGTAGATCCAGAGATTACCCCCTTGTGCCCCGCGGTATCACCCGCGTTACGTTAGGATTTTGGTTACTTTTCCGTTCCCGTGGCTCAAAGCGCGATGTTATGTAGCCTATAATCTGTTATTCTGAGGCAACTGAGGTAAAGGCTACGGAATGTCACGCAGAGTCATTATTTTGCTGCGAAGTTATTTTAAAACTGTGATATCTCCTAAGATATTTATTGAAATTAAATGATGTAAAGGGCAATTTTGTTCAAAATTAAACACTTGTGATGAATAATGTATTTATGTTAATAAGGATTAATACTATGTTTATAAAAACACCTTCGCAAATAATGCATTATTTTAAAACAAATTGTCTGCCCATAAAAATGGCTATACTGAGTCAACCTTTAAAGTTAGGCATGTACTACCGCGGACTTTTTTTTAGAATATTTTAAGAGGAACAATTCTCTGATACATTATTTTTGCGTAACTTTAACCGTTTACGCAGCGCACGCAACAAAAGCCCTAAAAAAGAATATTTTATCCCCGTTTTTGCCACATTTTTCATTGATGCTCCGCTCCAATTGGTCGTAGCGTGATGTTATATAGCCTATAGCACTCACGAATAATGTAGCTTTCTAACAGTGAAACAATTTTTAAAATTGGTTCATTACTTCCAGAGATTACCCCCTACATACAAACTTACAAACTTACAAACAAATGTTACCTCTTTATAATATTAGTATAGACTAGTATAGATTACAACATTGTCATTATCATGCCACTTTTAAGAGAAAGGGACATTCAAATAAAAACTCTAAACTAATTGAAGAATAGTCTAAATTCCTCTGCGCTAACAAATAAGACAACACTAAAAAACAAAACACTCACGTAATGGTCTTCATCACCAACGTACAGTACTCCATTATGAAGATACGGAGTAGCGCGACCAGTGAGGAGCAGGGTCACCACGTTGATAGAACCCTCCACGTGCGCGGAAACCAGGTGGGTTATCTTGCCGTCCAGGTCTTTCATGATGCTGTTCATAAATTGAAAATTAATTCACCATCTCGCCTGTATTCCCCGAAGGGTTAGGCAGAGGTGTACCAATGTACACCCACACAAAAAAACAAATTAATTCAAAATACAATATTCTCCATTAAGAATCTGCCTCGTTGGTCTAGTGGTCCTAAGCGCGACTGCTACGCTAGATGTCCTGGGTTCGATTCCCAGGTCGAGCAAAAAGTGTTATTGGGTTTTTCTATGAGATTCTCAGTAGCAGCTCGGAGTTTGGATTTTTGCCCGGGTAATGGCAATAGGCTCGCCCTCTATTACATGGGACCTAAAATACACCGGCGAACTGTGGGTGTACATTGGTACACCTCTGCCTAACCCTTCGGGGAATACAGGCGTGATGGTATATATTTTTCCATTAAGAATTTCGGTCACCGCGGTCAGTCTCATATAAGTCTCATAGAAGCTACTTTGTTTTATACTATGTAGAAAAGATGCATGGTTCGTTGGCAGAAAAAGTTTTAGGTTACACATCTAAAAGTAGTAAAGAATAACCAGAACACCGAAACGAGTCACCGGAACGTTGCGGTCGCTGTATAGGCTTAAAAATATTCTACCATCACACATAAAGGCATTGCTGGTTCAGTCCCTTATCTTCCCTATACTTGATTATGGCGATGTGTGTTACTACGACCTGAATGCAGATCTCCTCAATAAACTTGACCGACTTCTGAATAACTGCATTCGATTCGTATTTAATCTCCGTAAGTATGATCACGTGTCCGCACATCGCTCGCTCTTAAAATGGTTACCCATCAGACAGCGCAGGGCGTTAAGGGCTTTGACAACCTTATTCTCTCTTCTGAACAGGCCTAGTTCTCCCTCCTATCTAACTTCTCATTTTCATTACTTGTGCTCCGCGCACAGTAAGAATCTTCGTTCCTCCAATAATCGTCTTCTACGATGTCCGTCCCACCGCACTGGATTTCTTAAATCTTCTTTCCCTGTACAGGCGGTTTTCCTTTGGAATGCACTACCTCAGAACATCAGGATGGCCACCAGTCGGTTCACATTCAAGGTGAAAGCTCGGGAACACTTGCTTAAGGAATTGGCAGACTCGTCCCACAATTAGTTTGTTTTCTATCACCACTATGTATTTTTATCTCTCTCTACTTTGTATATTTTGTTTGTATGTATGTATATATGTATTTATTATTATATTTTATATTGGAAATTTTTCTGTTTCTGTTCCCTTTTTCTTGCACCTCCTATGTTTTGTCTCTGCATCACCCTAAGGTAGACTGGTAGAAAATGCCTAAGGCATTAAGTCCGCCTTTGTACGGTGTATTTTTACATTTGTGCATAAAGTTTTAATAAATAAATAATAAATAAATTAAATAACTTACTTCTCACATCCTCTTGATAAAACACAAGCATACAGCAGTAGCAGCGCTCCAATACCATCTTCAGTCTGGAACTGACAAAAATATGGTAATTTTACTAGCATGACTTTAGAGAATGTAACTGCAAAGGCCTCGTTTCATCTTGAGAAAGCATAAGCATGGATCGCCACGCTTGCTCAAAGTAGCTTGGCGATTCCAGAGTTACGTATATAAATTTATTATCAGTTATACACTGCGGTTTTATCCGCGTTTTGTTATGTTTTTGGTTACTGCTCCGCTCTTGCGGGTCGTAGCGTGATGTTACATACCACACTACACTATACTATTCCACATGAATTTGGCTATCATACACTACAAAAATATTTATTCCAATATCACTAATAGTTCTAGGGATTAGCGTCTTTAAACGACCGAACAAAAAATGCTTCAGCTTTGTGATATTAAGTATAGATAAGTCCAGGTTTCCTCACGATGTTCTCCTTTACCGATGTCAGTGATTTTCAAAATCAAGTTAACTATAAAGTACTTATGAATTGAAAAAGTCACATTAGTCACCCGGTTTCAAATCCACAACCTCATGCATGAGTGGCGGGTGCCATTCAACTAACCGCTGAGCCATCACGACCTCTTTATCACGAAAATGTGACTATGTGTATTCAAATACAAATAACACTTACCAAATATAAATACCGCTTCACAAATATTTGGAGATCCTCCAACGTCGTGAATTCAAAAATGTGCAGCTTGCAAGAGAATTAAATTCATGAAACCTCTGAAAATAACGCGAGCTTTAACATTATTCTGTTGGTTTATTTTAAACATTGGCATTTTAAGCCTTTCAAATATTATCATAGTATTAATAAATAACAATAACAGTATATTATTGTTCCAATGCACGGCAAAGATTTTTGTCATAGAGAAAAAGCACGAGCATTGCTAAGATGGATCGGCAAGTCATCATCATCTGCCTAGCCTTTTCCCAACTATGTTGGGGTCGGCTTCCAGTCGAACCGGATGCAGCTGAATATAAGTATTTTACATGGAGCGACTGCCTATCAGACCTCCACAACCCAGTAATGGGTAATACGATACTCTTGGTAAGACTGGTTGTCAGACTTTCGGGCTTCTGACTAACAGTAACGACTGTCAAAGATCTACAAATGACAGCCGGGACCAACGGCTTTACGTGCTTTCCGAGGCACGGAGGAAACTCGCTATAGTAAATGGTCACCCATCCACAGACCAACCTCGGCAAGCGTGGCTTAACCCGGAAGATCGGTCTATGCGGCTGTAATTATTTAGCCACGAGCTCCTCTAAGATGGATCGGCAAGTACTGACTGATATTAATTTTATAAGTTTGGATTTCTTTACGATGTCTTTTGCCACGAAGGTATCTTAGAAAGTATAAATGACTAGAAAATGTCACTTTGGTATTTGCTCGGTAATGAGCCCGCAAATAATGACAGGCGGGCGCCTCAACCACTGGGTCATCCCAACCAATTCGCATTAAAGTTAAATTAATTGCGACTTGATTAAATAGACTTTGTCTGCTAATTTGTTATTATAAACCAACTTTCTATTTTAAAAGATGATAATTAATATCATCTTTTAATATTTTTGTCTTTTCCAAAAATAAATGGTTTAAATTAATATTAATTGATTAAAGCTATGGTATTTTAAATTTCATTTAAAAGTTTAAGAATTTTCATATTCATAACTCAAGTTTTCTTTGTAAAATTATATTATATAAAGTTGTTATTGTAAATATCAATGGGACTTAATTAAATTAAAATAGGCTTTATGAAACTATAATTAAAGTTACCTTTTCAGTGACCCCATCTGCGTAGTACACCGAGCTGTGATGCACGTAGTTATTGTCGCTTGGTAGTGCGACCAACGCCTTTGGTTCCGCTGCAGCCTGGCCGGTGTTGCCTCCCCCTCCACAACGCCAGATGACCTCGCTGCAGGCACGCCAGAGAGCCTCCTCTTGCCTCTCTTCAGAAGGCCGAAGGTACCTGGGTAGTATGTGAAATTAAATATTCTACTTGATCAAAATGTACGTAGGTGATTTACAGGCACTTTTTTTTAGAAACTTTGTCCCCTTATTAATATTATGTCGTAGATGTATTTAGAAACATATACATTCATATGCACTAATAAGAATTGTCAAGGAGCCGGTTAGTCTATACTTAATCAGAACAACTAGATTCATTATTATTATAATTTTTTTGTGACGTTCAAAAGTGCCTTTTAATCGACTTATTGAAATAAATGATTTGACTTTGAGAAAGTTCAAGCTAGTTGCCCATTACAAAACGTAAGTGTCTTTGGAAAAAAACGAGCAAGAAACTCCACAAATCAATCCACTCAATCAATATTTTTACCCAATGTTAATTACATTAATATGATAAAATGTAATACCAAGGTACGTAATATTTTACACCTTACATAATGACGGTAATTTTTCCTGAATCATTTTCGTAAAAATAAGCTCTCATAAAAGTTTTTATAAAGATAAAATTGTTAATCCGAACATTTGCGTCGGAACGAGACGAGACGATACATTTTCAATAAATCCTTAAGCGATTACAATAATTTATATTATTTGATAGTAATCCCACTTTCAGAACAAATTATTTCGAAGTGTTTCGAAATTATTTATATTAGCTTAGGTCTGGTATCTATTCCGTTGTAAAGGCCTAGCGGTTAAGGCGCCCTCTATCATACATAACGCTTTGGGTTAAAATCCAGGCGAGTACCAATGTGAAATATAAACATTTAGTGAAGGCAGAATATTGTTAGGGAACTAGGACTTATCTATACTAATAACATAAAGCTGAAGAGTATGTTTGTTCGTTTGGTTAAGCGCGCTAATCTGGGGAACTAGTGGTAAGAATTAAAAAAAAATGTACTGTTTAGTCCTTTTATCGAGTAAGGCTACATAACATCACGCTAGGACACTCGCTAGTAATTCATAAAAAACTGTAATCACCAATCCGTATTGAGCAAGCGTAGTGATCAATGCTCAAACAATCTCTGAATGAGACCTTTGCCCTGCAGTGAGACAATAATAGGTTGATGCTATTATATTCTTATATTCACAAAACAACACCAAACTATAAAATACCCTTAAGCACCATACAACTAAGTGTTTTTGAAATACAGCTACAACAATGGTGAGACCATAAAATCGGCCATTTGAACTAAAATATTGTGCGGCGATGCATAGTGCAGATTTATGCCGAAACACGTGGCGTTCTCGAGAATTATGATCGGCATTTTGAAGCTATGCTGTATGCCTTTGCGCATGGAATTTCTGGGTTATTATGAGAAACGATAGTTTAACGATAGCAGTAGTAGTTGTCCATTTAGCAGGGCATGTTTGGCGCAGCAGTGGAGCGCACACTTACATATCTAATCTTTTTCTTATTCCTAATAATAATCTTATTAAAAGTTTTTTTATTAATGTTATTTGGTTTTTTTTCTATGAAATTCTCAGTAGCAGCTTGGAGTTTGGATTTGGCTGCATAGGCTCGCCCCTTATTACATGGGACCTAAAAACATACCGGCGAACTGTGAGTGTACATTAGTACGCCATTGCCGAACTTTTCGGGGAATACAAGCATGATGGTATTAGGATAATTTATCCAGTTAAATAAACAAAGATAAATAAACACAAACTCATCATAGAATAATGTTATCCCCGAAAGCTTCGGGGCGGCGGCGATCCTATTGCCATTAACCGGGTACATATCTTAACTCCGAGCTGCTACTATCAATGGATGTAAATCTTAAAATAATTTCTTACATAACCTTCTGCTTCCTGGTTAACATTGAAACGGCCTCCGGTCAAGAATTAATTCATACAAATAGTAATAACACGATTAACATTAACTTGTATAACCTAATTAAATTTGCAAATGTTCCAGTTCAATATTAATAAATTCAACTAATATCTATCTAATATCTTTCTAACACGTAGAAATTATTTCAAACTAATTTAAACATTATTAAAATTCGTAGTTGTACAATTTTGATTGTTAATTAAAACATCAAAGTTACACATTGAAAATTAAACCTTAAAATAATTTATAATCCGTAACTAATTGAATAATATTTCCAATTAATACATACGTTTTAAAATGTAACTACGCCCGTTAAAATTTTAAGCTAACCGCCAACCCAACCGTTTGTTAGTGGTAATCAATAGGTTGTCCAATTAAATTTACAGAATTGGGGATTGTTATTAAGCCATATTTTATTCAATCAATTCGTTTTCAATTGTTTCATTCTGAGTATTTAAATTACAGTTTGTTTTAATTGTTTATCATTAACACAACTAGGGGCGTAATTATTTATTATGTATTATTACTAGGCTCTGCCCACGACGTCGCCCGCGTCATATTTGATATATCATTATTTATTATTTAATTAATACGGCTATTTTCCAAAATGGCTGGATCGGTTTTGACGGGACTTCCACTGGCAAATACCTGATATTATAAGGAGAATCTAATGGTACTTTTATTTTAGCAGAGTTGCGACAAAAAATAACTAAACCTGACATTCACGAGGACGAAGTTGCGGGCTTACGCTCGAAATAAAAATATAGTAAAATAATTGTTAGTACCTACATAACTAATAAATATCCAATCTGCTAAAAAAACTTATCGTAAACTATCTTTTTTTTTTCTTATATTATATAACTACCAGCCTGGCTTGCTAGCTACCAAACATCGACAGATGTAATATCATTCACATCGAATAAGACATAAATATTTTTATATCTCGCTCGTCAAAATAACCACATTTTCAGTAGAGATTTGAGCGTAGTTCCAGACCGGCATCGTTTGTTAGCAAGGCATGAGTATGATCGCTTGTAATTTTTATGTCCACGCCTTTGGGTTAGATCAATATTGTTGGTACATTTTTATGTGATACATTGATGATATTGAGGAGGAGCTCGTGGCTAAATAATTACAGCCGCATAGACCGATCTTCCGGGTTAAGCCACGCTTGCCGAGGTTGGTCTGTGGATGGGTGACCATTTACCATAGCGAGTTTCCTCCGTGCCTCGGAAAGCACGTAAAGCCGTTGGTCCCGGCTGTCATTTGTAGATCTTTGACAGTCGTTACTGTTAGTCAGAAGCCAGAAAGTCTGACAACCAGTCTTACCAAGAGTATCGTATTACCCATTACTGGGTTGTGGAGGTCTGATAGGCAATCGCTCCATGTAAAATACTGATATTCAGCTGCATCCGGTTCGACTGGAAGCCGACCCCAACATAGTTGGGAAAAGGCTAGGCAGATGATGATGATTGATGATATTGTTTCGGTGCTTTTTGGGGTTCAATACCTAGACTGGGACTTGGTAAAGGTCGCGAGATCTCGTTGGATGCGGGCAGCGCAAGACCGGTCGTTGATCTTTAGGGGAGGCGTATGTCCAGCGGGGGAAGTCATTCGGCGTATATGATTGTGATGATGACTTAGACAAATTGCATTTACGCAGTTTCTTGCCCATTTTTCTCCGTACAAAACTACCTCTTGTAATGGATAACTAGATTCAAAGTTACTATCATTTTTCTTCCTTGTAAATGATGTTCAAAAGTGTCTTTTAATGGTCTTACTGAAATAAATTATTCAAAGTCAGAGCTTTTATTTCAATAATTAAACCATTTACAGGCATTTTTAAATTGTCAAGAAGTCGGTCAATTAATTAGAAAGTTGATGCTAAATGCTCGTTTCAAAACGTAGGTAAATCTCTCTGGAAAAGAACGAGCAAGAAACTCCGCGGTCACTTTTTTCAATAAAGTTTTTTGTCGTATGTAGGTAGTGTAAAATAGCATACTGTGGGTACCTACAGAACCTTTAGTATGCGAGTCTGATTTTCACTTGGCCAGTTTTTATTCAAAATTGATGTTATCGAGAGTATTGGTTTCTGGTTCGCTCGCGTCATTAATATTCTGTAACTGGATTTTGCTTGTAACATGACTTGCTGACGGATTGATATGTTTTCAGGGGCTACAAGGTTATTAAAATGAATCAATTGATATCTGTTGTGTAACAAATATTATATACGTGATTAACGTCTAGCCTTTTGAATGAAAATCAAAGAAAAAATTATGTGTATAATAAACTGACGACACAGTTGGCGCAGTGTCTGAGTGATTGACTGCTGCACTGCGAGTATACAATTATGTTTGTAAATATTCCCACAATACAAGAAAATATCCTAGTGTAGGGCAGTTTAAAAAAAAAAAACAATTTTATAATTTTTCCCTACTCTAGGAATTTCTCCTGTGTCGTGGGTGCGTTTACATACCTATAAACTCACATGCATAAACAGCCAGGTCCGAAGCAACTATCCGTAGGCTATACAAATATTACTTTCGTGCGGGAATCGAACCCACAACATACAGCGCAGCAGCCACTTTTCTTTCTTTCAATATATCTTATCTATATATCTATATCTATCTATTTACGTTTCAGGCGGGACTTCGCACTTGTTGTCCTTAGTCTGGGGCCTCGAATCGAACAACAACCACTTGATGACATGAGCTTGAAGAGCTGACAGCAAAGACCTGCCCAGAAAATAATATTATTTTAAAATCTGACGGCTTCTCAATGAGGACCAGTTTCCTCGTCTTCCAACGAAGTGGGAAGCTCCTTAGTCGGGGCCTGAGAGCCTCCGAAGCCAGGGTTCAGGCTTTCCCCGGTAAGCCGTCAGGTCCTGGGGTGGGATTTCTTTTGACCTGCAGCCTGTTTACCGCCGCTCTTAGGTCTACCTCAGTCACCTTCGGAGACCATGATGGTGTCTAATAGAACACTGCTTGCCCCTCATGCACGAGGTTGTGTGTTTGCAACCGGACACGGGGAAGTACAATGTGACTTTTTCTAATTCACAGTCATGTACTTTTTAAGTTTATCTTGGACATCACTGACATCGGTAACCATGTCAGAGGCAGTTAAGAAACTCTGACACTAGGGGGGTATGGGGTTAAACCTTATTACCCACACGATAAAGAAGAAGACCTAAAATCGATTCAAAAGAATGAAAAAATGGGACATAATAGGTTGATATTATTATTATATGGGTACCTGGCGCCATTCCTTGGGGCAGCAAGTCCATAGCCAAGAGGTTGATCGGGAGGCCTCATCATAAGCGCGGTGCGGTGCCATTCAACTCGAGGTGGACACGAGGCTGAGCTGAAGCAGGTGACGCGAAGCTCCTGTTTGGAAGATGTAAACATACATACATAATCACGCCTTTTCCCATAGGGGTAGGCAGAAACTACAGAACGCCACCGGCTACGATCCTTACATACTCCAAGAAACAAAGGAAAAAGAAAGGTAAAAATGTTAAAAAGATGTATAATTAGTGTGAAATTATAATAATCCCTAAAAACAACAAAGTAAGGATTCGTGTTGTTTGAATTACATTTCGTTACTATTTATAAAACACAAATATACTAGTGTCAATAAGGACTAAAACGAAAGGACCAAAAATATCAAAACTTTTAGCATATTGTTATATTTTCAAAATCAAGTTTTTTTTTAAAGGAACGGTCCTATAAATCACGCTTACTATATTATGTTCAGCTATGTACGCAAAGACCAGAGCATCCATACACGGGTCCTCCATGGTTATTGCAATTTGTGATTTGTCTTTTTTATATCCTGTATACTCACGGTTGCTAGCTCCTCAGTTATCGGCTTCCCACCGGCCACAGCTGGTTTAGCCCCATTCAATAACTTGTTCCTGGCGTACAGAACCCGCTCTGAAAAGGATTTATAGTTTCATTCCTTTGCTTCCACATTGACAGCTTTCAATTTTGTCTGCGGCGTTCGAAATTTAAACTAGATTAAATTTGGTACATAAATTTAATAGCGCTTGCAATTTTTTCTATAGTGGATTTATTTTTTGGTATCGAACTTATAAAATGATTCAAACTAAAAATAAAATATCCGTCACCTAATGATAAAAATACCTTCGAAGATAAAAAGCTATTTTAGTACCTAATGTAATAAAAATGAATTGCTTTACTGAAAGATCTTCAAGTAAGATTCTTGAGAAATGCTCTCGTATTTTTATGCCCGATACTTTTTCAGAATTAGATTACATAAACTCACATCAGTTACACAAAAATAACAATTTAGGGAATATCACTAGCAATATTCGTAATTTTCAAAGGTATTCAAGAATCGCATTTTCTTTTTCATACCTGGCCAACAAATCCTTACTTTCTCATATAAATGGACCCCCCTTTGAATCCTGTTAGCTGAACCATTGTTAGGATCACAATACATTCCAATTACGAAGGTTTCTTACCAGATTTTCTTGCTGCCTCCGTAACTTGGAACGAATTTAGGAAAAAAGAGAAAATAAAATGGACGGTAGCATCGTACGATTTAATATTTGCTCTGTTTTTGAGATCGTTTCGTCCTCCTACTTAGCTAAACAATGATATAAGATTAATATTCTAAAATAATGTTCAGCATTATTTTCCAATTTGTGGTTTCCCTCAATTAGTAATTACACCGAGCAGATCAGCAGATTATTGCTCGGGTTTTTATAAAAAATAATATGGCCATTAGTGCTAGAAACCTCAGCAATTTTGATTACTCGCAAAAATGTCACAATAGATTTCCGCAAAGTAACGCTTGAGGTCATCAATTACCAAGCAGAATGATAAGACGAATTTATTTTTAGGAGGAATCCATACTATGTTTACTTATATTATAAACGAGAAGTGATGAGTTTGTTATAGGTCACGGCTAAGTTACTGAACCGATTTTGATAGAAATTTGCTACAGGTCAAGTTTGAACCCTAAGTAAGAATATAGGCTAGTATTTTATTCGCGAATTCGTCTGGATCCGGCATTAATACGGACAAAGACGCGAGTAAAAACCAGCCAACTGCAAGTAACGAATAAATGAAAAAATCACCCAGAATTTACATAGTTACAGTCCCTTAACGTTTTTCCGTATCAAAGGACCAAAATTGGATCCAATCGAATTTAGAGTACCTCAATTTGTCTTCATTTATTTTGATCTTGACCTAAGAAGTCTTCAAGTGACTGTAAATAAATTGGATGTAGGGATTTAAATTATTCTGAGCAGCGTTCGCTTGAACATTGATGTATGTTTTTTCTTAGATTTCCTTTTGCTCGCGATTTAGTCTGCGTTACAAAAATTAATCCAAGTCCTAATTTATCCTACACGGGAAAACACAAACGGGTTACAAATTATGTTAAGTTTTAAGGTATATGAATATTTAATATTTTTTTTCTGCTGTAACAGTGAGAAGATTTACAAATATCCATTCCTTCATCCTCAATTTAAGAGTAGTAGTATATATTAAGGAAGTACTATAATTTGTTTTTTTCAATAGCGATTTTTCAATAGACGCATTAAATTCTTGTAAAGATTGAATTATAATTTAGGAGGGGATGATAATTATGCAGACTGACCGTTAATTCACTGGCCATCATTTAAGGGGTGAAAGATTCAGGAATATAAACATTTTTCATTACTGAATTCACTCTTAAGGCGCTACCCTGACCAAATAACCTTGAGCATTTTTTCCTTTGGCGGCACACTAACGCGGCGCAAGAGATACGTAGAAAATACGCTCAGATTTTAGAGTAAAATCTATATAAAATCAAATTTTCGTGTTTTGAAAAAAATAAAACTAGCATAATGTTCTTTATTAAATTGCCTAATTATTAGTTTAAGTCGCAAATCAAAATAATGTTCACTTTACGAGGAGATGCATGTCAAAAATTATTATTTCTCATTTCTGTAGTTTCGTTATGACCCTATAATTAAGCATTATGTTACTAAAAAGTTAAAAATAAATCTACCATTTTCGAGTCAAGAATGTGTAGAAATTTAACGTATTTTTTATTAGTTGGTATTTCTATTTGATATAGAGAAGTGGGCTCCTAAAAACTGCCCTAAAAACGGCTGCCGCTGCGTTTTGCATGGCCACGCGCCTTAAGCTTTTTAACACGATCAAAATGTTTAAATAGATATTTATTTTTCAGGACGCCCAATAGTGAACAACACTTTTAGCCCTTGAAAAATGTAAAATAAATTATATGAAAGCCAGCAAAAATGATATTTAACAATATCATTTTTCATTTTGATGAAAACTATTCAGTATTTCTTACTTATTAAGCCGAAAAAAAGGGACAATGCAAAATTGAATGTAGTTCTACTGAAACATTTTTATACAATGGGTGCAAAAAATCAAGGCTTCCGTCCGTAGCTTGGCAAGTCATTGTTTGCGGAAACCCCTCCTTTAGACTTATTTACGACGTTCGTGGGAAAATATGCAGCTGAAGTATTTTTAGGGTTCCGTAAATGACGGCTGCCAACGGGACACTATTACCAAGCCTCTGTTGTCCGTTCGTCTATCGGTCAGCGGGCTGTATCTCATGATTGGTAAAAGATAGAAATTTTAAATTTTCACAGACTGCGTGTTTCTATTATTGTTATAACATGAAATTAAAATACAATAAAGTTACAAATTACAGCGAGTGCCCACACAAGAAACGCGCTTTTTTAACATCTTTTACTAAATTAAAATTGTACGGCAGTACAGAACTCTTCATGTACGAGAGCGAATCGCTCTTGGCCGATTTCAAAGAGTGGTAATACTGCATTTTATATTACTTACAAACGAATGAAACACAATACGAAAAACAAACGAAATCTCCCCGAGTCAAACAGAAGTTGTCACATTTTTCGAAGTGACTTTATTCATTTTGCGATGTTTAAGTCTGATAATTTATAATAACAGTATATTTATTTATTTATTGTAATATAGTTTGTCATCGAAACGCTAAGAAGAAGAAGAGTCTGATTATTTTTTTCATAAACATTGATTTTTCGCTCAAGAATTGATATTTTGTAGTCAATATTACTCAGTTTAATGGGTAGTAATAGCTCAATATGGGTAGTTAACGGTTATATTGTAATGTGTCTTACTACTATATATAAACAAAAGCTCGCACCATAATACTCCTCCTGGTTAGTACCAAGCACTCCTTTCCTTCGCATGCCGTATCGACTCTGATAGCGTACATAGAGATAGTGCTGTGATACACTCATCTGCTCCCGGTGTCCAGTAGCTACGGGTCTCGACAACTTGAAGTCCACTTCTGAATAACGAGGGCAACAAGCCCACTCTTCAACTCCAATGAAATTGGACGCAAACTTTCGGTACGGACCTCGCGTTTCGCAAGTTGAATACTTGAAAAGGAGCTAAATTGTTTTCCTTGTTGAATTGGTTCGTGATTCAAACTAGAATTTAGTGTAGTGAGAACGTAATGAGCAACATTTTTGGAATTCGAGTTCGTTATAGATTTTGAATTTCGAATAATTATTTGCGAATTGAATGGGGAATTAATTTGCAATGATTGGGGTATTGAATTCTGATTTTCATTCGCGTAAATAAAATTTAAACGTTTCAATTATCGAAGTAGCTGATTGGTCAGTTTATAATTTTAATAATGTGTTCTATGAAACTGTTGTTACCAATAAGCACTAAAATGTTGAATCAAAACATAAAATTGTTTTCCGTCTTTAAAAATAACTTTTTAGAGGATTATATTATTTTAAAATAATTAAAATGAATCCTTTTCGATTCCACCAATTATTTTTAACGAGTTAGTCGGACGAAGTATCTAATACTTTTTCGGACCAATTAGTAAAACGGGATTAAAGAAATTGTTTATTTTTAGAATCACTTGCTTCTTTTAAAATTTGAGAAAACTTTTTTGGATTTTATTTAAATCTTTTGCTTTAAATCACAAAATAACCAGGAAGCAGAAACCGATACCATACAGGGCAAAGAAAACAGTACAATTGAGTGCACAACGGACTTTTCACTTTGGTATACAGTGTGAAATAGCTGAAGTAATTGTATTCGTGCCACACGCTCGTTCAAGGCCAAGCAGACATAAGCCATATATTGGCTATTGAAGGCTGCAATAGTGTGGAAGTACAGGTAGATGCAGAAGTCGTAAAGTACCAAGTTTGTTTGTAATAAGGCTATAAAGTTGTGGTTACAAGATGGATGACGGTGCATTCAATTGTGGGAATATCACAAAAAAGCTGTGCTATATTATAAAAACAGTACATTATGTGAATGAGCTGTCATTCCTTTTGATGCTTGGGCTAGACAGTATTTGTTTTTATGTCATTTGATTGCAAACGTGCCGACGGCCATACTGATGTTAAGTGGTCACCGTTGCCTATACACATCCGCAATACCAGAGGCCTTGCAAATGCGTTGCCATCCCAGTGACATAGTTGAAATGTCTCATGTGCCTGTAATTGTTATTTTTGTGTGGAAATTCGGATTTCCACACAAAAATAACAATTAGTTATAACAATAGTAGGTTCGGACCTACTTACTCCGTTTCGGGGAAGGCAGAGGGATGCATCGGACTCCTACTGACTAAAACACCACGTTGTACTTTCTTACGAAAAGATGCCAGAGGGATGAGATGAGAGAAGAGATGTCTTAGAAATTAAATAATAAATGTATTACAGTCCAGTAAAGTATCAAGAATAAATAATGTTGAGTAGGAAGAATGCGTTTCTCCACCATATTCCTTGGTACGGTTAATAAAGATTTTAAATTACATGTCAATCATTGTGGTGAGCACCTCACAATCCGTGTCAAACATAATTATGACGTAGAAATTGTTGAAGAAATTATACATAATGATAGAGCAGTTGGAGTGGCAATGGCAATGGTACCCAGGTAAAGATGGGTATATTCTCTAAAGACCTCCTTTGATGACTTAAGGAAGAGTAAGATTGAGGATTCAGGATGTTTCTAACTAGTCCTTTTGGAAATGTACGGGGGACGCCTATGTTCAGTAGTGGACGTTCTGCGACTGATATGACGATGATTATGATGATGAGCTCGATGAAAACTAAAAAAAATTGCAATTGTGGAAACGACAACTGACCTCACGTCTAAATTCACCGAGAAAGATTATTATACGGGATAAGCCAAATGAACAGTTCAAGAACTTGAAATGGAAAAAAATATGACTATGAAACTACTTAGTAAAACTAAAATAAATACAAAACATAAGGATGTACGGAACATTGCGGAGGTGTGGAATTTTATGCAAGTGATTTAGCTAAGGTAAGTTCCGAAAAGACAACTATGTTTTCTTGTACTTGCGATTTCTTTCTTTGACACACACATTTATTTTAGTGGTAATATGAATTTATGTACCTTCAAACGAAGCTGCAGCACAGTCCCGATTGGTACGAAGCATTGTTCTTAAACAGCTACAATAATACAAAAATATCTCATTGCAAAACTAGATTTGATAAAAGAAACAACACTTTATACGGAATGTTTCGAAATGAGAATTTGTCTTGAGGAACCACAAAAACTTTAGAACACGTTGAAAAAATCCCAGAAATATTAAAACCAATTCGGCCATCCAATTTAAAATCATTGCCCGTCATGATGTCAGCCAATCAAATCACACAAAATCACAATAGAAGCAACAAAACTCACCGTTGACAGACGAAAATCGTTCCTAACACCACTGCACAAAGTTCACAAGTGTAATAAAATTCAGAAATAATGCACGTCAAACCACCGTAGGTGATTGTTTGGAAATGGTTGCATTTGCTTCACGCCGTTCGCTTGCACATTATAATGAAGATAAGCTCGGTTCATAGCTACGTGTTAACTAAAATGGCACCATGTCAGTGGATGAGGCAGTTTGGGAAATAAAATTGCACGAAATAGCGAAATATTTCAAAATCTTGATAAGGTTTTTCGTACTGCAGATATGATAAGAAAGTTTACCAAAGCACCATGTAACATTGAAGAAAATAAAAGCTAATCGAGAAGTACTAATATGATGAAGAAAATACTGAAAAATACTAAAATAATAAAAATGACAATAATTAATAGAAAGGATGGAATTATCATGACTTATTTCAAAATAAAGACCATGATAGTATTTAGTGGAACCAGTAGGTCATGAATTTGAACGTAATCAATTTGTTACCAATGAAAAAAAAACAATGATTAATTTGTATTTGTATAAAAACTGATATTATATTATTATTTTTTTAGTATTATTATTTGAAATCGTAGTGTAGTTGTATTGTATATTTATTACAATAAGAAGTAAAATTAAACCGACTAAGAAACAAATTTAGTTTCTTAATTTTATTATTTGTTACCACTTTGACTAATCTTGACAAGGATCTGATAAGACAGTACGAAGTAAAAGATTAAGAAAAGTAAGGTTCTATAAATCAAAAGAGATTAAAAAAGATAGAAAGAAAAAATACGTCAAAGTTATCCGTGTTCAGCCAACTGTGGCTTTGAGTTAAAACTTTAGTTCAAAAAACCTATCAAATAAAACATAAATCCTAGACCAAACTTGGTACATCGTACCACATCACAGCTATCGGCGGCCATCGTGCCACCTACCGACCTTATAGGAAATTAATATTTTATTTTTAGCGCCAATATCGAGCGTGTGTTCGTGTACCCGCGCAATAATATGGCGCGGCCATATTTTAAAATGGCGTCGGAACGATTTGAAAAAAAAAACCGTTACGTTTGATAGGATTTTAGAATTGTTTTCTATGTTGATTTACGATGTTTCATTCTTTGCTTGTCAGTTTCCCTACATGGTTTTGGAATTCGGAAAAAACTTTTGGTGCTAAATCTTGTTCTGTTTTTGGAGTGAATCCTTTTGGAGATTTAAATGTCGAACATAGTTGTTTGTCACTGCCAGTTCAATTTTACAATCCATATTTTTTTTTTACGTTTGGTATAATTGTAGTATGTTTTGTAGATCACTCTTGTAAACTCTATTGTTCTTCAGATATTTTATAAATACATTTGGTTTTTTTTTTTACACGAAGTATACCTCTTTTAATGAAGAATTAAGATGGACAATAAATTATGCAAATAAAATATTTGTTAGTTTTTTGATAATATTTTACGACTTACGTCACTTTTAAATCAATTATGAATATAAGCGTGGTGATCAATCCTCGTCACTTCTCTGTGTAAGAAGAGGCCTTTGCCCTGCAGTGGGACAATTAAAGGCTAGTATTTTTTTTTTCTTTTTTTTGCATTATTACCACTAGTTTTAATTGACACTCCTACCTTTCCGTTCTTTCCCTCTATTAAGTCCACTTTCCATGTTTATCACACCAAGTAGCACTGTAATATGCTGCAATCAGCTAAGACGGTGAATTCGCCGAAAATTTTAACTTCATTGCATACAAGTTCATGAGTGATGGCGGATTAATGGTCCTTTGCATGTATGGATAGTTTTAGGTACTAAAGATATTTTTACCTGAGTTTTTAAAATAACGCAATTTTTAGTAATGTCATTTGCACGTTTTAAGTGTATCTTGGACATCATGGGCATCGGTGAAGGAAAATATTGTGAGTAAACCTGAACTTATAATTAGAATAAGTCTGAAATTACCGATCCGTTTTGAGCAAGCGTGGTGATCAATTCTCGTGGCTTCTGTGTATGAGAAGAGGCCTTCGCCCGTGGACAAGTATGGATATTTACTAGCTTCTGCCAGTCAGTTAATCATAACATTCACACATTATTGTCACATTATTGTCTTATGACAATCGCCGATACTGTTAGCTTTCTATCTGTGAAAGATCTTTTGTATTTCGCTTTGTTGTTTTAGAGATAACCAAATCGATATAAGTCTATATCTTAATAATATTAGTATAGAAATTAAGATGATTGAATTACTAAATTTTTATCCTAATTTCATTATTAAATATTTAATGTTTTAAGTGTCGTCAGTGAAAATTGACTTTCTCTATTTATTTCGATTTTTTTCGCCAGTTTCTCAAAGCTTACTCCTCAGCAACTTCAAAGTGTGCTGTTATGCATTCATCAAACTAATCGACAAGATAAGCATTAACTTGCAGCTTGAGTCTAGAGATCTTGAGTTCTGTTTTGTTTGACTTTACTTGATTTTAGGTTATGAATACATTATATTTATGTTACTGCTTCTTGGAGTTTAGAGTGTAAGTAGGTTATCACATCATAGTACTACTATCTATACTATTATTATAAGAAGAAGACTTTGTTTGTTTGTTTTAATTCGCAAATTTTCGGAATGAGTCGTTTAATTCTGAAATTCACGTATCTATACTAATATTATGAGTTTATAGGGGATAATCTCTGGATCTACTGGACCGATTTTGAAAATTTTTTTGCTCAAAGAAAGCCACGTTATTTGTAAATATCATAGGCTATAAAACATCATGCTACGATACACGGGGGCTGAGCAGTAACCAAAGACGTAACTTAATGCGGGTCAAATAAGCCACACGGATAAAGTCGCGGGTAGTTTGCTAGTATCTGATAGAAAGCTGCGTCATCTCTAAGTGCTACATACAGTTAACAAAAAATTAAAGATTTGTTAAAAAGATAACGTGGATTAAGGTGAATGCTCCGACCAGCCCGCGAAATTTATAATTTTGAAAATACATACTTCTTACGCCCGTGAATCATACTTTAATCAACATTAAACCTAATACTGACTTGGAAAGTGCAAAAAACGTAAGAAAATTTAAATTTCGCGGGCTAGTAGGAGCATTCACCTTAAATCGCTGGCAAAAGCATCTTTATCTTCTCCTTCTTTCATGGTATCTTGTAATTTTAACAGTCTCTCCGCAAAGGGTGCATAGAGCTAACCAGGGTCGAAGAGGATGACCAAGAAAAAGATGGCGGGATACCCTGTACATGTACCACTAGGGCTAATTCGAGGTAGCGCAGCATAAAAGTACATGGAAAGTTATTGTTCCCCTATAGGGCAAAGGCATCGAGCAAAGGCTAAAGAAATAAAGCAAAAGAAAACAAGCAATAGTGTGTAATGATCTGTCTATATCTATCCTGTCTGAGTATGATTTCTTATGATTAGGCTTCGCATGGGTACAAATTTTTGACATTTCCGGTGGTTCTCCTAAAAATTTTCTTTCATATAGGTACCTAAACCTTGTCCGGGAAATTACGTACGTTGCATGTTGAAAAATTAAAAGAAAATCAATTCATTCTTGTGTTGAAAAACTAAATTAACATACTTCCAAGTATCAAAACCAAGAATCCAAATTAAAGCAATCTCACTGAACTGCTAAACGATGTTAACCACGAAGGTGTTCCGAAGGTTACCGACAATGAGTACGAGGAATATCACATACATAGCATGTTTTCATAGATAATTAATACAAAGGTAGTAATTTTGAAGAAGTGCATTTCTTGAAACTGTTTAACTCGGTGTTTGGTGTCAATTCTGTTGGTTTTACGTCCGATTTGACCAAGACTCTTTGGATGATGATGTCCTAGAGAGGGGCAACATTTAACTTGAAAAAAATAATAAAGAAGGGGGTATTTATCTCTTTTCGCCTATCACTAGACTTGTCTCTTTCAAGTGGCACCACAACCCTTAGGTTTAACTCAATTTTCCTTTTATGTCACAATTACAATATTTTGTGATCAAATTCTAATATAATATTTTAAAGTCTAATTAAAATTAAACAGAAAAAGCAATTCACGTGATTTTATTGAAGAATCTGTGAGCTATGTTCATATTTACATAATCTAATAATAATATCGATTTATTTTTCAATTTAATAAAGACAACTGCAATCATTCGGCCATCAAGATAATTTAAATATTTTTTTGTAATGTCTTTTTTTTAAATTTATGTGTCTCTTATATGTATTAAAAATAAAATGTAAGACTTTTCTTTTAGGCAATTGGATTAAGGTCTCGGCTTGATTAGGGACACAATACCTCTAGGCACGGCCCAAATTCTTAAGAGGCACCTCTCTGGAGCCCTAACCACTGCGACCAACGGGACCCTATTCTTTATAAAAATGAACAAACAATAATAAAATATAATGGCTTTACCTTCATAATCACATTCACGGTCTGGTGACAGAAGACGATGTCTCTTATCAATAACTGCACCTTTCTTCTCTGTCTTCTCCGCTTCCTTCTTCTGCGCTTTGATAGCGTCATAGTCCATTACATTCCGACATTTAGGTGTTTTATTATACACTAAATATTTTGTTAGTTGATCCATTTTATAGTTTATATTTCAAAACACTTGCTTTTAGTTTTGATTTTTTATTTTGGAATATTGTTTTTCACTGCTGTATTTTGTTTAAATGTAAATATTTAATTATAATCTGTTAAATCTTAAAAACCTGTTTTTGTTAAACAATTTGGTTTGTTTTTGTAGAAACAAATGTTTATATTAACTCTAATAAATACTATGTGATTATGACTATGATGATTATTGATTTTGCTGAATTCAAAAATGTTTTATTTGCGTTTAATTCAGTTTTGCGATTCAATACTATATGTTTTGGTCGGTTATTATTATGTCTCCGACTTTATAATTAAATGACATTCAAGTAAATAAACAATGAAATAAAAAATGAATCAACAAAATTACATTTAGAGACAAAAAAATACCACAGACTTGTTTCACACGAAAAATTCCAACGAAAATAAAGATTTGTACACACAACAAAATGATTACTTCAGTACCACCAATAAAACCTAAAAGGGAATCGAGTAAATCCCGCACCACCACCCAGTACCCGCGACGGAATAATTCCCTTCGCGTCAAGCAATGGTTATGCAAATCACAATTTACATTAACCGGATGAGTGAGCCTTCGTGGCGTTCGTCGCTTATCGTGTGACGACTACTAATCTGTTTGTCGTTAAGATGTTTGGGAGTTTCAAGGTGTACCTTTATGTATTGGTACCTATGTACCTTTCTATATGTGTATTGGAATTGGTGGTGCATTGCAATGAAGGTTGGCCTTGAACTTATCTTTGATTGTCTTTTGTTTCTGTTTGCAGCAAACAAGCCAACTGCCCACCTGATGATAAGTGGTTACCGCTAGCTAAAGACATCTGTAATACCAGAGGCCTTCCAGATGCTTTACTATTCCAGCAAAATTGAGCATGGGCAAGTATTTAAGTGATTTTATGATATTATACTTTTTAAGTATATCTTAGGAAGGAGATTTTGAAGGAAAAAAACATGGAGAGGAAACCTGGACTTATATTTATAAGTCTGAAATCGTCAATCTGCCTTTAGCAAGCGTGGTGATCTATGCTCGTGCCTTCTCTGTATGAGAAGTGGCCTTTGCCCTACAGTGGGACGATAGTAAAAAAAATTATTTTTATTTTTAATTATGTAATTCTTTTCCTCTCTACTAAAATACTATGCGACACGTTGCAAGATAATCCAGTGTTGCTAAGTTTTAACCAAGATGGGTTAACTCACACCAAACATTGTTTTAATTACTGCTTTGTAACTAATTGGGGCTCCGCTTTCAGCTCAGATCCTAAGCGTGATTTAATGTGTATGTTATGCGAACATTTTCACAGAATGTACTGCATAATTATTATGCTACTGATGAGACTACTATAATGTACAGTCGTGGACTAAAATTGTTGGTACTGTAGGCTTTTTATGCAAACTGTGGCCTTATTATGTGTTTTAGTGGAACAAATTGCAAAAAATATGTGAGAAATTTACTTTTTCTCCCTATTGGAAAGGCGTAGATTTCCAAATATCATCATCAAGGTTCATTCACATAAGTAGTTTACAGTGGATGTCACGTTATACACAAAGTATATTTTATAAACAAATTAAATTAATTTATAATTAAAATAATTATCTTTAAAAGCCTTTTTGCTAAGACCAAGGAGATAGTAGTTTTTATGGTGCCATGACAACATATAGGTACCATAATTATAGCAGCTCATATGCCTCCTAGCGGTTCCATGCCTAAGTAATTATATCTCATTAGTCAACTTATATACTACTGTGAGAAGAAATAGAATTCGAAATCTGTGAAACATTTTTACTCCACGACTGTACCTAACATTGCAGTACTGTTTGTATGTATGTATGTATGGGAATTATAATAGGGTGATTTTGTATGTAAAGTGAACACCTGCATCGCTCGCTTATCGCTGCTAGGCTTTTGACAGTGATTGCTTTGTAGTTCGACCTAATATGATTGATACTTTCAAACAATGGCTGCGGAATTACAATGGCGTAAATAGCTATTGGGAGATAGTTGTCAATTTATTGTGACGAATGCTACTACATGTAATTAGGTATGTTATACAACAAGAGGAACTTTTAATACAAATTGGAGTTTGAGTCATTGCCGCTGTAAAACTAATTTGGCCACATGGGTCATTCTTCACCCATTCCAAACGCAGTGCCAGCGTGGAGCACCATCACATGACATGCGTCACCTTCTTAGTTGCCCGTCGTGCACAAGCTGTACAGGTTGCTCAATGCTGGTCGGACAACATTTGAAACGAGGAAATCGACACGAAAAGAACAAGAAGAACACTCATATGAAATACCCAATACTAATATCTAATAGGTACGAAAGACAATTTACAAATGAGCTAAAGAATCAGCATTGCCATACAACGTGGCAATGCTGCCAGTCTTTTGACCACTTGCCCTATTGATAGCAATGCGGAGAAGTTTTTTGATGCCACGTGGCTTTCCTCCTTTCTTTTTTATAAATTGTAGAAACATATATAACAAAATCCCATAGAATCAATTACGTGCCAACGTAAGTATCAAAACTACTTCATCGAAGTAGTCGTTTAAAATTAGAATGATTTGTAATTGGTTTCTACCGCAAAGTATGCCGTCAGTTTTGCACACATCTGCCTCGCTTGTGTGCGTAAGAGAATACCGCGGTAGGTTGGTACAAGCGTATAATTTACACTTCAGCAAAATATATGATTTTAGAATAATCCAGATATTTTTAACGAAATGCTTTCAAATATTTTATTTATTTCCTCGAATATGGAGAATACTTGGAAGCTTTTAGTTACTATTTTTATCATTTATTTTACTCCTAGAGTTTTTGCTCACTTTCGTCACATTTGCACTTAAAAATATTATACCTAACTATGCTGAAGAAACCAACCTTTTGAAACTATTATAGGTTACTTTTTAGGACCGTTACCAGCGACCATCTTGCATAATTTCATTTATTTAAAATAAGAACACAAAATAGTACATTTTATTATAAACACAAAAAGCTCATTTAAAAAAAACATTGCTTGCTTATTTTTAAATTAAAAAAAAAGAATAGTAATATTCTAAAAAAAATGTAAAAACAAGAGTGTCGGAGGCAACAGCGCCACTTAATATTATTTACTAGGTACATTTAAATGGGTTGGGAAAATGTCAAAATGCAGTATTTTTTTACAGAACAGCCGGCACCTGCGACGCTCTTGTTTTTTTTTTTAATAAAATGCTTGCAAGGCTCAATTAGAAACATGATTTTAAAAAAAGAAACATATTATTTTAATTATGTTTAGGCTTTAAGTACGTTTAAATTGGCACAGTGCCCCGCATCACGGAGCGTAACGCGTGAGTGCGTGTTCGTACGTTGTTTGCAAGTATCTGTGTTTGTATAGACAACACGCGTAGTCTAACACACTGAAACCGCATTCACGCGCAGTGTTGCAGATCACCAAAGCTGCGTCGCCACGCACCACGCTCCGTGATGCGCGACAGTGTGGAAATCGTCTTAGTGGCCTACATACAGGCTGACTTTTAGTTCACTTGCTATTCGTCAGAGGGCGACACTACTCATGAATATGAACAACTTATAGAATTGGAACAATTACGAAATAGGACACAAAAAACCGCTGCTCCCTATAAAAATGCGATACAACACGATCAAAATTAATGGGGCAGCTAGTTTTTTTTTTCATATTTCAGACTAGTTTCCACTGTAAAAGTTCATAGAAAAAAAATGGCAAGTACTCGTATATAAAAAGTCAGCCAACTAACCTACCTAGCATATTCCAAGTTCCAAGCAGTTTTTGGCAGAAGATATTATGTGAAAGACAAGTTGATCCAACTTTTCTCACGCCCACAGATAAATATGTTTGTTTATTGTTACTACGGAATACACGCCAAGTAATTTCAGAAAGAGAGAATGGAAATTTCTGGCTCTTTTACCTGTATAACCTTCACGTCCCTTGAATGTAATTTTAAGTAAGTATGAGTAAATTTAATCACGATTAGAGTCTTTTGTTGCATTATTTCCGGGAGCCGGAACTTTTTCGTCTCACTCTCGCATGAACCGACCCTTTCTAACACACCATAGCCATCGTCCGTGTAATAAAAATAATTAAAATAAAATAAATAACTCACCGCTGTCACTCAAAAGATTAGACTGTTTACTCGTCTCGGCTTCGACAGACGTAATCGCAGCCAGTCTTTCCGAAGTTTTTTTATCCATAGTTTATTTTTTTATTTAAATATTTTTACGTTGTTTGGTCAAAAGACAACACTCGACTAACGTGTGGCGCGTTCTGACGCCATCAGGCCTAATCTAAACTTAATATTATATAGAGGTAAGATTTTTGTTTGTTTGTAGCAAATTGGCTCCGAAACTCCTGGGCGGATTTTAACATTTTTTTCACCAGTAGATAGCTACGTTATTCTTGAGTAATAAAGGCTATATAACATCACGCTATGACTCACGGGAGCGGAGCAATAAACAAAGACGTAACTTATGGCGGGTGAAATAAGCGAAGAACGAACGAAGTCGCGGGCAGCTTGCTAATAACCATATAATTTCACATGTCTACGAAATTTTAGACGCGCCAACAAAAGTTTTTCTATCTTTAAAAGACCCTATTTTATTGTGACAATTAGAACTATAAACAATGAAGTTAGTTTTGGAGCAATTTAGAATATTTTATAAATTTTGGCAGAACTTTCTTTTACTATTATTATGGGGATATGTTATTTAAAGACTGTAGGACATTTGATAGAAAGTTTACTGATGTATTCAACTTGGTGACGCAGGTCGATTTTATATTTAGATAGTTGCCTGGTTAGCCTGGTGTTGCTACACTAGAGGTCTTGGATTCGATTCCCGGGTTGAGCAAAACGTGTTATCGGGTTTTTCTATTAAATACTCAATAGCAGTTCGGATTTAGGATTGTGCTTCGTTAATAGTAACAGGCTTGCCCTTTATTAAATGGAACCTAAACATACTGGCGAACTATGGGTGTACAACTTTACATTGGTACACCTCTGCCTAACACTTCGGGAAATACAGGCGTGATGGTATGTAGAGCAATTTTTTATAAGTAGTTATTTATAAAGACTGTTGTCTTGTATTACATGGCAGTGTATGTGGTGGAAGAAAATTGGACTATCGCTCCCGAAAATGATGGTGCCACTAATGTCATAATTATTTCAACGTATCGCAATTTCAATTCTCGCACGGAGCGTTATTTTTTATCCCTACATGTAGTTAATTCCGGGTCTGGTTCTTTGCGTATGAGTTAATAACGACCAAAAGGGGACGATGGTAATAGGTGTATACAAAAGTGTAACACCCACAAGCTTATAATATATGGAAGAACTACGTGTTTTTTTTTAATAACTGACGAAAAAATTGTTCTTGGAGGTCTAGAATCGTGTACTGAACCCATCCACGAAACAATAGAAAGTCCAAGAGTAAAAAAAAAGTTAAACAAAAATATAGCAATCTTGGTACAAATAGAATTTTTCTATTGTACAAATTGAGCCTTGCAAGCGCTGAATTGAATCTAAAAATCTCACCTTTATCTTTAGAAAGGTTCACAATTTTCTTTATTGTAGCCGGGTGTTCTGTTTTTTCATCTTTCTTTTCTTGTGTTAAAGCTTTGACATTTTTCCAACGGTTTGCTAAATTTTTATTCATTTTTGCATTACGTCACTGTTATTTGGTTTATGTTTTTATTTTCGCGATCGTCTGAAAGGTACTGTCTCGAGTTGAGGTTAGATTGAATGTGTTTTTGCTACTTGAAAATGTGAAGCGATTTTCGTGTTTTATAGAGAGGTTGGTTGGTTTTGATACTTGATATTTTTGTTTTATGAGTTTTTGATGGTTTGGATGTGTTTGCGATATGTTTTTAACTATTACATCACTAATTTATTATCACAAAAGACTAAGCTAGAAAAAAAGAACACACGACACGTGTTTTATTTTATTACATTCTGGGTTCTCAAATCATCTTTATCATAGTTTCAAAAATATGGTTAGGTACTATTATTGTTTGCAGTTAGTATTGTTTATATAGTAATTATATAAACAATAGTAACTGCAAACAATAGTACCTAACCATATTTTTCTAACAAAGCTTTTATTTATTAACCTTAATTGTGTGTTGAATTTTTTTCAAACCTTTTAGCGTTTTTATTTCGTTTTATTACACCAATACATTATTTCGTTAAAAACTAAATTAATCCAAAAAGCATTTTTCAGTTTAGCTAAAAGCAGCCTCACACCTTTAAAGTCTATGCTTGCTTTCACAGATTGCACTTCTCACGATCCATTAGCGAAAGTATCAAGAATGTTCACTACCATTATAAATCGATTTAAGTGCCGTACAAAAGGATGTATTGTTGCACTCTAAGGTCACAGGGGAACCCATTATAGCCGACAAATTGTATGCATAGGGACATTCAGAAAACTATTATGTTACATACAATGATTCTTGGTACTTTGAAAATGATTCGTGCTTTTGAAATAAATCGACAGGGCTGACTTGCGGATTCGGTTTAGTTTAATAGTACTTGGTTTTGTATGAGAAAAGAATTGTTGTAAGTTTGGTAGTAAGTGAGCAATGTTTGTAGAAATATATGAGGATGATTAATTTTAGTGTTTATGAGTGGCAATGAAAATGAGGGTCATCATAAATTATCCTGAAACAGATTATGGTTAAAAAAATGAAAAGCCAAAGGGTGAAACTTGTCTTTACAAGACAAGTAGTTGTTGCTTGCCGGGGCTGCGGGTTGTCCGAAAGAGATACCGCGCCCCCGGAACGCAAAGGGCACATGAAGGAACATAGACGGGGTTTAGTCAGTAAAAGTCTGACACTCCCTCCCGCCCCGCCCAGGGCGGGGGAAGTTATTTGATGATGTCCCATCTTAAAAAAAAAATAAAAAAAGTAGTTGTTGCTCTACTTTTTTTTAAATCTATAACTCCTTAAAACCGTATCTAACACTTCACATACATACAATTTCATAGGAAACACGGAACCCGTCGGGATGCGGACCATGCGTCTACTGTATACTGGGCTTCCGAACAGTGATAGTAGAAAGAACTGTGGAGTTCAGAGTCAGTAAGAGTCAAAATTAACCCTTTATTTTCTCCTGCAGTGTGATTCTCTAAGCCTCACTTCGTAATTTGAAAGCTGAATCCGCAGTGAGATTACAAAATGGTATTCTGTTAAACACGATCACGGCCAGTGACGTCACCACGGCGAACGAATACTAAACCAATGACAAGTTGGTTCGTTATCGAAGTGAGCGCGATCACTTTAGTGAGACTCGTTTTCGAGTTTGCATTTTAGAGAATCGCACTACAGATGGCGGATATCCATTTCCTCACGAAAAAAAGGAGAAAAGTCCTTTTATAAAATATACATTTTTTAACACATATTATAACTATTACCTAAACTTTGTACTTCCAAAGATATAAAAAATCTCAGCTATCGCATTTTGGAAAGAATAAAAAGATATCAGTTTCTAAAAAAACATAAAAACTGGAAATAGGCGAACAATGGCAAAGCGTTTTCACCATCAGTCGTATTTGGGCAACTGGCCAGAAATGAGCGCCATCGATACTTCCTTATTATATAACGTTTTCGATACACATCTCAGTTTCAATAAAAGAAATTACTGAAATATATTTTTTCTCTCTTAATTTCTTATACTTTGTACTTATCCTAGTACTGTGGTTATATTTCTTGGTACATCGTCTTCACGTGTGGTTAGATAATTGATGTGTAGGTACTATAAAATATTGTATAATATTTGTTAAACGACTAAAAAATGGAGGAGGTTCTCAATTCGATTTTAAAAGTAAGTATTGAGTTTTTTCCGGATTTTCCTTATCGAAACTAATGTTCAGAAAGTGCAACTAGATTCAATTACTTTTTTAAATGTTTTAATAAACATTTTGATTTGACTTTGCAGAATGCAAGTTGTTTCTATTGTGAGAAATAATATAAAATCATGGTAAACAATGCCCGTTCCTTCACTATTATTACGTGCATAATTATTTCCATTGAGGTAGGTGCAGCTTGATATTCTATTGACCATTAAAAAGCACAATTCTCAGTAGCAGCTCGGAGTTAGGATTTGTGCCCGGTTAATGGCAATAGGCTTGCCCTCAATTACATGGGACCTAAACATACCATCGAACTGTGGATGTACCTAATATTCCGAAACTTAAAAGAAAAATTAATCACTATTCAATAAAAGGACCACAAATAAGCATATAAGCCGTGTACTTGAACCAGATTGCTCACGCCTCAACAAACTTGGATGTCGGCTATAGACTAAGTGTGTGACTAAGCTATATTCTTACAAGTTTTGTGGCATTGACCTAAAAGATTCATTAGAGGCTTGAAAAGTGGTGACGTCATGCTGGTCATGCTTGATTGGATTTTTGTATCATACTGGTGTTATAATAATAGGTTATTATGACTTTTGTAGTAGTAGAACTCGTCTGGGGAAGTACTACCACCGTACCTATTTCTGCCGCAAAGCAGCGTTGCTGTATTCTATTTGAAGGATATAGGTGCTAGTATATTTACAGGCACATCTTTTTCTTTATCGTGTGGGCAGTATGATCCCACACACCCTAGTGTCAAATTTTCTAAACCGCCTCAATTGCCTCTGACATGATTACCGATGTCCAAGATGTGATGTCCAAGATAAACTTAGAAAGAACACACACACACATGAGACATTTTTCAACTTTGTTTCTGGGATGGCAACGCAAATGCCTGTGGTATTGCAGTTGTCTATACGTAGCGGTGACCAATTATCATCAGGTGGGACGTCGGCCTTTTTGCCATCCGTTGACATAAAAAAAAACAGTATCTATGTTATTACAGTAGTAAAAAGGTGTATTTATTTTAATTAAATCATATAGAAGCAAGGTGTAGGCCAGTGAATCTGAAAGTTGAAGCTAGTTACATCCTTCAAAACATAGGTGGGTCTCTATGTAGAAGAACGCGCAATACATTCCACGGACACGAAAGGAAGAATTTCCCAAACAGTTAACTAACACCTCCCCTAAGCTTGGCTATTCCAGCTTGACCAGAGGCATCCAACGAGGCATTCCCGTCAGTCTCTTGAGCACATTTCTAGTTGGCAGCTATGCGGAAGAATTTTTTGATACTCCTTTGTTTTAGTTTATTGTTTATTTGTTTAAGGATATTTTTTGTGTATTTATTAAGTGTTTACAAATTATGTAAACACTTAATATTATTATTGGTGAGGTTCTTCAGAAAGGTCAGGTGCGCAGTACTTGTAACCGGCGTGCTTGTATGACCAGATGTATGTATGTGGACGGGGCGAAAGGAGTGTGTAAGGATCGTAGCAGGTGGCGGTCCGTGGTTTCTGCCTACCCCCATGGGAAAAAGGCGTGAGTTTATGTATGTATGTACAAATTATGTAATGTAAATATTCATAGATGAATCCAAGTGTTTAATTAAGGTTAATAAATATCTTTAACCCTCCTTTTTGCTTAGCTGTAGTTTAGTAAACACAAGGTCGCTTCTCACCGCCGCTCTGTATGCTTTTATCTTTTAGATTGCGCAACAGATTTTAATGTGGTTATCGTCAATAACTAAAGTGTTTATGAGGAAGGTTTATACTAACATCACGCTTCGAGGCTAAAACTAAAGTGAGCGGAACAGTAATCATAAACAGCATTCATATAAAAGATAAAAGATTAATTTATTTCAGTCCCTTTTTTAGTACATAATATTTAGCTTCTTCAAACGCAATCAGCTCAAAACACAAATCATCCATCCCACCCAAAAAGACCCAACAAAATAAAAAATACGCCCCACGTTCCCAATAACGCTATAATTACACTGCAAATCCAACACGGTCGTGTAATACTTCACAGGAGCTAATAAACTGGATATTATGTGAACGAAATAAGTTCGACTCCGGCGGATAAATGCGCGGCCTCCATCAACGTCTGGCGCGAAGTCTCGGGAATTTGTTATCACAGTTACCTGTAATAGAACAAGGGCGTGGAGATGATATTCGTGTAGTTACAATAGTTGTTTTTTTTTTCAATGTGTTCTGTTTGAAATTACTGAATTATTTGTAGAATAGAAGAAATGGAACGATTCTTATTTTAAATTCAAAGTCAAAATGTTTATTTATTTTGAACGTCAATTATAAGGAAGAAAAAATTGAACCTGATTTCGATTTTCTAAATGGTAGTTTGAACGTTAATTATAAGGAAAAACAAAATTGAATTTAGTTGGCTTTTCCAAAAGGTAGTTTCGCATGGAAAAGTGTTGGCAAGGATCTGCATCTCTTATTAAAATTAACTAATTTAATAATTAACATTATATTTTTTTAATTATTATAAAAATGTGTAGACGATGTAACCAGGAAAGAAACTGCTGCACATTATAGTACTTATTTAGCCGTATTTCACAATTTATTACCCGTCTATGAAGACTATAAAACGTGTTACGACCCACGGGAGCGACAGTAACCAAAGACATAACTTAATGAGGATGAAACCACGGGTTATAGTTAGTTTTAGATTAAATATAGATACTTGTCGATACTATAAACTGATATGATGATTAATACTATTTAATTCTTTATCCTCCGTGCCTCGGAAAGCACGTAAAGCCGTTGGTCCCGGCTGTCATTTGTAGATCTTTGACAGTCGTTACTGTTAGTCAGAAGCCAGAAAGTCTGACAACCAGTCTTACCAAGAGTATCGTATTACCCATTACTGGGTTGTGGAGGTCTAATAGGCAGTCGCTCCATGTAAAATACTGATATTCAGCTGCATCCAGTTCGACTGGAAGCCGACCCCAACATAGTTGGGAAAAGGCTAGACAGATGATGATGATGATGATATATTAACCCACCAAAGTTTGTTAGTTTATAATGCATATTATACATCCCATAATATGCATTGAACCAGTTCAAAAACCGTAAGTTCATAAATGCAGAATACTAAATTATTTCGGAATTGCAATATTAATTACACCTGTTCTGTTCTATACAGGATCGGGCAATAAAACGAGCTGTTGAACTAGTATTGCAAATATTTCGCGACACACCTGCTTTGGAACAGAAGTGGCGTGGACGGCGTGAGTTGTGTTATTTTTTTTTCGGTTATTTATTTTTTGTTTAAGTGGTTAATAACTTGATACTAATGCTTATATGAATAATTTTTTTTAAATACATAGGTGCGGTTGCACACTGATATTTAAATCTTTTTGTAAAGGTCTTACACAGACTCAACCGAAATATGCTCAATCATCTTTCATTGATTAATTGATAATACTGTAAGAAAGTAAAAGAAAATGAGGTAATTTTTCGCGTCATTTATTTGTTGCACGCTTTTATTTACTTTATTTCTGTCACATTTAAGTTCATTGTTAATTAATTAATTAATTATCCCAGGATACAGTTTTACTGTTTACATCAACCTTCTAACCTTATCTAGCATAGATTTAGATGCTTTCAAGATTATTTTCAGGTTTTCGTTCTTTTCTATCAGTAAGTAAAATTTACTTACTATTAGAAATTCTCAAAATCTAATTTCAGGTTAATTCTGTCAAAAACGCTAACTTAACTACTTTTTTTGACATTGATGTCACTAAGGTGAGATTGCGACTAGGTTTTGAACATTTTTAATTAGTAGAATTGGCCTTCTGCTAAAACGTGCTACAAAAATGACTTATTCTTGCAATAATTCTATAGTCTCCTCTCATTATTCAACCTGCAGTTGGAACTGAAGTTCTGAAGCTTTGTTGGTTTTGATGCAGTGGACTGCATCAAAATCAACACAAAAATTCAGTTACCTAGAAATGTGTCCCTAAAATTGTCACAACAAAATGCCCTATCTCCATGGTTACCCAGTCCCGTAGCCCATAAACAAGGCGAGCACTGCATCGCATTGATTCACTGCCCGCACCACACTTGAATAGCAAACTATTTTTGTATTGGTTAAATAAAACCAGGAAAACGTGTGCCAGTTTAGAGGTGTGGCCGTTACAGAATGCTGTGTACTGGAAATGTTTTAGAAATTATAACACTAACTAGCCTATTAATTGTCCCACTGAGAGACAAAGGCTTGGGTTAGATTCCCATTTACTTGATTGCTATGAAATTTATAGTAGCAGTTTGGAGTTAGGATTTGTGCCCAGTTAATAGCAATAATGATGATGGCAGCTTTATGTGTTTATGCAGGACAAATACCTCTTCATACAAAGAAGGCATGAGCATTGATCACCACGTGGTTTGGAGATTTCGTACACCCATTTCCAAATTCTGGGCTGCTACTGAGAAATTTCTAATGAAAGTACTCAATGATGCTTGTTGTCCGACCTGGGAATTGAACCCAGGATCCTACACTGACAAGTCGCGACCACGAGACCAACGGGGTAATCAAACTAATACAAATATAATGAGACGATGTGTTCAAAATTCAAAAGTGCCTATAATGGTCTAATTTGAAATAAATGCTTTGAATTTGACTTTGACTTTGAATGATAATTATGGTGAATTTGTCACATAAATAAAACACCGTTGTTCAAAAGTCAATAAGTTACTTAATACCACACTACTACAGTTATTTGCACGTATAATAACAATCCAAATACAACCAAACATAACATTGTACCACCGATCACACCCCAAATCTGTAACTAGAAAAGCCATCTCCCAAAACCATTACAACATCACCAAACACCATCTGGAGGACGCTAGATGGCGCTCGTCTAGTAAACACGGCAAAAAGTTGTCTCCGCAATCTATAATTTAAAAAAATATTTAACTTCTGTAAAGTACTGTTTTCTGTGCGTAAAAGTGTTAACAAACTTGGATTCTATAAGTGATATTGTGGGATAGTTTATTAGTGCAGCATAAACATGAACAAAGTGCTATGAATACGATCACCTATGTCAAGCCTATTTACACAGAAATAGTGAGTAAAGCTTTGACTCCTAATTAAAAACAGTTATTATAAAGTGTTAGTAAGTTAAATCTCACATGTTTCGAAAACAAAATTGAGCTGAGACTTATTTCACATAATATTGAACCAATACAGTCCGTTTTTTATTCAAATCTTATGCTCACTTACGCCATCTAGAAGGGAATAGAGATACTACTAGCAACCAAAGCACTAAAAACCAATTGTGTTGATTTGCTGGCCGATAGATGTCACTGTAACACAAAATCGCCATATGTGGTACACATGGTGGTGGTTATTGTTGAAAAATCTGGATAATATTCTAAGACTATACAGCCTACTCTGCTACTGCATACTAGAGGTCGCTACCAGTTTGTTTTTGGCCGTAATACAAAATAATAACATAAAAGATGGCTCCTACACCCCTTTGCCCAGGATGTCATCAAAAAGTACCTATTAGGGAGAATCTTACCTGTTCATTGTGTAAAGGCAGATATGACCTAGAGTGCGCTGGTGTCTCAAAAGACTGTTATACCAAAGAAATGACCCTAGAACATCGAAAGTCATGGAAATGCCAGACTTGTATTTGTAAAATGCCAAAGACGGGAAATATTAACACCCCTATACGCTCTCCAAAAATTCCTGAGTGTACCAAAAACTTAATCACACCAACGGAGGGAATTAACGTCACCATGAGAAAGGCTACAATAACTTCGAATGTAGACATTACTTGCTCTGAAGACCTGAGCTTCATCGGAGATACTTTGCATACTCAAGGAGATTTAGGAACCTATAACGATACACAAGCTCAGCTGACCATGCAAAATTTGAGTGAATTAATAATATTACGTTTAAAAGAAAACAATAAGTCTATCATAGAAGAACTGCAGTGTACCATACAAACTGAAATAAAAAGAGCCATTGCTGAATTAAGACAGGATTTTGATCTTAAAACAACTAGCTTAACAGAACAAAACAATGAAAGAAAACATGAAATTGAAATTATTAACAATAAACTAGAAGAACTTCGTATTGAAAATGAAAACTTAAATAAACAAATAAAGGATCTATCGCTACATACATTACCAACACCAAGCGTTCCTGAAAATACACTTAACAATAAGAAACTGGTGCTCTATGGACTGGCGGACTACTACAAAGAACCTGAAAATCTATTAATAATAACTATGTACTGGAATAGAAGAGAAGAAGAAACTTTCTATCAAAAATTAAAACAAATTCTATCATATGTTTATGTTAAATATTCTAAACTAAATATAATTATAGGAGGCGATTTTAATGTTAATGTACTTTCTGATAACCTAAAATCTAACCAACTTCTCAATCTTATGCAAGAATATAAATTAACACAACACATTAAAACCCCAACACGCATCACACCATCCTGCACAACATGTTTAGATCTTATATTTACAAACTTTGAACATAAAGATATGTATACAACAGTAGAAGAACTCGGTTTTTCTGATCACAACAGTACTATTTTACACCTTAACCTACCCCAACAAACAAAACCAATTACGTGGCACACAAAGAAAAGACGATACAACAACAATAACATGTTACAATTTAAATCTAAATTACAGGAAATTAACTGGAACGATATAATAAAATCTGAAAATAATATGAACGTAAACTATGAAGCGTTCAACACTACACTCATTAATATTCTAAACCAATGTATGCCATTACAAATAGTTAAACTAAAATCGAAATATAATAAATACTGGCTCTCTAAAGGAATAAAAAACTCCTGCCAAAACAAAAGACTATTGAAGATTCTCATAAACAAAACACATAATCCCATCCTGACCAAATATTACAAAAAGTATGAAAAAACATTAAAAAAGACTGTGGTGACAGCAAAAAAACAACATTTTAAAAATAAAATGATAAAATCAAATAACAAAGTAAAGACAATGTGGGGAATTATAAACGAGCGTACGAACAAAAAATCAAAAAACGATAAAAATAACATAAGTCTACAAAAAAATAAAGATTTAACTTCTGAGCCCAAAGAGGTAGCTACCATTTTTAACCATTTCTTTGCTTCTATCGGAGAAACTAGTAAAAGCATAACTAGCAGCAAGCCGCGAGGTACCCCAGCTACTACTACCACAGAAAATAGTATTTTTCTAAATCCAGTGGATCCATATGAGGTAAACTCACTAATTAAAAACCTAAAAAATAAATCGAGTTATGGTGTTGATGAGCTGCCACCAACATTATTTAGAATATGCGCAGATGAATTAACTCTACCATTCTATAAGCTAATAAATCAATCATTTGAAGAAGGTGTTTTTCCTAATCTTTTAAAAAAGAGCCTAATTAAACCAATACATAAGAAAAATACAAAAACTGACCCAAATAACTACCGTCCCATAGCCCTCTTACCTTCAGCATCTAAAATATTTGAAAAAGCTATGTGCAATCGAGTCTACGCGTTTTGTGAAAAATATAATATATTTAACGATTGTCAAAACGGTTTTCGGAAAAATCGATCGACAATATTGGCAATCTATAAATATATACAAGAAGCACACAATATTATTAATAGTAAAAAATATGCTGTAGGATTATTACTTGACATGACGAAAGCCTATGATAAAGTTCAATTTGACATACTATTAAACAAGTTATATAACATAGGGATCCGTGGAAAATGCCACGAATGGTTTACGTCTTATTTACAGAACAGACAACAATTAGTAGAAATAGAGTTTTTTAATCATAAAACGAATGAAATAAAATTATTCCGATCCGACAATATACCAATTAACGCTTCAATCCCACAAGGAAGCGTTGTAGGCTGTTTTCTATTCCTCGCATACATAAATGACCTTCCTAATCACATCAACGAACCTTGTGTCCTATTTGCCGATGATATATCCATCATTACCTCATGCGAAAACAATATTAACCTAAATAATAAATTAAACTCAATACTCAATGACACAACAAACTGGATGATAGAACATAATCTTGAAATTAATTATAATAAGACCAAAATAATGACATTTCACCCACGCCAAAAAATACCTATTAATGTAAACTTTAGCTTTAAAAACTACAAGTTAGAAGTAGTAAACAAATTCACCCTACTAGGCTTAGATATAGACACACATATCGATTGGAAGTCACATATTCAAAAATTAAGATCGAAACTATCTAGATTTTCCTACGCACTCCGTGAGATCAAAAAGACAACAGACCTCAAAACTGCGCTAGTCATGTACTATGCATATGCCTACGCATGGCTCAAATATGGTATTATCCTATGGGGCAATAGTACAGACGCTCCAACATTACTCACCCTACAGAAAAAATTAATTAGAATTTTAGTTAATATTAAAGACACTGACAGTTGTAAACCACACTTTCAAGAACTCAAAATCCTCACAATACCCTGCATCTACATTTTTGAAATTTGTAAATTTGTACGAACATATCCGGAATTTTACACTAAGAGAGAAGAAATACAAACTAAAATTACACTACGACACAAACACAGACTAAACATACCTACATCACGACTAAAAATGCACTCCTCTAGTACCTACGTCATGTCAATAAAATTATATAATAAGTTACCTGAGGGAATTAGGAACATAACTAGATATAATACTTTTATAAATAAATTAAAACTGTTCCTAATAGAAAAAAGATATTATAATATAAATGAATACTTGACTGATAAGATATAAACGCAATATAATACATATAATTGTTATTAGCTTCTTTTTATTTTTATTTTAAGAATTGTTATTTAATTTTATTTATGTTTTTTTGATTTAATTTTATTCTTTCTAATTTTAATTACTACCATGTTGCTGTGCCCTAACAGGGTCCATAATTGTACTGTAAGTTTAAGCCTTATGTAACATCTTTTTAACACATTATGGTATGCAAATAAATATGAATATGAATATGAACATCTTTCTCCATAAAATTCCTTCTGTTCCACATAAATCATCCAGCCGTTCAATATCTGTGTCCATTTCGATTTTCAAGGCACCAGCGCTGATGCGACACTATAATGAAATATGGTGGACAATTCACACTTACTTTATTGGATATCCTTTCCTTGGATCGGCAAGGTTAGCGAAGATTTTAGATTTTATTCTTAGAAGTTCCTTTGTTGTATATCAAGCTTATTGGGTAGAATGTATTGCTTGTTGAACGAACATTTTTAATAACAATTTCCTTTATCAATACTGAAATAATAAAGGTGAAGTGTTTTTTGTTTGGACGCGTTAGTATCTGGAATTCTAGTCAGATTGGCAATATTCTTTATGTATATGATAGCCAGATGTATAAGAAATAACATTACGCTACGCCGTACGGGAGCAGAGTATTAACCAAAGACGTAACTTAACGCGAGAGCAAATAAAACACGCGGATGAAGTCTCGAGCTAGTAATATAATAAAATAATACCATACCATTCATATCACCTCCACCACATTCATACCATTGTATGAATGTGGTGGAGGTGAAAGGAGTATGTAAGGATTGTAGCAGGTGGCGTTTCGTTGTTTCTGCCTACCCCCATGGGAAAAAGGCGTGAGTTTATGTAATACCAGACTATTATTTTACCATTGCAAGGCAAAGGCCTCTTCTCATACAGAGAAGGCGATTTGAGGAGAATTGGCGATTTCAGACTTATATATAAATTAGGATGTTAACCTAGATAAAATATCTATATCTGTACCAAGATTTACTTAATTCCGTTCAGCCGTTTAGACGTGAAACAGGAACAAGCATCCATCCACCCATCCTCCCAACTTTGATCCTTATTATGATAGTAGGAAGCCGGAAATTACTTCAGCAATATCAACCATGTATAAATACGTCTACATAAAGTTTCCCTGCATATTTTCAGCTGAGGCTACACAAGTGGTATTAGAAGCAAGTGATCTCTCCATTAACGACCTCCTGAAACTTAAACTCCATCAAAGTTAGAGAATATTAATAACCCTTTCACAGTGAATCATTTTCAGTGTTGTTACGTCACTATTTAGGGTAGTAGCACACGAGATTTTAAAGAAACTTAAAATATTATGATTAGAAAAAAAAATGTGAAAGTAACTGAACAAAAAGTCAAAGTCAAAGCATTTATTTCAATTAGACTAATTTACAGGCACTTTTAAACTATCAAGAAATTAAACAAAAAGTTGTAACTAGTTGCTCATTCCAAAAGGTAGGTCTCTTTAGAAAAGAACAGGCAACAAACTCCATGGACACTCTTTTCAATTTGTTTTTTATAAAATCTTGATTACAAATATTCTTGTTGCTTCTAGACCGATTATAATATGTATTGAAATTATTGCAAAACAGTGCTATTCTGTAAAAATCGGTCACATTGAATTTGGATACAGCAAACATACCCTAAAATTTTCATCCCACCAATACTTACAGATCTCTCACCTCATCTAAATTCCCGAAAGATATTACAGAACCGTATATATTTAAGAAATATCTTATTATTTATATTTTACTAGCTTTTGCCCGCGACTTCGTCCGCGTGGATTAATAGTTCCCGTTCCCAGGGGATTTCCGGGATGAAAACTATCCTATGTCCTTTTCCAGACTATATCTGTACCAAATTTCATTGAAATCGGTTCAGTGGTTTAGGCGTGAAGAAGAGACAGACAGACAGACAGAAAGACAGACAGACAGACAGAGTTACTTTCGCATTTATAATATTATATAGTACGGATTATTTGCCATCGATACGCTAAGAAGAAGAAGAAGTACTGATATTTTCAGCACAAAATTATTATAGCAACGAAATACGACAAAGTCGCAAGTCGCATCTTCAAAAAGTATCTCGTATGCGTCACCCTTAACGTTAGAACAGTGACTGAACGTGTACATTGAAGTGCACTTAAAGCCAGTTTTCAATTCTCTCTATTTTGGTCCACAATATGTCTCACACTGTTCTGCTGTCCTGTGACTTAAAACTGGTTATTTATATTCAAAACTAAGTTTTTCCCGCGATTTTGTCTGCCTGAAGATCAAAGTCAAAGTCAAATTCGTTCTAAGATCATCTCCTGTCATTAAAGTATCAACCTGTTAAAATTCAGTTTAATTAGTCATATATAATGCATGTTAATTTTAGGATGATAAGGGCACTCGAATGATAATTGCAATGCTTGTAAAAGGCTTCTAAGATATAAGTAGTAACTCAACACAGCACCAAACATTGTACACTTAGTTCACAATAAACGCTTTTGATTTTGACATTTTCGAATTTTCGTGTTTGGTAAGTCAGTGGCCGTTCGCTTATATACGAGTATACATAGATTAAAATACTGCAACATAAGACAGCAAATCCGCCTTGAACAAGCATGGTGATCAATACTCGTGCCTTCTCTGTATGAGAAGAGGCCTTCGCCCTGCAGTGGGACAATAATAGGCTGATGATACCTTTTATTTATGTTAAACAATGTCACAACAAGCGAGTTCTTGCAAAAGTTGTAAAGTTTTGAATTTACAAGAAAATTAAAAGGTTTTTCAATATAATTCTAAAGTTCGGTTGAAACATACATAAGTTTTAGATTATATTTTATTGCTTAGTCATTTTGAAGTTTGAAATATACGGAGGTAAAATGGTGGCGGGCGCGCCCCATTTCACTATTATTTATTTTATTATAAATTTTTAAAGTCAATGGGAATTCTTAGGATTTTACTAAAGAACCTTATCTAATACTTTAACATAATTAAAAACTTGTTTCAAGTAAGACCCTACACAATTTAATCAGAGTTTAAATACTCATGAGCTTTCATTGGCCACTTTGAATTCAGTTAAGTTAAAGAGAGCTAAAATATTGTGATTAATTATTTCCTTATCTAAGAAACTTAAGTAAGGTATTGAGAAGTACCTACCTAAATAAATACTTGAAACATTTGTAGGCTTATTCTTTTAATTAAAAACGCTCCAGATGTGTTCGCAATCTCATCTCGTCGTTTTAAGTAACTTAGAGGCATAATTATTTGACAGATTGAAATTGAAATTAGATTGCGATCATTCCTAAAAGTTGGTAGAATTGCCCCCAGTTAATAACAGGTATGTCGATGGGTCCTATGTATATGGGCCAAACAATTTCACTTTTTTTATGGTAAACTTCAGATTTTGGTCCTATATAGGATATTTGTCTTAGCAAACAAGCAAATAATCGTAAAGTTCGGTTATATAAATCTGATGTTATACTAAATTTAAACTTTGGAAGTCTCTCCTGTGAAGTTGTAATTTTGTTATCAAAGACATTATTACACTATTTTTATTATGTACTTACTTACTTACATTTCATTGCGCTGGCCCGTCCAGTTCTTATTTGTCCGTATGTTTTCAAATCACATTAGGCCGTACTAGTAGCTCTTCTAATATTAATAAATTAAAACTCTCAGTGCGTTCACAGATTCGTTTAGGCGTATTGCTTCGACTTTGGGACGGAGCGTGTCACCTTATAATTTTAATTCAAAGTCAATTACGCTTCTTGCATATGAATGTAAAGTTAAATTGAATAGAAGTAATGTTTCTGAGTTGTATTTAATGAGTTTTTGTACATGTAAAGAAATATGGTGTTGGGTTGGAAGGGGTCATTTCGACTGTGGAGTAATTTAAACTAGGTATGGAAATCTAATCTACTGTCTAATATAATTGGACTAGGGGAGCTGAACAATGAACGAGTTTACATTTCGCCATGTTTAAACAAAATAAATACGCCAGACTAATTCAATATAATTATACCAAAATTTGTTCTATACAGCAATTATACTCGTAGTTCAATCCAAAAATGCTTAAAATAAATTTAACAATAAGCAGAGTTTAACATCCAAATCATTACACTTACTTCTAAGTTAAAATTGCTTCCCTGTAGTATGTGATTTTTTTTATTGTTCCTTCAAACGTCAACAAACAATTATACAAACTCAATTCTAAGAATCACATAGTTATTTCAAATGCTTACGTGATATTTTAACTTCAAGCGCAAATGGTTAGAGCATTGTTAGGTCTTAAGAAAGGTTAATTCATGTCGTTGAACTTTTGTGAATACTGCCTTCAAGCATGTATGAAAGGAATGGATGTGACTCTTCAAAAGCTTGACGCTGTACTAAGTGGGTTTGAGATTGAAATGCTTTGTTTGCTTGATATTTTGAAGAAGGTGGCAAAGTAAATGCTATTTTTTTTTTTTGTAATTTTGTTTTTTATTTTTCATATACCTAATGGTTTTGAAAGGTTAAAAAAACTTCAGAGCAATATTCTTGTTCGATGTTTGAAATAGTGTTTGAAAGACGTTGGTCCTGCGCCTGATCTTTTCGTGTCGTATCGAATTGCCGCCATATCGAAGTATGAGAGTGATAGAAGAGAGAGTGACTCTGCGCACATACTTATAAAATATAATAATGTCTGCATACTTGACCAGTCTCCATTGATATTGGCTGTCGTGACCGTAATTCGGTCGCAAGATTGCTATTACGAGTATTAAAGTAAGGTCCAAACGAACGAAATTTTGTGAATGGTACCTAAGACGCGTAATTTACGCTGCATTCCTATTCATATAAAAGTCTTATTTGAATACAATACAAACAAACAACAAACTGATGACACATTTTTCGCCGATATATAGTAATATAAATATATCGACGAAAAATGTGTCATCAGTTTCAGTTGAACGCAAATTACGTGACTCACAACCCACAAAACCGAACTTTGGCCACCTTTTCCAACATCCAAACATCAACCAGCATACACACTCACTTTCCTTCATCCAGACATCCTATTCAAGTCTAGAAATTCACCAAGACTAAAGGTCTGGACCGTAATTTAGGAGATAAGATGGTCCGTCTAATAACTAGGAGTACAGCTGCAATATATAAGGGACCAACCGCGAAGCAATAACGGCTGAAACACGAGAAAGTTAAACTGTCTTACAACCGCTAACTGGTGAACTTTACTGTGTGATTAATCGGTATAAAATATTTGGCTTTTAACCTTCGAAGTTGCTGGTATGTATTTTTGTATAAATTGAGAAGCAGTTTATTTACCTGACATCAAAAAGGAGGAGATTCTGAATTTCACGGTAATGATTTTTTCTCTCGTATGTTAAAAGCATATTACATTACAGTACAGTACATTTTATTACGCGATCATTCCGCCAATTATGAATTTATGTTGATAATTCTTGTTTTGTTTGGTTGGTCAATACCTTACAGGTTCAATATCTGCGGGTTGTTCGAAAGAGATACCGCGCCCCCGGAACGCAAAGGGCACATGAAGGAACATAGACGGGTTTTAGTCAGTAAAAGTCTGACACTCCCTCCCGCCCCGCCCAGGGCGGGGGCAGTTATTTGATGATTTCCCGTCTATAAAAAAAAATAAAAAAAAAAAACAGGTTCAATATAAATTTTACTATCAACTTACTTTCCGTCTCATTTTTTAATATCAATATTTTCTGCGTGAAAAGTTTACCTATAGGTAGGTACTTTAATTAATCTGTGCTTATATTATAAAGACGAAAAGGTTTTTTGTTTGAACGGGCTAATCTTATCCATACATCCTCACGAACTTTCGCATTTACAATATCAGTAGGAAGCAAGATAGGAGTAGTAGGAAGTAGGATATAATCGGTAAAATTACCAAATAGGTAGTCAAATTAAAGTATTTATTTCATTTAGACCATTTACAGGCACTTTTGAATTGCCAAGAAGTTACAGTTAAAAGTTGAAGCTTGTAGCACAGCAGTAATACAGCATATAAGATTATCTATGCCACAACTAGCAACTAAATACAAGCTAAGAAACCAAGTCCTTGAAGCCCACAAATGTACCCACAACAACCCACGCACATTACTGACAATTTGTAATTACACCAAAAGCGTTACATAATTATAATCAGAATTCACACCACAAACGCAATCAAATTGAAGCGAGTAAAGCAAACTCAACATAAAGGGATCTTTAAGTAATCTATACTTATAAAGCTGAAGAGGTTTTTGTGTGTTTGTTTGTTTGAACAGACTAATATCTGGAACTAGTAATCGTAGTAGAAAAAAAAACTATGTATAATATAGGCAGATTCACAAGGAATAGTATAGACTTTATAACATCACACTATACCCCATAGAAGGGGATCAGTAACGAAAAACATTCAACTAATTTAACGTTTGCTCAAATTCGGCTACTGAATCGTTTTCAGCTATTTCTAAAATGGTTAATTATTTAAATAAAGATGAATAGGAAATAGCTGAAATCGATTCGGTGATCGATTCTAAGCGAACCATTTTCAGGATATCCTTTTACGTATTTACAAGTCAGACAATCGGTGACCGATTTTTGTCGGCAAGAATGGAACGCATAAATTATAATACACCAACACACACGTCCTACAAATAGTTGGTCCCACGATATTATGGATTTGTTAAATCAGTCCGATAATCAATCTTACAAAGAGTCGGTCGTGAACGGAGAGGCTTAGTATGTAATACGTTACGTTATAACATCACGCTACGACCCATGGGAGCGGAGTAGTAACCAAAAACGTAACTTAACACTCATAAACCAACGCGAACGAAGCCGCGGGCAGAAGCTAGTATCTACCAACTCGGTGCCGTATCAAGAAATTTGCTTTCTCACTTCTAATATAAGGGAATTTTCTCGCGAAGACGCGAAACGAAATATGCGGGTACTTTGTTTTCTAACAAATGGATTGTGAACGCGGTTGGAAATTCGTGCTGGCTGCAAACAAATTTTTTGACGCTCTTCTTTGACCTTGCGTTTAATTTCTTTGTGGAGAATGATGTTTAATGAATTATGGAGGGTATATTAAATTCTTACGAAGAGTGGTGTTTTCGGATATTTGTCGACTGACAGTGGGGTACCGTGAAAATCTCCCTCGGCAAATTAAACTTGAGTGAGCTTAAGTGAGCTGTCATTCCTAAAATCGAGTGTGATGACAGCTCACCTCAAACTCACTTCAACTGACTTTACTAAGAGCGATTTTTACAGAATAGACCGGTCACAGCTGGCTTGCTGCAGGCACCATTTGCAGTCACCTCAACTGTCAAGCCATTTTATAAAGCGCGAAAAAAAAGGACCGTAATAATAACGTTTAGATTCGCAAGTAGAACCATGAATAAATTTAGCTGAAAATACGTCTGAAAAATTTAATTAATAAATAATGTAAAAATGTAATGATTATATTTTTAACATTTTATAGAAGCAAACAATACTTCCGACACTATGTAGACTTGTAATAACTCAAACATCCCTTAATGAGACACACTAAACCATCTATTGTTGCGAGACTCCCGGGAGTCCTGCACCGCGTTACAAGTACCCAAATATATCCTATTCCGATATATATTTGCAACAGTGTCATCGGATATTTATCCTACCAATATAGAGCTCAAAACTGGACAGACGAACGTTTCAGAACATTCTATTTTATTATTCTCTGTGTTGTTACGCGAATGATACGAGTTGAGTTTTATGAAGGTAAAATGTGAACTCATTATGTACCCAATTCATGTTAGCTTCATGTGTTTGTCTAATTTATGATACTGAGTACATTCGCTTTTCTGTTTTTAAGAGTAAGTAGCAAATATAGTAAAAAGAACTAAAGCAATGTATTGACAGTGGAAAATAGTCTGTGTAGGTAACAGAAAAAAATACCAAGCGATACTTTAATAGTGTTTATATAGAAAAATACCTAGTTTATGAGATACCTGGCTGTCGCACTAAGAACTACCAAACTTCGGGTTGCTACTGGAAATAACACTTTGCCCCACCTGGATATCGAATCCTGGAGCCATACACTTAGCAGTCACACTTGCAACCACAAGACTTAGACGGCATTCAAACCAAAAACTTGAAACCAAACAGCCTTAGATCTAAGTCATTTAAACTAATTGGTATTTGCAGGGATAAAACGCAGATGTTTTGCTAAAATATTTCTGTAATTAAGATTTGATCCCTGATTGAAGCTATACAATTTTCTTTTTCTTATTATTATTTACGGGGGGGGGGGGGGGAGCTTATGGGCATTTATTAAATTCATCTGCAAAGCTATTAAGTGCCCATAAAGATAGCCATGATATATCTTAAAACTCATTCTTTCGCCCAAGAATATACCAGCCTTCTAGTCACGTACAGAATCGATCTACTTTCTTTCTATTTACTGCTTCTAAAGCTAGCACAAAATATAGCGCCAAAACAACATTAGTGGACGGACCAGCAGTTCGCGTTAAATTAATCATCCCCGATTCGATTGTACAGTCACCAACAGAAAGCGGTAATTACCAAAGTGACATGTGACACAAAACCTCTATGACATTGATGTGTATAATTGTACTAAAAACACCAAAGTTATAACGCAGTTCTATAAATGAAATGCATTTAATTCTAAACTCTATTGCTTTTAAAATAAAGGGGTTGGGTCTTTTGGGATAGTGCAAAATATAATTTGCGTGTGCAACTGACATTTTACGATCGGATTGGCTCAAAATTTTGGTGAAAATTAGTCATTATCTCTATGTCGATTTTGTTTTATTTTTGTTGGAGTTCTTGGTTAGACTGAGACTAGAAAAGACAAGCAAAACTACTTTTAAGAACTTCAAAAAAATCTGTGTTATTTGATTATGTAGGCATTGCTCTTCTGTATGGCATAAATACCTTATAATTATATCGTTTTTAATCTTTTATATAAATTCCTATATATTTAGTTCTACGCTAGAAGGTTTACAATCATGAACTAAACCTGAAAGCTGAAAGTCTGAGTCACAAAAAAAAAAAAAAATAGAAAATGACTTCAAAACAAAAGATTCATGCAATTTTTATTCTTCTAATATTAAAACCGCCATCTAACCCCATAAAGAAACACCCTTCCTTATAATACAAGAACAAACATACCCCAAAAACATATCATTCAACTTTAACCAAACATTCTTCAACTCAAAACTATCCCTTCCGACGAAAAAAACTGGTAAATCAAACAAAATCACTAAAATATCAACCTCCAAAAAATGTATAAACGTTCGGTAACAAAGGGGCTTATACAAGTCAGGCAGACGCACTGAAGGTTCCGTAAGCCAAAACTCATAATTTTATAGATAATATTTATTTCCTTATAAAAAAAGTAGAAGTTATAGTGCTAGTATCTTATTATGCGATCGCAGCGAACCCCAAAGAAAAGATACATTTTTTTTATTTACCACTAGCTTCTGCCTGGGTCTTCGTCAACGTGAAAGTTAAGTAGGTATATCATAATTAACATTATTCTATTACACTCGGCAATAGTGTAATTTTCTATCATTGAAAGAACGTCTGTAATGGGACCGAGACATCCATAAAATACCTTTAAAAAACATAAAATAAATAAACTTTACTTATTTTTATTATTACACAAAATTGGTAAGGGCGTAACGGGAGCACGTATTCATTCATGGACATTTTAACTGAACGTGGTTAAAAATATACAGAGTATGATAGACAGTCGGACAGACAGACAGCCGACGTTGGCTTAGTAACACGGTCCCGTTTTCACCATTTACATACGGAACCCTAAAATGGAGCCACGGCTATTTGACCCCCGAAATGGGATACAGGATAAAGGAATAAATCAAAGGGAAGATATGCGGTAGAATCTTCAGGGATAACTTTGTGAGACGCGCTGAAAACTGTACGTGTTTACGAATATATCATGTCTTGGAACATTTGCGGTTGCTTGTTCCTTTACTGTGTGAAAAGAGGCCTTTGTCTTGCATTTGTATAATAAGACTGACTTTATAAGGCTTTTCCTGAAAATGGGTGTGCTAAATGATGCTGATTTACGCGTCATGTTCGTGAACGGGCACTGTCAATTGGGATTGATTGTCTGTTAACTGCCATAGCTTAGATCTTAATTTTTTTTTTCTATCACCTTCATTGTGTTTACATAAAGAAGCAACAAGAATATTGCAAACAGGATTTTATTAAAACCAAATTGAATAGATTGCCCATGGAGTTCTTCTTCATAGAGATCTACCTACCCCGTTGGTAACTGCCCCGTTGGTCTCGTGGTCGCAAGTGCGACTGCTGTGCAGGGGGTCCTGGGTTCGATTCCCCGGTCGAGCAAAAAGTGTTATTGGGTTTTTTCTATGAAATTCTCAGTAGCAGCTCGGAGTTTGGATTTGTGGCCGGTTAATGGCAATAGGCTCGCCCCCTATTACATGGGACCTAAATATACCGGCAAACTGTGGGTGTACATTGGTACACCTCTGCCTAACCCTTCAGGGAATACAGGTGTGATGATGGTAGATCTACCTACGTTTTGGGAAGAACAGCTAATTTCAACTTTCTGTCTAACTGACCGACTCTCCTTGACAATTCAAAAGTGCCTGTAAATAGTTTAATTGTAATATATACTTTGACTTTGACCTTTGTTCACCAGCACTCGGTCAAACAATAATGTAAAGCAAATTCATTTATTATTACATTTGATTGTTATTTACAAGGAAAAAATATAAAAAAAAATCTTTTTGCCCCTTCCAAAAGATATTTTATACGGAGTAGACTGGGCCAGTAACTACATTCATCAAATTGTCTGATTAATTATTTTTAATTTTATTGTCAATTTTGTTAAGTTTATGTTATAGTAATATAAGACGACATTGTACTTATTGTCACGAAAAAAAAAAGGATTCATTTAAATAACAATGTTGTACATAAATCTTTCACTATTTTATTTAAAAAAAAATATATTTGGTAAATAATTTATGTTGGTGAAAAGCAATTTATAACAGTACAAAACAAAGAAAAATAGCAATCCTTAGAGTGGGGATAAACCGCGCATTCGTTCATTGAGTCTCAACCCGCATTCGGCAATATTTTACGAGCGAAATTCCACATACCAATAAAACATGCCTATATAATTTTAATTAACACGAACACCACCCTTAAATGTAACCGAAACGATACAACTAGTGTAAATCCGTTTCGTAACGTTTGTCGTAAAATAATCCTATCCCTTATCCCCCCCCCCCCACCCCTTCTTACGTTGGCTGTCAACCCCATTACTCGTACTTAGCTACTAAATAAAATAAATACGGATTACGGGAATGTCTCCTTAAGTGTAGTGAGGTGGAGGTGTCGATATGGGATTCGATTTTTGAAAGTTTTTATTTTGTATTTTAGCCTGTCGAGCCAATTGGTTTGCCAGTGACTGCCATAAGGAGAAGAATAGTGTTGTAATTACTAATGTAAGTAAGTATAATGCTTTATTTTTTTTAGTCTTTATAACCATTTTGTTTCTAATAATTTGAAATGACATGTGTTTTCGGAGAAACCGTTAGCAGCAGTTACGTTTAAAAATGGATTTTATGCTAAGTATATTTACACAGCCACTAACACGATAGTGTTACAAGAAATAACAAAACGTGAGTTTTACTTTTGACTGAGGCCTATTTTTACCCGACAACGGCGAAGCAAGAAGTATTGTTATATTCTCAGAAGTATTCTTATGTTTTTACTACAAAGCAGCCGAAATAATAACCGTCAAATGCATAAATGATTTTAGTAATTAATGGTTTAATAAACTTGACCCTAAATCAATAGTAACTCTTAACATTTTCCGTGAAAACATCGACATCTCCATTCGCAACACTACCACAAGCATGGGTAATTTTTTTATATTTCCCCCCGGCTTTCTGTTAGCGTGTACATCAATTCCCGCATTACTGTTGAGACCCTAACCGAGCTGCGTTGGGATACTAATGAGGCTTGTTCTTCTTAATTAGCGGGTAATATCCGCTGTAATTATGTCGTTTTGTGTAGTTTACTTGTGTAAACAACATTATAACTGTCTTTGTTTGCGGTTCAAACAGAGTCAACTATCTCGTCAGTGTAGTGGTTTTAAGCGCGATTGTTATGCTAGAGGTCTTGGGTTTGGTTCCCAGGTCGGGTAAAAAGTAGTGTTGGGTTTTTTTAATGAAATTCTCAGTAGCAGCTTGCAGGGTTTGTGTCCGGTTAATGGCAATAGGCTCGCCTGCTATTATATGGCAACGAACTGTGGGTGTACATTGGTACACCTCTGCCTTACTAACCCTTATGTTATGTTATGTTTGTTTGTGCTTGTACGACCATATCGTGGAAGATTTGAAAGGAGTAAGGATCGTAGCAGGTAACGTTCTGTGGTTTCTGCCTACCCCCATGGGAGAAAGGCGTGACTTAATGTATGTATGTTTCTGGCACTATTTGTTTTGTAAATTAAAGTGACATGAGTGTGGTCGGATTGTCAGCCTTATAGACTTACTTAGATTTGTACTTGGCAGGATTTTGTCCGCGACTTTGCACGCGTAAAAGTCGGTAAGCGCTGGTATAGATGAAGTCGTGGAATGAAACGTACCCTTTTGATTCAAGCTTACACTGTACCAAATTTCATTAAAATTGGTTCAGTGGTTTAGTCATAAAAGCATAACAGACAGACAGTTTTTTTTTAATAACTTGTCTAGGTATTTCTCCTGTATCGTGGGTGCGTTTACCCAATCACAGAATCCTTGTATCTATTGATGAAAACCGTATTAGAATCTGATGCGTATTTTAAAAAATCTAAGCGTACAGACGACGGGATGCGATTTTGTTTTATATTATGTAGAGATTATATCAGTGTCGGACTACCATTGGACGTACCCCTAACGCAGTGAAAATTTACATATTCTTCCTATCATTACAATAATATGCGAGTCCAATTATTATTTATCCTGTTTAAAAAGTAATCCCATTAAAAACTTAACTCCCTTTCCAGGTCAATCGGGTAAAAAATCACAAGCATCTGAGTTGTCATCAAATCGTCTTCAGCTTAATATGCTCTCACGGAGGGTGGATCTGAAAAATTGCTTCCTCTGATAGCCCATCGATCATGGCGGTGACTTGCAACCCACTAATGGGCTATTAATGTGGGCTATGTAGCTTTGTTACAATTTGTACGATATTTCTGGTAGGTATTTGAATTTAGTTGTATTGGGGGATGTTTATTGAATGTGTACAATTTGTGTGTCTATAATTGACTAGCTTCTACCTATGACTTCTGCCGCGTAAAAATAAAGTAAGTAAGCCTTAAAACATTGTCTACGACACACACTAATATTGTAGCTTTCTATCAATGGAAGTTTTTTTTATAATCGTACCACAGCTTTCAGAGATTTCTTACAAACAATAAGTCAAATAAAAATACTACTATTAATCATAAAGATATCGTAAAACATTTTGTTTAAAAAGAGCATATTGTATTAAGTTTTTTGCCTATTCTTCCCCATACGAATTTACTGTTTACAAGGGGTAACAAGATTCTATACAATTTTCTTCTAAATAAATACATACATACACATACATAAACTCACGCCTTTTTCCCGTGGGGGTAGGCAGAAACCACAGAACGCCACCTGCTACGATCCTTACATACTACTTTCGTCTCGTTCACGTTCATACAAGCACGCCGGTTACGAGTACTGCACACCCGACCTTTCTGAAGAACCTCACCAATAAGGTCAGGGTAGGTCTTCTAAATAACGTTTAAATAATTTGACTTTGAAAAAATATCACAAAAACTGCAGTATGTATTTAAAGGTCGCATTCAGCCAATTTTCGTCTAGTCGTTCAGTTATTACATGATTTGTTCGATTCCGGACCGTCAGACACGGCCGGACGTAGGACCTCCGGTCGATTCCTATTTCATGAAATGCAGCTACGATTCAATGATAAAATTACTAGAGATTTTTGCTCCGAGATTCGATATACCTTTTCAGTCGAAATTTTGAAGAAAATTTTCAGCTTGTGGCAAAGATTACCCGATAGTGTGGGAAAATATTAACTTCACTAAAAGGTTGGCTACTGATCGGCTATGAGTATTTTCTTATGTATTGGGGACGCGTTCACAAACATTATTTATTTATTCAAAATACAAAGGCGGACTTAATGCCTTCATTATGATACTGTCTCTACAAACTCATTTACACAAACAACAAGACCTGGAACAACTATCTGTAGGCCATCAAAATATTCATATATTTGTGGCAACCGACCCCTCAATACGCAGTGCAGTAGCTAATCGTTCAATTCGCCAAACGTGTCGACTATTTTTAATATTTTTCAAAAAAAATACTTTATTTTTTCAGCCTAATGGTTCTTGATATTTAACAATTATTAATTCAAAATCTTTTTAAGTATTTTAACTTTTAGTGTTAAATATGAATGTACACCATTTGATATGAGATTACTTTAATGATTGCGAGTTCGTAAGTTAGCTCCTTTTAGCGTAACTAATTTCAAGCAGCTTTATGAATGTTTGTGCTTCCAAAAATAAAACTCAAAATGTTACCCATAAAACATAATCTTCTCGACAAAAACATGATACCTTCACGTCTGACATAAGCAGTAAACTCGTTCCGAAATCCTAGCAAATAATTCAGAAATCAGTACGAAACGCAATCGTACACTTCAGTGCAATAAAACAGGGAACGCGAACTCCGTCTATAGTATTACTATTCAGAGAGGAGTTTGGGAGGGATGTTTCACCGTTTTAAAATTCACAGCACGATACCGCAGGTGTACCCAATTGTGCTATTGCACGGGTCAGTGAACACGCTATGAAATACTGTATAGTATTTTTGAACGCACGTGTATTTATTTACTACGGAAGTTTAAAGGCTTTATCGTTATGAAATTTGGTGTTACATTTTTATTGCTGTTTTTTGGGCGGATGTTTTTTTTTATGGGTCTGCATTTTATGTGTTTGTGAAGTTAATTTTAGGCTATTACCAGTAACATTTACCGTAGATGAGCCAGATGTTTCTTGGGCAGTTTTCGTAGATTTATCGATAATGAACTAAATAACTACAGAAATGTAGTTGAATTATGCATATTTTTATTTTCTTAATAAAACTCTATACCTCTTTTAGATTGTCTCTTGTATCGTGGGTGCGTTTACAAATAAATAAACTCACATATTATACAAAACTCGATTGCGTACAAGATAATAGCATTCATAAAATTCTTTCATATTAATTAGATAACTAAAAAATCAATTTTAAACAGTAATTCTGATGGATTATAATTTCTCTCCAATTAATTTAATAAAAACTACTCAATCTTAGGTACAGCGTTTGCGCTGACCCTAAAAAAACGGCAATTTACATTACACCTTAATAGACAGCTTTAAGGTACAATTTGCCTTTTACTCTGCATATTGGACTATCATATGCATATGGACTGCATATGGAATATATCTTCTGTTCATTTATCAAACTCTTACCAGATCAAATATGTATTGTCTATATGACCTCTACGTCCTCCAGATCAGGGGTTTTCAACCTTTTACCATACATGCCTCCCCAAAACTTTTTTCTTGAATTACTACACTCTCTGCCTCGTAGAGTAAAGCTGCAAGAATCCTATGATGTGTACCAAGTGCAGTAATTTGGGCATATACAATGTACCCCATGTGTACAGGTTACTGTTCACTATCATCATATCAGCCGCAGGACCTCCACCGCTGAAATAGGCCTTCCTCATAGATCTCCAAAAGGACCGGTTGGAAGCGGCCTGCATCCAGCGACTTTCTGCGGTCTTTATCAAGTCACTGTAACCTCAGTGATATTGGCATGATGATTTTTTTATTTATTTTGGAGCCGCCTCGCCCCTTAATTTGGGTCACTCTTTGCTCTCTAAGTAGTGATGGTAGTGAGCTGCAACGGTTGAGAACCCATGGTGTAGATAAACAGATTACTATCAATTAAATCCGTGACGTCATGTACACTATCAATATCAATACGACCATCGTTAATTAATATATTGAGTCGTGTATGGAGCTATAACTATACGTATATTTATAGTAATCTCTTCTATTAATCTCACTGCCTTGTCTGCCTTGCCAAGTCTTGAGTTTGATTCACAGGTCGAGGAAAAGGATAATGGGTTATTCCAAATTCACAGTAGTCCCTAGTTTAGAATTTGGTGATGTGACACCACCATCCACGATAGCAGCAACGTAAAAGACGTTGATCCTACGCCAGATTTTTTCCCAAGTTTGCTGTCCCATCAGAGTGAGAGTGCATCTGTGTTTTCGAACACACTTGCACGGCCAAGTGTGTTCGGCCGTGTCCGTAATTCGGTCAGGAGGATAATAATACATACTAATCTCAATCTTTATCTTCCCGTTAGCGTAGAGGTTATATGCGCGGTGACTAAGCAGGGAATCGTCAGAAATATTGTTAATTAGGGATGAGAGTAAAGTTGTTAAGGAAACCCAAATTCTGGCTTTGCGGCAAAACACTCGCTTTAGTCTTCACTAGCAGATGAACAGTTTGTTTGTGTGTTTTTGTTGTTTGAACCCACTTATCTCCTAAACTAGTGGTCTGATTTTGAAAATTCTTCACTAATATGAAGTCACTTTATTCCTGAATACGATAGGTTGTATTTTCATAAAAATCATAGATGAAGTCGCAAACTAAAGCTATGACAAAATGTAGATGTACTATACACCACAGCTTACCTTCCCAAAGAATTCAGGCTTGATGTTATGTGATGTAATCTCCTTTATAAATCTCCAGTCACCTGTAACTAATAAAACAAAGATACGCTTCGTTATCTCGACCTTCGTACACCACTTCACAATGTTTATAGTCAAGATAAAACACCTGAAAGCATTTAGACTGAAATTTTCTTTCATTCTTACGTAACCGTGTTATGTAATCTTTATAATTAAATAAAATCGAAGTGTCTGTTTGTAGTGTCAAAATAGTAGCTTTTTATAAAAGAAATATGAATATATACATGGTACTTACACGAAGAAAAAATATCGAATATATCATATATATTCATATATACAGGGTGTTTGGTGCATCGTGTGCCAAATTGAAATGGTCGACTGAGGGGGTCATCTGCTATCCTTTCAGACCCCTAAACACTTCTCATGCCCTGTGTATTATTTTCCATCGACTTTTTAATGTTTTACAAAAAAAATACCAAAATTTTACATTCAAGTTCATTTTTTTTTAAAAGTACACGTCGTAGACTCTCTATTTTAATTTTATTTAGATGTGCATTGTACTACAGTACTTTTAAATTCAAAATTAGTGACATTAGCCGTCTAGATTTTTATTTATTTACTCGCAAAGTTTTGGATTTCAATTAAAGCTGTCCATGTTACAGCTATTTACATGGCTATAAAAAAAAAACCAAATGATACCGGGATCTAAGGACTTCGTGAAAAATTCTCTAGTCTATCCTCTTGCTAGTGATGTGCCACATGCCATAAAAATCTTTTTACAACTTCGTGAATTCCCTAGAATTGTGAATCGAGTCACAAAATACAAAATTCCAAATTATGGTATAAAAATTTTGTTTTGCTTAAATAACACCTGAAAAACGTATTAAATATGTTATCTCACTCTTACAAGATAAAATATGTCTCGTATCCCTCTTTCTTGGGGGAGGGGATACTAGAAATAATAAAAAATGCATTTTTAACATTTATTTCATATTTTTTTGCATATTCTGCTTAAATTGTTGGCCTTTATTGCGAATGCAGGCCAGACATCTATTTCGTATTTCCACAGTTATTGTACGAAGTCGTATTTTCTCCTTAATTTTATTGAACGCCGTTTGAATGCGTTGAAGTAGTACATTCCTAGTCGGAACCTCCGTGGTGTATACTAGTCAAAAACTAGTTAAAAGTCTAGCGGAGTTAGGCCTGGGGAACGTTCCGGTCATGCAAAAGGGCCACCAATCCGCGCATTATGGAATACATTATCAAGATATTCCCTCACAGTGAAACGCCAATGCGCGGGACAGCCGTCATGCTGGAATACTTTGGGCACATTTTCATTACATACGGGCACCTCGGCCACTAATTCGGGCACGTAATTTTGAAGGAACTCTAAATAGTTGTCGCCATTGAAGTTTTCGGGCAGGTAATGCGGTTCAATTACCTGATTCCAATCACTCCTGCCCAAACGTTTACACTAAACCTTTCCTTTTTTTCTGGTTAAAAGTCAGAACTCTTTTCAAAGGAGGAAATGCGACTTCGTACAACAACTGTGGAAATACGAAATAGATGTCTGGCCTGCATTCGCAATAAAGGCCAACAATTTAAGCAGAATATGCAAAAAAATATGAAATAAATGTTAAAAATGCATTTTTTATTATTTCTAGTACCCCCTCCCCCAAGAAAGAGGGATACGAGACAGATTTTATCTTGTAAGAGTGAGATAACATATTTAATACGTTTTTCAGGTGTTATTTAAGCAAAACAAAATTTTTATACCATATTTTGGAATTTTGTATTTTGTGACTCGATTCACAATTCTAGGGAATTCACGAAGTTGTAAAAAGATTTTTATGGCATGTGGCACATCACTAGCAAGAGGATAGACTAGAGAATTTTTCACGAAGTCCTTAGATCCCGGTATCATTTGTTTTTTTTTTATAGCCATGTAAATAGCTGTAACATGGACAGCTTTAATTGAAGTCCAAAACTTTGCGAGTAAATAAATAAAAAACTAGATGGCTAATGTCACTAATTTTGAATTTAAAAGTACTGTAGTACAATGCACATCTAAATAAAATTAAAATAGAGAGTCTACGACGTGTACTTTTAAAAAAAAATGAACTTAATGTAAAATTTTGGTATTTTTTTTGTAAAACGTTAAAAAGTCGATGGAAAATAATACACAGGGCATGAGAAGTGTTTAGGGGTCTGAAAGGATAGCAGATGACCCCCTCAGTCAACCATTTCAATTTGGCACACGATGCACCAAACACCCTGTATATTATAGGTATATTCTTGGTCTGTCTGTTTGTTTCAGCTAATGTCCGAAACGGCTAAATCAATTTTGACAGGACTTTCATTGACAGATCAATTTTGACAAGCTTATGAGAAAGAGAAGAAAGATATGAGGTACTCCTTAAAAGAAAGTACCCTACAAAAAAGTGGCCTATGTTAGGTACCACTTAGTAACTTAGGCTATCTTATTTTATGATACTTTTTTGAAGAAGTACCTAAGTTGCTTAAATAACCTACTTGTTTATATTTTAGAAAAGTAATTAAGGTGTCGTGCAAAAAAATCCCGGTGAGAACCCGACTCTCCCGCAAACGAATCCACAGGCTTAAGCTAGCAACATATAAAACAATCTCAGCCGAGTAAACTCCATGTTATGTAGGAAAACAATGTATAAGTTTATTAGTTTAAGTAAATTACAATGCAGCTCGTTCGGCCGGCAATGTAAATAGCCACCTGCAAGACTTGCAACCGCATTACACAAATGAGAGTATATTTCTTTGCTTGTACTGTGCAGTGCGGGCCGAGGAAATGTATACAGTGAATATTTAATAAGGTTTTCTTTTAGTTAGTGTAAGTAGATTTACATTTAATATTTTGTATGTTTAGTTACAGTTGAAAATATTAGTGAAAAATTTTCAGTTTGATTTTATTTCTGTTTATGTGAATTGAGGTGAATGTTGGCAGTCGACAAAAGCTGGTTACTTTTGTGGTTGTGGGTTTGCAAAATGGCATGGGCAAGTACCGACATGATTTCTTGTATCTCATATGTACTTTCTAAGTTTATCTTGGACATCACTGACACATAAAGAAATACATTGTTACAAAACTTGTACTTATAATCAATATAAGTCTGAATTCGATACTCCTTGAGCAAACGTAGTGACCAGTGCTCGTGCCTTCTCTGTATGAGAAGAGGCCTTTGCTCTGCAGTGGGACGATTATTGGCTGGTATTAATGTTATTGAAAATAGCTTGTTTTTCTCAGCCGTGTTGGAGATATTTAGTCGTTGAGTATATGCTATGAGTTATTTGAATATTTTTGTAATGTTATTCGTATCTAACCTAAAATTACTAATAATGTGTTCACCCAACAAATTCATACCGACCTACATATAAATATTTTGACTTCAATTTCAGGCAAAATTTCATTTTTGCAACTGTAGCGTTGCTGCATAAGCCTAAATAAATAAGCTTGCCGCCTCGTATCTCGGCCCAGAACTAATATCAGCGTTGTGTAAACATAGTGCGCCAAAATTGCTGAAATTGCGCCTGGGGCGATACTTTTGCAAGCAAGTGTACGTAGTGCGGAAGATCGGGGGCGAAGACGAAATGGCTTCTTGGTTTTTCCTACGTTTGAATTTTTAAAGTCCAACGGCCGTGAGTTACTGTGTTGCTCGTTGGATGTTAGTATTCCTACTTGTTTTTTTAGTGTGCTGCCTGGGCACAGTTTTGCAGTACCCCGCTGTTTGTTCGGCAAATATAGACATCCAAGCTCGATGTTGAAATGTTGTTAATTTTGATGGATGGAACTGGTTTTTTACGTTTTCTGTTTGTCGACACTTCATTTTTTTCGCTGTTCTTTTCTGATTAATTTTGAGACGGGATCCATGAAAGTTGAACGGTTTTTCTGTAACTGGTTGAAGTTTATTGCTTTCCGGTAGTTGCTTGATTTTGGCTTTTAGCAGTTACAGTTGTTGGAAATACTGTGGAGGGCTTGACACAAAAAAAGATGACATGTTAAGGTACAGGTTGTGCTTCATATGAATAAATGTACCTTAACCAGGACCTATCGCAAAAGACAAATTAAGAACCCACACGGCTATTTTATAGAAATACTAGCTTTTGCCCGCGACTTCGTCCGCCTGGATTAATAGTTCCCGTTCCCGGGGGATTTCCGGGATGAAAACTATCCTATGTCCTTTCTCGGGTCCCAGACTATATCTGTACCAATTTTCATTGAAATCGGTTCAGTGGTTTAGGCGTGAAGAAGAGACAGACAGACAGACAGACAGACAGACAGAGTTACTTTCGCATTTATAATATTAGTACGGATTTTTCGGTACAAGAGAAAGTTAGCTCAAGGTGACCTGTCCATCCCAAGTATCATGCCGGTTCATCTCAAGAGCACTTAAGTAAAATTCACTAAATAATATTTTATTGAATAGACCGTTTGCTCAAGTTTCATAATTATTATTATCAACTGTTAGTGAAATTACAAAAAATAAGAACTAAGCTTAAAAGGCTTTATTTCAAAATCCCTCTTTCTTTATTTATCAATTTGATTTTCTACTAGCCAGTTAAAACCGCTTGGCTCATGGCATAACCAGATGATGGCTCAGATCGTAACATCGTATGCAAAAACCACTAAAATTACCACGAACATGTCCCATTAAGAATAAACAAAAAAAGGCCATTTAAAACAAAAGAAAGAACATCATTACAACCCGGAACAAATTAGCGGAACAGTTATGGTCCAAGATCACAGAGTCGATGGGCCTACGTCTTGGTTCAACTTTTGGCAATACATAAAGAAAAAATGTACTGTACGTCGATTCTGTAAAATTCAGACATGAACTCGCATCTCAAGTCGCTATTCAATGACATCAAATATTCAATCAAATTCAAATGACATTGATTTATTTGACACTTTGAAGTGCGAAGTAAGCATCGAAGTGACGGTGGAATTACCGTATAGAATGACACTGCAGTATAGGGTAGATCTATATAGGTCTTACTTAGTAAGTAAGTAGGAGCATATATACTCCTACTTACTTACTAAGTACAATATTGGGCTGTTTTTTAGATCTCTAGTAAAAAAAATACTTTAGTCACTTATGTTCAAGTATGATGGTTGGTTTTTATATGCTCTTGCCTTCGGCTTCGTCTGCGTAGCTTTTCGAACCATACCAAAGTTCTAACCTATCCCTAACAAATAGTACATTTTTTTCTGAATGAAGGAACAAAATAAGTTTAATTGTCCCTTAACAACGTGTAGTTCATGATGTTCGGTTGAGGCGTGAAGGCGTAACAAACAAACGAATAAACTGCTCACTTTCGCATCGCATATCAAGTTGGGATTATTATTGCAGACCCTTTCTGTAGTCAACCAGAAGCATTAAAGGGCAGAACTTTAGAGCGTTAATTATGATGATTTTTCCAGCCTTTTATTTGGACCTTCATGAGAGTGAGCAAGCACACACACCTTCTTAACGATGTAGGTGTTTCTCTATTTATCTCCAAATCAACATGATGTACTGCCTCGTTGGCCTAGTGGTCCTGAGCGCGACTGCTACGCTAGAGGTCTTGGGTTCGATTCCCGGGTCGAACAAATAGTGGTGGTGTGTGAAGTGGTGGTGGTAATAATAGTGGTAGTGGTGGTGGTGGTGTGTTGTTGTGATTTTCTATGAAATTCTCAGTAGCAGCTCGGAGTTTGGACTTGTGCCCGATTAATGGCAATAGGCTCGCCCCCTATTACATGGGACCTAAATATACCGGCGAACTGTGGGTGTACATTGGTACACCTCTGCCTAACCCTTCCGGGAATTCAGGCGTGATGATCAACATGACGTAAGTCAAGTGACTCCACGATCTTAGCCCATAAGAAATGTCGCTCCCATTTAGAATTACCACAGAATTATTTCTAATTAAACTTTCGTTAGGGGATGTTATGCAATCCTCCTCTCACTCTCTCTCTAAGAACTTTTATAATGTAAAATGGGTTCGTGGTTTAAATTCGTTTTAAGATTTTCAACTGGAACTTATAAGAAAATTGTGAAACACTGAGTGATGTCGGCGACATTCTCTGAAGATGTAGTGAAATTGCATTCTGAAGCTTTAGAGTTATTGTTCTGCCAGTTGGTATTTGAAACTTTTTAAATTATTTTACTTGGTGAAGTTTTGGAGATATTTAAGGCTACAGTAAGATATAGACTGAGATTTCAGAGTCACCAGATTTACGTAATTTTACCGCGGTGGAAATTTTTAAGGTTCATAGCACCTACATTTACTTTCTAAATATAGGTCGTTTAGGTGGGTCGTTAAGAAAGTGCACGTATTTGGAAGTTATGCCATACTTATTCATACAAAGTTTAAGGCGTTAACAACGGCTTATCAAACGAGGCACAATCGTGGAACCTGTAGGGAACATTTTTGTTAAATTATATTAAAAAAAAACATCAATAAATAAGATTTAAGAAATTAAGTAATTCTTATTTAAATTAATAAGTAGACATTTACTATAATTATTGAGATCAATAAAATTAACTACTTAGATTGTAACATTTTATTATATTTGTAAATGGGATCAATATATCTAATTCCTGTAAAACCGTTTTGTTAGTGTATACTGAGTCTGTTATTTAATCTGTAGTAAGCTGTTTGCACCGGGTATTGGCTATTTATTTACATACTTCTCAAAATTTTAGCCAAGCTTAAAATAACATAGTTCCTCACAGACTTGAGGTCTGTGAGGAACTATGTTATTTTAAACTTTTTGTGATCATTGCATACTTCAATCATCACAAAAATACAATACAAAAACACCGCTCAGTAAAGGTATTACCAGGTATTACACAATTTCATGACACAATAATTGGCTATTTCATTAACGCAATCACTGCGAACGTCATCGCCATTTTTATCATTCCCCCAGCGCTCAGGTCATTCCCATTGTCAGTCGTGCGGGCGATTTACGTAAATGTTGTTTTGATTACAGTGATAACATAACACAAGTTTATGCCCGTATACCCCGAAAGGGGGACAGGGGTAGCGGAGTATAATACGCTCACATTTATAATATATAATGTTATGAAAAATATGAAACCTTGTAAGTGATAGATTGGTGAAGAAAAACATTGTGAGAAAACCTGGACTTACAATCAATATGAGTCTGAAATCTCCAATCCGCATTGACCAAGCGCGGTCGTGATCGATGCTTGTGCCTTCGTCGCCTTCTCTGTATGACAAGAGGCCTTTGCCCCATTTTCTTCTTTTTTTCAAGTCGATCACAATCTTAAATTTTTGGGTCCAATATGTGACCGCGTTTATCGTAGCATCAGTATCGTTGTTAATGCCCCTAAAGTGCCCTGCATCAAAATCATACCTGTACAAGGTCAGATCTCTCTCCAGTCATGTTGGATTATAATGTACACACTTGTGCACTATAATAACTCCTGTGCACTTTGAGCAAAGTTCGATCGGGTGAACATAATTCATTACCCGACTGCGACAGAAGGAGGGTTATGTTTTTCGAGGGTATGTATGTATGTATGTATGTTTAATTGTTTGGCACGCTCTGCAGCCTGAACGGCTCAATGGATTTTAGCTTGAGAGGTGTCATTAGATTCGTATCTACTGTGAGAGTGACACTGGGTATGTCAAAATAAAAAAATCAAAATAGCGGATTTTTGGCGCCAAATTCAAATGTTTGGATCGCTCTGCAGCCTGAACGGCTTGATGGATTTTAGCTTGAGAGGTGTCATTAGATTCATATTTACTGTCAAAGTGACAATGGGTAAATAAAAAAGGTAAAAATAAAAAACGGTAATTTAAAAAACTAAAAAACCCGACTGCTTTTCTAAGTATTTATAAAAAGCCCTAAAACAAGAAAGTCGTTGTAGGGCTTTTTATAAATACTTAGAAAAGCAGTCGGGTTTTTTAGTTTTTTAAATTACCGTTTTTTTCGCAATGAATTCCTCATTTGAAAATATTAACCTTTCTGTTTTAATACTCAATTGCCCAACTTATCCTCTATCATGAGCAACTTCCATATTATGTACCTAAGTAATAATTCTGGTAACAACCGCGTTCCATGCTACATCGGGGTCAGCTCATCATGTGGCGATGAAGTGTGCCCGTTAATAACGCAGTCGAGTCCCCAGCGACTGATAAACCGCTACTAAGGGTTTAGGATGCGAATTTGGGTGCTAATCAATTCTAGATATTTGTAAAATATACACAGGATAAGGGACACCAGTTCTTTATCGAGTGATAAGTCAAGTAAGGTGGTAATAAGGCAAGTTTTTCAAGATTAAATCCTTTACTATTCGGAAAAGCTCTTTGCTCTTCATGGTATTTTGCGACTACATCTGTCTATCAAAAAGTACCACGCACCGATAAGCGCAGCGTAGGACCTCTTCCCACAAGGAAAGACAGCCTTATTAAGATCACAGGAAAACGCTGGATGCAGGCCGCATCCAACCGGTCTTTTTGGAAATCTATGGTGATGATGATGAATAGAAGAGGTTAAGCTATCAGGTGACTAGTGGGTCCATACCTGCCAGGGTGCGGAAGAATGATATAGGCAATTCCCTTGTCTTTGCCCCAGTCGAAGGTAGTTGGAGAAACACCGTTGGGTTTAGTTTGTAGGAGTCTGACACACTGCTCCGCCTTTTCTAAAATTAAGTCAATCCATTAGGATTTCTACAAGAAAATCATAGGTGACCAAACACACCAAGCCCTTGTCAATGAAAAACACTACTGGTGCTCAAATATTGTTACTATTGTTTGCACTACTGTACTACACAAAACAATGCATCGTAGTAGCGGCATCAGAATCAGCTCATACAGAACCAGTTAATATTTTATGTGGTGTGTGAATGGTTGGTTTTGTGACCGTCTTGAGACCACTTTAGATGAAGGTTCGATTATTTATCGAAGCTCTAGAAATGTTTGGTTATCATATTGAAGTCAGGTCTGTTACTGTTTGCATACTATGTTTGTTTTAACGCAACTACGGTTTGGAACGAGCAACCAGCTTCAACTATCTGACCGAGTTCTTGACAATTCAAGAGTGCCTGTAAATGGTCTATTTGAAGTAAATACTTTGACTTTGATTTTAAACTTCCTCTTTAGCCTAGTGGTCCTATGCGCAACTGCTACGTTAGAAGTTTTGGGTTCGATTTCCAGGTCGAGCAAAGTGTTATTTGGTTTTTCTATGAAATTCTCAGTAGCAGCTCGGTGTTGGGATATGTGCCCGGCTAATGGTAATAGGGTCACCCACTATTACATGAGACCCAAACATACCGGCGAACTGTGGATGTACATATAAACAGTCTACCTAACCATTCGGGGAATACAGGCGTGATGCATAAAAACTATACTTTTTAGAAAATACTCATTACTCTTCATGGCATTTTAGTTTACAGAATGTTTACGACTGCAGCTGTCTGTCAAAATATGACACTTGGAACTCGAAAATTTGATAATTTGTTATCGAAATATCTACTTTAAATATAATTATTGCGTGATATAAGATACATTATTATTTAACGATGAAACACAATATCGATTTGGCCAGCCCTAGTCTTATATCAGTTGGCACTGGTATTAAATACGAGGACCCAAGGTTTCAGTTGAATTTGTATCAGAAGGTAAGTAACTATACCTACTATACTATTACCGACAGCACGAGTGAGTTCTATTTATATACCATCAAATATACCATCACGCTTGTATTCCCCGAAGGGTTAGACTGAGTTATACTAATGTGCACCCACAGTTCTCCGGTATGTTTAGGTCCCATGTAATAGGGGGCGAGCCTATTGCCATTCACCGGGCACAAATCCTAACTTCGAGCTGCCACTGAGAAATTCATAGAAAAACCTAATTGTTTCGTGAATGTTAATTGAAAGTCAAAGACTTCTACAGTCAGTGCTTACAGAGCATAAAACTTCTAGAGTAGGTTTCATTTCCTGTAAGATAATGAACTATACCTTAACGGATATAAAGTTTAAATTGGTGTGCAAAAGACAGTAAGTGCAGTGATGCATTTATTATCTTTCTCACAATTACAACATGTTCAACCCCCTGCTGTGTTTTATTTTATAATTACCTGCTTATGCCCGCGACTTCGTCAAAATATCGGCTATCGCTGACTCAGACGGTAATTACTACTACAATTGACCATGAATCGAATTTTATGTATGTTTTTCAGAAAGAACTGCCATCAGTTCGTCCTATCTTCGAATCTACAAAATGCGAGAGGCTGGCGTACTACAGAGCGTTCACCTCAACGCAATCAAAAACAGAAATAGTCACATCACAGCAACAAACAATTAACAGGTTATTATATCATCACGCCTGTATTCCCCGAAGGGTTAGTCAGGGGACCAGATGTGCCAATGTATCCCTGCAGTTCGCCGATATGTTTAAGTCTGATGTAATAGGGGGCGAGCCTATTGCCATTAACCGGACACAAATCCTAACTCCGAGCTGCTACCTACTGAGAATTTCGTAGAAAAACCCAATAACAGTTTGCTTGACCTGGGAGTAGAACCCAAGAACTCTAACGAGGCAATAATCAGTGGCAAGTTCATAATAATATGGCAATAATAAACTGTGACGTCACTGTTTTGCCAATTCAATTGACTAGGTGGATTGGGTTTTTTAAAAGGTCAAGTGCGCAGTCATTTCAACCGGCGTGATTGTATAACCAGATGTATGACTGGGGACGAATCATAACAGGTGGTTTCTGCCTACCTCTATGGGAAAAGGCGTGAGTTTATGTATGTGTATGAGTTTCTTGCCCGTTCTTCCCCATACGAAACTACCCTTTGGAATGGGCAATTAGATTCAATATTAATGAGTTTTTCATGTAATGACGTTCAAAAGTGCATTTTAATGGCCTAATTGAAATAAATGATTTGACTTTGACTTAAATGTCTTTAACTTATTTATTGATATCAAAGCAACTAAAAATCCAATATTACTGATAATTGAAAATTAATCGGATTTTCAAGGTTAAAATAAAGTGTTTTTTTTTTTCAGAGATTTTGTGTCATGGGTTAACTAATAATTCCTTGGTGTGACAAATCCGATTAAATTGACGAAACTGCTTTAATTATTGAGTGATTATGGTTCGTTTTCGACAAAACAAAGCTCTGTTATATAGATATTGTATTTTTTTTCAGTTTTCTTTGGTTTTATGTTTTCAACGTGTTGTTTAAAAGCTTGCCTCATGGTTTTGTTCACTATTTCTTTGCGGCGTACGCACCTGAAGAGCATATGTTTGTCGCTAAAATGGTCCCGTTTTGTTGTGGTGAGTTTGTGTATTTAAATATTATCGCTCTCTATAGCAACACTAGTTCAGCTCGGCAACTGTCTGGCCAAAACCGCCTTGAAAAGTCTAAATGTGTACTCCCAGCGCTCCGCCCGCCGTCAGCCGCTCTTAAGCGGCTCTTGCCCAATTTGAGGGGGCCAAACGCCTCCTGCCGGAGGCTCTACGCCGGGGTCGTGCGTTCGATGGCCCTTTACGGGGCCCCGGTGTGGGCGCGGGGCTTGAGGCGGCTTGCCGCCCATTACCTAAACGCGTCCCAGCGGGTGATCGCCATAAGGGTCATCCGCGGATACCGCACGATCTCCGGCGAGGCAGCGAGCCTCCTTGCCGGATTGCCGCCATGGGATCTGGAGGCGCTGGTCCTCGCGCGCCTACACGAGTGGCGCGCGGAGGCACTGGGCCGGGGCGAAACTCCGCTGCCGCGGCAAATTGCCGCCCTGCGGACGGAACTCCGGCTCGATCTCATGGCGACATGGAGAGAACGACTGTCGCAACCTCGTGCAGGGCTCGCCTCGATTGAGGCGGTAAGACCCCTCTTTGAGGAGTGGCTAGAGCGGCGCCACGGCGCCCTCACCTTCCGCCTGACGCAGGTCCTCACCGGACACGGAAGTTTCGGGAGGTTCCTGCACCTCATCGGGCGGGAGGAAACGCCCGGATGTCACCATTGTGAGGATCGCCCCGAGGACACGGTGGAGCATACTCTGGCGGTGTGCCCTGCTTGGGCTGAGCACCGCCGAGTCCTCAAGGCGGCCATCGGCGGCGGCGCCCTCTCGCGTCCGGCACTGGTTCAGGGCATGGTCCGGAGCGAGGGGGAATGGGAAGCAGTCGCCTCCTTCTGCGAAGCTGTAATGCTAGAGAAGGAGGCGGCGGGACGGGAGAGAGAAAGGAGGGTCCCCCGTCCCAGCGGCCGCCGCGGTAGACGATCCGGGCGTCGGGAGCCACGAGACGACTCCCGGCCACCGTAGACGCGGGTCTGTGGACGGTGAGCAATGGGTAGCTCGCCGTCCGTACGTTCACTAGCGACAGACCGTGTCGACGGCGCGTTCGTGTTCCACGCGCGCCTCAAAGAGATGTCAGCAAATTGGATGGGGCCACTGAGGGCCGATGCCTGCCGGGGCTGCGGGTTGTTCGAAAGAGATACCGCGCCCCCGGAACGCAAAGGGCACATGAAGGAACATAGACGGGTTTTAGTCAGTAAAAGTCTGACACTCCCTCCCGCCCCGCCCAGGGTAGGGGAAGTTATTTGATGATTTCCCGTCTATAAAAAAAAAAAAAAAAAAGCGCTCCGCCCGCAAGCCGTCAATTTTTTATAGTTATCATTCTAAAATTTACTTTAATGCACACGATTTAAAGTCCTAAATTGAATGGTATTTTTTACTGTGTCAGAGCGGTGATGACAATGACAGATTTTAAATTGCAAGGTTTTTGTTTTTCAGGTATAAAATATTTGTTTATTATGGTTGGATTTCTCGAAGTAATTTCATGTGTGGATTTGATGATTGTAATGTTTCATTACACATCCTACGGGATCATTTCAAAAAATCCATGGAACAGGTATACAATTTCTATAATTTGTTTATAATATGTAGAATGACCAGACAATGGCTCACTTGCTACAATGTCCAAAAAGTCAATCCTTACTAATATTATAAATGCGAAAGTAACTCTGTCTGTCTGTCTGTCTCTTCTTCACGCCTAAACCACTGAACCGATTTCAATGAAATTTGGTACAGATATAGTCTGGGACCCGAGAAAGGACATAGGATAATTTTCATCCCGGAAATCCCCCGGGAACGGGAACTATTAATCCACGCGGACAAAGTCGCGGGCAAAAGCTAGTTATTAATAAGGCTACTGCTACCGCGATAAACGTGGCCACCCACTGAGCCAAACAATTATATATTTTTTAGTTTAGGCTAATTTCACGCGCGTTAAGTTACGTCTTTGGTTACTGTCTATTTTACCTGTCTGTTACCTGTCCTATGGCTCGAAGCGTAATGTTATATAGCCTATAGCCTTCCTCGATCAATGGACTATCCAACATGAATTTTTCAATTCGAACCAGTAGTTTCTGAGATTAGTGCTGAACGAACATCAAACAAGCAAACTCTTCAGCTTTATAATATTAGTACAGTAATCTGTCGATCTGTCGATGATAATCCATCGACTCGAAACGAAGAAGAAGAAGTAAGATAAGTGCTTACTAACAAAGCTTTAGGTTATCTCCTTTCAAAGAATGTTGGTTTCAAACAAGTCCAAGTCACCGATGTAGGTCAGAGCTACAGTAGCTGAAGTACATACATAAACATACATAAACTCACGCCTTTTTCCCATGGAGGTAGGCAGAAACCACAGAACGCCACCTGCTACGATCCTTACATACTCCTTTCGCCTCCTCCACATTCATACATCTGGTCATACAAGCACGCCGGTTACTAGTACTGCGCACCTGACCTTTCTGAAGAACCTCACCAATAAGGTCATGGTAGGTCTTTCTAGGGGGCCCTCCCGGCATTGCCACTCACATTTGCTATATAAATCCCTGTTGTTAGTTACCTTTATCTCATCCCCTCAACATACCGTGTCGACGGCGCGTTCGTGTTCCACGCGCGCCTCAAAGAGATATCAGCAAACTAGGATGGGGCCACAGAGGGCCGATGCCTGCCGGGGCTGTTCGAAAGAGATAACATAGACGGGTTTTAGTCAGTAAAAGTCTGACACTCCCTCCCGCCCCGTCCAGGGCGGGGGAAGTTATTTGATGATTTCCCGTCTTTAAAAAAAAACCCCTCAACATGGCCGAACCATGTAAGTATACTCGTTTCAACCTTTGTCACCACATCCTCTTTTAATCCGCATCCGCTATTTTTTTTTTGCTGCAGTACCATCATCCTTCATACCATCAAGCCTGTATTCCTGGAAAGGTTAGGCAGAGGTGTATCAATGTACACCCACAGTTCGCCGGCATATTTTTAAGTCCCATGAAATAGGGGGTGAGCCTATTGCCATTAACCGGGCACGAATCCTAACTCCGAGCTGCTACTGGTTTTTTTAGCTGAAGTACTGCTTCCTAAATTAATGAAATGATAATTACAGATGTAATAGTCATGACTATTTTGATGAGAAAACCAATCACACAATTTTCTGCTATGAAATACAGGAATTTGCTAGAATGTTCGTAAATCAGTCACACAAGCTTGTTGGAGGTGTTTACGTCCATGAAGAAACTGGTGAATACTTCCAAGTATCCCAAGTTCTGCACTACAGGTATTCATTGCTATAGCTTCTACCTGTGACTTCGTTCGCTTTGAAGTTCTTATGATTATTATACCACGAGAACCGTACATTTTTACAAATAAAAAGTAGCATTTGTTCCGGATCTGGTCTTTTGTGTATGTGAGTTTATAATATTTGTAAATGCACCTACAATACAGGAAAAATGGTTAGTGTGGGGTAACGTTTTTTTTTTTAAAGAAATAAAAGAAAGGGATTCAGCCCGGAAATAACATTTGTATGGCATACAAGTAGTTGTTCCGAATCTGGTTATTTGTGTATCTTAGTTTTATGTTATCTGTAAAGACTTATACTATAAAAAATAAGCTATACAAGCTGTTGATTTGCATCCTCGTCAAATTTTAGGAGCTTGTCATAGAAAAAAAGAAGTAATCAAATATAATTACGATACCTGGCCAATATTTAATAAATGCTTGTTTTTTTAGTTGCTACTATCAAAAAACAGTATTCCAGAATACTCTTCTGGCAAAAATCAGCATCGCCCAGTTGTGTATGCGGTAGGCAGAGTTGTCGCGCGGCTATATCAATGCGTGCCTAGCGCCTAAACCCTCTGGCGAGATGGCTAGTTCGAATTGGAAAATCACGTCAAAAAATATAAATTTTAAAACAAATTTATTTTATTATTGATTCGTGTTAAGAATCACGAGCATAGTTAACTCCTCGAATTTGACGAGAATGCAAATCAACAGCTTGTATTAGGTATTTCTTTTTCTTTATGTTTCAGAAAAGAAATGAGTCATATTATCCATAGCTATAACATTACAGTTTTCCTTCTCATCTGGGGTTTTGTACAAATATTACAAACACACGCTCGGAAGAGATACTTTTGGAAGGTATAGTAGTACGTTCAATCGATCATTTATTTGCGAGGAATGTAGGATACATATTAATGTACCCTACATTCCTCGGGCTTTTATCGGGCATACATACATATCATCACGCCTGGATTCCCCGAAGGGTAGGCAGAGGTGTACCAATGTACACCCACAGTTTGCCGGTATGTTTTTAGGTCCCACGTAATAGTATATTTTATATCGTTTTTTTTTTGTAGTGTATTAATTTTTTATTTGCAGACTATTCACTACAGTCAATGGGGAATTAATTTTGTAGACCTCTGTGCTTTGGCATATTTGACATTTGCGCATTACCAGAACATAGTTCCAGGATTAAAGAAATCAGACAAGTTAAGGACTAAATGGGAAGTGGGGTCGCAACATTCGTCACTTTGGGTTAGTGAAATTATTCAAGTGCTGCACAAATGTAGACTTTAGTGTCTTGTGTTTGGGTCTATTTCTTTAAGCCTTAATTAATTTATGATTTACATACATACATACATACAAAAACTCATGCCGTTTTCTCATGGACCCCCATGGCAGTAACTACACAACGTTACTTGCTACGTTCTTTACATACTCCTTTCGCTTCGCCAATTTATATATGTAACAAAAAATTACAAAGGCGGACTTAATGCCTTAGAAAAACTGAATAACACTTTTTGCTCGATTTGAAAATCGAGCCCAAGATCTCTAGCGTAGCAGTTGCGCTAAGGACTAATAGGCTAACGTCGCAGTTATATTATATTATTGTAAAGCTTATAAAGAGAATCGTGGATATTGCCCTTGTTGAGATTATAGCAAATTTTATTTTTATATCCACAGGCCACTGACCTCGCGATGCTTGCAGAATCGGTTACAGCGCCTCCAGTGATACATGTTCTAACATCTAGAAGTACTCAAGAGGTTCTGGTTTTATATTCACCTTCATTGTTGTTCCTTTAGTAGTAGTAGAGTTAGTTCGGGGAAGTACTACCACCGTACCTCTTTCTGGCGCATAGCAGCGTTGTTGTGTTCTGGTTTAAAAGGCTTGGATACCGGTGTAAGGGTACATGGGATACTTAACTGTGTCTTTAGGATGGCAACGGATTTCAAGAATTCTGGTATTGCAGATGTCTATCGGCAGAGGTGACCACTTAACTTCAGCCCCCCTAGCCAAGTCACAAACGATAATCGTAAACGCTCGGTAGGTACCAATAGATTTTCAACTTAATACCCAAGAACCTTAAGTTGAAAATCTATTAAAGATTTCTAAGCGTTAGCGACTGGAATGAAAGAAAACGCTATGCAATCTTCATTAGATCTTCAACTTAAAACCAAGCTCATAAAGTTGAATATCTATTAAAGCCTACTCAGCGTTTGCGTTTACCGTTTGTGACTTGGCTAGGGGGGCAGGTGGGCCGTTGACGTGATTGTCAACAAAGCGTGTTCCAAAAAATGATTTTGCATAAAGAAACAACAAGAATATTAATAAAATTCAGTTTTTAAAGCAACCGATTTTTTCCCCTCGCGACGCGTAGTACACCTAGTTTACCTAGTTTAGTTACCTAGTTTACCTAGTTTCATTTTCCAAAAAATCCGATAGGATAGGTATAAACCTATCCTATCGGATTTTTTGGAAAATGTAAGTCTGTTTTTACATCCGTTGTTTTTCTAGATTGATCCTACAACAGACAGTGCGACAATGGTTATATCCAACGCATTGATTTACATCTTTAGAGGCGTGCTGAGTGTACGTGTCAAGATATATTGCGAAGCGATGGTCCATACTGAGATGCCTGACACCAGATTTAGTAAGTATCTAAATATTACCAGCGTATTATTGTCCATTGCCTATTGTTGTAACGAAGAATGCTCGAGTTTTTTGGCCACATAGCCGAGAAAATTAGCCACAACCGTGAACAGCTCATCGTAACTTGCATGGTTGAGGAGAAACGACCAAGAGGCCGCAGCCCAAAAGATAGGCAGATCAAGTTGGCTCCACATTGGACACGTAATCATACGCACATCATACTACATAACGTAGTGTAGGACGCCCCCCGGTAAGATGGAGCGACGGTCTGCGCGAGTCGGCTGGCAGTAAATGGACGTGGAGAGCCGAAGAGCGGGCTCAGTGGCGCATTTTGGGAGAGGCGTACGTCCAGCAGTGGACTGCGATAGGCTGTTGATGATTACTACATATCGCCAAAGATCGACACAGTTGCCGATAAACCGTTAGTAAGAATCTCAACCATAGGGAATTTAACGACCCTGAGAATTGGGGAATACGACGCGGATTGACCCATTGCAGGGTAAGCCTTTCCCCATACAGCGAATTTGTCAGTAGCAGTCCGGAGTTTGGTGGTGTGTCACCCCTGTGCCTCAGAAAGTACATAAAGTCATTTGTCCTGCGCCTAATCTGTCCCTGGTCGTGTCGGAGTGCCGTTCCATCAAACTATGAGAGTTGGGAAAGAGGGAGTGCACCTGCATTCACGCACACACTTGTGCACTATAATATCTCCTGCGTACTTGGCTAGTCTCCATTAAGATTGGCTTTCGTAAACGAAATCGATTTAGAGAATATACTCTATTTAAAATTAATCAAGTGTTATCTGAAAAAAAAAACATATCTGGCGATTTGGCGATAGATTTGACATAATGTAAACTGTTATATTTAATCTTTAGATTAAATCTATCCTTAATTTCCAGATGAAAAATCTTGGTTCTACCTATGGCCTATGTTTTGGCAGGAGTTCTACTTGGGCGATATATTTAGCGTACTGTATACAGTATTTAATATGCTTTGCGAATCGTTAATACTTGTAAGTTGTTATTATTTACTTGGACAAATACACCTACTTTTTTTAACCGACTTCAAAGAAGGAGGTGTCAGTTAGTCCATTTTTTATTTTTGTTACACCTGAACTCCGTTAGGATTGTGTGAAGAATGATATGAAAGAGAAGGGAGTCAGTGATAGTATGACGGCTGACAGGACGGCATGGAAGAAGAAAACATGTTGCGCCGACCCCAAGTAACTTGGGATAAGGGCAGGAAGATGATGACACCTGAACTCCGTTATTTATCAACCGATATGTAAAAAAACTTTTGTTTATTTGAAAAAATATACATTCAGATTGGTCCCATAGAAATTACACCAAAATCGGTTAAGTAGTTAGGTTTTTTAATCAAAATATCTGAAATAGAATGATGACCACTCTGACCTAGACTAGAGTCAAGAGTTTACTTACCCATCTCAAATAACAAAAAAATAAAAATTGCATATTTTGCTTTCTTGTGACTTCAGTGGTATAATCTTGTTAATTTTGTCTATAAATATACCAGTTAGTGTGAAACTGGTATCCTTTATGTTATTACGATCTTTGTCACCCACGTCTCACTGCGGACTAAAAAGGGCTGTGCAAACTTTCGGACGTACGAATAGCTATTCAATCGAAATAAGGTTGGTGTATATTTCAATGCTCAGTGATCGGCATCCGACGCTGCAATGTGATGCTCTAATACCAGTCTACGTAGGCAATTGGAGTGACACATAGACAAAGGGTCATTGACCTTTAAGTACCTACGCGTACATGCTTGAAAGTTAAAAAACCCATTTTGCAGGTAGTAACTAATCTATGTATAACTGAAACAATAGTATATGAGTGGCCTCGGCTCAAGCGGTGGGAAGTAACGGTGGTGTCAACTGTTGTTGGAATATTATTTCACTGTTCAACTTCGATCGATGTGAGTATGGAACTTCTGGGCGTATCGATGACATATAAATCTATGAACATGGATGGGTTTTAGTCAGTAAAAGTCTGATACTCTCTCCACCCCGCCCAGGACGGAAGAGGTCATTTGATGATATCCCATACAAAAAAAAAAAAAAAAAACTATACTATATGTATGTCTATAAAGATGAAAGATGTTTTTGTTTGTTAGTTGAAACTACTGGACTGAATATAAAAAAAACTGGTTTTTTTTTTGTTGGATTTAGGGTTTGTGCCCGGTTAACGACAATAGGCTCTCTCCCCTATTACATGGGTCTTAACATTCCTGCGAACTGTGGATACTTTGGTACACCTTTGCCTAACCCTTCGGGGAATACAGGCGTGTTGGTATGTGTGTATGATAAAATAAAGTGACAATAGTATTATATCTGTCAATATTTATTTGCAGACTCGAGCTATCCTGTGGGTATATGGCAAAGGTATAGCGACACTGGCTGAGATCATATTCATATACCTATGCTACCCTGTAGGAAGACTTGTGGATGACTACACATTTCATTACGGCGTACCTCCCACACGGCTGAAGATTTTAAGCATACGATTCGTGCCTATTTATTACCTTGTAAGTTTTTCCTTCTTTGTAGTTATTTTCATTGCCTTTGCGCTTTTCTAGCGGTTGCCACTGTTGATTCTGGCTTACAGGAGTTGCAGTGGTTTGGGAATAGTGTGGCGGGCTTGTCCCATACCTTGTAAGTTTATTAAGCATATTTTTATTTTATTTTACCTGACTACACCAGTTAGTAGTAGAACTCTTTGCGAAGGAGGTCGTCCGGGGAAGTACCACCTATGTCTGCCGCAAAGCAGCGTTGCTGTGTTTCAGTTTAAATGGTATGGGTGCCGGTATAATCACAGGCACATTTCAACTTTGTCTCTTTGATGGCAGCGCATTTGCAAGGCCTCTGGTATTGCAGATGCCTAAAGGCAACGGTGACTTATCATCGAACGATCAACATGCTTGCCAAAGGCAGATTGGTGTTTTCAGACTTACATTCATTTCTAGCTTCTGCCCGTGACTGCGTCCGCGTGAGATAATTACTTTGGGCAACCTTTATATTTCTAATTGTCGAGCAATAAGTGTTATTGAGTTTTTCCATGAAATTATCGGTAGCAGCTCGAAGTTAGGATTTGTACCCGGTTAATGGCAATAGGCGCGCCCATAGGTACATGGGACCGAAATATACCGGTGGACGGTTGAGTGCCCATGGGTACACTACACCTCTGCCTAACTCGTCGGGGAATACAGGCGTGATGGTATGATATGATGTAATTTGGATTTTTATGTTGCAGTTCAAGATTTACGTGATGTTCAACTCTCTCTGGGTGGTAATGGATTCTGAACCGGTTGGGAAAGGAAATAGCCACTACGTTTGGTCGTGGGCAATAATGTTGGTACCCATTATTTCAGGGATGATTTATGTGACGATGAAATTTCTCTTCGTACGTGGACTGGTAATTATCCAAAGATTGTCATCGTTAGATGTGGCTTCACCTTATTTTTGCTACGCGAAAAATTGGCTCACTCACCTTATTTGAATTTTACGTTTTTATGACAAAATAAAACTTTCTTTTGTATTAAATCTAATTTTGTTGCTTTTCGCTCGTATAACAATAATTTGCGCGTGGCATGTTATCTCTTCACCACTTTTGGTTGACTGGTAGAGAATGCCCTAGAGATACCGCGCCCCCGGAACGCAAAGGGCACATGAAGGAACATAGACGGGTTTTAGTCAGTAAAAGTCTGACACTCCCTCCCGCCCCGCCCAGGGCGGGGGAAGTTATTTGATGATTTCCCGTCTATAAAAAAAAAAAAAAAAAAAAAGGCATCAAGTCCGCCTTTGTACTTTTTGTTCCATAGAATTTAAATAAATAAAACAAAAGAATGAAATGTTACTATCACATGTCGCGATATAGATCATCTAATGATTTCAATGTTTATTGTTGCTATTTTAAATTTTGGTTGTTGTGTGTAATTAAGATTTTAATTTATTTAATAAAAATTACATAAAATTATTGAATTTTTATTATCATTATTTTTTATGAATATCAAATAAAATTATCGTTTTTTTTTTATTGTTTGGATTATTTTTTTGATGATTTTATATTATTTTATATTTTATATTATTCTTTTTTTTTTCACAAAATTGATTAAAGTATATTTGGTAATTTCAGCCCTGGAGATCCTTATTAAGCCCAGTACCAAAATGGGGGCCGCGTGATTTTTCAGTGAGACAACTAAGAAAGCAATTTGATTCACGATACGTAAGTAAACTTGAATATAATGAAATGAAAAATAAACATAGAAAAAATTATAGAAAGCAGTGCCATCGTTTTTATAAAGGTAGATTGTATTGGTAAGGTTCTTCAGAAAGTTCGGGTGCGCAGTACTCGTTACCGGTGTGCTTGTATGATTAGATGTATGAACGTGGATGAGGCGAAAGGAGTATGGTAATGTGTGTGGATTGTACTACAAAACACCCCTGTGTGCCCTTCTGAATCTCAGGAGTACTCGCGCCTGTTGTGATCTCTGACTAAGCGAAAACATCCTTTTTTCCGAAGATGAAAATCCTCATGGATGTTCTTCGCCCAGAGGGGGTGCGGGGGGCGGAAGGCTCTGTTTCTTACTGACTAATAACCAAACCGGTCATTCCCCGTTCCCTACTCATTCGTACGCCAGGGATACCGGGAGCGTACGCACCTGTCACGATCTTAGACTGCCAAACAACCTCCTATACTAGAAAGGTTTAGGTAGTTAACTAAAGGTAAACAAATCGTAGAAAAGGTTTTTTATAGTTGACACTTCCTTGTTTAAAAATACGTTACAACAAAATCAATTCTAATTTCGATTTATGCGATACTTTTCTCATTTATTAATGTATGTTAAACTTTATCATTTATTCGTAAACTACTCTTCATAGATGTCATTGTTTGGACAGCACTTTTTTGTTAGTTTTATAAAATAGTATAATATTTTGTAATCTGTCTATTGTAAAGAGCCTAAAAAGACAGGTTCCCAAAACCTTTTAGAAGATACGATGAATTAGATAACGTCGCTAAATTGAAGAGTACGCCCGTGATGTAGTATGGCAACTAAAATTGCAGGTATTACGTTTAGTCGATTAACCAGGCGCCTTTGAAAATTGCAAGGGTCTTGTAATAAAACAAGAACAGAAAATGTTTAAATTAGATAAAATGATTGATAATACCACTGAACGTTTTATTATTAACGTGGCAGATAGTTCCTCAAATTCTGATATAGACTAGAGCCTATTATTATACGACTTGAAATAATACGATTTTAAAATTTGAAGTGAAAGGTTTAGCATCCATGAGTCACGTGGTTTGTTTTGTTTACATTTAGTTAACTACCTAAACCTTTCTAGTATAGATTGACTTATTAGATGCCATATAAACACGTTAAAGATGACTTATTAAAAATAAAAATATTTACTTGTTGCGTCTAAACCGACCCTGGCCTCTCTTCTGTTGCAGTACATTTATTCTGAAGTACCAAGACTTCTCAGTCGCTACCTTCTATCAAAGAAAGAGACGAAAGTATACAAAGTGAATGTCCGATACGATCTCCAGAAAAGGTCAGCGACAGCCAAGGCAGTCGGCTTTGGAAATTTTGATAAGAAAAAAGCCAAGATTTCGTGAATATTAGACAATTGCCTATGTGGCGTGTCTGCGCAGACTATGGCCCAACTTTTATCTTATACCGCAGACCCTGTCACCTGCATACGCGAAGACCTAATGACTGCGTCTGCGGATGGTGTTGCCCTAGCTGTATTCTGGGCCAAACAAAAAACTAAACAAAATTATATTCAGTTTATAAATTTGTCATGGATACGCTAAGAAGGCAGCTAATTGTATTATTATTTTAGGGCCTTGCATTATACAAATATAAAATAACTATTTCTAAAACTGTATTTTTAAAAATAGTTATTTACCATAATTATGATAAATACAATGTAAGCTTTTTGACTTTCACATTAAAAAATATTACTGAAATGCAGTTATTTCAACAGTGTTTGAATGTTTCAACAATGTTTATGTGTTTCGTGATACGGTTGGTGCAGTGGCTAAGCAATTGGCTGCTGCACTGCGTGTCGCGGGCTCGTATCCCACACGTAACAAATATTTTGTATGATCTACATGTAGTCTGGCTGGTTGTGTATTTCAGATTATAATTATGTTCCAGAGAACTTAAAATACTACTTGAAAATGAAAATAAATCATTTTTTCCCGATAATTTCTGACCCCGAAATTGAAAAAAAGCGATTTGATTATCACCCTCCACCTAATTCATATTTATACAAACAGAATTTTCACAGGCAGATCACTCAGTGAACATAAATATTGAACAGGGGCCCACTCCATCGTGTCAAATGCAAATAAATTCAATTCAGATACTACAATCGCATTGGCACCAATGTTAATTAAATCTGTTTTGTTCATTGCTTTAATACTAAATTACTTTGGTGTTTGCGTACTGTTAAATGGTTTTGTGTCAGCTGTGTAAATTATTTTCAACTAGCTTTTGCTTGCGACTTCGTCTGGGTAAAATTTCGTTATAGCTGACGCAGTCAAGTCGCGGAATAAAATGTAGCCTGTCTTTTTTTTTGTTCAAACTTACCCCGTGTCAAATTTCATCAACATCGGTTAAGTGTTTTAGTCGTGAAATTGTAACAGACAGGCAGATTTTGTATTTCTAATATTAGTATGGATTCATAGAACACACACAGATTTATATAGAATCGACCAGATGGTGCTAAAGATTGACAGCTCACCTCAAGTTGACTACGCCTACATTTACAGAATAGACTTGTAAATAAGTAAATTGAATCCAAGAATAAACGTAGTATCCATAGCAAAAATAATAATTAGGTACAAAAGTAACTGTAAACATTAACTGTTATTGTAGAAGATATTTACGAACTTAATTGCTGACTGCCGGCTGAGATAAAGTAGATATTTTAGCTTTTAGAACGCGTTGAGCGGCGCCGAAACTCCCTCTGGAGTGGAAATGTGGAAGTGTTTACAAGTGCTCCTATTAATGCTATGATTGCCTGGTACTTTTATTTTTGTTTTGCTAGAAGTTTGCTTGACGCGTACTTTTTTGATGGGGTTTTTTGAAAATATTTTTGAGCGTGGCGTAGAAATGACTAATTTTTAACTATTGCTCGAGGTGGATTGGAGATTTTAAACTTAAATTAATTATACGTTCAATTTTCCTCGCATTGTTTTCTTTCACCGATGTCACTAATGACCAACATTTACTTAGAGAGTATATTATAAAATAGCAAACATTGGTACTTACCCAGTATCGAACCCGCAACCTCTTGCACGAGAGGCGGACTAAACCACTGCCACTGGGCCATTGTGAAATTTTAAGTAACCATATTTTTTTAAACCGCGGATATTCTCTTTTTCCGCCATCTGATGATAATGAGTGGTACCTAATATAACTACTTATATTATCACTTAAAAAATAATAATGACAAATTAAATGACAAACTCGAAGAAGACAAAAAAAATACGCATTAGCAGCTGTGATTGGTTGACAGAATTATTAAATAAAACAAAATATTTACAATGCATTTATTGTGGAAAACTAGAATGATCCATATTTTATTAATTATCAACGACCAATCACAGCAGCTTTCACGTGCTTGACAATTTGTCATGTAAATTTTTCTTTCGAGAAACCGGTTAGGAACTGACTATAGAAAAATCAACCCTAACAGAGTTTAAATTAGCCTGCTTTTAATATAACCGATGTAGTTGGATACCAAAACACTTGGTCCAAAAGGTAACAAAGGAAGAAAATCTACAACAGACCCAAATCGATTATCCCCTAAAAGCGCTTTTAAACGCCCATACAATTTGTCTATGGGCGTACACGCATCTAAAATGGCGTTACATCTGCCATTAAAACTCTGATTTCGTAATAAAAACGTACTAAAGAAGCTAAACACAAGATTTGTGATCTATACTAATATAATAAGAAGTTTTTGTTTGTTTGTTTATACGCGGTAATCTATGAAACTTCCAGTCAGATTGCAATACTTGTATACGATTGCGAGAGTCATATGGAATAGTATAAGCTATATGACATCACGCTACGATGTAAAAGAGCAGTAGTAGTAGAGTTCTTTGTGAAGGACTTTGTCCGAGGAAGTTCTACAACCATACCTATTTCTGCCTCAAGCAGCGTTGCTGTGTTCCAGTTTGAAGGGTTTGGGTGCGGTTAAATTACAGGCACATGAGACATTTAAACTTTGTCACTTGGATGGCAACGCATTTGCAAGGCATCTGATATTACAGATGTCTATAATCGGAGGTAACAATTAAACATCAGGTGGGCCGCAGGATTGTTCGCCATCCAACAATGTCTAAAAAAGAAGTTATAAAATCACGCGAAAGACGCCGCGGGTGGAACCCAGTGCTTTATATAACTCAGTAGGTAATTACCTACGATGTAATGGGACAGGATAAAAGAATTACACTACAGGGGTAAGAGAAGAATTATAGGTTGACGCGCAAACTCATTTTGTACGTAGATTAGTTTTGTTTGTGTATCGCGGAGACGGAACCATTTGCATAAATTAACGGGATGCATCGAGTTCCGATTTGTTAGGAAATATATACATAAATTGTTCATCAATTCAAAGTATTTTGATGGAAGCAAATAATCCATTGCTTTTGAATAGGTTGTTTTTTCTAAAACGTAAATAGCGTAATGGATATTATTTTGTGTGTTACGCATTTAGGTTGCCCTGTTGGTCTTGTGGTTTTATTTTTAAAGGAGAGGAAATCATCAAGTGACTTCTGTCGCTCTGGGTGGAGCGAAAGGAATAATAATTGTCAGACTTTTACTGACTAAAACCCTTTCTTGTTCCTCCTAATGCCCTTTGCCTTCCAGAGCCGCGGTCGAATAAGCGTTGAGCAAAGTATTACCGGTTTTTTTCATTCAGAATTTCAGCTGAAGTCTGGAATGTCTGTGACACCCTCGTGCGTCTGACAGTCCATCAAGCCGTCTTGTTCCTGATCTCTCCATGACTGCTGTTCATCAGACTATGTTAGTAGGAAAGAGGGGCACACCTGTGTTTCCGCACACACACTTTGTACACTGTAATATCTCCTGCATACTCAGCTAGCCACCATTGGGAATGGGCGCCGTCACCGAAATTGGGTAAGTAGAATGTTATTATAACCCAATTAGGCTGCTATATGATTTTTCATAAACATAGAGCATGAAATCCTATCAAAGCCATCATCTTAGTACCTACGTTTTATCAGCAAATCTATGAAGGAGCTTCTTTAGTTCCCACTGGAAATGTAAAGAGTTTTTGTCTCACATTTTTTTGTCAAAGATTTGTGTTATTTCTGTATTTATTGTGGCTTTCTAGCTGTAATTACGTAATTCCTGGTCGCGACCGCGTTTCTTACTAAAAAAAGATGTGGTTCAAGTAACAAGAGTAAAGAGTTAAATGTAAAATGAAGACACTAATATGAGATGTCCACACCAATACTAATACAATAAAGCTGAAATTTGCTTGTATTGTTTAAATGAGCTAATTTAGAACTAAAAGGCAGATTGAACAACTTATTTTTGTATTTTCGACTGCGACTTCATGCTCGGGAAGCGTCTGAAGTCGCAGATAAAAGTTAGTACATAACTGACGACGGGCCTGTTAGTCTAGTGGTTAGTGGCCCTGACTACTAAGCCGGAGGTCGTGGGTTCGATTCCCACCAGGACAAACTTTGTGTGATGAGTATGATTGTTTGTTCTGTGTCTGGGTGTGATTTATCTATAATATGTATGTATTTATAAATTATATAAGTATGTATATCAGTTGTCTGGTTACCATAACACAAGCTCTGCTTAGCTTGGGATCAGATAGCCGTGTGTGAGCTGTCCCAAGATATTTATTTATTATTTATTTATTTATTTATTTATAACTTTTTTTTAAGAAAACACCGTTGGGAACTGTGGGAGCGTTTACAGACAAAACAAGAACAAATACAAGAGTAGCAGTTATGCACTTTACAAAATCTTTCACGTAATAATGGCCCTTAGTTCTTTAAAACTGAAGGTTTGAATTTCTCTAGCAAAACAATTCGCGAGCAATGCAAGTCATAATAATGAATGGTTGTAAGACCTGTGCGAAATCAATAATCAAGGACTCTTTATATATTTCTTTTCTCTTTTTCTCTCTTTAAGGTACTTATATTATAAGTACCTTATAAGTTTATGCCTCAAATCTTGGATAACATCATCATCTGCTTAGCTTTTTCCCAACTGCGTTGGGGCCGGCTTCCAGTCTAACCGGATGCAGCTGAATACCAGTGTTTTACATGGAGCGACTGCCTATCTGACCTCCACAACCCAGTAACCGGGCAACACCATACCTCTTGGTTAGACTGGTTGTCAGTCTTCTTGGCTTCTGACTATCCGTCACGACTGTCAACAAATCTTGGATAATAATGCCACCATTTTAGTTTTCTCTAACCTACGCGGTGTCACTACTGGACAAAGGCCTCCTTGAAGTCCTTCAAGGACCTTTTGTCCAGTGCCACCTGTAATCAGCCCTCGTGATTTACGTCCAGATCATCTGGGCCGTCTTCGGTGTCGCCGTTGATTGATGTTATCAATATACAAGCTTATATTTTGTATACCAGAAAAGGGGGTCATTGTTCTCACAATTACAAACAACTTTTACTCTGAGATCAACACAGAAACCGCAAAAAATGATGATGATGATGATGAAATGTAAGGATCGGCAAACATTTTTTCTGGATGATTTTTTTTTCAGTAGCACATAATAATTAAATCATCCATTTAGTGTCGTGATGGCCCAGTAGTTAAGGCGCCCGCCTCTCATGCACAAGGTTGGGGGTTCGCAACCGGGCACGGGCAAGCACCAATGTGACTTTTTCTGATTCATATGTACTTTCTAAGTTTGTCTTGGACATCACTGACATCGGTAACCATGTCAGAGGCCCTTAAACTAGAGGCTCTGAAACTAGAGTGTGTGGGGTCGTTTTTTCCATATTCTAGGAAACCACAACCTTATTCATAAAAACTAAGAAAGATTTCTTGATCAAAATCGCTTGTCGCTTACAACATATACCAAGAAGCCAGCGATCGTTATCTTTTCACTAAATTAGGGGCGGGCGTAGGCAGAAAGGGTTTCAGTTTATCTCAGCCTTTAATGTGAGCAGATGCGGGTACATACCATTGTTTACTTACTTCGGTACTATCTTCTTGTTCTTGACCTATTGGGAAAAAGGTCATGTAATATTGAGAGGCTAGTACTTCTCATATTTTTATAGAAGACTTTTCATATTTTTTTTTTCTGTCGTAAGTACAATAATTTGCACTTGCCTTGTTATTTCTTCACCATCTTTGGTTGACTGGTACAGAATGCTGAAGGCATTATGTTCGCCTTTGTACATTTTTGTGCATAAAGTTTTAATAAATAAATAAATGTTATGTTAGGTTTATACCGTTATTCAAAAGTCTGACGGCCGCTTTTTCGAACGTATCTAAAGTTAATGTGACATTGTCAACTGTCATTGGTTGATGTGGCGAACTCGCACTGGAAGGCGCAGTGTGAGAATGCCCCGCACTAGGTAGACCGACAACCTGGTAAAGGACACGGGAATCGCTTGATGTGAGCAGCGCAGGACCAGTCACTGATGTCTTTAGGGAGGCTTATGTCCAGCAGTGGACGTCGTTCCGCTGTTAGACGGCAACTAGATTCAATTGTTTTAATTAATCGTTCAAAAGTGCCTTTAGTAGTCTAATTGAAATAAATGATTTGACTTTGACTCTGATATGATAATTATAAAGAAAGATGATGGTTATATGAACAAGCAATCACAGTTGCTTACGCGCACTTAACCATATCAGTTTTTCAATAGATTGTAAAAATAATTTCTATTCTCTTATACTTAAAGGCCTATTTTTAAACAGAATCTAATCATCGTTCTACCACCCGCAATCACAACAATACACTTAAAATATTTACTCTCAGGGGCAAGACGGCAAATTAAAAATCATATTTACGATTGTATTTTTAAGTTCAAATACAAACGAAGTAACCGTATAAGATGTTGTAATATTTAGGTCATCCCCGCTTCTCAGTGAACAAGTTGTCATATAAATTTTCCGGAGTGTTACCATTATTTACAACAATTTACTGCCGCCTTGAAGTTTTTGCTTCTCACTTTTGAATTCCGCGAGAGTACGGTTTGAATTTGTCTTAGGTTAACTTGTTTATATTTTTCAGTGGATCGTGAAGAATTTTTTGAAAAAGGTTTTTGGATTTAAATTATTGTATTTTTGTTTTTGTGGATTTAGTTAATCTTGTCATTATGAGATTAAGTAAACAGGAAAAAGAAAATGTAATAGCAGTTCGTGGTGTGCGTTGACTTTAGAATTAAGGTACAGTCCTAAATTATTCCATGGAAACACAAATACCCTATGCGTTAATCATCTTTGTTTGCCTAATTTCAGCTAACTCCGTTGAGTCGTTTAATAAAAGTGTGAAAGAGTAACAAATATTTTTTGACATTTCGAAAGTTAATATACATTATTTCTTCATCATTATCATCATCATCATATTACTCGCAGGACGTCTTTTGCTGGTCATAGGCCTCCCTATTTCCAAAAGAACCAGTTGGGAGCGGCCGGCATCCAGCGTCTTTCTGCCGTGTTAATCATATTTTTTATGAAGACACAAGTCGGACATTGAATATTTTTAAAATATTTATATAGGATGATATAATAAAAAAAAATGAAATAATTTATACTTAATTATATAAAATTATATTCAAACTTGTATTTCTCTTTTTGCCTTTAATGATATAATAAAAAAACAATAAAACGAGTATATATTTTATTATCTTCTTTTATTTACTACAAACACGGTCTTTCATAAACATGGTTCCAGACAAAAACAATTACTTAAATATAGGTCCGGCTGCGTAATAATACTAGTACAAAGAAAGAATATTTCCGTTCTCATAAGAAGTAATCTCGGGTACCCTATCTCGATTAGGTTTCATAAAAACAAAGGTTCAATAAAAGCTGACCGTTGTGTATTATGTAGCTAGGATTTGCCCACGACTTCGTTTGCGAAAATATTGGTTATTAATAAAGAAAAAAAAAATGTGAAAAAATTTAAATGTTATTGGATTTTCCTATAAAATTAATCTCAGTAGCAGCTTGGAATAAGGATTTGTTCCCGATTAATCGACATAGGCTCGCCCGCTATTATATGGGATTGGGGAAAACATACGGGCGAACTGTGCGTGTACATTGGTTACACCTCTGCCTAACCCTTCGGGGAATACAGGCGTGATGGTATGTGTTTATATATAAAGATAAACGTTTATTTAGCATAGAAAAGGAACACGGTTTAACATACATACAGATTAAGATTGCAATATAAGATGATTTTAATAAACAGGATCTTGTGTGCCTCATGTCATTTATTCTCTCTTCACATTGATTGCCTTTATGTCTGCTCTAAATAGGTCCATTTCGGAAATAATGCCTGATGGCTGCAATTATGGCTGACGGTGATAATTTTGTGGCTCTGAATCGTTGGTGCGTACAAATAAAATTATTATAAACTCACATGCACAAACAGCCAGCCCCGGAACGACTATCTGTAGGTCAAACAAATATTTGTTCCGTGCATTTGTTCCGGGAATCGAATCCGCGACACGCAGCAGCCAATAGTACAGTCACTGCGGCTACCGTATCGTCAAAAAAAATAACCAAATATCTATGAGAAAGTAAAGTTCCAGTGCAAAAGTTAAATTTCACCACAAATGGCTTTACGGTTTTGCCATTTTGAAGAAACAACCAGACGGACAGATAGAATAACTTTTGCATTTATAATATTAGTGTGGAGTGTGGACAAAATGAGGATTGTTTTTTTGGTAGCCTTGACCGATACATACTTGTGTACACATACACCTCTTACATCCTTTTGAAAGGGTTGATCTGAAAGTCTTTTCAGTTACAATCTCCCTCGGTAAAAAACTAAACTAAACTTTAAATACTAGGGGTATTTAAAGTTTAGTTTAGTTTGATTATTCCTGTACTGTTGAGGCTTTCCGCCCACAACTGATTTTATTTCCGATTTTTGACAGATTTCTTTGTCGGCGAGAAGATATATGTCAAAATCGGTAAAACAATCGATCGTAGGCGGAGAGGCCCGATTCTCGGTCGTTTCTTCCCGCCGACGAATTATCGGGCCGATTTTTTATATTATCTGTCGTGGAGGCAGACCCTTAATGTAATTGAAAGGATTTTTTACACTACAAATGAAAGTCATTTCCCAGGCACCATTTTTGCTCAATATAACTTAGTTTGAAGGGCAGTAGGCATAGTTAATATCTGGAAAAAAAGAAGTTTCAAAAACTAAAACCCGACTACAAAAAAATCACGTTCTAAAAAGTATGAAACAAGAAAACATTCTCATCTGAAAGCCGTGGTCGTATGCCACTTTGCCCTGCCTGCTACAGATTAATGTTCTCTTACTATATGCATGCTGTTTTACCGGAATAGGTGGCATACGACCACGGCTTTCAGATGAGAATGTTTTCTTGTTTCATACTTTTTAGAACGTGATTTTTTTGTAGTCGGGTTTTAGTTTTTGAAACTTCTTTTTTATTTCAATTATTTTGGGGTTCAAATTATATACGTAATATTACTGGAACTGCAACATACACACAATATATGGAATAATCTATTAGGTCTCCCAAACCAAATATTGGTTAGTTAGCTATGTTTATGGTACGTTTTAAAGGGTGCCATGTACAATTTACTAATATAATGTATATATATTTGAAATGTGCTAATTAAGCCCTTTAATTTGATATGCAACACGACCATATTTGGAAGAAAAAAAATATTATTTCAGATCTTCCTGAGCCCTAGATGGCGCCACATACAATTTGTTGCAACATAACATAGCCTATAACCAGCGGACAATTTAGACGCTTCCAATGACACCTCATTTGTCAATTTACGTTAAATGGTTTAGAAGTTATGAGGGAACAGATGAACATCCATACATACATACATACATACATACATACATACATACATACATACATACATACATACATACATACATACCGGTCAACCTCATAACCCTCCTTTTTGCTTCGCCGTAGTCGGGTAAAAATGATTTTTATATCTAATTAGTAATAACTAGTACCGGTCTTATCAGAAATATATGAGGGGGGCCTATATCCAGCAGTGGACGTCCTGCGGCTGATATGATGATGATGTTGATGAATAACTAGTTCATTAAATTCTTTTCTACTCTATATTAAAAAAAATAAAAAAAATATCTTGGGACAACTCACACACGGCTATCTGATCCCAAGCTAAGCATAGCTTGTGTTATGGTAACCAGACAACTGATATACATACTTATATAATTTATAAATACATACATATCGAGGGTATAGTGCTAAAACCCAATAAGTATGAAATTGTTACTTTCGAGATATTCAATGCTAAAGGTTCAAGGACAAAAATATTGATGAAATATAAATAAAATATTTTTTATTATTATTTTTTCTAAAAGCGTATAAATTCAATTAATATTAAAAAGAATTTTTAAATTTTTAAGTGGTATGTTTTTTTAATAAAAAAATTATAAGTTGCACTGGGTACCGACTTATTGGGTTTTACCTCAAAACAAATAAAATATTTATTGTACTTTTATCAATTTATTTAGTAGAAATTAAACAAAAAAGCGAAGATTTATTTACTCCTCGCCGCTCTTAAAAGCAGGATGTGTAGAAAAACTGCGTCGCACCGATAGGTCGAAAAGCTATAGGCCAAAAACACCGCTCCGGGAACCGACGGCACATCAGGTCGTGTATGGGTCTTCGCCCTGGGGGCTCTTTGGCCCCGATTAACGGGGCTCTAAAACGCATGTTTGGAGCGGGGCCAGTTTCCAATCCGCTGAAAAACCAGTAAGCTGGTCCTGCTTAGGAAGGCGGGGCACCCGGCCGACTCACCGTCCGCATACCGCCCCGTCGTGTTGTTGGACGAGGTGGGCAAACTGTTTTAAAGAATAATAATTGCAGAGCGTCTCGTCCGACACCTGAGGAATAAGGGGCGGACCTGGCGGACAATCAGTTTGGTTTTCGCCGGGGGCGCCGGTGTCCTTGTGGATGAAGCAGTATCCCGGGGTGAGGTTGTCTCGGCGATATCTCACATGGACATCGCCAACGCCTTCAACACTTCGCCTTTAACGCCCTGGAGTTGCATCAGGGAGGCGCTTTTTTATCTTAAGGTGCCTACCTACCTCTGCCGATCTGCCGTATAGTCAGGGCCTTTCAGAGAGTGTAGTCAGTTCACTGGCCTCTCTATACCCGGGCTAGGAAAGATGGGGTCGGCGAGAGATGATGTGTGGTGTTCCACAGGGATCGGTTCTGGCCCGCTTCTGTGGAACATCGGTTAATACTGGGTCTTGCGCAGTGTGTTTCTCCACAGCGTCCGCGTCATTTCTTATGCTGATGACATACTGGTGACGGCACGGGGGAACTCACACCGGCTAGCGACAATACTGGTGACAGCTGGGGTCGCAAAAGTCGTTGGAAGGATTCGTGGCCTGCAAAAATCAAAGAATCCATGTTTTCCCTGGCCCCTAATAAATGGGCACGACGGCTGCTCTCGCACTGTTGTTGCCCAATCTCGATGGGGCATTTGTACCTGCCGGAGGCTCTACGTAGGGATCATGGGCTCGAGAGTACGAGGCACAAAGAGCAGAGCTCCGCCAGATCCTGGTGGCGGAATGGGAGGATCGACTTGGGCGACCCAGCGCAGGGCACGGAACAACGGCAGCGTGTGGAAAAAGTGGCTGGAGAGGTGTCATGGTGCCCTTACCTTCCGGTTGACGCAGGTGCTTTTTGGACACGGGTGCTTTGGGAAGTACTGGTATCGTTGTACTTGGCCGGGTCGCATATCGCGACAACTGCGTGTAGCCTCTCGCTCCAGACGTTGTTCTGTCCATTGTTGGGAGTTAGAGTACTTAGAGTGCTTGGGACGCCGTCGCATTCCTTTGTGAGAAGGTGGTGGCCGCCAAGGAGGCGGTAAAATGGGAGATGGAGGCTGCTTCCTCCTATCCCACCAAGAGCGGACGCACCAGGCGGTTCGGGTGGCGGACCGACCCCCAGTCCGCTGCTCACAGGCCTCATTTCAAGGTGCCCGGTGATCTACTATGAAATGGGGCCTGCGGGCTGCGGACTGGGGGTCGGTCCGTCGCCCGAACAGAGACAGGCCCGAGAGTAAATCGAGCGTAGTGTTCCCAGCGCGCCTTTTCTATAGTTAGTGTGGCCGATGGCGTGAGCCACCACAAATCGGGCCCCATTATGGGATGGGGTCCAATTTTTGTGGTGGTGGCGGGCCAATACCTGCTGGGGTGCTCAGAGCGATACCCGTGTTCCGGCCAATGGTAGTTAAAAGAATACTCTAGGGTTTTAATCAGTAGGTGTCCGACATACCACTCCGCCTTCCCTGAGGCGGAGGCAGTCCATGAGGATTTCCTGCAAGCTAGTTGCACGTACAAGTCGTCTTCCTCGTTCACCAATCAAAGTGTTCAACCCAAATAATCTGCACTAAATAGAATAATTAAAAAAAAAACTCGCGTGTCACGTGCTCTTGTACGAAGCTGGTCGCAAACTGTCAACAATAGCGTATTTATTGTGGGTAAAACCTGGTAAAACATGATTTATTGGGTTCTTCCTCAAACAAGGTTTAAAGAAAGTCGGTAGACGAAATAAGCAAGTACCAAATAACTAAATATTAACTGTTTATTTCGAAATATAATTTAACAGTAAAACCCAATAAGTATTTTTATTTGGTTTTAGTTTTTATTTTTTTGTATGTTTTCTTGTTTAGTTAACTAAAGCTAAAACCCAATAAATATGAATAATGGGTATTGCCATACGCCTTGATGAAATTTTAAATGAAAAGTATAAATACTTAAAGCAAATAAATCCTTTTATGTGGTTTAACCTTAAAACAACAATAGCATTTAGAAAGTCAACACACTTTATTGTGTTTTGGTTTTTCCGTTATGGCTAAACATTGGCACTTTATTGGGTTATTAAATCAAGTTATTTGCTTGATACTGTAAAATCTGCTTATTTGATTACACCACTGTAAAGAGCGCAAAAAACGCATTAAGATGGACCAAAAAAGCAATTTTTGTTTTTTTTTCACTTATTGGGTTTTAGCACTATACCCTCGATATTATAGATAAATCACACCCAGACACAGAACAAACAATCATGCTCATCACACAAAGTTTGTCCTGGGTGGGAATCGAACCCACGACCTCCGGCTTAGCAGTCAAGGCCACTAACCACTAGACCACAGGCCCGTCGAATTAAATATTCCCAAAACAAAAATGATATAGCTTTAACACAGCTTTATTTCTGAAAAAAGGAGACTTTGAAACAGTACTAAGCAAACCCATTAGCATTTTCAACTAAAATCTCTTCAGCTTAGATTTCGCTCGTAACTGCGCTAAATCTAGATTAAAACAACTATTATCTGAATTTCTAAATGAAATGCCGTTTCTGCCCAGACTGTAACGCCTCTAATGTTGGTTGGAGAGAAATATCATTTTCCTAACTGCAAATTGAAATATCTTGGAGTTTTGGTGCAATTTTAAGGGAACATTTATAAAATCATTTGGAGTTTGGAATAAAATCAGGGAACATACATACATAGTGTCATGCCTTTTTCCCTTGGGGGTAGGCAGAAACTGCTACGATCCTTATATACTCCTTTCGCCTCGTACTTTCATACATCTGGTCATACAAGCACGCCGGTTGCAAGTACTGCGCACCCGACCTTTCTGAAGAATCTCACCAATAAGGTCAGGAAAATAAACTGTCTATTAGTTTGACTATCAGGTCGTGATGGCCCGGTGTCATTAGGTTGTGGGTTCGCAACCGGGTACAGGCATGTACCAATGCGACTACTTTATCTTAGACATCACAGACATATTAAATAGGTAATTGAAAATTAAAATTATTATTTGACTGCCTCGGTAGCCTAGTGGTCCTAAACGCCGCTGCTACATTAGATGTCTTGGGTTGTATTCCCAGGTCGAGCAAAACGTGTTACTGGGTTTTTCTATGAAATTCTTAGTTGCAGCTCGGAGTTAGGATTTGTGCCCGGTAAATGGCAATAGGCTCGCTCCCTATTACATGGGACCTTAATATACCGGCGCACTGTGGGTGTACAGTGGTACACCTCTGCCTAACCTTTCTGGGAATACGGGTGTGATGGTGTGTATGTGTGTTGAAAACTATCTTTTATCATTTCGAATTACGAATATCAATTTATAAACTGAGGATTGCCTATTAAAAGAAAAAGTTTACACTTTAAAAGAAATTTAAAAAAATCTTTGCTTAAACATTTAATCAATTACGCCTTTTATATTAAAAGAGTATTTTATAAATAGTGCATCCAAATAAATGGTATAACTTAGACTTAGACTATGTTATATAATTACAAATTAATTAAACATAACTATTTTAATTGCATTATTGCATATTTGGCTGCAAACGTTTCTTTCAGTTTGGTTCAGGATCTAATAAGTATAGTTATGTTATCATTCACCCCGCAGACTGCCAAATTTATCTGAAACTATGCAAACAACTATTTAACTTAGCAAAACTATAATTATTTTCATACAGATAATATAGACTACCCTCTCAAAGTTATAAAAAAAAGTATTTGTAAACAATCAATGGTGTGCTTATTAACTATATTTATAAAATAATATTTCAAGTGGTTTATAATGGTTATTGCTTAACATAATTATTATAACGTTTGTATAACACTGAAAATAACTGAATAATATTTTACAGGTATATAATTGATCTAATAAGACAACATTATTTAAACTTTCACAAAAGGAGAAAGAAAAACTTGACCTTATGCTTAGAGTGCTAAGCCACATATTGCTAAAAATATTGCCCGTGTAGGAGTACCTTTCAGGTAACACAACCTTCTACCCTCTTGCTGAAAGACCATTTTAGAATGACTCATAAATCATGGTTAAAATAAGATAGCAAAGGCCAGCATATATGGCGCAGAGAATTCAACATGGCGTAAGTACTTGCCTGGGGTACAGCATTCCATGCCTAATTCCTGCTGTTGTGGACACAAACCTGTGTCTATTATCCTTGTACCGGGGGGACAAGCAAAGCTTTGGGCGCAAGTACCTCCAATACGCATGCATGATTTCTCGAAGAATGGAGCTTTTCCACCTGAGAAAAAAGAAACAATCGCTGAAGAGGCACCAGTGTACTAGTAGAGCTCTTTGTGAAGGACGTCGTCCGGGGAAATACTACCACCGTACCTATTTCTTCCGCAAAGTAGCGTTGCTGTGTTTCGATTTGAAGTTGTGTAATTACAGGCACGTGAGATATTTCAACTTTGTCTCTGGGATGGCAACGCATTTGCAAGGCTTTTGGTATTGCAGATGTCAATAGTTAGCGGTGCCCAATTAACATCAGGTGGGCCGTCGCTTGTTTGCCATCCAATGCCATATAAAGAAAAGAAAGAAACTGCAGTGTTATTAGATTTTTCCATAAGGAGTTACTTATTACCAGCGAGGAATTTAAAAGCAAGTAGTTTGACACCCCCCTCTTGGAAAGCACGTAAAGCTTTGGTCCTGAACCTGATCTCTCCCTGGGTGTGTGATATTATAAATTGAAAGAAGAGCGCACACACTGCCTGGTGTACACTTTGTACACCATCATATATTTCCTGCACACTTGACTAGTCTCCATTAAAATTGGCCACCGTGACCAAAAATCCTTCGGAAGAATTATACAGTTCTCACCATACATGTAACTTGGAGTCATCTGTTACGTTTCAATTCATTGCTTTTGCATTCACTATTTTCCTATTTTCTTCGGGCTCTCGCTCTTTTTGCATTAAGTGACATTTTAGGTATATAATTTTTGGGGTAATACATTACCATTCTCGCTCAAATCACTGGCATCCCGACTATCCCAAGGTACGTAACATACGCCACTTTCAAGTAAAATTAAACAGAAAATCGTAAAGAACATTAAGGACACAACCATTTCAGTCTAAGAATAATAAATGTATTGCTACTGATACGATAATATTATCTCTTAATGATTTATACAGTTGTGAGAGTGCTCACTGACGTGTGAAACACTTTTACTACGAGCTAGTATTGTATTTATTGAGAGGGCATTAGGCTAGTAGAGGTTAATCTACATGGTGATTGTTTTAATTACTTAATTTTTTCAAACAATATGTTTGGAGTTTTTTGCCCATTCTTCTTCGTATGAAACTACCTTTTGGAATGGGTAACTAGATTCAATATTATTATTTTTTCTTATATAATTTATGTTCAAAAGTGGCTTTTAAGGGTCTAATGGAAATAACTTTTAGTGGTCTAATTGAAATAAATGATTTTATTTCGACTTTGAATTTTGGTTCAGCAATCCAAGTTGCAGCACTCCATTCATTTTGTGCACCATTGAGAGCATGAGCACGCTGAGTTAAAATAAACCTAAATTAGATCGTATTTTTCACTGGAAAAACTAGTTCCGCCATTTATTTAGTGTTATGGCTATATGTATATCAATGGCTGATATTAATTAGGGTTTTATTAAATAGAACTAAAGTACTACAATTTTATTGAAGTGGATTTGGGCTGGCCCTATCTTATCAACGCACCCGGGCAGATGGTCAAAAATGAACTATCATTTAACATCTGAAGGTCAGTTTTATTAATTAAAAATGTATGAAATTTTGTCGCGATCTCATCGCATTATTAGCAAAATATGAGTCATTTTTGACAGATGGACACTGATATATTGCGATCGTTCCAAAGAATTTAGTAGAATTGCCCCCGATCATATTTTTGGACAAACGCGGCCAGAGATCGCCCAAGTATAAAAGGGGAAAAGATTGGCCATCAACGGAACATGTTTAACCTTTTGACCACCACAGTCATATATAGATGACAAACCAAAATGTGTGCACACCACGGTCACGATCCCATGACAGACTTTTAAACGTAAAAAAAACTTATTAAATGACACCGAGATAATTGCAAACACAGTACTATTTTGTAGGTATTAAATGATGAATTCGTAGCTTGTCGCTGAGGGTACGTTTTTGCTTTTTTGACGTAGCGATCAAAAGGTTAAGCTTCATAATCAAACAGTACATACATACATACATACATACATAAACTCACGCCTTTTTCCCATGGGGGTAGGCAGAAACCACGGAACGCCACCTGCTACGATCCTTACATGCTCTTTTCGCCTCGTCCACATTCATACATCTGGTCATACAAGCACGCCGGTTACAAGTACTGCGCACCTGACCTTTCTGAAGAACCTCACCAATAAGGTCAGGGTAGGTCTTTCTAGGGCGTCCCCTCCCAGCATTGCCACTCACATCTGCCATATAAATTCCTTTTGTTAGTCGCCTTTCACTCATCCTCTAAACATGGCCGAACTATAATCAAACAGCCTATAGCTACATTCATTCATATTAGGCCATCACTGCAACATTGTTTCATCTATGCAATAGTTACTCTAGAACTTTCTCACGAGCACATCCGTTCATAGTCTTATATTAATAATTATAGGATGTTATTTAAAAACGATAGCCAGTCGATTTTATGTTATAGATGAGAGTGGTCGTTTTCACTATGATAATAAAGATTTTGTGTTTGATGTTTTGTGTGAGTGACGCATGGCCGCAGTGGAATAACATGAGGGAACGCGAGGACTTTATTGGTAATTATTTGTACAACACTATTTTTTAACCCTGCAGTGGTCGCGTCTTAAAAAGTCACGTGAGTGGTCGCGCGGCTACATGTAGTCCAATTTGTTTTGTCGTTTTTTTAATGAAATTCAATTGTATTAATTTTTTCTTATTAAAATATGACAAATTAACTCTTCCTAAATAAAATTGAAACAAAAAACAAAAATAAATTTTCAATGGTCTTGTTTAAATCAGCTATGAAAAAGAAAGTACGTAAAAATAAATGTCAGTTTAAAAAAACATGGATTACATAATTATGTAGTCCGCGCGACCACTGCAGGGTTAATCAGTAAAATTGGTAATTTTATACACCACTTTTTTAAATTAGTACAAAATATTGTTGCTCTTTCTGTACTCGTTACTGATCATATTTGTGTATGGTGAACTCATCTAATTCTGTGACTCGCCTAATTCGGTGATATTTGGTTTGAGCGCTTTATATAATAGGCTGTACGAGTGAAATCAATTAATTGTGCCTATATTCCTCATTAAAGACTAATTAAAAGTCATGCTAAGTCTGAATTAAAGTAATTAATAATTCATTGGTATTTTATTACTCAAATGCTTTTGCCACGTAGTTAGATGAGTTCACCCTACTCAAAAGTAAAAAAAAAAAACCGAAATTGTCCACGAAATTTTGTCATAATTGGTAAATTCATAATTGAATCAATAATTCATAACCATTGTTACTATAAAATACTACGCGCTGTACTTTTCCATTTCTATCTAAGCCGCGATTGAGTGACATTTTGGGATATAAAAAAACGCTAATAACTTTGCTGTTTATGAATATTGTTTATAGAGACTTTACATATATAATAACAAGACCTTCTATAATAAACCCTTTAACTATATGTATTCATTAAAAAAATGTGGTGTATAAACAGCATTCATGCTCAAACAGATTTTATTTTTCATTTGATAATGAATTCAACTATTTCATAAATAAAGTTGGAAGTGTTGTGGAATATGTAATTCCAGGCGCCATTTATTTTTCAGACATGCAATTACGCAATTTTCGACTCAATTTGTGTAGTTCTTTAGTTCATTATCATTTAGTCAATAAAAAGTGCTTGAACTTATATCTTCTTTACGCTTGCTGTTAAGTTTTATCTAAAAGTGGAAGTTTCTATGACCACCAGCCTTGTTCTGTAAAAAACCTCCCTTAGTGAGTTTTTGGTAAACTGTCATCCCACCGGATCGGTGACTGCCTGGAGGTTGATAGTGTGACAATGGCATGCCTCGTACAATACGTAAAGTCGTTGAACCAGCTGCTAATCTTTCCCCAGTCGTGTCGAATTGTTGACCAATTGGACTATGAGAGTAAGGGAAAATGGAGTGCTTCTTTGTTTGCGCACACCCTTATGCACTATTTTATCTCTTGCATAGTTGGCTTGTGTCTACTGAGATTGGTCTCCATAACTGAAATTTGGATAATAAGATATACATGTAACAAACGAACAATCATTTTAGTTTTAGAATTATTTTCCCTCCTAGTATCTTTCCAACCTATACATACCATCACGTCTGTCTTCCGAAGGGTTAGGCAGAGGTGGGCCAATATTCACCCACATTTTGCTGGTATGTTTAGGTCTATTTAAAAGGGGGCGAGCCTATTGCCATTAATTGGACTCATATCCTCACTCCGAGCTGCTACTAAGAATTTCATAGAAAAACCCACTATCACTTATTGGTCGACCTGGAAGTCGAACCCAAGATCTCTAGCGCAGCATTTCGGCTCACTAGGCGAACGAGGCAGTCTAAAAATTCTTCTGAACCTAAAGTTTTAAAATTCACTATTTTATAATTACAGCTGGAAAGATACCATTTTTTGAGCTGCCCTGCATGCGTGTTGGTGGAACCTGTTCCAAAGTTAATAATTGCCCTCCTAATACTAAAGTGGGGCTATGGGGCTTGTGCCCAGAACAGCAGCAATATGGCATGGAATGCTGCATATCTAGTAAGTTGCTCTCAAACTATAAATTAGCAGGAATTACTGCTGTTATAGACGCGAAAGTATGTGAAATGGATGGATCTGTAGAGGTATGAAAAACAGGGTGTAAAGTTTCTCATCTTGCGTTGAAAAGAGAGGTGTTATCGGGATTTTGTATTCAGGAAAAATTTTTAACCAGTGCGTAAATTTTGCCATAATAAACTTCAACACGTTTTATTAAACACGTATATTTTATTTTGATATGTCTTAGTACTAAAAAAAAGGTTATCGCTTACGAAACATGTTTACTTAAAAACCATATTTTATTGTCACTCGGCGCTAGCGCATTCCCCACCCCCTCACCCCAGCCATGCGCCCGGGCGGCGGCCGCGAGTTTTCATTGATAGTATGGCGAATAGATTATGTCCATGTATTGCTTATTTCAAACTCGGATAAGGACGAAATTTTTTTTTTAACTAAACACGGAAATGTGTTCTATTACTGACACTGAACTACCAAAAAAAAATGTACGCACTGGTTAAAAACTTTTCCTGTATATGCTAATGTCACTGCGAACTTTGATAGCTCAATCTGGGAAACGACATTTTGTCGTAGTACTTCGCATGTTAAGCGACAGATGTCGCTTCAAATGGATGGATGTTTGTAGAACTGAACGGAATCAGATGTTTGTTTGTTTAACGCCTTGGGATAATTTAAGACGTTATTCAATTATTTTGTTAAAAGGAAAAAAATATTTATTTTGTTAGTTTTTAAGAGATTATCTCCCGAAGTACTGATCCGATAACAATAAAACATTTTACTGATAAAAACTATATTATTCACGAGTAACGTTGAATGAAATTATTTTTAGCATAAATCATTATATTATTTTATGCGCCTGCTTTTTATGCATGAGGTTACCGGTTCGATACCGGGCAAGAACTAATGTGAGTTTTTATTTATTTATATACCCAACGTAGAACACAATAGGCTAGAAAAAAAATACTAAGTTTCTCTTGAAAATAGTTGACATCGGCAAAAGAAAACATCGTGAGGAAACCTGGAAATTACATTTAAGAGAAAAAGATCGTCAATCCTTCTCCGTGGTCAATACTCGCGCTTAACCCGTATGAGAAGGCCTTAGCCCTGCAGTGGGATATTAATAGGCTAGTACATTATTTTTTACATAATATATGTTCTGTTTGCCATAGTCATATATATTTTTTAGACCACTCATTCTTATAATGCACTTCATACTATATATTTACTACTATGTGTATTATAAAGGGCTAAAGTTTATTTGTTTGTAAAAGGTAATCTCAAAAAGAGGCCCATTTGCAGTAAAATAGGCATCTTTCTATCGTACGGTCAGTAACAAAATTACGTTTACATTTAAATAGACACAACAAAAAACTCAATTAATTGATATTCAGTATTTCAGGCAATACCTAAATTTTTCCTTTTTAAGAGTATTTCCTTTGATATTGAGCTCGATAATAAGGATTTCAAAATCTGAAATGTTAATCGATTTTTGTTAAAGATAAAGATAAAGATAAAGATATTTTTATTTTGCAAACATGGGTAACATTAAATGGTGACAAAAAAAAAAAAACATATTGACAAGTTCAGCCATATTTTACCACGTAGGCATGCAAAAGATATAAAACATCAACTTATAACCAGAGAGTAAAATTAAATATAAAAAAAAACACAATTTAACTTAAAAAAAAAACTTTCTCTGTAAGGTATTCACTTAAGTTATAATAAGCTTTCACCACTAAAAAATTTCGAAGCCTTTTTTTAAATAATTTGAGTGGAAGCTCTTTCCAACTCTTAGGCAAGTGATTATAAATAACTGGAGCCATGCAGTAGACACTTTTGCGCATTAGTGCTGTTTTAGCTGGCTCCTGACATAGCAAGCTATTATCGCGTCTATTGCGGGGAAACACGTCAGCTATACGTTTGAAACGAGTCGGGTTTGCCTTCACAAACACAGCTACTTCTAGTATGTACAGACAAGACAATGTTAATATCTTATAGCTTTTAAAGTATGGTTTACAACTATCGGTGGGTTTAATTTTAAACATCGATCGAATGCATCTTTTTTGGGCCTTGAAGGCGGTTTCTTTTTCAGTAGAGTTTCCCCAAAATATGACCCCATACCGTAAATGTGATTCTACTATGCCATAATAAGCAGTAAGAAGAGCATCTGTGTTAATTATAGGTGATAATGTATGTAAAGCGTATGCAGACTTACTCATCTTCTTACATAAGGTATCAATGTGGGATTTCCAATTTAATTTATTATCTATTTTGAGACCCAAGAATTTCGTACTTTCAACTTCTTCTATGATATCATTATTGTAGTGTATATTTAAATTAATAATAGATGTCTGTTGTCTAAAATGGATAACTTTAGTTTTACTAAAATTTATTCTTAAATTATTCGCGTCTAGCCAGGTTACCATCTGTTGTAAACTATTATTAATGTCATTCTCATAATTATCTATCTTCTTACAAGGTATTGTAATCGTACTATCATCCGCAAATAGTGTTACTGGTCGATCAATAGATTTCGGTAGGTCATTTATGTATAATATAAATGTAAAGGGTCCTAAAACGCTGCCTTGCGGTACCCCAAATAATAATTCACGCTCTGAAGACCGAAATATCTATAGATTAGATATAGATTTCGCTGATCGTGGGGTTCGAACCAGCGGAACCACGTTTACACCGACAATGTCGACGCCGCTTGTTATTCTACTTGACTAACTGACCACTAGATGTTACGATGAAATAGAGGATCAGTTTTAGTTGTAGATAATTTCAAACAGCAAAACCGTCGTTATGTGACTCATGCTGCAAAAATGTTTGAACTGTCACACTGGTTCACGGCACTTATTTAAAACATATTTTTACTGTTTTGAATTGTTCACTATGGCTTTACGTTTAATATTGTTATGAAATCCAAACACTGCACTAGTCAAACATTCTATTTTGGATCAAAGTCTCCATCAACTGATTTAAAACACCAAAAACTTATAGTTTTATTTCCTGTTTTTCTGGCTAAGTTATCATCCAGAAAACGATAAGTCAGCTAATTCCAAACGTTCCTAACACTTTAACACCACTTTCAACGCTAGATATTCGTTAATACTATTTTTAATAAATTTTATACACGGAGCTAATGTTTACGTGACGGCAGCGCCATCTGTTGTTCCTATAAATATCAGCCATTTAAGAAAGAAATGTACTCTACGCCTCTGTGGCCACTGTAAGCAGGCCAGCACATGACAGCCTAGTCATCTCGTGCACATGGGTATAGTCCGAGGCGTAAACTGAGCTCTGGATTTGTGTGAGTGGTTACCAAAAGTAGAGAGTTGCGTCCGGTTAAAACCGGTTCAAACCAAGCAAAGACCACGTCGTGCTCTAGGCCGACCTCACACCTACACTATCTGAATGGGCAGTGGACACTCACACAAATGTAAAGCTCAGCTTAGGCCTCGCCCTTTCTAACCAATACTTTTGTTAACAATCACTTTTGTTTCAGCTAAAATCCTCGCAGATTGCACAGCGGCCAACGGCGTGTGCTATCCAAAATCTATCAAATGTTATCCAAGGTTCAGAGTCAAGAACGCCTCCGGTTGCGGTTACAGACAAACTTGTTGCTTAAGAGCGTAGTCATTGGCTCAACCTCACAGTTATGTTGCACCCATACTCTTAACCAGTCAAAAGTAGTTTTAGGCGATAGGCACACTGCCCTGTATCACGAGGCGTGAGTGCGTGTTCTTACGTTGTTTCGTTGTATCTGCGGTTGTATAGAAAACACGCGTAGTCCAACACACTGAAAACGCGTTCACGCGCAGTGTTGCAGATCACCAAAGCTCCGTCGCTGCGCACCGTGCTTCGTGATGCTCACTGCCCCTGTGCGAATCGCCATAACCATATACTTTTGACTGAAATAGCACTTAGATTTAAGAAGATTTTTATTTCTTATAAATAATTGAATACATAATTGACTTACTCGGAAATAATATTTAAAATTAAGATTAAAATTAAAAAAAGATTAAAATAGCAAAAAAAGAAAGAAAAAATATGGGTAGATAAGACTTGGCTAACCTAGCACAAAATGGATGTATGAATTAACGCTAGATGTGGCATTGATGACATAGTCTGTTATTATCTTGTTTGTGTATGTTATCGTTTATCATTGAGCAGAATATCAATAGAAATACGAAATGGATCTAATATTAAAATAAAATAACTTCTTAGGTGTTGCCTAAAATTCAGAATAGCAGTGAACTGTGTTATTTCGTGTCAATTTAAATGATAATATAAAAATAACATTGCTAATCCACTCCTGCTACTGACTGTAATTCATTGTCTTTTCAATTGTTAGGAGTGATCGTCTACGATCACAATATTGTAAAAATGTGAGCACCATGTTTCAATGAATTTAACTGTTATTGTTTAATTTGTAATACTAAAAAGCTATTGTAATTTATTGCACCATATTATAAAATGCTAATTTATTGTATTTTTGAGTAAAATAAATTATGTTTCATTATGTATTTTTTATTTTCAATTTTTAATACACACAAAATACCCTATCCACATTTTCTATGTTCCTCGTTTCAATACATACACTTTTGTTGTGTACAAGCAACACAGTTTAAGGTGGAACCTCCATGGTAGCCCGCGAAGTTCAAAGGTGATGGCTAAATGACTGCCCCAGGGCCAGAAACATTCTGGAATGTATATGAATCTTACATAACCTCATAATATTTAAAAAATCATTCATGAATTATGTAGTGTTTAATATTTTCCTAGCACTTTCGTGAACCATTAAACACAATAAAGTATCTAAAAAAAAAGAAAAACTTTTTCATCACAAACATTCGCTTATAAATATACAACCTATTTTTCGTTTTTAGTTTTATTCTTTTTCGAAAGTGTCAGTTGAAGAAAATTATATACTGTCACACACACCTTTTTTCCTATTTAGGCAATAAGTATTATTTTACCATTATATTATTCCCAAAAAGTATCTGAAACTTTTTTACATGAAATACTAATATTTAGCCATTTAGCATTACATTGTGCTAGGTACCATATTTATACATGGTACCTGGCACATGGGGCAGTGGTCTATACTTCCATTTAGCCATCTCCTTTGCTTACGTTTTTTGCAATTTGCAAGTTAGTATTAAGTTATATGTTGATTAAAGTATAATTCGCGGACGTAAGAATTGTGTATTTTCAGAATTATAAAAATTTGAGTCAGCAATAAAACTCCATAGGGCCAGCTAAACCAAAAGAATGACTATTTCATGAAATCTTGGGAATTCTTGGGAATCATCATTTTAGAATTATACCGACTTATGGAGTTATTTTATTGATTTTAATGGTTAAAATTCTGAAAATACATACTTATTACGCCTGCGAATCTTACTTTAATCAACATTAAACCTAATACTGACTTGCAAATTGCAAAAAACGTAAGACAATTTGAATTTGGCGGGCTACCGTGGAGGTTGCATCTTAAGCTACTTACACTGCATTTTTATCATAGCTAATCGATGTAGTATCGTACGAGAATATCATTACTATTAACAATTTTGCTTGCTTACATGGAACTGAAATATACATAAAACGTGAAATTTACTTAGAAGTTTCCTTGTACTTTAAAGTTGAATAAAATTATTATTTTTAAATGTTACCCCACACTAGGTATTTTCTCCTCATCATCTTCCTGCCCTTATCCCATGTTACTAGGGGTCGGCGCAACATGTTTTCTTCTTCCATGCCAATCTGTCAACCGTCATGCTATCACTAGGTATTTTCTCCTATATTTAATAAATTGTGGGTGCGTTTACAATCACATAAAACTCACTAACAGCCAGACCCGATACTACTATCTGTAGACCATACAAATATTGGTTCCGAAAGGGAATCGAACCCACGACACGCAGCACAGCAGCACATCGGTCAGGCACTATGCCAACCGTGCCGTCATAGTTAATGAAGTTTCTTTTCATACAAACATTCAACAACGTCAACGTTCATTTTAAATTACCCTACGGGAATGTATCTCAATATTGTAGTAATCTATGGCATGTTCAGCCATTTTTGAATCTATAACACACAAACATACAAAGTAATACATTTTTTTTTTATTAGGAAGAAGGACTGAATTGGAAAATGATTGAATACATACATACATACATACATACATAAACTCACGCCTTTTTCCCATTATAATAAAAAAATAATGATTGAATAGAACTCTTTAATTTGATTTTCTTATTATTTTATTATCTCCTACTTTCGATTTATTTTTATGTAAATCAAGTATACCTTTAACAGTTGATAATAACACTTGGCAATAATCTAGCCTAATAATAGCCTAATAATGATGAATATCGAATCAGCACTTCCTGAGATAGCATCTTACAAACAATAAAATAAAATCTATACCAACGATTCCAATAGTGTTTAACCTAACACTGAGAGCGAATTGCAACAAACTTTTATACAAGGCTTTGCCCGGACCCACCTGCCGGACCCGTTCTGCCTCTGCCTGTGCTTCCGCCTCAAAAGTGCCCACCTGTTTTTGTCCCGGTGTGGAAAATCCTCATGAAACGTTCCCTGTCGTTGGGGTCGGGCTGGCTAAGGGGAAGGGTCTCACCCCTGGGATCCCGGTAACGCACGCCTTCCACTATCCCCAACTGGTAGCCCAGAAGTGCCAACCTAACTTAACCTTTATTATTTGTATAGATTGGGAAGGACCTCGGTCTGAGAAGCCGTGCAAGCGTGTTGGTGGTGAATGTTCGAACGTTTGTCCAAAAAGGACGAGAGTGGAACTAACAGGCTTGTGTCCGGAACAACAATTATTTGGCGTAGAGTGCTGCATACCCTGTAAGTTTTTCATTATATTTGTACTTACACTTATTTTTATTTAATTATAATTGTTATATTAAATTAACTGTCTCGTTAGCCTAGTGGTCCTAAGCACGACTTCTACGCTAGGGGTCCTGGGTTCGATTCCCAGGTCGAGCAAAAAGTTTTGTTGGGTTTTTCTATGAACCTATATAATCTTTCTCAGTAACAGCTCGGAGTTTAGATTTATACCCGGTTAATAGGCTTACATTACATGGCACTTAAATATACCGGCGAACTGTGGGTGTACATTGGCACACCTCTGCCTAACCCTTTGGGGGAATACAGGCGTGATGGTATATATTCAATTTTAAAAAAGCAGGAACTGTTGAAAACTTACTAATGCTTAGGCGATTGGCACACTGCCCCGCATCACGGAGCGTGGTGCGCGGCGACGCAGCTTTGGTGATCTGCAACACTGCGCGTGAACGCGTTTTCTGTGTTTTGAACTACGTGTGTTTTCTATACAAACACAGATACTTGCAAACAACGTAAGAACGCGCACTCACGCGCCACGCACCGTGATGCGGGGCAGTGTGCCAATCGCCTTACTACTTACTATCTTACTACATTATTCTAATTTAATAAAATTTTAGAGTTATTATGTTGGTTTAAACACATTAATCTCTAGAATTGCCGGCTGGATTGAAGAAATTCTTTTTGTATATAAAGGTCAAATTCATAAAAATAATAGTATACGCTATATAACAACAAGCTACAACTCACTATATATAGCAAGGAGGTAATCAAAAACAATAACGTGACAACATTTGATAGCGTGTTCCATCCAAAAGTAGTTTAGTTTATTTTAGTCAATAGGTAATTAAATTACGTAAAATTTTATAGATATGCAATTAATTGAAAGTTTATGTTTGTTTCAGATAAAAGAAGAAGAAATTGTTGTTTTAGAACAAGAAAGTGTGTTCCGAATGCATTTGAATGTTCACAATATTTTGTGATAATACATAATTTATTTAAAATTTACGATTGATAATGGTTATGTGATAAGTTTATCACTATACTAAGAACTGTTTCCATATTGGAGGATGTAGCTCTACTTGGCAAAAACCTGCTATAATGTAAACGCACAGAGTTCATTTTGTTATTTCATTCCAAGAATATCGCTTGAAGACGGAATGCTCCAGTCAGAATAACTTCGAAAAATCCAACCGTTCACCTTTTTATATTGTCTTTATTTTAAGTATTTTAACACCACGATTTAAATATCAAACTTGAGTGGCAAATTATGAGCTGTGTCGGAGCTGTGCTCTTAACATCATCATTATCAACCGAACGACGTCCACTGCTGGACATAGGCCACCCGTAATGATAACCACAAAGACGGGTCCTGTGCTTTTCAAGGCCGTCGGTACACCTCGTGGGAGGCCTTCCCATGCTGTGCCTTCTGGTGCGTGGTTGCCATAGGAGCACCGGTCGCCATTCTAGAAAAAAAGTAGTCTTATAATAAAAGTTACAGTATTTTTTATCTGTACGTACAATGGTCTATTTTAAAGATATAAAATGGACCTTATATCATAGAACTTAAAACTGAAGAATACATATGAAGTATCGACACGTTTTCTAAATAAAATCTAAACTTCATGACTACTTGAAGACCCAAGAACACCTGAAAAAAACCCGGTCGTAAACTGCAGTGGTGTATCTGGAAGACATTAAATAGATTGCGCACCCATGTAGGCCGCTGCAAACATAAACTGGTGAAATGGGGCAATGGGGGTCAAGCACACGGTGCGATTGCGGAGCTCCTGATCACACAATGTTTCATATGCCAGTGTCTTAAGTGAAAGTTAAAGAATTTGTTCCAATTAGACCATTTACAGGCACTTTTGAAATGTCAAAAAGTTACAGTTTAAAATTGAAGCTAGTTGCTCGTTCCAAAACGTAGGTCTCCATGGAGAAGAACGAGCAAGAAACTCCATGGACACTATTTTCCCGTTCAACTGCATCCATGACGATTTAAACAGCGCCTGGCGCGGCAATAAACGTGGCCAGCTACTGGGCCCAAGTAGTATTAATAGTTATAAATTAATCATCCAAGCGAAAATACGGAAAAGACGAAGAAGATGTAGAATATATATTTCTCCCTTAAGTTTTATAGAGATTGATAAATCACCTTTAGTTTAGTAAATTATTTTATGTTTTAAGATTGTTATAAGATTAATATTTTGTTATTGTATAGAGATGTTTAAATTATATGACTTGTAAATAAATAAAAATATATTAATATTACAGTTTTCATATTATTAATACACAATACCTTACATTCCCTGAATACATAGCCAAAATATGCCACCAAGCATGGGTCTTTTTTTAACATTCGACGTCCTACTAATATTATAAATGCCAAAGATTATGAGGATGGATGGATGTTTGTTACTCGATGCGCAAAACGCCAAACCGGCTGAAGGGATTTTCATGAAATTCAGGACAAAGATAGATCCTGGCACATAGATTACTTTTATACCGGAAAATGTACAGTTTGCCTGGGATAATATAATAGGTAAGTTCCACGCGGCGGAAGTCGCAGGCAGAAGCTAGTATGTTTATTTTTGACATAAAATTAATGTTAGCATTATTGACAGATTCTTAGTCAAAATATATTTTGTCGAAAAATATTCGAAGTCTTTTGAGAGCTAATAATTATGTTTCATAACATGGATGATGGAATTAAGATGGCCGCCACAATTAACATCAGGGACGTTTATTGTGGCGACCAGCTTAATTATTATTTTTAATGAATTTTCATCATAATTATAGTCATACCGAGAACTATGAAAATCCTACTTATATTATAAATGCGAAAGTTTGGTGCGAATGGATGGATATTTGTTACTCTTCCACGCTTAAACGACTGCAATAGATTGTGGTGTGGAATAACACATAGGTTACTTTTAATCCCGAAAAAAATTAAGGTTCCCGTGGGATAATAAATCTAGAAGTTAGTAACACATAAATTTGACGCTTGAATGAATAAATGACGTTCTTTAAAAAATATCATGCTTGTGCCGCGGATTTGGTTGTGTTTGTACACCACAATATGAATGCGCTCGCAGAGGCAAAACAGCAGGTGACGCGGCAGCTTGCAGAAGTCCGAGAAGGCGAGAACCGCTCCGAGCTCTTCGAGCTAAAAAAAAACATAAACCTGAGTAAAAAATATACCTTTTATTTAAAGAAATGGCAATGACAGCTTTTTAACCGACGTCTCACAGCCTGTCCAAGTAATGTCAATTAACACTCGAGCGACCTCTCGCTCCCGGCTGTCGTTCAATCGATGGTCGAAAGCGGATAGGATGGGGTTGCCTCTTTTTGCGAGGATGTCATGTCTGCAAAGGACGCGATCGAGCGAAAGAGAGAAAAGAAAAAAGGCATCTATGCTAAAAGGATCTTTTTATGTTGTTTTTTTAAAGTCGGGAAATCATTAAATGACTTCTTCCGCTCTGGGTGGAGTGGAAGGGAGTGTCATCCTCCTAATGCCCTTTGCGTTCCAGGGCCGCGGTGACTCTTTCGAACAAATTCTGCAACCTTGGCAGGCACTGGCCGTAGCGGGCCCCGTCTACAGTGCTGACCTACGTCTGAAATCGTGGATCTCCTTTGGGGATTGATAGTTTAAAATATCAGTGTATTTCATTTGGTTTCTGATGTACACAAATAAATATTAAAGTGTCTGTTTGTAAGTCTAAATAACAGGTTATTACAAAATGCACAATTTTGAATACTTTTTTTTTTAAGACGGGAAATCATCAAATAACTTCCTCCGCCCTGGGCGGGGCGGGAGGGAGTGTCAGACTTTTACTGACTAGAACCCTCTCATGCTCCTTTCATGGGGCGCTGAGCCGTACTTTGCCCGCCCAGGGAAGACTGGGTGGAGTACCTTAGCGGCTCAGTGACCAATTTTGAATACTTACGTTATACATTTTTTTATTTATGTCTCTTTGTCTGTTTTTTCCGGCTAATCACCAAAACGGCTGGGCTGTTGTATACAGGATTTTCACTGGCAGATACCTTATATTTTGAGGGGTAACTTACTTTTATTTTAGAAAAAAATATAGAGTTAATAAAAAAACCCTTTAATTACCAACATCCACGCCAACGAAATCACGAGCTGGCTATATAAGCTGGTTTTATTAAACAAACCAAAAGAACTATGGACTAATCTCATACAATAGTTACTGTATAACTGAAACACAGACTTCGTCAAAACACGTTGATTCACAGCGCTTCTCATCCGTCGAAATATATCCTAACATCCGTCTGTCATTGAAGCAAGCGGGGTGAAAGAACCGGACACTCAATATTTATTTTTATTAGACCAGCTTCATTTCTCTAACCATTATAGTTTGAATCTTCGATAGAAGAGGTCGTGTCACAAAATGTACTCGGCACTGTTTTTTGTGTTATTCCTTGTGAATGACAAATTGTTGTGCGCTGCGTCGTCGCTTCAAAAGTCGAAGATGATAAATCCAAAACAAAAATTCGCAGATGTGAAGGGTAATTTTTTATTTATTTTAAGGGTAACTGCCTCGTAGGGTTAGTTGTACTAGTCGCAACTGCTACACTAGAGGTCTTGGGTTCAATTCCCAGGTCGAGCAAAGTGTTATTGGGTTTTTCTATGAAATTCTTAGTAGTAAATGGTGTACTTCTATTGCCGCTATAACAACAAATACTAAAAAACGGTATAAAATAAATATTTAAGGGGGCTCCCATGCAACAAACGTGTTTTTTTTTTCCTTTTCCTAATGGTATGGAACTCTTCGTGCATTAGTCCGACTCGCACTTGGCCGGTTTTTAATTTTAGACTTTCTTGTTCCAGTTTTTTCCAATCTTAGAGCTCAATTTTTCGAGCTACCATGTATGCGTTTAGGCGGGACCTGTGCCCGCAGGTACGCCTGTCCTGTTGGAACAAAAGTGACCCAGACAGGCTTGTGTCCACGGCAACAACGCCTGGGCATGGAATGCTGCAAACCCTGTAAGTTCTATGAAAACATTGTTATTTATTTATTTTTCGCGGCTGCTACGCTACTGGTCTTGGGTTCGATTCCCAGGTCGAACAAAGTGTTATTGGATTTTTATATGAAATTCTCAGCAGTAGCAGCTTGGAGTTTGGATTTGGGCCCGGTTAATGGCAACAGGGTCGCCATCTATTATGTGGGAAATATATCAATAAGCCATGCGGGCGAAGTCGCGGGCAGTTCGCTAATATACAAAATATTACAATGATAAATAACAAAGAACTATCGGTGGTAATAGACTTATACATCGCGGGTCTGTGGACTGTGAGCAATGGGTAGCTCACCGTCCGTACGTTGACTAACTAACGACAGACCGTGTCGACGGCGCGTTCGTGTTCCACGCGCGCCTCAAAGAGATGTCAGCAAACTTGGAAGGGGCCACTGAGGGCCGATGCCTGCCGGGGCTGCGGGTTGTTCGAAAGAGATACCGCGCCCCCGGAACGCAAAGGGCACATGAAGGAACATAGACGGGTTTTAGTCAGTAAAAGTCTGACACTCCCTCCCGCCCCGCCCAGGGCGGGGGAAGTTATTTGATGACTTCCCGTCTTAAAAAAAAAACTAATACATACATACATACACGTTCTTTGTTGGTTATATTTTACTTTACGCTTAGGGTTCCAATTGCATTCATTGAAAGCAGTAGTATTTGTTAAATTAATAGCTGTTGCCCGCGACTTCGCTGGCGTTTACTATTTCATTGGTTTCAATTTTATTACCGCGTAACCCTCTTTCTTTAATCAAAATAAAAGTAGCTTAAAACATAAGCTATCTGCAATTGAAAATCCCGTCGAAATCGGCCTAGCCGTTTCAGAGATTAGATGAAACAAACAGAGAGACAAAAAAAAATTAAATTGTTTTTTTGATGTAGATATCGCATTTAGTGAAAAGCTGTGTCTAAAGATTTATTGCAACTAGAAGTTATTGTGCATGACTTAAGTGGAAAAATAGAATTCGACTGAATATTTGGACAACCTTCACAATTTCTATTTTGCGACTAATGAGTGTGTGGTGTGGTTTAGATTCCTAGGTCGGGCAAAGTGTTATAGAGTTTTTTCAATTTAGACCGGTATTTGCTGGGGCGTTGCCGTGGCTGAATATTGGGCAAAAGAAAATACCTACATTATCTTTAATCACCAACGATTCGGTAAGAAGAAGATTAGACATTTTCCAGTAGTAGCCCGGAGTTAGAAAGTGGGTAATGTGATACCCGCGTGTCTTGGAAAGCATGAAAAGTCTAATCGGATCAGTCGTGTCGGATTACCAGCACATCGGAGTATGAGCAGAAGGAACTTTGTGCACTATAATTACCAACACATACTTGGCCACAACCGAGATTGTCTGCCGACACTGGATTTCCATCGGGAGCATTATTTTTTCAACCTCTAATTGCCCGAATGCTGAGAAAAGGTCTATGCATTGCCTTCCCTGGCCAATCTCCCATAAACGTCTCTAAATAATCACGCCAGCGTGAATTTAGAGACGTTTATGGGACGCACGCACCCACTGCGTGGTGAACCTGGCCCTTCTGTCCTTATGCATACTGCATAAATGGGAGAATTATGTAGGGTAAAACCGGGATAGATGCCTCAGGAGTATAGATGCCGTATTGTAATTACTCTAGTTTCGCGGATGAATCGCGGGATGAGTTTTATCGTGGGATAAATTTCATTTATCTATCAAAAGGCTTCCCAACTATTACTAAGTGGACCGTGTATCATGTTTCTGTGCGATCGCACGAGAAAGCAAGGTGCGATCAAAGTTTTTTCGGGATAGATGCCTTGTTTCTTAGCGTGTCGTCTATCCTTAACGTAATTTATATGGAGTATTCAATTATACATACCATATATGGGATAGATTTCCCAAAAAGTAGAGTTCCGCAAAAATTGCTAATAAGCTGAAAATATCTAAGATAATGTTTTTTTGCTTGTCATAAATTCGTAGATAAAGAATCATAGTACTTGCTAGTTTTGCAAATAATTTTGATTTTTGTACTGGCAGTGCTATAAAATAATTTCAAAAAGTGTGGCATCTATCCCGGTTTTACCCTACTAATAGAAATTATGTTGTTACAGTGCCTGGCAGGTCAAGATGCAGCGCAAGAAACGGATATTGCTTGCCAAAAGGTTACAATTGTCAAAAAAAAATAGGGAAAATAATGACTGATTGTTTGCCAACAGAAACATGTTGTCTTGCTGTTATGTTGCAATAGTAGTAGATAGTAGTCATAGTCATAACAAAATAGTGTTATCGTCAACCTAATTATTAACCTGCGAGTCTCTCTAAGTCAATTTTTCAAAGTTTGCAGGACGAAGAATAAACAGGGAATTTTAGTTGTGGTAGTAGAGCTGCTAAAGGAACTTGCCCGGGGAAGTACTACCACCATAACTATTTCTTCCGCAAATTGCGGTAGAAATAGGTATTGTGTGCGTTGATTGCGGTTTGAAAGGTATAGGAGTCGGTGTAATTACAGGCCCATAAGATTTTCCAACTTTGTCTTTGGACTGGCAACGCATTTGCAAGGCCTGTGGTATTGCAAATGGCTAAACTACTAAACATCAGGTAGGCCATTGGATGGTAGACCTGTTTATCATCCATTAATATTTAAAAAAAACTGAATGAGAAGTCGCAAATGGCACATGTGTTGGGGAACATTGTTAGTGTAGTGCTTCTGGCCTTTTGCTCTGTGGAGTTTGGCAGGTGTACATAAAGCAGTTTTTCGAGGATAACATTTGTCATATTTTTAGGGTAATTTCGTCGTTATTCCTTTCATGTTACTGTAGATAGAGAGAATAGACTGGAATAAAAAGTATTTTTTGCTCAAAAATGGACTTAGCAGGTTAACGAATTAGGTTGATGTGTTCTTCATAATGTCAACTCCGGAATTGTGTATTGCTCTTGACATGATTTAGTGTATGTAATTTTATTAAGCGGACATGGGATACAGAGAATGGCCATCAATGCACTAAATTATTCTAGACTAGACCAGCGTACAAATACCTAATCTTCTGTTCAATAATAATGGTCAAAATGTGTGAAATAGCTATTTTAGTTTTATATTACGTCTTGTACTGTGTCTCCACTCTATATTATTTTAGTTTTTGTTTTATTTTGAACTTTGATTAAATTTATTTAATTTCACTATTTTTCTTTTTTTTTTTCTATTTGTCTAGAGTCTCACATTAGCGCAACACATTTTTAATTAAATTACTGTAAAGTGACATTATTTGAAAGCGATACTAATGCTCGAACGTACCCGTAAGCGCGGGAGATCGCATACGCACCCCGCGCCCCCGCCACCGACAGTGGACAACTAGCCTACGAGCGATCGGTACGATTTGCCGCGAATACGCAAACCTAATTTTGTTTATACCGTTTTTCTACCTGTTTTGTTTAATTAATCGTGTACACCTATTGAATATATTATACTTTTACTGATAATCGTGCGTCGAACTCATTGAAGAAGCTCCCAAAACGCCCTGAGAAATATACCTCCTTACATTACCTTATTTTTACCTTTGGCCTAAACTTAATAATATAAAGATAGCTTTTGAAAACGTTTAGAAGCGTTATCCCTTTAAGCTGCATTTGAAAAAACAATGAGATATGTAAAAAAAATCACGCGAGCAACATATAAGCTAGGCGGGACAATAATAAGCTAATCAATTAATAATAAATAAAAAATGATTTACAATTTGGTCATAGACTGGGTTTTTTTTTAAATCAATGAATGAGCATATCATTTTACTTTTGGAAATTTTTCTTTATTGATCTTTGGAGTACTGATAATAATATGATGATTTTGGCCATGAAATTACGAATTGCGATCCGCGACTTCGTATATCCTATCCGTGTATCCTAGTTACTCAGTGATAATGAAGCTTTCTAACGGCAAAATAATTTTTGAAATCGGTCCTGTAATTTTGTAAGTTTATTCATAATATACTATAAACATACAAAAATACAAATATTTCCTCTTTATAATATAATTAATTTGTGCTCGGTTGGCAATAGGCTCAACCCCTATTACATGGGACCTAAACATACCGGCGAACTGTGGGTGTATTTTAGTACACTTCTGCTTAACCCTTCAGGGAAAACACGCGTGATGGTATAATATCATAAAAATAAAATAAAAATTGTTGATTAAATTTTTTCTTATTTCAGATTCTACTGTGCGTGGCAGTCCATTATATGCGCTTCCTTGCTTGCGTGTAGGCGGGACTTGCGCCAACAAACTCGCCTGCCCTCCCGGAACAAAAGTGGGAACAAAAGGCTTGTGCCCGCACCAGAAACACTTGGGCTTGGAGTGCTGCAAACCCGGTGAGTTTCATGAAAACATAACATTACAACAGCTTCTCGACTGCCCCGTTGATCTCATGGTCGCAAGCGCGACTGCTGAGCGAGGGGTCCTGGGTTCGATTCCCAGGTCGGGCAAAAAGTGTTATTGAAAGAAAGAAAAACCATTTATTCGCGTGAAAGCGACGCACATAACATAAACCTACTTAACCTACTTAAAAACAAAAACAAAAGCTTAAATAAAAAAATAAAAAATAATTTGGGTTTATATTGGGTTTTTCCATTAGGAATTTCTCAGAAGTAGCTCGGAGTATGGAAGTTGGTGGGTGACACTCCCGTGCTTCGGGCACATAAAGCCGTTAGTCCGGTCGTGTCAGATTTTCGCCCCATCGGGTTATGAGACGGTGGACGTCCTACAGCTGATATAATGCTGATGATGGTCTAAAGAAAGCATGTTATCTCTTCACCACCTTTGGCTGACTGATAGAGAATGCTTAAGGCATTAAGTCCGCCTTTGTACTTTATGTTGCATAAAGTTTAAATAAATAAATAATAAAAATAATATGTATCTTGACTTGGCTCGCGAGGTTATCGACATGTGGGATGTGGACTCAGCGATCATTGTGCCGATAGTCGTTTCAGCCAATGGCTTAATTGCCAAGAGCCTCGACCAACATCTTAGGAGGCTCTCGTTGGGCGGCTGGATCAAGGGCTTGATTCAGAAAGCGGTTCTCCTAGACACGGCGCGTATCGTTAGGATTCCTTTCTCAGGAGCCCTGACCACCGGTGGCTTGGACCCTGTTCCCGACGCCGCTGGGCTACTATATTTTATATTTTTAAATGTTTTTATTTTTTTTATACTAATATTTAAAAAGAACAATGCTCAAAAATGTATGGAGACCGTCCCCACCCTTGTAGCACTTTGAAACCTATGTCAATCGAAGGGCCATAGCCGTCTTATCATTTTATTGTATGACAGCGAAACTGAAATGTTTGTCGGAAAAAAGTTATATCGACATGAAAAAACCGGAATTTGCAGTCGCAAGTGACAATAATGTTGCATTTTAATGTTCTTTGTTATTAAAAATATGGCAAAAACTATCAAAGAGGTGACAGCTCAAGATATTTTACTTCTTCTACCGAGAAACTTTTTACTTTAGGGTAACAAAACAGTTTCAGTCGGAGTTTTAAACAACTCTTTAAAATCAAAATAGTGAAAAAGTGTAATGCAAGCAAACCTATATGCTTCTCTATTTGCAGTATCTTCGAATCTTGTCTTGATGACACGACATTAATGTCTGCTACTCGTATTTGCCAAAAGGAGGTTCAAAAAGCCCCAGACCCAGATATATTCTAGCTATAATTCTGAGGACCTGTGCACCTGAATGGTTCCTGTACTGGCAAGCCTCTTTCGACTCTCTCTCGACACTGGATTAATGTCCATTAATTGCAAAACAATGGAACGTGTCTTCAATAACAGGCTCCTGGTGTACCTTGAAGTTAATGACCTCCTCAGTGGTCGTCAATGTGGCTTTTGCCGAAATCGGTCCACTGGGGATCTTCTCGCTTACGCCACTCGCATCTGGAGTGAGGCCATCGAGAAGTATGGGAAAGCAATTGCCGTCTCCCTGGACATCTCGAAGGCCTTTGATAGGGTATGGCATGATGGTCTTATTAGCAAGCTTTCATCATATGGCTTGCCGGCTGGTTTCTGTGCATGGATATCGGATTTCCTGAGTGATCGTTCACTTCTAGTAGTCGTCGATGGCTCGTCTGAACGAATGGCCATTAATGCTGGGGTCCCTCAGGGTTTGGTGCTTTCTGCAACCCTTTTTTCTGTATATCAACGATCTGCTAAAACCCAGTACTTTTGGGTATGCAGATTATAGCACGGTTGTAGAGAGTTAAATATCCAGCGCACGTGCCAGTACGGCTGAAATCCGGACTCCTAGAGATCCCACGGCCCAGCGCTTGGACTTGTCCATAAAGGCAGTCTCCGACTGGAGTGATGCCAATCTGGTCAAGTTTAATGCAGCTAAGACCCAGGCGTATCTTTTCTCTGCCAAGAAGATGCCTTTCCATCTGGCCTCTACTTTCCTACTTGAATCCGCCCCGATCACTGACCGAATCCTAGGTCCAGTTATCTGCCCAGAACCTGGGAATTCTTGCAAAGGTGCGAAAGTACTTCACGTCGGCACAGCTGCTCAACTTATACCAAGCAAAAGTTCGATCATACATGGAGTACTGTTCGCACTTTTGGGATGGATTAGCTAAATAGCAACAGAAGGCGTTGGAAGTTATCGATAGATGTGCCAAGAGGCTCATTATTAACGGCTCACTAGTTAGGACTAGGTTCCAGAGCTTTGAACATCGCCGCATCGTTGTTAGCCTACCACTGCGAGGATCGCCCTGAGGACACGGTGGAGAACACCGTGGCGCACCGTGCCCTCTTGGGCGGGACACCGCCGTGTCGTCGTGGCGGACTCTCGCGTCGTTGGTGCAAGCCATGGTCCGGAGCGAGAGGGAATGAGTGGCAATCACCTCCTTCTACGAAGTAGTTATGCTAGAGAAGGAAGTGGCGGGACAACAGAGGCGTAGAACCTCCCATCCCAGCTACCGCGGGAGACGCTCCGGGCGTCGGGAGCCACGAGACTACTACCGGCCACCATAGACGCGGGCTTGTGGACGGTGGGCAATGAGTAGCCGAAAAATCTGTTGAATATCGTTTTCGTGAAGTGATCATGGACGTTTTGAGGAGTTTTCAAATAAAAATAAATAATAAAAACAAAATATTTTTTATAATTAAGTCTGTAAATATTCACGTACTTCATTTCGATATAAGTTTTTTCGGACAGACATTTCAGTTTCGCTGTCATACAATAAAATGATAAGATGGCTATGGCCTTTCGATTGACATAGGTTTCAAAGTGCTACAAGGGTGGGGACGTTTTGAGCATTGTTCTTTAATTCACGTATATGTATTAAAAGATGAATAAATGAGAATAATAAAATAATATTATTGTTACAGTGTCGTTCGCCTCAAGGTGCAGTTCTAAAAACGGATTATGCTTACCAAAAACATACAATTGTAGTAAAAAAACGTCTCGGAGAATGATTGATTGTATGCCAAGAGAAGTATGTTGTACAAATCTTTTTAATTAAATCGTGTTGTTATTTTTTTTTTCATTATATGAATTGTCTCCGGAGTGTGTTGCTGACTGACAAATATGTTTTGGTGTATAATATGTGTTCTTTTTTAAGTAAGCTCGGTGGAAGGCTCATTCATGGAGTAATTTTTGGCCATGGATAAAGAAAAACAGCTGTTACTGCCTTTTAATATTAAGAACTTTTTTTGCTTGTAATTATTTTTCATGTAAGTTTTGTTTTTTTGTTACATTAATTGTCATCCTTTTACCATCGTTATAATTCTCATGTAGTTTTTCAATCCTATCCACTAAATTGTGTTTTACTTGTCACCGTCTTTCAACTGCTGTCCCATACATGGCCTTGTATGTTGTTTTTTTATGAGCCACGGGCTACTTTAACGTTGGAGTGCGTAAAGTGTATTTTTTTAATCTCAGAGACTAAATTGACAGTTTCATACACCTATTATACTAATATTAAAAAGAGGTAAGATTTATTTGTTTGTTTGTAATGAATAGGCTCCAAAACTACTGGACCGATTTTAACAATTTTTTCACCAATAGCTTCATTATTCCCGAGTAACATAGGCTTTATAACATCACGCTATGATCCACGGGAGCAGAGCATTAAGAAAGACGTAATTTATGGCGGGGGAAAAAAGCAACGAGGACGAAGTCACGGGCTGTTCGCTAGTCAAATATAAAAATAATGTGTTTTCGGATTATAAACATAAAGCACATTTTCAAATTTGATACATATAGTCGTCAAATAAGTCTTTAAGATTATTAGATGCTCTTTAGAATAATATTTAATACATTATTCTAAATAGCATCTAATAATCTCCATCGGCATCTAATAATCTCCATTGACATCTAATAACCTCCATCGGCCTCTAATAATCCATGGTAATAGATTACATCTCAATGGGTTTGTCTATAATTGTGTCTTCCACCCTGTATAATTAATTTTTTAGTTTTTATTTTGCCAATACTATGTTCAATATTATCTGATTAAATGTATTTTCACTTTTTTTTTATTGTTGATAATAAAAGTTGCAGGTAGAATTAATATAATAAAGCTGAGAAGTTTGTTTTGTTTTTCTTTTTTAAACCCTTAACTCCCGAAGATTCTGGTTCGATTCTAACACCCTCTTTCACCAAAATCACTAAATATATTTAGTGCCTAAACATATTTAGAACATCATTGCATCCCTGTCACGTTGTTAGAAGGTGACAGAGACAATGGTGTCGATTCTCTTGTTCACAAACTTAACTAAATTTAAGTTATGTTCATCTTTCTCGTTCCATTTCAAAAGGATATAAAATTTTAGTTAAGTTCTGTCAAATTTAGACACTCCATAGATAATTTAGACGCGATTAAAAACGTGGCGACTAGAAACACGTTAATTTTCTTCAGGCGCTGTCTAATTTGACAGGACTAAACGAATATGACATCTTCTGTCCTTTTCTTTAAGAAATTGAAAGAGAAAGATGCATTGTACTTAAATTTAGTTAAGTTTGTGAACAAGAGAATCAGCACCAGTATGATAATTTAAACACATTTAGTGTTAAATATGTTTAGTGATTTTGGTGAAGGTTGGCTTTAAAGATTTTGCACTAATAGGAAGCTGCTATCATTGAGTACTATAAGAAAATTCCAACGAATGAAATCGTGGGCTTTAGCTAGTTAAACCTTATTCCTTACTATTCCTTATTTCCTTACTAATATTATAAATGCGAAAGTAACTCTGTCTGTCTGTCTGTCTCTTCTTCACGCCTAAACCACTGAACCGATTTCAATGAAATTTGGTACAGATATAGTCTGGGACCCGAGAAAGGACATTTCCGGGATAGTTTTCATCCCGGAAATTCCCCGGGAACGGGAACTGTTAATCCACGCGGACGAAGTCGTGGGCAAAAGCTAGTATTAAATAAACGACTAAATGTTTATTCAAACATGTTTCCTGTTGTTTAATTTCTCTGAGTCCCAAACAACCTTAGAAAAATGATAGTCTTGTTAAAATTAATTAATAAAGCTGTCAAAGGTATACATTATACAAGTAAGGCCGATCTCAGCGCTAGTAGGGAGTCATCTAGACAGAAGATATTATCATAGTGCACAAGTTTGTGCACAAATACAGGTGACTCCCTGTTAGCTTACTATCATAGAGACGGCAATTTGACACAACTGGATCATAGATCAGATTAGCGTCCACTTTCTAACATAACCATATGGTTATGTTTTTATTACCGTATCTACTGAAGGTCACAAGTGAAGGTTATGAGAATCAGAATCAGGATGGTTTATTTGTAAGCATAGGTCAATTAGGTCTGCCTCGTTGGCCTAGTGGTCCTAAAAGCGACTGCTACGTTAGAGGTCTTGGATTCGATTCCCAGGTCGAGCGAAAAGTGTATTTGGTTTTTCTATGAAATTCTCAGTAGCAGCTCGGAGTTAGGATTTGTTTCCGGTTAATGGCAATAGGCTCGCCCCCTATTCCATGGGACCTAAATATACCGGCGAACTATAGGTGTACATGGTACACCTCTGCCTTACCCTTCATTGAATACAGGCGTGATGGTAGGTCAAATTACAATAAAGTATAAGATATTATAGATAGGCAGTTCCTCTACGTTTTGGCCAGCGGCGTACAGGCATAAATTGATCTTGTATTTTTTTAACTTATTAACATACATTTAATAGTGATGTTCCGATTATGAATAATACCAGGCTATTCAGTCTCACTGGGTGAAGAGTGTTCTCTTTTAAAGAAAATATAAACATAGATCACAGTCATACGAAATTTCAAAAGGTCATATTAGTAACTGCCCTTGCCCCAGTTAAGATCCCCACAACCTCGTGCATGAAACACTACGCTTAAACCATAAAGACATGGAAATTACGTGTGACTAATTTCACCTTCAATTCTTAGGACACAACTAAACTTAGCTTAGCTCGGTCGGCGTAAAGAGTTGTTAGGACACTGCTCAAACCTCCTGCTAAGACGTAAAGGCCATTTGGCAAATCTGGGTTAGGATTAGTCAGCATCTTTGTTACCTAATGATCTACTGCGTCATCCTTTTATACAAGCTCAGGGATTTACATAACAGAGATGAGAACCTGAAGGTTAAATCCCGTTTAAGACTAAAATTCTGTACTTCTGTAATACTAAGTTTATTCGAGTAACTAAAAACCGTACCGTTGAGATTATGACCAGATTTTAAGTCGTAATCTCATCTCCGAACAATTATTGTCAAAAACTTGTTCAAATAAGTAATTTAGGGGCATTTCTGGCAGATTGAAATTGTAAGAGGAATTGTAAAGTTTTCTCTCGTGGGTGCGTTTACAAACATTATAAACTTACAATCACAAACCGCCAGACCCAAAACAAGTAGGCCGTACAAATATTTGTTTCGTGCGAGAATTGAACCCGCGACACGCTGCGCTGCAGCCAATCGCTCAGCCTACTACGTCAGCAATGTCGGTAAGGATTTTGTAAGTACATTATGTATAAAAAGACTAAAAAAAAACGAACTCCAATATTTCAATATAAAATTATTCTATGCAATAATTGAAAATGCTTTAATACATTTGATTATCGGGAGAAAAAGCAACACCAAAGAAAAGATAGATGGATTGTGTGAAGAATGATATGAAAGAAAAGGGAGTCAGTGATATCATGACGGTTGATAGGACGGAATGGAAGAAGAAAACGTGTAGTGCCGACCCGAAGTAACTTGGGATAAGGGCAGGAAGATGATGATGATATTAGATTATCAAACAATTATGACCTAGCGACCCGACCCTGCTTTGCTTGGGCAGGGCCAACTGATGTGGCCACATATCATAACCCTTATGTATTATGTGGTATTTGGTATTAGTATAACGGGCTGGTGTCCGCAACTCCACGTCAAAGCGCGTATTTTGCGTACGGTATAATGTGGTATAACCTATTTAAATAATAAATTATTAACACACAGAAGCAAGTCGTACATACATATAAGGGCAAGTACCAACGCAACTTTTTCAATTCTTATTTACTTTCTAGTCGTGTCTTGGAGAGACTAGATTTAACTAGATTCAATATTGATGATTTTTTTCATGTAAAGACGTCCAAAAGTGCCTTTTGATCGTCTAATTGAAATAAATGATTTGACTTTGACTTTGGTCACTGATATCGATGAAGGAAAACATCATGAGGTCATTCTGCCCCCCTAGCCAAGTCGCAAACGATAATCGTAAACGCTCGGTAGGTACCAATAGATTTTAAACTTTATACCCCAGAGCCTAAAGTTATAAATAAATAAATATCTTGGGACAACTCACACACGGTTATCTGATCCCAAGCTAAGCAGAGCTTGTGTTATGGTAACCAGACAACTGATATACATACTTATATAATTTATAACTACATACATATTATAGATAAATCACACCCAGACACAGAACAAACAATCATGCTCATCACACAAAGTTTGTCCTGGGTGAGAATCGAACCCACGACCTCCGGCTTAGCAGTCAGGGCCACTAACTACTAGACCAACAGGCCCGTCGTAGTTAAAAATCTATTAAAGATTTCTAAGCGTTAGCGACTGGAACGAACGAAAACGCTATGCAATCTTCATTAGATCTTCAACTTAAAACCAAGCACATAACGTTGAAGATCTATTAAAGCCTACTCAGCGTTTGCGTTTATCGTTTGTTACATGGCTTCAGGCCCTGGACTTTTATTTTATTTAAGTCTGAGATCGCCAATTCGCATAAAACGAGCGTGGTCATTAATGTTCGTGGATTCTTTATAAGAATAGATGACTTTTACCCTGTAGAAGAACAATAATACCGTATGTATCATCTGTTATATATTATTAAAGTGTGCAAATAAATGAATATGGATATAAATATAAATAACAGGTTGGTATTGTACACATAAACCTTTCAGAATAAAATATTTATTTTTATTTACTTTTTGTTTTATTTATTTATTTTTATCAGCTTTTGTTATCATTAAAGGTGACCCTTTTTCTTTGTTTTTTAGGAAGTGATATCATCAAATGACTTTTCCCACCCTAAGCAGGGGGCGGGCGGGTGTGTCATACTTTTACTGACTAAAACCTATCCATGTTCCTTCTTGTACCGTTTGCGTTCCGGGGGCGCGGTATCTCTTTCGAATAACCCGCAGCACCGACGGGACAGGTTACCCTTTTTTTTTTTATAGACGGGAAATCATCAAATAACTTCCCCCGCCCTGGGCGGGGCGGGAGGGAGTGTCAGACTTTTACTGACTAAAACCCGTCTATGTTCCTTTCATGTGCCCTTTGCGTTCCGGGGGCGCGGTATCTCTTTCGAACAACCCGCAGCCCCGGCAGGCATCGGCCCTCAGTGGCCCCATCCAAGTTTGCTGACATCTCTTTGAGGCGCGCGTGGAACACGAACGCGCCGTCGACACGGTGACAGGTTACCCTAAGGCTGTATACAGAAAGAAAGCTGGAAACTTATAAGCGCTTACCTGCGCTTGACAGCGCTGGTAACCCGCGCAGGAAAATATATGAACGCGCGCCGATCAGCACTGAACGGTGCCGACAAGTTCCGAACATCTTCGACCTGCGCCGGTCTGCGCTGGCACCACATCGTCATCATCATCGTCCGATGAGTACGATATTTTGCTCGTTCAGCTTCAACCTGCTTCCTTTGTGTAGAACGGACCAGCGCTGTCAAGCGCCGGTAAGCGCTTATAAGTTTCCAGCTTTCTTTCTGTATACGGCCTTATGCGACAATTAAAAAAAAAAAAAAACTTAATAACAGTGATGTCAAAGATAACTTTCGAAGTACACATGAATTGAAAAAGACACATTGGTACTTTCCCGAATTTAAATTCACTACCTCATGCGTTAGAAGCGGGCGCCTTTACCACAGGGCCATCATGACATTATAATTTATTATCTTACTAGCTTCTGCCCGCGACTTCGTCCGCGTCACAGTTGATGTGTTATCCTACGGGTACCGTACATTTTCCCGGGATAAAAAGTAGCCTATGTGTTATTCCAGACTATAATCTATCTTTGTGCCAAATTTCATCCAGATCCATTCAGCCGTTTAAGCGTGAAAGAGTAACAAACATCCATACATACATACAAACTTTCGCCTTTATAATAGTAGTAGGATAATACTAGTGTTAACTACATCAAAATCGTCGTCATCGTATGTTTTGGTTACTGCTCCTGTCCTTTGGGTCATAGCGTGATGTTACATGTATAGCCTAGATTGTTTCTCATGAATCTAGCTATCACATGTAAAAAGATTTTTTCTAATCCGACTCGTATTACCAAAGATAAGCGCATTTAAACAAACAAAGAAAAGTCTTCAACTTTATTATACTAGTCTAGATTTCGATATTTGAATTGACCTAAAAAACGCCTCTTAATTTGATGATACAATAATACAAAAGACTCACTAATATGTAAATATCCTAATTTATCAAACATCCTTAATTTAATGACACAATTACATTTTGGGGACCCGTTTTTAGGGTACCGTACTCAAAGGGTAAAATAGAACCAGTGGCGTGCGGTCCATATAGGCAAATAGACATTGGCTACCCTATAAAATACGTATTTATCTTATATTAAATATATTTTATTGTATCCACGAGTAACTACTATCGTTAAAATAAAAAACATAATATATTAAAACTTAAATCAGCTCCATCTATCGAGTAACGGTGGAGTCTCATCGATAAATCGCTTCGCGCGAGTAACGGGAAGACACAAAACATTGCGGCTGGGTGTTTCAATGTGTGCCTCATGACAGACTCGTAGGTACGCGTCTACAATAGTGTGCGTTTACTATAAAAACTCGACACACAATGTCAAAATAACGCTCACAAACGTAAAAATAGACTTTGGCTAATTTTTATAGTTTGACGTTTGCGGGGGTTTTGCGAAGTTAGGTATGTGATTATTTTAATATAAGTAGTACGTTTGATTTTATTAGCGTTAAATGAAGCACGTTTACTTTTTGTCATAATATGTTTTTATGTTGACGTGACTTATGAGCGGCCATTGTTGATTCATTTTGTACGACTGTAAACTGATGTGTTTATTTACGCTAAAATTAGATTGTGATGTGTTAACATTGTTCAGGTGTGTGTATGTGCAGAAAATATTAAATTATGCGTTTTCAAAGCTATCATAAAGTGATAAAAAAATGTTGATCGCCCAAGGCCGTTATACACCAGATTTGCAGTGAATACAAACTAAAGGTATAATCAATCGTAAATTCAATCACGGGTTGTTTACATAGCAATTGATTATATTGTTTTTCGTGTCCAGACGTGAGTCGTAACGTATTTTGGGCATATTGTACGTAGTTTCGTGGATATGAGTAGGTACCTACCTAACTACCTAGTTTCAAAACCGATTATTCTTGTAACTATGTAGTTACCTACTTCTGTATACAGTAGAGCTTTGGTTAGTTCTGCGTTTATATTATGGTATGATTACGAAAGTGTTATAGGTTATAAAGGTAGGTAATATTGTTACTTTGGTGTTATGCTTTGATTACGTATAGGTATGTGACAGTTTGAAGATGTTCTTTTTATCATGCGCGTAAGCTATACCTATCCCAAGCCGAAGGGACTGTTTTCTGTCTACCCTGTCTAAAAACTCTGTGCACGCCACTGAATAGAACCCTAGCACTAAGACTTCGCTGTCCGTCCGTCCGTCTGTCTGTCTATCTGTCTGTCCGTTTGTCACCAGGTCGTATCTCGTGAGCCTTGATAGAGACACTTGAAATTTTCACAGATAATATGTTTCTGTTGCCGCTATAACAACAAATATTTAAGGGGGCAGTTCCCGTACAACAAACATGGTTTTTTTGCTCCTTTTTGCTCGACATTTATAACGGCAGCAGGTAGACGCTTAAAATAGTCACAGATTATGTAGAATTATATTCAATAACCAACCAGTCTAGCCAAGAAGTATCGTGTTGCCCAGTTACTGGGTTGTAGAGGTCAGATAGGCAGTCGCTCCATGTAAAACACTGGTATTCAGCTGCATCCGGTTAGACTGGAAGCCGACCCCAACGTAGTTGGGAAAAGGCTAAGCAGATGATGATGATGTAGTAATATATTCACTTTAAAAATAAATAATCCAATGAAAATTTAATAAATATTTAATGGTACGGAACCCACGAAGGGTTCCGTTCCGCGCGAGTCGCACTTGGCTGGTTTTTATATCTATACAGGAAACTTAGGTACAGTCACCACAAAAGTAGATTAACATATAGATTTTTTAATCTTTTTTATTGAGCACCATATCAAACGACATACGGAATGGATCAAAAATTAAGATAACTCTTAGGTATTGCCTAAAATTGAAGTTAATTGTGTTATTTCGTATCTATTTAAATGGCTCTTTAGAAAGGTCAGGTGCGCAGTACTCGTAACCGGCGTGCTTGTATGACCAGATGTATGAATGTGGACGAGGCGAATGGAGCATGTAAGGATCGTAGCAGGTGGCGTTACGTGGTTTCTGCCTACCCCCATGGGAAAAAGGCGTGAGTTTATGTGTGTATGTAAATAATATATGTAAAAGTAACATTGTTAACACTTTGAAGGCCATAAAACGAGACGCAATAGAAGTTTTATTGTTTTGACGCCTATGGGCGTTTAGTGTCCTTCATGGTGTTAATCGTCTTTTGTTGCTGATCGTACCTGTACGTAATCTATTCTTATGCCAATGGTTACGTAGGTGGGTTTATAATTAAAACCGGATATTGAGAGCATGTTCACACCATTCGCTTTACAAGCGTAGACAGGAAAGGTTGTGTAGTAAAAATGTTTTTCAAATTATTATTCTTGACTGTCGTTCTGAATTTTGCCGCTGTAAGAGGTAAAGTGGCATTGAGTGAAGAGTTTATAGAAGATCCTGCTCATTGTAAGTTTTTTTTTTGTATTTTTCGTCTTTTTTTTTCAAAATAAATTTCTTAAACTGCCTCGTTAGCCTAATGGTTCTAAGCGCGTCACTTAAGGTCTTGGGTTGGATTCCCAGGTCAAGCAAAAAGTGTTACTGGATTTTTCTATGAAATTCTCAGGAGCAGTTTGGAGTTAGGATTTGCGCCCGGTTAATGGCAATAGGCTCGCCCCCTATTAAATGGAACCTAAACAGTAAACATTTCGGTGAACTGTTGGTGTACATTAGTACACCTCTGCCTAACCCTTCGGAGAATACAGGCGAGATGGTGTGTCTGTTTTTTTTTAAAAAAACCGTCTTTAGCAAATGTGATGTTCAATACATGTGCCTTATCTATGTGAAAAGACGGCTTTACTCTTTATTAAGACAACAATAAGCTGAAACAAATAAAAACTAAAAAAGCAAATGTTTTGCTGGTAGGAGAATTCAATGTCTGTGACACAGAAAATCCCTTTTATTTTGGCAATTCAATGCATTGCGTTACTTACTTTATCAAACAGATGATATTTTTAAACATTCCAAGCAATGGATTACAATTTAATCTATAGTGTATTCTCTTTGTTGAGGTATATTGTAAATATTTTGTTAAGATTACGTAATCGCGACAATGTATGTTGCAGGTCCTCAAGTATTTTATAAACATACAATTATCTTTATTTTTCTTCTTATTTATAAATGTGTCAAGAGGTTTTTTATTTTCCTTTGTAAACAAAGGTTGGAGTTATTAAACACTAGCTTCTTCGCACAACTTTGTCGTCGTGGTTTTTTTTTTCACGTGGGTTACGTTCCGCCTTTGATTACTGCTTTGCTTCCGAACGTCGTAGCATGATGTTATAAAGCCTACAAAATTTTTCATGAATTTGGGTATCATACACAAAAACAAATTTTGCAATCCAACTGGAATTTCCGGAGATACATTTAAACAAAAAGACAAAGTCAAAGTGAAACCATTCATTTCAATTAGACCACTTTTAAATATGTTTACAAGAAAGAAAATAATAATAAAATTGAATCTAGTTGCCCATTCTAAAAGGTAGTTTCATAATAGAGAAAAATGAAATAGAAACTTCATACTTATTTGTTAACAAAACTCTTCAACTTTCTTATATTAGCATAGTTTGCACAATATAACGGTTTTTCAGGTCAAATAAACAATGCAAATATTTCATAATCTGTACTGAAGTGGCTTAGTATCTATTGAATGGCTACGTTTATAAGAAACAAAATAAACAATGGTACAAGTGGTAGACAATCCTACTAGGGACAGTAAATTTGTTTGAAAGAGTCATCGCGGACCTGGGGCACGAAGGGCATAGGAAGGAATATTGATGGGTTTCAATCAGAAAGAGTCTGACGCTCCTTTCCACTCCACCAAAAGAGAAGGAAGTCATTTGATGATAACCCGTGCTAAAAAAAAAAGTGGACAATAGTCCTAGATCAATGCCACATTAATGTTCTAGCCCATTTTTTTTTTTTTTTAGTGATGGGAAATCATCAAATGAGCCCCTCTCCCACCCTGGGCGGGACAGGAGGGAGTGTCAGACTTTTACTGACTAAAAATCTATGTTCCTTCGTGTGCCCTTTGCGTTCCGGGGGCGCGGTATCTCTTTCGAACAACCCGCAGCCCCGGCAGGCCCTTAGTGAACATAGGGGCCCTTAGTGGCCCCTATGTTCTAGCCCTGGACCCCTGGATATTATTTTATTATTGTTTTTGCTTTCTTCTATTTTCACCACTTTAAAAAAACTTTAATATTGGCAGATTCTTATAAAATTATTGCTTTATTCAGATATTAGCTAGAAAAAAGTTATGAGTCCTCAAACTTATAGAAGGATGTAAAAATAGTTTTTTTTTTAAGTGAAAACTTCTTTAGCGGCGTTGTACACGCCACATTAAATGATAGTACTTTTATTCACTGAGTTGTAAGTAACTGGCTGAGTAAGTAGCAGATGACCCCACCTACCCACCATATTCGTATGTTCAACGTTCTGCCAAACACCCTGTTTATGTTTTTTTTTTTATTTCAGCGGGAAATGCGCCATTTTTTGAGTTACCGTGTATGGTTGTTGGTGGTACCTGCGCAAGATCAGTTGCCTGCCCAGAAGGCACAAGAGTCTCTCAAAAGGGGTTGTGTCCAGTGCAGCAGAATCTTGGCATGGAATGCTGTAGACCACGTAAGTTCTTAGCAATAAAGGGTAGGTAAATAAAAATAAAAAACTGTGACTTCGGTCTTGGGTTCGATTCCCACAGCAAAAAGTGTTATTGGGTTTTTCTAAGAAATTCTCAGTAGCAGCTCGGAGTTAGGATTTGTGCCCTGTTGATAGCAATATACTCGCCCCCTATTACATAGGTAGTTTGTTAGTAACAAATTAATCATTTTGTTGCAGCAAAATTGTCGGTACCGTGCCAGTCAAAACGAGGCAAGTGCGTTGCAGTAACCGATTTCAAATGTCCACGACCGTTAAAAATTAGAGAAGCAACCGATTGTGCTAAAGATCACGTTTGTTGTGTTTTGAGATAAAACTGTTGACTTCTAACGATAGCTCTAGCAGAATGGTCGTTGTTGTAGCACAGTCTACATCGTTTCTTAATGAGACACTAGATGGCGACACACAGAGCGTCATTCAAATATACAAAATAAATTAAACAATATATTGTGTATAGGTTTTTTATTTCTGTATTAATGTATATTATTGTGTATTTTATTTATTCTCATTTATTTTTCTATTGTTATTTTTTACGTATCTCGGGGCCCTCGGGCCGCGAAGACCGAGTTTTTATTCCCTTTTTAAAGAAATGTCAAAACTTTTTTGAACTCTTCTCGAGATCTAAGGCCCCCTTACCTTGGCCAGAAGATGAATATTGCCATCCAACGTGGCATTGCCACCAAACTCTTGAGCTTACAATTTTAATTGCTTTTAATTTCTCCGCATCACTGTCAAATTAGTAATTACTTTTTTGATGCTTCTTTGTTTTAATTTGATTGTTGTAAGATATTGTTTGTTGTTTTAATTTGTAAGTCAATTTAAGAAGAACTTTGTCATAATAGTAGGTTTGTTATTTGTAATTAATTTAATTATGTTCATTATTTTTTTCTTTGTTATACTTAAAATGAAATTGATTTCTTTAAGGCCCTACATTTTGTGCAGAATTGTAACAATTGAAATATAAAAATAATAACCACTCAATTCTTAAACTGAAATAACTGTTTAACTATAAAAAAATGTAAATAAAATTATGTTTATGTTCATTGTAAATTGTATTTTATTTCTGTTCCTTTTTCCTGTCTGTACTTAACTAGTACAGTATGACTTTTTCAATATATGATTTCTAAATTTATCTTGGACATCACTGACATCGCTAAAGGAAAACATCGAGAAGAAACCTCGACTTAAGTCCAGATTTCGTCTCTAGCAAGGTAGTGATCAATACTCGTGCCTTCTCTGTAGTATGAGAAGGGTCTTTTGCCCTGTAGTGGTATAATAATAGGCTGGCACTATTATTTTACTTTAAGGGTGATATAGAACAAATGAATTTTTGGAAGTGAGATAAGCGAAAAGGGGCCCTTTTTTTTTTTTTTTTTATAGGCGGGAATTCATCAAATAACTTCCCCCGCCCTGGGCGGGGCGGGAGGGAGTGTCAGACTTTTACTGACTAAAACCCGTCTATGTTCCTTTCATGTGCCCTTTGCGTTCCGGGGGCGCGGTATCTCTTTCGAACAACCCGCAGCCCCGGCAGGCATCGGCCCTCAGTGGCCCCATCCAAGTTTGCTGACATCTCTTTGAGGCGCGCGTGGAACACGAACGCGCCGTCGACACGGTCTGTCGTTAGTGAACGTACGGACGGTGAGCTACCCATTGCTCACCGTCCACAGACACGCGTCTACGGTGGCCGGGAGTCGTCTCGCGGCTCCCGACGCCCGGAGCGTCTACTGGGAAAAAGGGGCCCTGAAGTGGATGTTTCCTAGAGGCCTAGATATAGTTAATCCGGCCCTGTGCCCAATTCACCTCGGCTAGCAATCGCACTCTTGTTTACTACGTAACATTTTAACTGTTAATTGCGTTCTCATTATGGTTCTTTATTGTGTGGGCAGTACGGTCTTACGATCCCACAAACCCTAATGTTAGAGTTTCTAATCTGCCTCAAGGGCCTCTGACGTGGTTACCGATGTCAGTGATGTCCAAGATAAACTTAGAAAGTACATATGAATTAGAAAAAGTTACATTGGTACTTACCCGTGCCTGATTGCGAACTCACAAGCTTGTGCATGAGAGGCGGGCGCCTTAACCACTGAGTCATCACGACACTCATATAAATCTATATGTGTTTAGATAGACTAGAAATATTTAATAGCTTCACTTATTAAAAGTATTAAAAAAATCTTTTTTGAATAAATAATAAACAAGAGCTAACATCGTGACTTATCTAATAAGGAAAGTCATTATCTAATATCTTTAAACATGACACTTATTTACTTACTGAATATTTTTCCTTATTCCAATTTTCGCAAGGTCCATTTTACATTTTGAAGAAATTATTTTATTACTGGAGTCATGAGAAATTGCATCAATTACCTACGTACTGTTTTTAATTTCGAGTTCATAATGAATTGTATTTTTTCACTAAATATTTTAAGAAGATGTATTGTGCTAATAATTTAAAGAAAAATTTAATTATGCCTTCATTTTAATAAAGTTTTTTTCATATTAAAAAAGTTTATTATTTTATTAGGTTTTTTTTAAGTATGGTAATTTATAAGGATTAAAGGTCGTTATTGTTAGGGGTTTTTTTTTCTAGCAATTTTATAAAACATTTCATTTAAGTAGGCGCCCAAATAATTAGTTTTTTCTTTCATTGTACTGACCATAAAAAGTACTCTACTTTTTCATGATATAAATGAACTAAGTACATAAAACTAGCGCTTTGTCTTACTTTCACTAAGTAAAATTAATAGATATTTAATTTTTATCAATTCATTAATGTTTAAATAATGTATTTTAACATAGGTAATTCAAATTTATTTTAAACACAACTAAGATCGGTTTGCGCAAACATTGAGAGGAAACTTGGATTTATAAATTAATATAAGTCTGAAATCGTCAACCACAACATGTGTGATTTTCAATGCTTATGCCTTTTCTAGATGAGAGAAGGCCTTTGCTCTAAAGTGAGACTATAATAGGCTGTATTATTTTTTAATTATTCAATGAAAAAATGTAGTGAACGATTGAAAACAAAAAACAATTTCCAATGATTACTTGAATACAATATTTGCTTTAAATATCTACTTCAAAATATAAGTAGGTATTTCAAATATTGTATTAATATTCATTTACTAACCACACCCCACCTCATAAGAGAAAATCTGCCATAAATATCCATTCATACCAAATGCGGAAACAAAACAGCATCTAAACAATTGTTATGAACAGTGTCCCATTTCCAACGACCGCACGTGTACACGAAAACAATGGATGCAGCCACCCTTTTGTAAGGAACACTAAATATACATTATACATAGTATACACCTCATTTATACATTATAAGCCTGAGTGACGGATTGTAGTTGCTGTATTGTTCAAATTGTTTTGGCAGATGTATAGTTACAAGTTGGTGTAATAATTTGCCGTAATAAGGCTCAATTTTGTAGGCTTGTGGTGTGTTGGTGTTTTGTGTGTGGTGTTAAGTTTGTGTTACTTCATGCCTGACATTTCTTAAAGGGGTAGAAAGGGATATAGGTGTATTGTACACCTATATCCGTGTTGTAAAATATATTAAATAATAATAACCATCACGCCTGTATTCCCCGAAGGGTTAGGCAGAGGTGTACCAATGTACACCCACAGTTCGCCGGTATATTTAGGTCCCATGTAATAGGGAGCGAGCCCCAAAAAAAAAACATATATTGTTGTAAAATATCGCAAACCATTCAAAATAATATTTTAAAGCAAAAGATTAACTGTTGTAGGACAGTTGTTGTGTTGTGAGATTAACTGTTGTTGGGTCTGTTTTTTTCGTTATATGTTGGGTTGTCGTAATGAATAAACTCACAAACTACTTAACCGATTTTCAAAATTATTTTCCCCTATGAAAGCTATATCATCAGCGAGTTACAAAGGCTATATTTCTTTTTAAAATGGGATTCGTAACAAAGTTTCACGCAGAAGAAGTCGCGGGAAAAAGCTAGTAATAGTAATATTTCTCTCGACAATCGTGGGAGTATTTAATAACAGCATTTATTGTGTTATTGTTAAAAAAAATTGGAATCTTGACCTTCGATACTCCAAAAGGAACCAACATTTATTTTTGTATATGATAGCTAGACCTGCCCCCCTAGCCAAGTCGCAAACGATAATCGTAAACGCTCGGTAGGTACCAATAGATTTTCAACTTTATACCCTAGAGCCTTAAGTTGAAAATCTATTAAAGATTTCTAAGCGTTAGCGACTGGAAAGAACGAAAACGCTATGCAATCTTCACTAGATCTTCAACTTAAAACCAAGCACATAAAGTTGAAGATCTATTAAAGCCTACTCAGCGTTTGCGTTTATCGTTTGTTACATGGCTATAGGGGCTGAGGCTATATTACATCACGCTAGTAACCAAAGATGTAACAAAACGTGAGTGTAAAAAAAACTACGCGGCCTAAGACACAGACAAAAGTTCTTTACACAGAGTGTTTCACAAAATTTCCGCTTCACGGTAAATAATAACTAGTTGATGTTCCACGTTTTTGGACGTGGTTTAGCAACAGCACGTTTGCATATTTTCGGCATACTGATGACGTTCATATTTTGTTACGTGACTGTACACTAAGAGTTAACTTTATGTAGTATTTTGGACGTGTGTTTGAGTGAGTTACCGTAACTGTGTATGCTAGAGGTATTTTTTTTTAAGTTGTTAACTATTTTGTTCTAAATGTGAGCAATTACAATAGTGGAGCTTAAGTTTTCCACCAAGTGCCTTAAGAATTTGATGGAAAACGGACTAGACACAAGCCTAGATATAGCCTTTACCCTATTTATAAAATCTCATCGAGTTTAGTTACTTATATACCAAAGTATAACCACAATGCGTTTTTTAACTAGTTCATTTGTGGCAATTCTGCAGCATGCTGAAGGACAAAAAACTACTAAAGCAAGCACACATTATTTCATTACTTTAGAACATATTTACAAGAATGCAAGATAGGCCATTCGTTGGACTATGTTGGTGTCTGTCGGCAGATGTGCCGATTACAGACAGAAACCAAAAGTTTTATTAGCTCGAAACTAAAATGAAATCTAATATTGACAAGTACAGTTTAAGTAATAAGGGGAAGCTGTATGCTACTTATACAATAATCTACTTATTTTCATAAATCTTTAACATTCCACAAATAACTCAGAAGCACAGCTCAGCTTAAAATCAAAGGCTTTCCTTTCCATTCACTATCCATTTTACTCCAAACAATTAAGTCAAGTTTCATCAAACAAATTACCAAAAAAAAAAACGAGACCCTACGCCGGTCTATCCCTCAGGACCACTCTCCAATAACCGCCACCGATCCCAACTAATCACCAATCCAATTAGTGCAATCGTCAAATTGAAACAAAGTGCAGTTTATCAAACTGTCGTCTGAATTCAAAAAAGGAACTAGAAAAAAAAAACACCGAGTCATTCCGTTGAAGATTTTAATTCAAGTGAAAGAAAACTTTTCTTGTTTCCAACGAGTTTCACGCGAGAGAGACCGGCCTGATTAATGGTAGTTGGCTGGAGATAAAAAAGAACGCCTTCCTTGTGTTTAAAAAAAAGCCGTTACACAAGTCACAATTTGGTGACGTCAACGTGTTATTGATGTGTTTCTTGTTCTCGGTGTGTCGTGATTTCGTGACGTGTGAAAAATGGACGGTAGGGAGGCGAGAAGCTTGTTAGCGATACTGCAACCCGTTTCGGTTTTTTGAGTTGGTTGTCTTGTGATTTGTTTGTTGCTGTTACGGCTTTTCTGAAGACTGAAAAGAATGGCGCCTGGCTAGATTTATTTGCATAAAAATGGTAACTTTATTTTTATAAATAGTTCTATTATAATAATTTCTATTATTTTCTTCTGTAATAGTAAAACAACTCACTTTCTCTAGAATATTCCGTTATACAGTGACACACGATATACAAATAATTTGTATACCGTGTGTACCTATGTGTAATGTCACTATCTACACTACTATACAACTATATACGACTATACTACCATATATACGACTTATCGTATAACGTAATATTCTATAAGATATTCTATAAGTTGACTATTTGATAGAACACGCGGATGTGGTAAGGGGATTAATGATTAAAATATCTATAGAATTTACTTTACATTTAATCCACACATTTACGTCAAGCTCTCAAAGGATTAATAATTATACTGGTAAGTAGCAAAAAGGCCATGCACCTTGAAAACGTCGAAATTTCTATCAGATTTTCAGGCACAGTAAACACGAAGAAACGTTAAACATTGACACAAAATAATAAACAATATATTCCAAAGGATCAACAGTCATCAAAATATTCTATTATCAAAAATACTTTCACAGTTTGAATGTATTTTGGACAATAGAATATTCTTTAAAAAGCACCGAATTTTCACATCATTTTTCCGGACAAACTGACAAATACCGTCTCTGCATACATTAGCCGCGGGATGCAAAAGCGGAAGCGAAAAATAGGAAAAAAGGAAATCGTACTCTGCACGTGTTGCTTTAAAAGTTAGTATAGTTTAACAGTTTTTTTGAATAAATTTGAGCAGGGATGGCCAACTTGATTTTACCCAGGATCCTAGACTAAGTGCAGTCTACCAATTACATAATCCGTATAATATATATAATTAACATAATAAGTTTACCTACTTACATAAAAAAATTTCTGAAAAAATTAAACAATATTTGTTTATAGACTTATACTTATAGTAGGTAGTATTTGTAATATTATTAAGAGGGAAACAACGAAATCGATGATTATTTTTAGTGCATAAGTAGGTACTTATATTAATGTGAGCATTGCATTTTGGATCGACCCAACAAGGGATCGACTGGTTGGCAACCCCTGAGAGGGTCGGCGTTATGTTAAAATCTGACTCTTGTTTATGTTTAATTTATGAAAAATCCTGTTATGCAACTGACTTTAGGAATATGATTTTCAAAATTCAAAGACAGGTTAAATTAATTTTAACTAGCTTGTATGAATATTACACTGACGTGCAAAAAAATTAGGACACGTTTGACTAACTAAATTTGTTCATACTTGAAATAAATTGAGTGCTCAATCTACGAAGAAATCTCTTTCGAAATTGGCCGAGTGTCCTATTTATTTTTGCAAGAGCAATATATACATATGAGTATGTGAAAGTTTTTATGTAATCCTCACTTTTACAAGTAGGTACTTTCAAGCCATCACTCTTAGTAGGAACTTCCATAATTTAAGTTTACATTAATCAATGATTTTTCGAATGATAACTCAAGTACGCGAAAGCTGTAACTGTTCTGATTTGGTCACACTTGACAATTTGTAGTTTGAGAACCCCCAGTCTACACTTACAGTAATTAATCTTATACTTCAAACATCTATAGAAGACGACATGGTTAGCACAGCTGAAGTGCTTGACTGCCACGCTGCGTTTTTCGGGATAGATACCCGTACGGAACAAATATTTGTATAACCTACCTATAGATCTTTCGGGTCTAGCTGTTTATCTATGTGAGCTCACATATTTGTTAGTATACGCACCAACGATACAGAAGAAACTCCAAGACTGAGGCATCTTCAAAAAAAACGTCTACGCCTGAATGGGATTAACAAACACACCTAACATTTTATTCGTCTATCCTCTCTCATTAGTCCAATAAAAACATTCCTTGTGTACACACGCTACATAGTAAGCCACTTACGTACCTATGTTCCTCTAATCACGGCCCCAAATAAACAAAAAAGAATTACGTTGGAAACACGTGTAGTCGAGAATGTTGAGATAAAGTTTGTAAGTCGATGTACGGAACTATTTTATTTGTTAATGTATTTTCGTCGTCCGTTTTTTTGTTGTTATCTGTACTGTTCTTGAGATTTATTTGTGATCAATGTAGGACATTGTTCTTTATTTGTTTATAGACTTTTATTAAGAAGTTTATGTCTGAGCATTATTTACTATGAGCTAAGAACATTATGAGATAGTTTATAAGAGTGTTTACGTTAGGCAACCTAAAATTACTCTTCACTAAAAACTCAAATCACTCTCATCTCGTAGATCTATTGCAAATGTAGGTAGCAGTGATCATTTAACATTAGGCGGATCACAGGGTTGTTTGCCGTCCCATGGCATAAAAAAACTGTTTTACAATTTCTTTTACTAATTTCTAAGACATGCATCTTCCATATAGGTACGTATCAAGTTTAATTAAAATCGGCTACATTATTGGTCTTTCAAGTTTTTATCAGATAGTGGGAAAAATCTTCTTTAAATCCTCTTTAGTGCATATTTTTCAAGGACCGGATATCTACCAACTTTGAAAGCTTTTGCTGCTGCTGTTATTACGACTGGAAAAAGAAGAAAAAAATATAAAAATATAGGTTCAAATCTTTATTAAAATTTGCAATTAACGATATTGTCTATGAAAAATCCCCACAATGTTTACAACACTTATAAGCTGCATACTTATTTTACACCCATGTTTCGCTTACATTAGGCGACTGCTGAATTTTTAAAACACGCTCCAGAAAACAAAATCCAATAGTTCAAAAATATGTATTAATTACTTAATGTAAAGATCCAATAAGTATATCTAGAAAATTCTACATTCATGCTCATCCAAGTTATAAAAAAACTCAGTCCAATATCAAGCCATACCAGCCAGCCAATAGAATTCACATCTACTTATGCACCATTCAAACCCACATGTTAGTTCTGTACGTGACTCCGAACAGTGCCAACACAATTCCTACTGAACTCCTACTTACTGCGTAATGGAATAAAGTGGTACAGCGCATACGGATTCTCAAGAACTCAATAAGAATAAATGATAAAAGCGCTCATAAAATCCTGATTAGTTCTTTTTAGCCTCGGAGCTAGGTTTAGTCTTCAAAGCAAGAGCGTAGTCATGTAGGTACTTATGCTTTTTTTTTTTTTTTTATAGACGGGAAATCATCAAATAACTTCCCCCGCCCTGGGCGGGGCGGGAGGGAGTGTCAGACTTTTACTGACTAAAACCCGTCTATGTTCCTTCATGTGCCCTTTGCGTTCCGGGGGCGCGGTATCTCTTTCGAACAACCCGCAGCCCCGGCAGGCATCGGCCCTCAGTGGCCCCATCCAAGTTTGCTGACATCTCTTTGAGGCGCGCGTGGAACACGAACGCGCCGTCGACACGGTCTGTCGTTATTCAGTGAACGTACGGACGGTGAGCTTCCCATTGCTCACCGTCCACAGACCCGCGCCTACGGTGGCCGGGAGTCGTCTCGCGGCTCCCGAGGTACTTATGCTAGGCCTTACATTAAAATCTATACTAATATCTTTTGTTTGTATAAACGCTCTAATCTCTGGAAATTCCAGTCAGATTGGAAGAAATCTTTTTGTTTATGTTAGCCAGATTTATGAGGAATAGTATAGGCTTTCACGTTTTATTTTAAAACATCACGCTATGACGTAGGGGAGCTAAGCAGTAACTAAAGATCGCCGAGTCTATTTTGGTTGTTAGCTAAATATGATGTGAAGCAGATGTCTAGACGAGCAATTTTAAAGGCGCGTCAAAATTTTGCCATCAGCAGTGTGATTCTCTAAGCCTCACTTAGTAATTCGAAAGCTGAATCCGCAGTGAGATTACAAAATGGTATTCTGTTAAGCACGATCACGCCGGTGACGTCACCACGGCGAACGAATACTAAACCAATGACAAGTTGGCTCGTTATCGAAGTGAGCGCGATCACTTTCGTGAGACTCGTTTTCGAGTTTGCATTTTAGAGAATCCACTACTGGACATGGTCTTACTTCCCGTATAGTTCAATCATACGACTTTTTTCGTATTTCGAACACATTCTCGTTTAAAAGCACAAGAGTTCCGTTTGGTTTCACCATACATGCCGTCGCATTTGGACTTTTATTTACCAGTTTCAAGCTGCATTTAGATCGAGCCACTAGCCTCCAATATAGCTTGGAACGGGCAAGTCATTAGTTGCTGTGGTCAGTGAGTCCCGTATTTTCTACTGCAACAAGTGGTAGTGTCAAATTTGTTGAGAAAAGAAGTGGTTCAAAGGATTTTTAGTTGTAAATGGTAGTTGGTAAGGTAGAGATTGGGGTTTTAATAAAATAATTTTGGTAACAAAAATGGTTTTGTCATATTATAAGACAAAAAACTTTTGAGTAAACTTCAATAAGGTTGAAATTATTTAGCTGTCATTGATCTATAAGCAAACTTGTATTGACCTTGGTATTTCTATAACGTGTGCAAGTAACATTCAACCTTATGGTGGAATACCAATACTAGTTCAATTCCTAACCTATTAGATTTTGTTTCCTACTATGTTTTTTTGACATTAATTGTCGCTGTCGATATGAGGTTGCGACTAGACTTCAGAAGTTTTAAATTATTAAAATTTGCCTTCAAATATAAATCCTATAATCTTGCAAATAAAATTAACATTTATTCAACACCAAACACATACCATAACCACTAAAGACACACACTTTGACATACAAATTATTAGCCAAGACACCCGCTATTTAATCACTCGGCAATCCAGAAATTCCCACCTCCAAACATCAGGTGTGTTCCCAGTAATAATAATTGTTCCGCCAGTAATGATAACGTTATTAATAAGCGGAATCAGCTGTGAGAAACGTTGAGTAATCATGTTCAAACATGGCGCCGCAATGTACACGTGTCTCTTAATAGGCCGTTGTTTGTTACGTGTTATGGCGAAATATTTAACCAAGGGTTTGAGTTTGTTCTGATAAATTGATATAAAGTTTCTGGTTAAGATAAATGGTTTGTCACCGTTCACCTGCAGTACCTACTACCTATTCTGTAAAAAAAAACTCCCTCTGTGAATTGAAGATGAAGATGAAGTGAAGTGATGACGACCTTTGAAAGGTCGCGGGAAATTGGTAGATGCGGGCAGCGCAGGATCGGTCATTATGGCTATCTAGGGAGGCTACGTCCAGCAGTACACAGTTGGCTGATATGATATGCTTGAGATGAGTGGTCCCACCTGATGCAAGGGATTGACAGCTCAACACAAGCTCTCATAAACTACACTCATACACCCACCATAAGCTTATCTATACTAATATAATAAAGCTGAAAAGTTTGTTTATGTGTTGTTCAAATGTGCAAATCTCTGAAAGTCATGGTTGTTTTTTTTTTTTTATATATACCTATGACAGCCAGATTCAATAAGAACAGTATACGCTACCTAAACGCGCCGCCTGTGAGCCGTCACCTTTTTTCGAGTCAATTTAAAATATACAGCCCTAACTTGAACGGCAAATTATTTACTTGTGGTTATAATCAGCGATTATCCTTAAGAAAACGAATTACATTTCAACGTCCCGTATCTCTCGCTTCCACCAAGATTAACAAAAACAAGGCTAATTCAAGACAACGTTCGTTTTAATAAGTTTCGCCTTCTTAAGAGATCTCTAGAGGTAGTAAATTTCCAGCAAATTGAGTGACTTGCTCGCGATCTCTTCACAAATGCGTCCCAGGACGTTGCACTCTCAGAGGGTCAGAGTTGTCTTAACTGTTATTGGCTGAATAAGACAAGGAAAAGCAGCAGTCTTATTTTTGGTAAGTAAACTGGTAAATAAGCGAGAATTTTGAAGCGACATCTTATTAATATTATTGTTCTCAAAAGTTGTCTCTCACACATCAAAGTATATTAGAAAAAGCTTAAGCCGAATTGGTCTAGTCTTTCTCTAGTTCTAAGTCTAGTTTTGCGCTTAGTAACAGATTGATCCATTCATTTTTATTGAAATAGATGAGTACAGGTTTCTTTACAATGTTTCTATTCGCCGATGACCATGATGCCCATGCCAACTGAGAAAGTACTTTGCAGTAGAAAACAATCGTATTGGTACATGAGAAGCTTTAATCCAAGGTCACCGAACTTTACGAGAGAAAATTCTCCATTTTAATTGACAACACCACCTAACGACCTCTCCTTATAAAAAGGTCATTACCCGCCACCTCAGAATAAAATATCAAGAATCTTTCAAAGTAAAACTAGTCACAGTAACACGATATAAGTTTCCAACACCAATATCATAATGTTACGTACAAATTGAGTGGTAAAGACGTGCGGGACCGCTTTTCTCGTTACCCAAAGTGAGTTTCGATGTAGCAACACAAAGGTTTATACTGCTCCGAGGGAATAATTGTGGATTTTGTGAAAGATTTTTTGATGGACTACGTTTTGCTAAGGGATTTAGGAATGGCCTTGGATTGGGAATGAATTTGGAGTGTGGTTTTAGAAAATATTGGTTTTGTACTTCCTAAGTTTATCTTGGATATTACTGAATTACTGATATCGGTTAAGGAAAATAATATCGTGAGGAAAGATGGACTTTGAAATTATTTATGGCTGAAATCGTTTATCTGTTATGGGTAAGCGTGGCGATTATTGCTTGTGTCTTCTTTGTATGGGAAGAAGCATTTGTCCTGCAGTGGGATAATAATATTATCAATATCAAATGATGATCTTTTATACATTTGATAGAGCTTTATTTAAACAAAAGACGCGGGTGAAGTCGCGGACAGAAGCTAGTCAGTCCGCGACTTCTTTATTTTCTGCTCCACTCCCATAAATCGTAGCATGATGTTATACAGTCTATAAAAAAAAAAAAAACATCCTCATAAATCTGACTGTCATCATCATCATCATCATCATCTCAGCCATAGGACGTCCACTGCTAAACATGGGCCTCCCCTTTAGATGTCTGACTGTCATAAACAAACAAAATTATTTTCAATCCAACTAGCAGTTCCAGAAATTAGCGCGTTAAATAAACAAACAAAAAACTCTTTAGATTTATTTTATTAGTATAGATACCGCTCACAGACTGAGGCGAACCACGGAACAGCGGAGACACAAAAACAGTAACTAGTTTGCGACCGTAGCCTGCAACAACAGTTAGTCGATTAAACGTATTCCCAACTAGGAAATACGTTCTTGATTAATTGCTTTTTAAATACACCAGAAAATAACTTTAAATCGCTTTGTTCTTTAGCTTTAGTAACTGGTGTTGTTTGGGTCGTATATAAAGTTTTTTGAAATGTATTTGAATAAGCTTAAGTTTTATGATGTTATGATGGCCGAGTGTTTAAGGCCCGGCTCTTTGGGTTTGAAACCCGACACGGATAAGTACTAATGTGACAAAAAAAATTATCGTGGCCGCCATCTTGATTTTTAATGTAAAGATGGTATACAACATACAACAAAATGGCTTCAACACGCCAATTCAAAATAAGTCACAAAACCCGAAAGTTAACCAAATGATTGGAAATGCTTTTCTAAATTTTATTTTCATGCTTCTGGTAAACAAAAACTAACTTTATAGACCTCCATCTACACGTAAAGAAAAGAAGAAGATCAAGTATACTCAATGAAAACTTTTAGTAAACCTAAAACTTCTTCCCGCTCTAAAGACGCTCTCTCACCCCGAGTCCTCACCTGTAATATAACAGTTCTGATTCAAGTATTATATCTGTGAGTGACGAGAACCGAGCATTATAGTGCGCCATCTGTAATTAGACAATTGCCTATAATGTAAACTATTCCGATTCGAGCTCAAAATCGAATACTGTATTGCTACACTACAGACGAAACTCGTCAGTTAAAGAGACTATTGTAACGTAATGCTCAATATTGAATCGTAGATTGTTACATTACTAGCGAATGCTCGTCAGCATTGAGCCTATAGTAATGTAATGATTGAAAATGAATCTTCGATTTCTACATTCTAGCAAATGTTAGTCAGTCGTTGACTCTAATATAATATGTAATGCTCAATATTGAATCTTGGATTGTTTTATTACAGACGAACGCTCGTCAGTCGGTTAGACGCTATTGTAACGTTACGCTCAATATTTTGAAATTACGTATTACAAATATTGAGCGTTACTATGTTACCTGACTGATCCAAGATTCGTCTTGGATTGTTACACTACAGACGAAAGCTCATCAGTTATTGAGCCAGTATTGTAACGTCATACTCAATATTGAATCTTGCATGGTTACACGCCAACGCTCCCAGTGAGACAGCGCCTTAATACGCAAACTCGCACAAGCTTACCACATTAGGTAGCACTAAAACACTTAATACCATCCCTAATACCCACTTATGCCTAGCCTGCTCAGAAACTGTCTCCGGAGCATTAACGCTAGTTTCAACTTAGAACTTAGGTAAGCAGTATGGCAAGTACAAGATGCTGCGCGAAACTTTTAATGCTTTGAGAAATGATATCGTGTTCGCTGTATAGCCGTTTTAGAGGACGGAAATTATTTTGAGAGCGGTGGGAGAATGTGGTGTTGGGACTTGGAAGAGTCTTGGTTATGGTGAGAAGTAGTTTGAAGGTTTTGGAAGCAAAGGTGAATGAAATATGAAGTGCAGCATAGGTTGGTTGGGGTCTGGTTACGTTGGCTGAGGGTTCTGTGAGGTTTTTACTTAACAATACCCGTTTTTCACATCATATTTCTTTAGCTTGATGGTTTTATTTTTCGTCAATGGGTGATACTTGGTATAATCAAACGAAATACTCAAAACATATTTAATGCTGATCTTAAAAAAACTCATCATGCTCTCCCCTTCCACTTTTTAATAAATGTCCTCATAACGTGGAAGACTTTTGAAATTATTTGCTTTATCTTTGACTAGCTTTTGCCCATGTCTGTGTTCGCGTGCTATACCTACAATTATAAAACATAGTCTCTGACACTCTACAGCATTCAAGCTTTCTAAAAATAAAATAATGTAAACTGGTCCTTTTTAAAATCTATGGGGATGGCCTATGTCCAGCTGTGGACATTGCTGAAATCGATCGATTCCAGAAATAACTCTTACAAACAAACAAACTTTACCTCTTCATAATATTAGCATAGACAGCATAAACAAAAGGCCCTTCACGCAAATCTACATTAAATCTTGATCAAAAACACAAGGGTCTTAAAACATTGAAATAATCCATTTACTTTCAGCGCCGCACCTCACGAGATTACAGAAGACTGACACTCATCCGGTAAACACCAATTTACATCGGATTAGCTCGTAACGTTCTATAAATAGAATCTATAATAATAAAGCCGGTTTTTGAGTTTTTGTTTGTTTAAACGCGCTAATCGATGTCATTACAGGCAAATTTAAACTTTGGTTCTGGGATGGCAATGAATTTATAGGCAGCGGTGACCACTTAACATCAGGTGGGGTATTGGGTTGTGTGCCATAACATGATAATAAACAAAAATATAAATCTCTTGAACTACCAGACGCTTTGTAAAAAAATATTTTTGTATTTAGTAGTCAGATTTACGAAGAATAGTATAGGCTTTATAACATCACACTATGAAATACGGGAGGGGAACGAATATGGTACCTATATTAAGTGGACAAGTAGTAAGTTACTTTAACATAACGTTCATCTTTGGTCACCTTTGTTTGACTGGTAGTAAATGTTTAAGGCATTAAGTGCGCCTTTGTGCTTTTTGTTGCAAATTAAACGTTCAGCTAAATCAAACTTTAAGGGTCTTTGACTACTATGCAACCGAAGTCACGGGTAAGAAGCTAGTCAAAGATAATGTCACTAACAATCAGAGATTATAATTCCACTGAAGATCTTTCAGCTTAAACTTTCTTATGCCATAACGTTGCCGCAACTTGGTACTTCTATCGGTAGGTACATATGTGCGTAGGTACCTACTGCAAATTAATTAATGATTTAATCCTCTTAAAACAACGAGAGTTCAAGTTAGGGAAGATAGCGGGTAGGTTGAGGTGTGAGTAATGATCGATAGATGGCGTTGTTTAATAGTAGTCTCATTTTGAGTATAAATTAAGATTTTGTTGACTTATGATGCATATGCAAATTAACTATTGAGTACTTCAACTATTTAAATTTTAAAATGAACTTGATAAAAATTTAATTAGTGTTTAGTAGCATGCCTTGCAGAAACATACAGGATGTAAAAAACATAATTATTACATAGAAACAACTAGGCATTTTGTTTTTCATACTAAGTATGTAACATCGATCAAAAATATTGCTGAGAAACGATTTTTGGTGAGAAAAAGCAATGTGATAACGCGCAGTGGCGGGCGTAGGGACACAACACATTGTCATTACAAAAGTATTTAAAGATGAGTTACCTATAACATTTAAACTTACACTTTAAACAAAAAAAAAATATTATAACAATGGAAAAAAACTAACTTTCGGCTTGGTAAAATCATTTCACAATCTACATTTTATCTTCTTGTAATGTAAATACTAGGAACAACTACAAAAAAAGACAATGTAAAAAAAAAAACACCTAATTAAAAATCCTTTGAATCACACCACACGTTGATATTGTGCATGCCATTATAGTCCTTAAATATACTTAATCGCGCCGTCAACACCTATTTACATGATATGAGTAATCTCTGTCCTGTTGTTTAAACGTAAAGGCATTACTTAATATTATACACGCTTAGTTTACTTTGCAAGCTGGCTAGAATATTAAATAGTTAAGACAACAGTTGACTAATGTAGTTGTAGCAATATTCCGCTAATATCATTGTTTTAGTATGCTACTATAATATTCATTATTTCTGTACGGTGAAGAAGAACATCGTGAGGAAACCTGGACTTAAAATTAATAAGATAAGATAACATATATTTTATTTGCATAAAAAACGGTGTACAGGGTGTTATCTAAATATATATATAACTCAAAGGTGACTGACTGACTGACTGACTGACTGACATAGTGATCTATCAACGCAGAGCCCAAACCATTAGACAGATCGGGCTGAAATTTAGCATGCAGGTAGATGTTATGACGTAGGCATCCGCTAAGAAAGGATTTTGATAAATTCCACCCCTAAGGGGATAAAATAGGGGATGAAATTTTGAATACCTCTTAACGAAGCCGCGGGCAAAAGCTAGTTAAACATAAACATTCACAGGTTGATACCAGGTTTAACAGGTTAATATTAGACTTAAATCGCCAATCCTCCTAGAACATGCTTTTCAATCAATACTCGTGCCTTCTCTGTATGAGAAGAAGCCTTTGCCCTATAGTGGGACAATAATAGGCTAGTATTATTATATTATCGTTTCATTTTTACCGAATTGATACAATCTAAGAATCATCAAACATTAACGGTCGGTATAAATATACAAAATCAACCGCAAATCTGTAATTTTCTTCCAAAAGATTGGAACCTTTCAAAGAGAAATAAAATGAAAAGCTTTTGATATCAAAGAGATCAACAGAAACAAAGTTTGCAGTGTCAATGAAATCAGTTGCCGGGATGAACAGAAAGTAATTACTACCACGACTGAATCAAAGTTTATAATAAAAATATAGGAAATAATTTGTTGCCCGCTCGAGGTGCTAACTGTGCCACAGAGTTAGGAATGGGTTTAATGGGTAGACAGAACATTAAAAATAATAATTTCTGCCTCATAATTATGCTAAATAATTTTAATCACGTCGAAGTAATTGGGTATATTATCAAATGTTTTACATAACTATCCAGTAATACTCACGGAAAAATCGGTCACGACGGCCAATCTCAGTGGAAACTAGCCTACACACGCAACATTAATAGTGCACAAGTGTATGCGCAAATACAGATGCACTTACTATTCCCTCAATATCATAGTCTGATGGGACGACAAATCGACACAATCTGGGAGAAAATCATTGCCAGTGCTTCGAAAAATGTGAGTAATTTTGACGTCGTTCACGACGTGATTCAATTTGGTAGAACTAAATCCCATCTCATCATTACTTGAGATGGGACTAGTTCTATCAAATTTAAAAGATTTTACCAAATTAAGAAGGAACATGGATGGGTTTTAGTCAGTAAAAGTCTGACAATCCCTCCCGGGGGAAGTAAGTTGATGATTTATCATCGGTAAAAAAAAACTCATTACTTACAGATCTCTATGTTTTTTGGTTGTTCTAGTCTGTAAAGTTTTGGTAAGTGTCTTGATTTTTTTATTATTGACTATCTATATTAATTATGTAGTAGTTATAGTGTAGTGTGTGTAGTAACTCCAAGTTAGACAAACCTGCATAAACAATAATTTCGAACAAGCATGCTTAAGCATTCCCACAAGAAAACCACCAAATTCATAAACTTAATCACAATAACATAACACTTCTATAACTTAGTAAGTCTACACAAGAAGTATTGGAAGCGAAGCAGACAGACTTAGTAATTGATCGATGAGCTCGGACGGTGGAACTGTGAGCCGATTCTGTGCTGATAGTAATATAATATGAACTCTTGATTATATGAAGAGGTTTTCTAACAATGTTACGTTACTATAAGTAAGATTTTTTTTCACAGTCCGTCATTATCCTTATATTGTCCACTGCTGGACATAGATTTTCAAAAGGACCGGTTGAAAGCGGCCTATTTCCAGCGGCTTTCTGCATAGTTAATTAGGTTGTCTGTCGACCTTGCTGGTGAACGTCCTACCACTGCGCGCTGTCTGTTACGCGGTTACAATTTAACGACTAGATAATAGATTTTGATGAAATTTAGTACAGGGTAAGTCTCTACTTTTTATTCCGCAACTTCGTGACTTGCGCGGTTGAAGTTTACGCTAGTGATAAACATTAGGTATGCAATTGGTATAGGATTGAATAAACGCAAGGTATCATAGTTGTATTATCAGTCTTTAATTCGTTTATAATATACTGTTTCTAAAAGTAATAAGTATACATAGGTAGGTAGTTTACAGCAATTTTACAAAAACGTAAAATGTTCGACAGATCCAAACCGGTCAACATTAAAAAGGCTTTATTTTAGCTTTATAGTCTGACTATAATGTTCATCCATTTATGTAGGAACAACTTCCATCTTTCCATAGACTACATCCTTCATTGCTATAAAAATAATTACAAAATTTAAATTAAATTTATTTCAAATTTAACAAAATACAAACTCAACAGAATCAGATTCCAAGATTTCTCCGAGTGCATTTCTCAACAACAAGATGTAGGTATTGAAGCCGGGCGCAGATTAAAAATTATTTCTTTTATTTCTCCGGGCTGTTTCCCTCTTGTCCTCGTGTCCTCTTTGGTTTTCATCCAAGTTGACAGCAGATTATTGTGGCAAGTGTTGTGAGAAATTGTGGAGAGATTGTAATAAATATTTTTAATGGAGTTCCTATGTTTATTGGTGTAGATTTAAGATAGTTCATTCAGATGAGTTGTTTGAATGTTTTTCTTAAGAGGAATAGAGTTTGCTGATAGTTCAGTCATTTAATAGTTAAAGCTGACGTGAAAATTGGATAAAAGTGATAATAATCGTCCATTACCCGTTTTTATTATCTTCTTTATTATACACATATTGAATTACCTATAATATTGAAATGAATAAAGTTATATGACGAGAAACTGAATTGCTGAAAAGCAAGTATACAGGGTGGAAATTTATTATGCTACCTGGAGGGAAAGTACTCTAAATACTTGAGTTAGCAAATTTTACTGAAAGGAAACATTCCTTTATTTTTAAAAAGAAACAAAACTGCATTTAAGTAATTTTGAAAATATTCTTGCCACACCCGGGAATCGAACCGACTAAAATTCGAAAAAATTGCATCCTGTACTTTTATGGCACTAATCCATAGGGTCAATCATAAGGATCAAAACCCTGAAAACATGGTAAATTAAAATAAAATAAAAACATGCAATTTTATTGTAAATTTATTTTATTCGGACGAAACAGTAGTTGCTGGAAATGAGCTTCATTTCTTGGATGCATGAATTTATTCCTTTAAAAAAATCATTTTAAGTAACTTTTGGTAGCGTAGTAAAATTTTCAATATTCACCACAACACCCTTCTAAAAGTTATTCAAAATGAATTCCTTCAAATAATGAATGTGTGCATCGAAGAAAGTGAAGCTCATTTCTACCATGCAATTAGTTACTGTACTCGTTTTTTTCGTCCGAATAAAATAAGTTTAGATTGAAATTTCATGGTTTTTGTTAAATTTAGTTTACCAGGTTTGTAGAGATTTGATCCTTGTGATTGACCCTATCGATAAGTGCCATAAAAGTACAGGATGCTATTTTATCAGATTTTAGTCTGTTCGACTCCCGGGTGTGGCAAGCGTATTTTCAAAATTATTTAAATGCAGTTTTGTTTCTTTTTAAAAATAAAGGAATGTTTCCTTTCAGTAAAATTTGCTAACTAAAGTATTTAGAGTACTTTCCCTCCAGGTAGCATAATAAATTTCCACCCTGTATTTTTGAAGTGAAAACTTCTTTAGCGGCGTTGTGCACTTTTTTTGGAATGGGTAAAAAATGTTAAACTCGTGTCAGGACACGTGACCCTGATCGAAAATTCGTAAGCGGCGTTGTGCACTTGTTTTGGAATGTGTAAAAAATATTAGACTTGCGTCAGGACACGTGACCTGATCGAAAATCTTACGAAAAAAATAGCAATAAATAAATATTGTATTATACCACATAAATGATAGTACTTTTATACTGATAATTAAAGCAATTCGTGCAAAATTATTCCCTAACCATTCCAAAATATCAAAAATGCACATTTGCACAACGTTAATATTCAAGTTTTCACTTCTGTCGGCACTCCCGGAGTGCACCCGTAATTTTTTTTTTGAACTATCACAATGATAATCTACAAAGCTTTTTAAAAATAACCTACCCAAAGATCTATCCGAAAGTTATAAACTTTTCATCATTCCAAGATTTTTTGTTTTGTACTATATTTGGGGAAACTTTTGGATACGATGATATTGAAACATATATTTATGTTCTATACGAGTAGATTCTAACTTTGTTACAAAAACAAGTATTAAATATTGTAAGTAAACTTTAAATACCCCATAACTTACCCCCAACCCCTCCACAATCTCAGTACTCTTGATCGCACAGTGATTTTTAACATCAAAGACAAAAGTCGTTTCTCAACAATTTTTTACTCAGTTTGTTTAATTATATGCTATGCAGATACCAAATCAAATATAATAGACTTCCCAGTTCATCCCAACTTCACTAGACAAAACATTATTCAAAGTACCGAAGACCGACACAGCCGAAGAAAATATCAAAGCTGACAATACGAAAGTTATTGAAGCGCGTGTAAGAATGAATGAAAGACAAACTTGTAGTGATGCAATCGGCTCTCTGCAACGCTATTTAAACTTCAGACTTTTGTTGTGGATTCTGCAAGTTTCTGATGTCTGTTGGAAGTGTGAAATAGTTCGAGAATGAGTTTTGATAGATGCGATGATCCGATGAGTTTGAGATTTAAAGGGTGTACTGATGTGAGTTTTGAGTTTGTTGGTTTAAAATTTAAGTTTTGGTGAGGCTTTGTTTTAAAATTGGGTTTTCTATTTTTATAGTGTCTTTAATGGTTGATGTTAGAGATAAGTTTTACATTGGCACGTTATCAATATTATGTTTTAGTTACTATTATTTTGACTGTGTAATAAATGGGGTCGTTGGTCTCCTGGTCTCGTGGGTTCGATTCTTAGGGCGCGCCAAAAGTGTTATTGGGTTTTTACAATGTGAATATCTTGTAGAAACCTAGAGCTTGAAAGTTGGTGGTATTTACCGCCGTGCCTCGTAAAGTACGTAAAGCCGTTAGTCCTGTGTCTGATCTCCCCCCAGTCGTGGCGGATTGCTATCCTTTTGGAGTACGTGTGAGGGAGGAGGGAGTGCATCTGTGTTTGCGGACACACTCGTGCACTATAATAATAATTATATTTCCTGCGCTCTTTGCTAGTCTCCATTAAGATAAGCCACGGAAAGATTTTATTGTTAATCAATCATGTGCAAATAAAAGTTTTTATAAATAAAACATTTATTAAATCATTTCACAAATTAATTTGACTTGATTGACTTTCACCAAAATCTCTGCACATATTTGATGCCTAAACGTATTTAGAACATCATTGCATCCCTGTCACATTGTTAGAAGGTGATAGAGACAGAATGATAATTTAAACATATTTAGCGCTAAATATATTTAGTGATTTTGGTAAAAGTGGGCGTTAGACTAATATACAGCTAAACAACTAAAAGAAATCAAATACCTTTTTAAAAAATTACAAATAATTTTATTGATTGGCACATTGTCCAATATAAAGATGGACCTCTAAGTACTGACATGATTAAGTATTACCAGTTCACAAAATAATTACGTTATAAAGTATCAAACCCTACATCTTGTCGAACTGAGGGATAATGTAGGCTTACCAACCGAAATGCGGTAGCATAAGGAAGGCAGTAGACTCCCTTATCGCGGGCACATAAATAAGAATTTTAGCGACCGATGTGATGCACGAATATCCTTTATACTATCACATAAGCAGGGATTTATCGCATTCAGCTTGATCACGATTTACTAGTGTATTCAAGTTAGAAGCTGAAGCGGAGTTTCGAGCGATTTGATTTTTTTTGCCGACACCGATGGTGCATTGGCTGAGTGATTCGCTGCTGCGCTGTTTGATTCCCTCACGGAACAGATATTTGTATAAATAGTTGTGACGGGTCTGGCTGCTTGTGTATGTGAGTTTGCATGTTTGTAATCGACTAACAGTGAGATGGTATTTAGAATGCAAAAGCGTTGCATAAGATCAATGTGCGGTCTTCAAGTAACAGATAGCTGTGTTTCTTATTTTAAATCCTTGAAAATATTAACTCTACCGTCTTTATATATTTTAGAAACAGCGTTGTTTGTAAAAATGAATTCGAATCTGTTCCCTAAATTCTCAGCAGTAAAGAAAAACCCAATGCGATCTCAACATGCAAATCAGTTATGTAATTTTAAATGTAAAACTGCTCTTATGTCTAAAAGTTTTTTCGGATTAGCTCCTAAAATCTATAATAAATTACCTGACGGCATAAAAGACATGCCAATGGCTAAATTCAAAACAGCTCTACAGAAAATGTTAACAGAAAAGTGTTATTACAGAGTGGACGAATTTTTAAACGAGAAATATTTATAAAACTAAAAACCTAACTGTACATAATAGTTCCTAATTATATTTTAAACTTATTTTATTGTTATAGTCTAATATTTGTTATTATTATCTAAGTATGTGAATCTAGTTAATAAGTTCTCAACAAAAAACATTTGTATGCCAATGAAGCAAAACATAGAGCTACTATTATTTTTTGTTTAATACCATCTATGTAGAACCTATGTTTACAAATGAATAAATGATTATGATTATGATTATGATTAAACGCACCCACGATACAGGAGAATTTCCTAGTGTGGGATAACGATTTTTTTAAGGAGAAAAATTAAGTGTTTGTTTTTATGATTGTCTTAGATATAATTTACTGATGATGAGATAATCTTTCTCTTCCTGTGTTAAGTGCATAACTTTTTCACCAAATGAAAGTAAGATTCTTCAGGGTTTTTTTCCTGTTTACCCTGTTCCACTGCTGGGCAAAGGCCACCCACATTTTTGTACTAATACAAGGAGAAATTGTTTTTGTACAATAATTTTTTTGTTTTATTTCTGATCTTTTTATTTAATTTTAGTTTTGGAGGAATTTTTGATTGTAATTATTTTTTCAAAAATTCTCCATCCACTCATGCCTTGCGCCACTTAATAAAAGAAAAAAAGCTTGGCAAGGAAAAACGTAACAATGTTTTTGTACTCGTTTCTTATGTTGTTGTCCTTGCTAAACGTTTTTGATATTTTTATGTTTCTTTGTTACTTTCAGATTCGTTGTTTATGTTAGAAACAACGTTTAATTTAGCTTGCAGTGTTATTTTACGCAGTGATTTAAATGGTAAGGTACGCCCTAAGGGACTTAATATATTTATTCTGCTTGTTTTAGCTTTTGTCCGTGGAAAACACCAGTTTAGTGTGGAAATGCTTAGGCATCCGTACAGTTTTTTGCGTGTGAACTGTTTACCATACTAGTTGTGCCCGCGGCTTCGCTCATCCTCATCATCATCATGTCAGCCGCAGGACGTCCACTGCTGGACAAAAGGCCTCCCCTAAAGATTTCCAAAAGGACCGGTTGGAAGCGGCATGCATCCAGCGCCTTTTTGCGGTCTTATTCAGTCCGTCCACATGGATCTAAATTTCACTTATGAAAATATTATAAGAATTGAATGCTTTGTCATCACAATTTACTCCAAGCAAGTCTAACGGTTAAAATTACTACTAAAAAATAAGATACTGGGTTATTCCATAAAGAATTTATCTAAAGACGCCTGGAGTCTGGATTTGTGCTTGGTTAGTAGTTGGCTAGTTATGTAATTATATGTTTGACCATTGTTATGCTCTCTCAAATAAAATCTCCCAGTGATGGCGGCGCGCGTGTTAGATTATTCGGCTCTCTCCAAGATGGTTAAGCCTAATAGTGCTGATTGACGCGTCATGTTCGTGAGCGGCCGCTGTTAATTGGGATTCGTCATCTTTTAACTGCCATGGCTTATATATTTGTACTATATTTTTCTTTTTTTTATTGCCAATCATATGAGCGCTTACAATCCCTAATGCCAGTAGACTAATGTAATCTATAACGGAGAACATGATCACAAGTGCCTGTTTAAAGACCAACATAATATTTTCTCTCGCGAATTAATTCGTTTACAAAAAAATAGAAAAGAAACAAAATACCATCACCCTTGTATTTCCCGAAGGGTTAGGCAGAGGAGTACTAATGTACACCGACAGTTCGCCAGTATACTTAGGTCCCGTGTTATAGGGGGCGAGCCTATTGCCATTAACCAGGCACAAATCCAAACTCCGAGCTGCTACTGAGAATTTCATAGAAAAACCCAAGTCGTTCGTTTTCGTTTACAAGTCTCCACATAAGGTGTTCCTTGCTTCCATCATTTGTCATTTTAAGTGACGTCACTGAGTTGAGCAGTGAAAAACAAAAGACAAACATACGAAACAATAAAACAAATACCGGTAAAATGTTCAATTAGCTTCTGAATAAAACCAGTTGAGAACAGCACTTTTTAAACTGTTTAATTAGACAGAACAGAGTTGTTAACTACAGTTAGGACCATCGCTTACAATGATAAAGTTAAACTCAAAGTATTTTAACCTGTATTTGAGTGCTTTATCCTCTTTGTTAGCTTAGTAGTTTGATTGCAGTTGCATTAAGTATTTGAGATGGAATTTAAGAAAATGAAAGTGAGTAAAATGGTGGTCCATTTTCTTTAGCTGAATTACTTTATCAGTTTGTATTTGTAAAACGTTTGGAAGATTATTTAGTCTCCATTTTTTTCCTAAACACTGCCATGTTGTTAATTACTTTGATTAATTTTGGGTGATAGATTAAAAAAATATACCTACGAAGGTGTGGAGTTATTTTTGCCGTAGATTTTGACTGAGTAGGTGATGCATATTCGTTTCTTTTTTTATTTTATAATAACCTTCGAAAAATTTTACAGCTTCACTTCAACGTCGACTTTGTCTCTGTCACCTCTGACCTAGACTAGAGACAAGAGGAAACCCATCTCAAATTTAAAAGAAAACCACGTAATGTAAGGTTACATAGTAGGTATATTTCTAGTTAAAATTTAATTAGACCACCGGAATGTGCAGGCTGTAAAAATACAGAGAGATCTTTTTAAAAATCTCTTTCAAATTGAAGTATTGTTGCAAGTGAGACCGCGTTAAATTTTCAATTTACTGTGAAATTAACGCGGTTGGCAGCGAGTTTTTCAGGGAAACACTTTTTGGAGAGGTAGAATATTTGGTGTTTTCAGGGTAGCTTAAAAGTGAAAATAAATACACCGACTGAGTGCGTGTCGTACCTACACTTACATGAAAGGCTGCTGCACAATACTGCTGTATAATATTAAACACTATTAAAGAAAAAAATATATTTTCTACCTATTACTCCTCCAACTGGAAACTGGAAACTCCTCGCAGTTTGTGAGACCTTTGTAGCTTCACACGGTCTCATGTACAATGTAAATAAATCTGTTTACATGGTTTTTAAATCAGGTCCCAAAGCTCCACCTGTGCAACCACTTTTTCTGAATGGTGAGACTTTAAACAGAGTGCACAAATTTAAGTATCTCGGGCACTGGGTGACCGATGATTTAAAAGATGATTGTGACATGGAGAGGGAACGCAGAGCATTGTCAGTTCGGGCGAATATGTTGGCGCGCAGATTCTCCCGGTGTACAGACGCAGTCAAAATTACTTTATTTAATGCATACTGCACTTCACTGTACACGGGGAGTCTGTGGACTAACTACACGCAACGGGCGTACAATGCTCTGCGGGTCCAATTTAATAATGCGTTCAGGGCGCTGTTGCGACTACCACGTTTCTGTAGTGCATCAGGAATGTTTGCTGATGCACACATAGACGGCTTTGCAGCTTTATGGCGCAAAAAGACCGCGTCATTTATCACTCGGTTGCGTGGAAGTCGCCACAGCATCTTGAATGCCATTGCCACTAGGCACGATTGTCCCCTGACATGGGTGTTAGTGCAGCGGACCAAGTCCCTGCTCACTATTCTGTATTAGTACATCTTTTAGTTGTTTTGTTTAGTTTTTTCATGTATGGATCAAAGTTGTCCGAATAAAGAAATTTTATTATTATTATTTTTATTCCATTTATTCATTAATAAAACATATAAATTACATTTTTAAATATTACTAAAAAATATAAAAACATTTAAAAATATAAAATATAGTAGCCCACCGGCGTCGGGAACAGGGTCCAAGCCACCGGTGGTCAGGGCTCCTGAGAAAGGAATCTCCTAACGATACGCGCCGTGTCTAGGAGAACCGCTTTCTGAATCAAGCCCTTGATCCAGCTACCCAACGAGAGCCTCCTAAGATGTTGGTCGAGGCTCGTGGCAATTAAGCCATTGGCTGAGACGACTATCGGCACAATAATCGCTGACTCCACATCCCACATGTCGACAACCTCGCGAGCCAAGTCAAGATACTTGATCTTCTTATCATTCTCGGCCTTCACGAGGTTCACGTCATGTGGGACTGTTATGTCAACAATCATTGCGCGCTTCTCTAAGCGATCCACCACCACTATATCAGGCTTATTGGCTACAATAGTCCTGTCAGTGATGATGGATCGGTCCCAGTACAATGTGACATGGCTATTTTCGAGAACTGGGTCGGGCACATACTTATAGTACGGTACTTCCGATTCTACAAGGTGGTATTTCAGAGCAAGTTGCTGATGGATGATCCTGGCTACAAGGTTGTGCCTATGCAAGTACTCTTCGTTAGCTAGACGAGAACACCCAGAGATAATGTGGCGGATTGATTCCCCCGGCCGGTGGCATCCCCGACAAATGTCAACCGTGCCATCCTTCACAATAAATCTCCGGTAGTTATTCGTCATGATAACTTCGTCCATAATTGCACAGACAAAACCCTCGGTTTCCCCAAATAGGTCACCGAAGCGAAGCCAGGATACGGACGCTAAGAAATCTACATCGGGCCCATGCAAGGCCCGGAAAAAGCGTCCGTGAAGCTCCTTACTCTGCCATACCTCCTCGCGATCTTTAGTCTCCAGCACTACTGGTTTGCGCCAGTTCTCTTTAGCCAAGGAGAGCGGCGTAAGGCCCTTATCCACTGCCACCACATCTCGGTGCATCCCCACGTCGGCTTCAAGGAAAAATTCCCTGAGACTGCATATCTCGCGGTTGTGGAGAGTCTTAGCATTTAAGAAGCCACGACCCCCACACTTCCGCGGAATATACAGTCTCATCACCGATGACCGTGGGTGATGCATCCGATATGCCGTTAACAATGTACGGACCCTCCTATCCAGGGCGTCGAGTTCTGTTTGAGTCCATTTAAGTATGCCGAAAGAATACATCAATACCGGCATGACCCACCCGTTGAAGGCGCGCACCTTATTTCCGCCTGACAAAAGACTATTAAATACTTTTTTCAGGCGGCCAAAGAAGCGCTCCTTCAACGATTGCTTCACGTCAACAGTATTGATGCCTAACGCTTCCGCCATACCTAAATACTTATAGGTCTCCGTTGAAGAAAGGGATCTAAGGTTTATGGATTCCGAGAGTTGAACTCCCTCGGACTCCATAATCTCCCCTCGCTTGACATGCATGACCGCACATTTGTCCACACCAAATTCCATCCTGATGGCGCTACTGAAAGTTTCTGTTACCTTCAGTAGCTCCGTCAGTTGCAAATTGTTGGGGGCAAAGAGTTTCAGGTCATCCATGTAAAGCAGGTGAGATATTACCTGACCTCCTCTCTTCAACCGATAGCCTAGACCTGAATCCTCCAGCAGTGTGCTTAGGGGATTCAAGGCTAAGCAGAACCAAAGCGGACTCAAACTATCGCCCTGGAATATACCACGCTCAATCCTTATCGGTTCGCTATTCCTCTGGATATTTCGACATCCTGGATAGCGAAGGACCGTACTCCATTGCCCCATACACGATATCAAGAAGGCGCGTAGAGTTGCATCAATTTTATACAACTCCAGCACCCTCATGAGCCATGTATGTGGCACCGAGTCATAGGCCTTCTTGTAATCTATCCAACATGTCGACAGATCCTTCCGGGATCGACGAACCTGTTGGCTGATAGCCATGTCAATGAGGAGCAGCTCCTTAGTACCACGGGATCCAATCCTACATCCATTCTGAGAGGGGGACATGATAGAATTAATGTCAATATGTTTGTTAATTTTAGCTCTCAAAATGGATGTAAGAACCTTATAGACCGTCGGCAGGCATGTGATCGGTCTATAATTTTTGGGTTCCGCAGTACTACCTGATTTGTGGAGCAGGTGGGTTATTCCTGTCGTTAGAAACTGGGGCAGCGATCCAGATTCCAAGGCTGACTGGAATCGAGACGCCAAGCAAACGTGCGATCTTCTGAACCATTTTATCCAGAAATTATGCAGCCCGTCCGGTCCAGGAGATTTCCAATTAGGTAATGGACGGACCGCACGAGCTACATCTTGGGGGCTGATGGTAATTGCCCCCATTTCTGGAATTGGGTCGCACGCTCGCTCGATATCCCGAGTCCAATCACCCTCAGTGTGACTGACAGGCACCGACCAGATGCTACGCCAGAACGAACACATGGCGTCATCATCCGGCAGGGGCCTATCAGACACACCTTGGTCCGGTCGCTCCCAATCCCTATAAACCCACCTTTCATTACTTTGGAATGTACGATTCTGGGTGTATCGTTCCACTCGCCGCTTATACCTACGAATACGGCTTGCCCATGCATACACTTTCTGCTTCAGGAAGTCGATGCGCTCTGTGACCTGGGACATATAGTCTCGAGGACTGATATCAGTCCCCGAGAATGCCCGTCTCACAAAGCGCATCACTCTTGGGCGAGTATTGCCCTCCCTAAAGCAGACTAATTTGCCGATGAGCACTCTGGCCTCACTAATGCGCCGCTCAATTCTGCACTGCCACACTGGCACAGCTGGTCGCGTAGCTCTGTCATTATTAGGGAATTTGACGTGAGCTACACGACACGCTGCAACAGCCGCACAGTACAAAATCGAGTGCGCATCAGCAAGGTCTTCACAGCTATCAAAATAATTCGATAACTGTGAATCCAGAGCACACACCAACGCCTTATTTTTGTTATGCATGGGCAAACGAGGTAAGCGTGGTCTCAACTCGAGCGGCATTAGTCGATACTCCCGAATTGCACCCTCCAAAGCACTCCTCAATTCCTCACTGCACTGGGTACTTACATGAGTAACCATGTCATCACTTTCCTCATCCACATGATTGGATGTTGGGATGGATTGTGGCCGTGCCACATCCACAGTCTGCGATGGGGGAGTAATGACATGGCTCCTTTGCATCTCAGTTCGAATGCGATCAAGCACAGTGTCATCCAACATATGGTTACGCAAGATGACACGTACCTGATCCGATAGTCGTTGTGCCGTAACGTTGACAGCTGGCTCAAGCACCTGAAACAGAGAGAGCATCCGACCACGGTACGCAGTCAGGTTACTTCCCCCCTCTGTAGCCCCAAAGTATGAGCGCATGACACTTTCATTAATAGACTGTGTCCATCTCATGCGCAGCACACTTCCACCGGTAGCGGGGACCCTATCAGAGGCCAGTGGGCCTCGGAGTCCCAAACCCCCCGGCGGCCGGCGTCCTCCCCTTCGACGAGCAGGTGGTGGCGTCGTTGGCGGAGAGAAGTACTCGTCGCTCGAGCTCGACGCAACTGCCGAGGCCGGTGTTGCAGCACTCACAGTGGGGCTGGGTTCCGGCGGCGGCGAGGCGGAGCTGGGCGACGAGTCCGGAGATGGTAATGGTGCAATTAGGCGGGCTCTGGCGCGAGTCAGCATAATGATCAGTCCTTTTCTTTAAAATTTTCTTTTGATTTTTCGTTTAATGACGGCCTTGACAGCCGTCATTCTTGTCGGATTTTTCATCATTTTATTTATAAGTAATTTGAGTTTTTGCGGAGTTTTTATGTTAATTTTATTTTCAGATATTATTGGATGACTATAGGAGGAACAAATGGTGTTGGTAGTTACTTAAAAATATTAAAATTGAAAATATAAGAAATAGAGAAAAAATTGGACGTCTTGCTGATAGTGTTGCCAGTTATTTTTATTATTATTATTACGGTTTAAAAGATACAAACCTGCGACAGACGGACGAACAGCACAGCAGACCCTTTTGGATAGGTACTGATGCTAAAAGGAAACCTTATTGGATTTTTATTGTCCGTCTGTTACAAACCGGTTTTGAAAAAGTAATAAATAACATTATATAATTATTTATCCATATTTGTCATCGATACTCTAAAAAGAAAAAGAATTGAAATATGCACCCAATAATTAGTTATCTAAGTTTTTGGTACTACTAAATAAAGTAACTAATTCATGTTTCGACGTTCATCAATAGTAGGACTAACTCTAAAGCCATAACAACAAACAGATCCAACGTTCCATTATTCCAATACAAACACTGAAATATGAAACACAAATGGCTAAAACCATAATGCAACTTTGATATTAAATTTCAAGCCAGAAATTCTCGACAGAACGAAACAGGATAAAGTTTTTAATAGTTCCAACAGAATTACGACGATATTAACATTTTGGTGGCGCTACATTGCAAGATTGTGTTAGCATATTTAATAAAATATTACATTTTGGTCGGTTCGTTTGGTTGGTAGGAATCATGCCTATTACTGTCCCACTACAGGAGCATAGGCCTCTTCTCATACAGAGGCGGTACGATCATTGATCACCATGCTTGCTTAAGGTGGATTCAACTTAAACGAACTTAAATTGGATTTTAAACTTAATCGTATACCTATATTAAGTAGTATTAGAGCTCGTCTCGGGAAGTACTACCACCATACTTACATCCATCGCAAAGCAGCGATGCTGTGTCCCGGTTTGAAGGGTATGGGGTCCGATGTAATTAAATACACATGAGACATTTCAATTCTCTTTTTTATTCCTCAGGGATGGCAACGTACCTGCAAGGCCTCTAGTATTGCGGATGTCTAGATAGGCAGCGGTGACCACCTAACATCAGGTGGGCTTGTTTGCCATACAATGACACAAAAACAACTAAGAAAGAAGCCTAAGGCATTAAGTCCGCCTTTGTACTTTATGTTGCATAAAGTTTAAATAAATAAATAAATAAAACAAACAAAAAATTATTCCACCCAGGGCAAAAGCCTCTTCACATACAGACACTGAGACCACAGAGAACATTGATCACCACGCCTGCTCAAGGCGGATTGGCGATTTCCGACTTAAGTTAATCATAGGTCCAGGTTTGCTCACGTTGTGTTCCTTCACCGATATCAGTGATGTCCAAGAAGTACCTATATATGAAATTGTTGAATGCTCTGGGGCTAGAAGCATAATATGTGTACTGAATTCGTAATAGCAGGCTTGCTGTGCCTCTCACCCTGAATTGCTTGGTCATCACAATAACCAAGAATTCTCCTTGCAATAAGATTGTTGCTGCCTATCCTCTCAAAATAATCTCTAAGCCGCCTTTTACGATAGCCACAAGAACAGCGGGGTGGCCTAAATTTATCCGTGCCTGCAATCTCGCTTTTAATCCGATGGGAGAAGGAACATTATGCCACAGCATAATCTCCGACTAATCCTTAGGGGAATTAACTCTACGGAGCTGTCTAATGTTTTGTGGTATGAAAATAGAATAAAAACTAATCAAAATCGACATAGCTATACTTATTTTATTGCGTTTAAAATTGTCTCTTAATAGTCCCTATTGCTTCTTAGTAGATTTAGCATTGACTTTGCCGCTGAAAAGAAAAATATTAGGTGATTTTTGACTTTACATTTCATGGACTTGCTGATTCATTGTTACGATATTTATGATCCTTCTCTTAGTAACTAACTCTGTGTAAAGTGTTGAGCAAAAGTGAGTCTTAGCGTATCTTTAAACCCTTCGTCATAATGGCGCAGGGAGAAAATTATACTATCATAAAGAAATAATCGCAATCTAATCTGTCTCAATCTTTTTACTTAAAAGTCAATAACATAGCCTATAACCAGCGGACAATTTAGACGCTTCCAATGACACCTCATTTGACAATTTACGTTGGATGGTTTAGAAGTTATGAGGGAACAGATGAACATCCATATATACATACATACATACCTACATACATACATACCGGTCAATCTCATAACCCTCCTTTTTGCTTCGCCGTAGTCGGGTAAAAATGCCTTTAATTTACCAACATATCTTGACATTAATTGTCGCTAAGATGAGATTGCAACTACATTTTAAACGTTTTTATAAGTAGAAACGGCCTTCTATGTGAAGAAAGATGAGTTAAAAACATAGTTTTAATAGATTTTCAGAAGAAAAGACTATTTCTTCGTTTAAAAACTTTTTAACGTTTTATACTAAATTACGATGAAATTACCATTTTGGTTCCGTCATTGTAAGATCATAAAATATATTATGGTTTACATTGTAATGTGACTGCGGAACGTAATTTCTTACAGAACAATGCTATTAGAAGAAATAAAATATAAAATATATGCAGTTTTAGATTAAAGTTAGTAGGTAATATATGGCTCAATAATAAAATAAAACAATACCATGATGCCTGTATTCCCCAAAGGGATAGGCAGAAATGTGCCAGTGTAGGTACACCCACAGTTCGCCTGTATACTTACTGCCTCGGTAGCCTAGTGGTCCTGATCGCGACTGCTGCGTTACAGGTCTTGGGTTCGATTCCCAGGTCGAGCAAAGTGTTATTGGGGTTTTCTATAGATCTTATGTCCGTGAAAGTTACTACATTAGTGTGTTAGCATATTAGCCACGGGAAGCGTACATTTTTCCGACATAAAAAGTAGCCTATATGAGGCTATATGCTATTCCAGTCTATCATTTATCCCTGTTGAAATTTTCATCCAGATCTGTTTAGCCGTTCTGGCTGGATTTGAATAACAAACATCATCATCAAATTTGTATTTAGTAAGAGTAATCAATATTAATTCTGACAGTTTGAGACAGAGATTACATTGGGATTGTCCTTTAAAATAATAAAAAATGCACAGGCTTGCAAAATATAACAAAAGCTGCATGTTCATGTGTGTCCGAGTATATAATAAGATACCAGATGAATTTAAAACACTAAATACTAGATAATTTAAAATTAAAAATACAATAAATAAAATAAAATTACACAAATGGTTGTCTGCTTACAGCTTTTACAGTGGCAGGGAGTTCCTAGAGCATAAAATCCGATAAGATAGTAGTTATACTAGCTGTAGTAGTGATATTATTGTATTGTTATGCATGTAAATTTGCACGCTTGTATTTTATGAAGCAAAACATGTATGTTCTACAATTGCATTAACTTTACCATCCTGTATACCATGTTTCATGCAAATAAATAATATTCTATTCTATTCTAAAATCAAAACGTCTGAATAACAAAACCGTGACCACCTACTAGGCTCAAATATTTACGTTTAGAAGAAAAAGGGAACTTCAATGATTGCCACAGTGTCAATTAAAGGTCACACTAAACATTCTGTGGCAACGGCCTATTATTTTTAATACCTAGCTAAATATTTATTTTAGTAATAAAAATTAAAGTCTTTTAATCAAAGACTAACGAAGTTCTCATTAAAAATAAATTACATTCTTGCCAAAGTCACCTCAAATTCTCAATTATTTTTGGAGCTATATCATCAAAAGACTTGTTATCGTAGCTTACCTAATCAAGATTTTATTGAACAAAAGAAAATCTTATTATATTTAACATCAAGCTCTTAACATGGCGTTCTAGGGTTACTACGTGTTGTGTGGGTTAAACTATAATAATATTCTTCAGACTAATGTTGCTCACGGCGGCCAATCTTAACGCAGATAAGCCAAGTACGCAGGAGATATTATAGTGCACTACTGTATGCCTCGTTAGCCTAGTGGTCGTAAGTGCGACTGCTGGAGGTCTTGGGTTCGATTTCTAGGTCGAGTGTGTTGTAAGTGTTGTTGGGTTTTTCTATGAAATTCTCAGTTGGAGATCGAAGTTAGGATTTGTGGCCGGTTAATGGCAATAGCACCATGGGACCTAAAACATACCGGCGGACGGTGGGTGTAAATTGGTACATTTTTGCCTAACCTATAGGAGAATACAGGCGTGAAGGAATATGCATGAAGTTTACTAATTATTACGGTTCTAAAGATACAGATCTTTGACAGAGACACTGACGATGTGCAGAACCTATGACCAAGCATGTTTGTATATTTTTCTTCGCTTCTTAGGTACGGACCCCTAAAAGAGTTGAGGAACAAAAATATAATTAACTAATTAGATAATCATCTAAACTCTTCAAATTCTTTTTATGTTCAAATTGTTAATTAAATCCTTCTTTCGGATTGCCGCTCCCGATTTTCCGGGATTAAAATTTAATTTTAGAAGGCGCTATCTACTGAAGATGTTTTTGGTGTTGTTTGAAAGTTTTTCAAAGCGCATTTTTTTACTTGTTTAAGTTTTTCCTTTGAATATACTAGGTGCCTATTTTTTTTCAAAACTGTACGATAAAAATTGTAATAAGCCTTTTTTTCAGTTGTAGTGACAGGAAGATGATAACATTGGCATAAAACATGAAACAATAGACAACTAACATAGACATAGGTATATGCCATCATATCAGTCACAGGACGATGATTATGATAATAAAGCTCAAAAGTTTAATACTTTGTTTAATCACGCTGATCACTGGATCTTTCGCTAATAAGAAGCCACACCATCCCTGAGTACTACAGGCCATATTTCATAACAAAAAATAATCAAGTTCCGTAAGAAATATCACACAGTCGAAGTCGCAGGCAAATGCCAGTATAAAATAAAAGGCCCACTGTTGGAAGTCCATGCTAAATAACACAGTGAAGTGTTGGCCCATTTATTGCCTCGAAAAATACTGAATACTCGTCTCTCCAAATGTTTCGAACTCGGACATCGAATGCGAAAAACAAAAGTTTCGCCGAAACACGAAGCGATATTGTGCCTGCCGACATTTAAGTGCATGTTGTCATGCGTTGGAGCAGGGATGGCAAACTTTAGGTGAATGTGCTTTTTATTTATTTATAAAAATAATAATGGTTGGGTTCGGTGGTTCGAGAGAGAGAGGATGAGTGAAAGGCGACTAACAAAGGGATTTATATGGAGAATGTGAGTGGCAACGACGGTTGGGGACCCCAACCAAATTAAAAAGGAAAGGTTACTGTGAATTCTGCTATTGCAAATTAGATTAGATAAAACAAATAGATTTATCAATAATTAGCACGCCCGATTTATTTTGTCGCGTATCATTGGTTCGCCATCCCTGCTTTAGAGCGTCAGATCTTTGTGATACAATTTTATTCGCAAGTTTCTAGTTTAAAACTTGTCTTGTCAAGTAAAGTGCAGGTACAAACACGAAAATATTATTGATAGTAAACAATGTCAGAACAACTTTTACTATGGGATCAACGGAATTCACGGAAAAAAATCAGCTAATTCAGAAATTTGATGAAGAGATGATGAGAGCATGGATCAGCTGTATTTTTTTTGCCATTTCGAGGTTATTGTCGTAGTAAAAGTTGTTCATAATGATGAGCATTATGACCCCTATTCAGGTTTCTGGTAAACAAAGAATAATAGAAGCCATTTTGATAAGAGTGTCCAAAACCATTTTGAAAAGAGTGTCCATGGAGTTTCTTGCTCGTTCTTCTTCATATAGATCTACGTTTTGAAACGAGCAAATAGCTTCAATTTACTGTAACTTCTTGGCAATTCAAAAGTGCCTGTAAATAGTCTAATTGAAATAATTGCTTTGACTTTTGACTTTTTTAAGAAGATTCTACCGACGACTTCAGCTATGTAGAAGTTAAGTTAGTAAGTGTGTGTGGTTTTTCTATGAAATTCTCAGTAGCGGCTCGGAGATTGGATTTGTGCTCGGTTAATGACAATAGGCTAATCCCCTATTACATGGACCCTAAAAACATACTGGCGAACTGTGGGTGTACATTGGTACAAATCTGCTTCACCCTTCGGGCATTACAGGCGTGATGGTATGTGTACATTTTTGACTTAAAAATAGTAACTTTTCAACAAGTAAACCAAGCTAAAAATAACAATAATAAATATAAAACATTAAAAACTTGAGATAAACATAAAATATGTCATTATTATGTTGCTAGCTACTACGAGCGCCATTACCCAACCCGTTTCCCTTAATTATCTCATAAAACTTGAGGGTCAATAAATTGCTGGCTTAATTTTCTATGACTCCAGAATTTCCTTAGACATTGTTGGTTTTAAGGATTATTTATGAATATTGAAGAGATGACTATTGAAATGGGCTATCATCAATTAAACTTATTTTTGACGAAAGGAGTCAACAATTATTTATTAGCCTATTCTGTCCCAGTTCTGGACAAAAGCCTTTCTCCACTTCTTCCATAGTTCACGATATCGTGCTCCATCTATCCAGTTTTTGAGAAGTTCAGTCAGTTCATCCCGCAAAGGGCACTAGGTTTGTGCTACTAAAAAAATTCGTCGAACTAATTTAATTTTCCATAAGTATCCGTAAGTATTACTATATAGCAGAAACAGTTCTATAGTTCTGAAATCTTAAATAGTTTTTTTAATTAAATAGCGTTAAATATCACAAATCATTATAATTTAGTTTCAATTTTTTTAGATTTTTTTATATAGGTTGATTTGTTTTAATATTACAGTTATCTCCTGCGTAGGTACTTATTTTGTGTCCATTAGTAAGTAGACAAACTGCTCTGTTGGTCTCCTGGGCGCAAGTATGACTGCTAAGCATGGGATTCTGAGTTTTACTCCCAGGTCTGGGTATGTGCTATTGGGTTTTTCAATTAGGAATATTTCAGTAGCGACTCGGAGTTTGAAAATTGGTGGTGTCACATCCCCGTGCCCCGAAAAGCCGCTAAGCGTTAATCCTGCACCTGATCTTTCTCCGGTCGTTTCGGATTACTGACTATAAGAAGGAAGAGGGAGTGCACCTGTGTTTACGCACACACTCATGCACTACAATATCTCCTGCGTGCTTAGCACTTGCGTGTCCGAAATTCAACTGAGAAAATAATAAATATTAGGATCGACGTTGCTCATCAGGAATTCTTCAAATAAAACCAAAGGTCTTTTAATTGTGTACTAATTAACTAAAATACAGCAAGTGGTACCCTTTGCACAGTCGGTAGCTTCCTTCATTATTAGTCGCGTGTCGCAGGGTCTGTGTCCACGAATGCAAGCTCCTCCTCGCTTCTCACATCTGGTCTCTCTCAATGATTCTGGAAAGTACAGGCATATGATTTAGTCATCATCATCATCATCATTGCAAGATAGCTGGTAGCATCCGGGTGAGAGTTGCCGAGAATCGAGCTAAGTGGCGTACGATTGGATAGGATTTGTCCAGCAGTGGACTATTTCAGGCTGATGATAATAATCATTATATCATTCAAACGACGACCACCGCTGGACATAGGGCTCCCATAAGAATAGCCACAATCACCGGTCCTGGGTTGCCTGCATCCAGCGATTTCCCCGAGACCTTTACCAGGTCACTAGTCTACCTTGTGGGGGGCATTCCTACACGGAGCGCTAAGGAAGGCCATAGCTCGTAGAGCTGGCATGAGCTATATGCCAGTAGCAGCTCGGAGTTAGGATTTTTGCCCGGTTTTTGGCAATAGACTTGCCCCCTATAACCTTAACATACGGGCGAACTGTGGGTATGCATTTGTACACCGCTTCCTAACTCTTCAAGGAATACACGCATGGTGGGGTGTGTAGTATATACCACTCCAGCACTTCACTCACGTCCATAACAGCACTCAACTCCCAGTCTCTGCTGTGCAGGACAAAGGTTCTTCTCTTCTACCAGATGTCCTCTAGGGCAGTCGGCTTCTATCGTGCATAAACCTCCTTGCATTGTGCACGGGTTCTCTTGATAGATTAAGTCTAGCACTTTTACTGTAAAGAGAAAAATTGCTTAGGAAGGAATGCCTTTTTTGTTGGGGGTATTCGTGCGCGTGTCGGACTCGCACTTGGCCGGTTTTTTTTAAACAGCCGGTCCCGGGACTAATATCAGTAAAACATAGAAATATTTATTCTATGCAGGTATCGAACCCGCTATACGCAGCGTAGCAGCCAATTGGTCAGCCAGTGTGCCAACCGTGTCAACAAATGCCTCTGTGTATTATGTTTCACCAGTAAAATAAATAATTATATAGGCCGGGCACCTATTTCACCACCTCTGATAAGACATTACTCAACAGATATAATTACAAAACGGCATAGACTTTGTATGAAATATTCTGCCAAGTAGCTTAATCGAAACTTATTCGGAGATAGTGAAATAAGCCTTAAGTCTTAGACTTTAAAACACAAAAAGAAACTGCACCATACAAGCAAAAAAACGCAATAATAAACCAATCATGACAATACTACTAACACATCAAATTAACCATACAACCAATTTAACAAGAACCCTTGATAAAACACACCTATACCTTATCACCGAACAGTAAGGATCAAAATCGAAAAGTAAACAAATAGCGATCAGCAAATGTAAATTGGTGAGTCATGACTGAATGCGGCCATCGGGGACTATTGTGAAATGATTGTGGATGATCCTCGGACAAGGAGTATCGATAGATTGTCTATGTATTCGATCAAGATGATTGGCAATGTTGACTCGATGGGCACCATTGATAGTGTTTGTTGTCTGTACCTCGCTTTGTTTGCGTAATGAACTGTTACATGCAAGTGTTATGGTGAATCTTCAAGCCAATTTATACACTAATATAGCTAAGCTAAAGTGTATTTTTGTTTAAACGCGCTAATCGAACTACCAGTCGTATTGGAAAAAATATTTTTGTATATAATAATATATTATATACCATCACGCCTGTATTCCCCGAAGGGTTAGGCAGAGGTGTACCAAGGCACACCCACAGTTCGCCGGTATATTTAGGTCCCATGTAATAGGGGGCGAGCCTATTGCCATTAACCGGGCACAAATCCAAACTCCGAGCTGTTACTGACAATTTCATAGAAAAACCCAATAACACTTTTTGCTCGACCCGGGAATCGAACCCAGGACCTCTAGCGTAGCAGTCGCGCTCAGGACTACTAGGCCAACGAGACAATAATATATAATAATAATATATTATACAAAAATATTTTTCCCCATGCAGGATATTAATATTCTGCACGCAATTTTATTCTTGTGGTTTTCTTCCATGTTAAGTTACTTCTTTGTTTATTATTTATTATTATTAAAAAGATTTTTTCCAATCCGACCGTTAATTTCAGAGATTAACGCATTTAAACAAAGACACAAACAAAAAACTCTTTACCTTGCGTATTATTAAAGCTTAAAAACAGTAATATTGATAGAAAATTACTTTGTAACATAACTGAGTTTTGTAAAAATAATTTACAAAAATGCAGACAGACAAACAATTTGTAATGAATCATGCAACGATTCCTAACGGTTATGACACCAACCGGTAAGAGGTCGTGACTTTATTATCCATATTAGTTACATAATTAAAGTAGGTACACTGAATTTCAACTCGAGCTAAGAATACTATAGTAGGTAACATAAATATGAACAAATATTACTGACAAAAGCCTGTTATCTATGCTAATATATTCAAGCTGAAGAGTTTTTTTGTTTGTTTGTTTGGTTGTCTAGTAGCCCAAAAACTATTTTTTTTATTGGTTAAAATACACCATTAACTAGCAAATGTAAGACACAACTTCTAAAAAAAAAACACATTATTTTAACTCTACAAACCCGATTATTTTATAAATATCTACAAATTAAATGTAGTTTCTTTGACATCAATAAGCAGTTAGTGAATTGAAACAACAAAAAAGTGACGTCATAGTATAGTATTGTCATACAAAATCTACTGAGAAATTGCGTTTTGACAGCTCATAAAAAGTACGTCAATTGATTAGTAGAGTCATCTACCCAATTCTTTTTTTTTAATATTCAAATTTAGAATACCAGGAAATTATACTCAATTCCTTTTTTGAAAATATTCAAATTTAGAATACCAAGAAATAATACTCACAGTAATCAACATTCGCAGCCTTTGCAGCTCCTATTACACAAAGCACAATGGCCAACTTGTTGCTAAACATGATTCCACTTATATCTTTATGCGCGACCGCACTCCTGGTAGTACCAGCACTGAATGAGCCATCGGTATTCCGACCATGTTTGTTATAGTATCGCCTCAACTGTTACATATTCCGATAATGATGGAGTTTCCAGATAGGATGCACATGAAGTTCTAAACAAATAATTGAGCATTATTGATTGGAGATATCTGAGAAAAAAGTTGTTGTTATTGCAACTGGATTTGAAGAATTTTACGTATTATTTTGTTTGGGTACTGAATTCCTTTTAGGATTGTTTACGCTGTACGGTTATTGAATCAAACATTCAAGGCCAACGTACCTATTTGAAATCAGTTAGCCATTTAAAGTCAGTAGTCACATAGCAAAGAACACATACACAAGGACACATACCACCACGCCTGTGTTCCCTGAAGGTTTAGGCAGAGGTGTACCAATGTACGCCCACAGTCCGCCGGTATGTTTTAGGTCCCATGTATTAGGGGGCGAGCCTATTGCCATTAACCGGGCACACATCCTAACTCCGAGAATTCCATAGAAAACCCCAATAACACTTTTTGCTCTGGGAATAATCCAAGAACTCTAACGTAGTAGTCGCGCTTAAGACCACTAGGCTAACGTTAATAAAAACACAATTACAAAGAATTTACAATTTATTTAAAAAAAAAATGGGGAAACTCAAAGGGCATCAAAAAAGTCGCCCGCATCTTTATCAATGGGACAAGTGGCCAAAAGGCAGGCAGCATTGCCACGTTGTATTACAGTGGTGATTCTTTAGGCCAAGAGAAAACCAGCCCTTTGGCCATTTGAAGTGTCGACTAGTCTCTTGAGGATATACCAAAAAAGAAGGTGAGTGCACCTACTTCATGACCCTAGCGCTTCATTCCCAAACGGCTCAAACATATAGCTTCTAATATTTTGCTTCCTTTTTTATTCGAGTTGGGTAAGCTCTTGACTCTAGACTTGGTCAAAGGTGACACAGACAAAGTCTACGACGATGGAGTGAGCTTACCCAGAAGAAGCCTGTTCACTCTAACTTTGAAGAGATTGGGTTCATTTGTTTACAATATAAAACTGGCAACCTATACACCGTCGAATCATAATTGTAAAATATTAGGAATGCTGATGACGTGTGTCAACAACATTCCAAATTCAAAACAATCAACAAACATCAATTGAAATGCAAAACACACACGCCATTACTGTAAATTTTTTTCAGTTACAAGATCTTTACAAACCTATACTAGATTCAATACTTTTTTCTTATAAATGTCAGTCAAAATTGCCTTTTTAATGGCCTAATTGAAAGGACAAGAAACTCCTTCCTTACTCTTTTATTATAAATGTTTAACACTGTCAACAGGTGGGCACCTATACAGAATGATCCAAAAGTACACGTGAATAGGATATACCTTGCAAGTTTTCAGTAACCGTTATTTCTAGTCTATACAAATAAATAAAATTTAAGTGTCTGTTTGTAATTTTAAATTAACAGTTTTTCATTAAATGCAAATGAAAGTACATACATAATTATATCGTACTTACATAAAAAAACGTTTTTTTTGTCTCTGTCTTTTTGTTTGTTCCGGCTAATATAAGAAACGGCTGAACCGATTTTGACGGGACTTTCATTCGCAAATAGCAAATGATAAAAGAATTACTCCTTTTTAACATTAGCTATTTGCGAGTAAAACTTTCAAATATAAAAGTAGCCTAAGTTATCTTAGGCTACTTTTATATTAGAAATTTTATTTATTTTAATTAAAAAAAAAATAAAGTAGAGGATACGCGAAAACAAAACCTCAACGCGAAAGAAGTCGCAAGCAACGGCTAGTTTCATATAAAATTTGCGTTTTCAGCTGAAGTTACGTGAAGTAGCTTGTCTAGGCAGTTTCGAGCACCAATTAAAATAAAGTTAAGAATAAGTTATTATGACGTCAGCAATTATTTTTAATAAAGTTAACTTAGTTTGCAGATGGTATGTTGTAGCCTAGAGGTAGTTTATAACAGTACAATAAATAATTAACTAAAAGGAAAATAATTACTTCGTAGTATTGAGAATATAAAGTAGTTTCATGAAGCATCATCATCTGCCTAGCCTTTTCCCAACTATGTTGGGGTCGGCTTCCAGTCGAACCGGATGCAGCTGAATATCAGTATTTTACATGGAGCGACTGCCTATCAGACCTCCACAACCCAGTAATGGGTAATACGATACTCTTGGTAAGACTGGTTGTCCGACTTTCTAGCTTCTAACTAACAGTAACGACTGTCAAAGATCTACAAATGATAGCCGGGACCAACGGCTTTGCGTGCTTTTCGAGGCACGGAGGAAACTCGCTATGGTAAATGGTCACCCATCTACAGACCAACCTCGGCAAGCGTGGCTTAACCCGGAAGATCGGTCTATGCGGCTGTAATTATTTAGCCACGAGCTCCTTAAGTAGTCCAAAGTAGTTTCATGAAGCGCTGGGTTGAATTAAATCCTAGATTTAATACAAGTGTGGTCTGCTTAGTGATTTGAAAAAAAATGAGTTATGGATATATTTTTTTCTGCAATATATAATTCTATTTAGTGCGGTTTTCAGTTTACATTTCTGTTTTTGTAGTTGTTTTTGTACTTTCTGTTGGCTAAACAACCAGGGAGGCGATTCTACTAACTTTTAGGAAGAGTTCGTAATCAAGTCTCGACCTCAATCTGACAAAAATGCTTCTAATTCATTAACAGTTTTTGACATTGTCTCTGATAAGAGATTGCGACTTGATTTTGAACGTTTTTTATAATTATAATTTTATTTATATTTTTGTGACTTCGAAAAATAGAATTTCTTTTTAACAGTACCTACTAACGCTGAATTATAAAAGAAAACACTAGAAAACATGAAAAAAAAAATGACCTCCAAATCGAAAACAGTCTACCATCATGGTTACATTAAGAAATAGTTTCAGTATAACACCCGTATAGATCAAAAGTGACATAATTACGGACTGTAATCCCTTATCGTTGGTGACTGATGGAACCCGCATCTTGTATCACCTGAACTGAGTGATTAATGACCACTACTGTTGGTTTGTGTGGGAGCGAGACAGATGATGTTTTTATAAGGTAGTGCAAGTAGTGGCAGTGGCAGGGCGTTGAAAAGCGATTTTAGATGAAGAAGGGACAAGGTGGCTTTATTTTGAAGGTTTGGTGAAAAGTGGCTTAGCTAAATGTAGGTACTGTAAAAGAACACTTATTAAAGACGCAAGATACATTTTCTTGCTATTATTGCGATTTTTTTTTTCTTTTTGGGCAGTACCTCCTGACTTATTTCCCGAGTTCTTTTCTTTTGTTTTTAATATCAAGTTTTGTTATTTTACTCTTGCACCTGCCATGTCGACGCCTCCCACGCATAAGGTCGTAAGGCCAAAAAACACATTTTTTCAGGAGAGTAAGTTTTGTATACTTTAATGATAAAATTGATTTGTAAAACATTTTCACAAATGTTTTTGCACTATGTTATGAAATATTACTTAAAGAACGTATACATAGGCGCTGGATATTATAAGGAATTATATTTACGCAAAAACACTCATTTTATTTACTTACGACTTTATACTCAGAAGAGAAAAGTCGTATCTTATTGTTACGACTCTATGCTTTTCATAGGATTGATATAGACAACACGAATAAGATCGTATGTTTGAGTTACGACTATATGCGACGTGAAAACTGTCATATGTCTCAAAAAGGGGGTCGTAAGAAGGTACTTGTTGAATAGAAACCACGACAAATTAAGGCTCAAATCAACTTTATTAAAATAACTATCATCATAGGAACATAATTCAGTCTTTTTAAATTACCATGGACGTACTAAAGTTTTAATAAAAAAAAAAAAGCTTATATCAAATTTTCTTAAGAAATAAAATTAAAGCTGCCTTAATTAAGCCTTCAAGGCTCTAAAATAAAAATTAACATTTACGAGTAATAAACTTGTAATAATCAACTAAAGGACAAAATATAATTAAATAATAATATCTTTAAAATTTAATGATAATCACTTTAAATTAGGTATTGAACCCTCTTGAACGTAACACAATAAAAGTTATAGGTATATTCATGACAAAATAACAAATGATTATAGATAATAGATTATTCAGAAGAATCGCTACTGTTTTGTTCAGTAAAATTGCCACTGTGTGACAACTGTTGATAAAAACTATGGTACTCTTGGGGTATTATACGTCCTTGACATAGACTTATTAAATCATTAAATTTTGCCAATGTAATAGGTAAATGATCAGTGTAACATGGTTCCAAAACTTCTGTATCTAATAAACTATTATTTCTCCTTCTAGATGAATAACCCTTCTTAGTCAATAAACTCATAACAACACTGTCTTCTTCAAAATTATAACGATAGTTTAAAATATAGGGTTCATTTGACACTACTTGAACTTCTCTAATTTTGGTCCAAGATATTTTTTGGTTTTTAGTATTTTTAGCCCAATTTCTACCATCTAGTAATACTTTGTAATTGTAAAAATCTGTAACACTCATTTCAATTACATTATAATTTGGTGGGTTGACTTTTGACCATCTTACTAAGGCAAACCATTGTGCAGGGGTATAAATAAGCTTATTTTTTGCATTTCTCTCGGTTAGAGCATGTCGAACTGAGTCGGCTTCATTCTGTGTGTGCCCACGCTCTAAAAACCTATGAACTATCGTTATGTTATACTTTTTTGCTGCATATGTATAAAAAGCGAAAACAATACGGTTTCTATTTTGACCGGCGCAGTTGTCGGACCAAAATCTGAATTCTTTGGCACCATGACTAACTTTAGTTTCAATAAATTTGGATAAGCAACTTGCTACTTCACATGCCCCGTGTTTTCCGTTACTTTCAGGCCACATGTAACAAAAACCTTCTTGACAAGCTAAATCAAATATAGTAAAATTATAAATCGATAATTTTCGTTTGTAGTAAAATAAACCAACATTGCCTTGAGGACAGTTCAAGATTTTTTGAAAATCAAAACATGCTGTAACTATTTTTCCTTCGCTTTTTAATGCTTCTTTTTTATCACTTTCTTTCATTTCTCTAGCTTTAATCTTGTTACTCATGTGAAGTTCTTGTTTTTGTTTTTCTTCTTCCGTCATTGTATTTTTGTTTGTATTGTATTTATGGCACTCGTTACAAATGTCTTTTTTCGGTTTATGAAATGATATATTCAAATTTTGATTTGTGATATCCCGATATTGTTTAACTGTCGTTGCTTTTTTAGTTATATTTTCAGCAATACACCATTCATTGTACAAAGAAAACATTTTTGTAAATGTAAGATCACTGTCTAAGTAAATTTTAGTAGTATCTTTACGTACATAATGAGATTCAACGGGCTGGAACGTTTTTACATGCCTTAAAACATCCTGTTTTATTTCGTCGTCTATGACAATAGTTCTAGTACCACCGCGTCGATCAGGGGAAACAGAGCCACCACCTAAGCGCCATTTCGCCAATGCTGTTTGAACAGTTCTTTCTCCTACAGAGAGTGTGTTTAGGAACATCGTTTTGCAAACGAAAACCTTATTAGGTATGTCAGAATTAGACTCAATAAGAGGCAAGCAATACTTAATCGATTGCTTGCGTCTAGACACAGGTTTTGTTGTAGAAGGATACTTAGTATCGCCAACTTCGGTATGGTTGACAATGTAATCCCATTGACGGCAGTGATCTCCAATTTGCCAAAAAGAACAAAATATACGTTCCCGTTGTTGAGCATCAAACTTTTGAAAACATTTAAGACGGCAAGTCACCGGACATGGTTTTTTTAAAATCTTCCCATCTCTTTGAACTCCGTTCCTACTCAAGTACGCTTTTCCCATATTTTTTGAACATTTTTTTTTAATGTCTTTCCACTCATCACGGCGACGGTGACGTTTTCTTCCAATTTTGCCTGACGGTGTACTTTCATTTGACGAGCACACAGACGAATCCTGACTCGAAGCGTTACTGAGCTGTGGTGTATTGGCTCTACTAGCACTACTAGATGAACAATTATCAGCATCACAAATAGATAAATTTCTAAATAATGGAGTCGAAGTGGCCACATTGTATTCGAAAAAATCGTTATTCGGCGAGGGCATTGGTGTTATATTCAAAGAAGGTTCTATAATATCAGCCGATTCGTGTGAAAATTCTTCAGCACATGGCTCTGAATTCTTCCGTGCTGTAGGGTTTTCATTTGGCATTGGGGAAGCAGTTGAGGGTAAAAATGCTGCTGGCTGTGATATTACCTCGTGAATACTTGGTTCCAAACTGCTACCAATACTTCCTGTACTATTATTAAAAGAATGGCCGAACATCGTCTTGTACTGCTCCCACTGGTGTTCAGCTTCAAGTGGTACCGGTGATACTAAAAATAAAAACGTCAATTAGTTAAAAACTCAACATGAATAACAAATAATAGTTATAAAGAGAGTTAAAAAATCTATTTTAATGATATTTTAGCTATAATTGAAAAGCAAAGAATCGTATCTCAATTTTACAACAGAGCATAAAGTCGTTTGTCTATGATCCGTCTTTATACGTTTAATTATTTTCATATTTCAACCACACATATGGTCGTAAGTATAAGTTACGACTCTTTGAACGAAATTCTTGCGTAGTAAAAAGTCTTAACTGACGACTGTTAATGATTGATTACAGCGCATATAGTCGTAACATGGACGTTCCGACGTTATGCGTCGGAACCACTTTTTTTTTTGTCGAGGTCTATTAAACGGGTCTAAACATTATCACATACAATATTATATTCATATCACACCTATAAACAAGTTAATTGAACTATAATAATAAGATAATACAGTAAAACTTACCATTTTCAACATTTTGTCCGGCCGTTATTACTTCGTTATTTAAGTTGGGCTTATCTAACACTAATTTCAAAATCTTTGACGAACGTACGTTATTCATATCACTAGTTTATAATTGCACAAGTCTAAGTTATCAAAAGTAAACAAAAACAACACAACATCAATAATATTTTTAACATTCAAAACTGAGAGACTTCGTTCCTGTCATACGACGTCGGTACTGCGCGCTGATTGGCCGGCCGCGGTCCAATAGATCGGAGCGTATCGTCGGAACCATCAGCGCGACTTTATGCGCGGGAGCGTTTAAATGTTAAGACTATTATCAATTCAAAAACTCATTATTTATAGAAGATATTAAAATTTGGATTTCGGGAATATGTAATACTGTTTAGCACGGTTCAAATGGCACAAAAAAACGAGTTTTGTAAAAAAATGTATTCCGACTTTTTGCGTGGGAGGCATCGATGTTATCTCTTCACCACCTTTGGTTGACTGGTAGAGAATGCCTAAGGCATTAAGTCCACCTTTGTACTTATTGTTGCAAAAAGTTTAAATAAATAAATACCTGGTCAAACAAAAATTCTTTCACAAATGGAAAGTTGTCAGCGAGTAAAGACAATAAGTATTTCATTTTTTTTTTAATGCAAGATTGATAAAGAAAATATCACACGGGCAAAATTTAGTTATACTTACTTGGGTGTAACATCGCTGTTTCCAACAATGTATGACGAGCCTTAATCTTCTTACGAATGACATGGATAGAACAAAGAGGAGCTATATCTGTAGCTATATCACATAGGGAAACCTTGCCATAGCCATAGATGGCCATAGTTCTGTACCCCAAACACGCCGAAAGTATTCGATTCTTGTACAATTTTGTATTGGAAATGCGACTGTTAGGGTTTAATTTTGTATGACAAGCACAATTAGTATCACCCATTGATAAGAATGAAGTTTTTAAACTAAATAGATATTTTGTGCGTAATGGGTCCGCAAGCAAGCGTGGTGATCAACTCTCGTGCCTCCTCTATGAGAAGATGCCATTGCCCTACAATGGGGCAATAGTAGTTTATTAACACTTGAACCTGCCGCACACTGGTGCCTTAAGCACTGGGCCAACCCATAACGTTTGATAAAAATGGAGCTTGCATACCATCACGCCTGTATTCCCCGAAGGGTTAGGCAGAGATGTACCAATGTACATCATAGTTCGCAGTTGTTTAGGTCCCATGTAATAAGGAGCATTAACCGGGCACAAATCCTAACTCCGAGCTGCTACTGAGAATTTATTAGAAAAACCTAATAACACTTTGCTCGACCTGGTAATCGAAACCAAGGCCTCTAAGCTAACGAGTCAGTTAAAAAAAAACAAGGTAAATCGGTCTTATCTTTGACTAAATATTATGACACTCTTACTCGCTAGCTAAGTGTCCCAATTGCCAGCAAATGACGTCAGCACTAGCGTTTATACTGGCGTGTTAGTGCATTAGCTAGGTAATAGTGAACTCCTGACGCTTAGGTCCGCGATAACCGCGGTTGAATGAGAGTTACGTAATTTTAACCAGCACACAGGCAAATTACCTAGATGTTGTGTATGCAATTCATTCGTGTTCATTCAGGTAAAATTAAGTCTGTGACTATATTAACATTTAATTTACTTAACTACCTCGTAAGCCTAGTGGTCCTAAACGTGATTGATACGCTAGAGGTCTTGGATTCGATTCCCAGTTCGAGATGTCCCGGGATTGTAGCTATGTGATTTTTACTATTATTATGTTTAAACCGTTTTCACTTTCAGTTATGTACATAAGAACTTAGCAGTTTAATGAGAAAGTAACTACTTATATGGAGTAAGAACCCAGCGTCGTCACACCTACGTCATTTTAATAAAAACAAAAGCCAAAGGGTTCCGTTTTACCCTTTGGTATTTTGTTTTTTGTTCTTTCATTATCTTATATTATTACTAAGACTTCGCTGTCCGTCCGTGTGTCTGTCTGTCCGTCTGTCACCAGGCTGTATCTCATGAACCGTGATAGTTAGACAGTTGAAATTTTCACAGATGATGTATTTCTGCTGCCGCTTTCTTATTTCTTGTTTTATTACGAATAAGAATAAAATAAATATTTAAGGGAGCTCCCATACCACAAAAGTGTCTTTTTGCTGTTTTTATAGATACTTCGTGCGTAAGTCCGACTAGCACTTGGCCGGTTTTTTTTAAATAAATTCAGTCATTTAATAAATGACGTAAGTCTGACGACTCCTGGGTTTTAGACTACACAAACAGAGTGTTTACAATTATCTTCATTATCACGTTTGACACGTCTGTCGAGATTTATTTGTGTTTCGTATTATGAGAACACTTTCAGTTTATTTGAAACGAGTTTGTTGTTGTGTTTGTTGTAAAATTATACGATTCGGTATTAGGGTGTTAGTACGTGTTAAAATTTGATACATGACTTAATTTTGTAGAACAAACAGTGCTCCGTGATTCTGTCTGCGTTTTAAATAAATAATAATAGAATTCATCGAGTATGTTTTGTAGTATAATAAAACATACTAAAATAATAATAATACCGGTCTATTATCGGCCCCCTTGATCAGGCGCACAGGCGATTTCAAATTTATCTTAAGTCAAGGTTTACTCAAGATGTGTTTTCGTCACCGAGGTCAGTGACGTCAAAAATTAAAATAAAGTAAAGTACGGTGCTAGCCTGGCATGGAGCCTGTAACCTCATGCATGAGAGGCGGGCGCCTTAACCACTGAGCCATCGAGACGCTCGCTGTTAGCTTTTGAAAATATTATTACCTACTATTTTTGGCAATTGGGTACGAGCTGTCTATCTGTATTACTTAGCAGACCTTAGCCTTAAAAAAGACGAAATAATCAAATAAAACTAGCTTTACAAAATTTTAATATTTTTATTTATTTGTATTTCAGGGAACAAAACTAAACGGACGGCCATTCTTATCATTCCTTTAACAGGGAAAGGTTAAGGGCGGTTTTTGTTTGACAAGTTCTAACACAATTAATGAAAACTCTACCCACAACAATAAGATAGGCCTTAACAAAACCAGCCACACAAATCAAAACTTTAAATAAATAAACGTACGGTTCAAATTCCACTACCCATAACTCAAAAGACTAACAACAATAATACAATAATCTAATTTAAAAGCAATTTAAACTTGGACTCTCTATTTCAAGTTAAGTATAAGAGTAGATTCCTCGTTAGCCTAGTGGTTCTAAGTGCGACTGCTACGTTAGAGGTCTTGGGTTCGATTCCCGTTCCCAGCAAAAAGTGTTATTGGGTTTTTCTGTCTCAGTAAGAACTCGCCCTGTTCCATGGGACTTGGCATTCGGTAGGTGTACATTGGTACACCTCTGCCTCACCCTTCGGGTAATGCAGTCGTGATGATGTGTAATTGTGTATAGAAAATCAAAGCCTTAACACCCCTCCGGACACATTTTGTTGGCGCCTTGAGCAACTGTGGGGCGACATTAAAATCTGTGTTACGTTGAAAAGCGCTCAAGTTAAGCGTTGCATCGCAGATTGTGAACTGAATAATAATGAAACTTGCCGCGTAAAACAAACACGTTAGCTGGTTGTGAAACAATGAAGAATTGGATGCGGTATTTTAAAAAATTTGATCTTAATACATACTAATAGTATATATTTCTTCGTATTATTTAATATTGCATAATAATATATTTTTACTTATATATTTTAAAATAATATAATTATAATAATGTTTTTTTTTTAAATACAGTGTGTTTTTGTGCTTCGCTTATAACAAGGTACTGATACTCAAGCTGATTGTGGTTAGGGATTCAGAGTAGCAACTTACTCACAATGCGTGCCGTATGCAACGACCACCTTGTGCAACCTACTCTTGAACCAGTTGTCGAATAATAGTTTCGTAATTAACAACAACAACCAACCAAGAATCACCAAACTAAGAATCACGAACCAAGAATCGTCAACAAAGACCTACCAACTAGGAATCACCAATCAAGAATGACCAACTAAGAACCACTAACCCTGAATCATAAATCAATAACCCTGAACCAAGAATCACAAACCAATAATCACGAACCAAGAATCACCAACCAATAATCACAAACCAAGAATCACAAACCAAGAATCACCAACCAAGAATCACAAACCAAGAATCACAAACCAAGAATCACAAACCAGAAATCACAAACCAGGAATCACAAGCCAAGAATCACCTATCGAGAACCTTGAATAACCTTGAAACCACCTTGAATAACCAACAAAGAATTTTGAATCCTACACGCAATAACCTAATTAACATCCAGGTACCACATCAAAACCAGCATACATCTACGGCCATTTTACAACAATGTCTCAATCCACAATGTAATATGGAAATTATATCACAAGTAGTTTACACAGAGGAGACATGACAATGTAGGTACAAAGGACATCTTTTATGACTGTCATTATCACCAAATCTTTGAGCGCTTCTTTAGTACTCTCTGATACAAAATCATTTTTATGTCACTATTGTTTGCGCCTTAAGGAAAAAGGATTTTGTTAAGTTTATGGTTTTAGAATGGAGCTAATTAAAATGAAGACTGAGATGATTCTGGCCTAAAATTGTAACAAAGTAATAATTACGGTATATCAGTGTTTTGTTTTAGTCTGCAGTGCTAATCGTGAAAAATCACTCTCGGCGAATTTAGTTGAGTTGAGCTGTCTACCTAATGCTCACATTAATCTCACTTTATCTACTTCTTTCGTGTGTAACTCCTTGTAGGACTGAGGAAAATGGAGCGTTATGTTGGACACTTCCTTCTCACTGTTCCTTCTTCTACCATGAGCCGGGGAGCCCGGAATTCGCTTGACGCATGATCCGCGACCCCGATTGGTGTTAGACCGTTGGTAAGCCTATTCCATCGTCGGCTTTGTCTTTGTCACCTCTGAATACACTAGATTCAAGAGCTTAGGTTCTCATCATGACTTAACAAAAAAGTCCCGCCGTTGGCGTATTCCTTCACCAACTACATTAAAAAAGAAAACTAATTTCCGTGAACAGTCCGATACCCGCACTGCTCAAACGCCGTAGCCGTCCACCAAGGCGCTGCGGGTTGTTCGAAAGAGATACCGCGCCCCCGGAACGCAAAGGGCACATGAAGGAACATAGACGGGTTTTAGTCAGTAAAAGTCTGACATTCTCTCCCGCCCCGCCCAGGGCGGGGGAAGTTATTTGATGATTTCCCGTCTATAAAAAAAAAAAAAAAACCGTCCACCAACCACATGAATTGAAGTAACCCCTAATTTTCAACAACAAAAAGGAATCTAAATAAATCGAATACATTCAAATTTTTATTTACCCATAATTTATAAACTCATCATCAGGGGCCAACCCTAAAATCACCAAAAATCAAACAGGTGATTTTGACATTTTGCCCAGGTATGTGAACATACATTTGTCTATTTGCTGATTTCAAGGTTGGTCCTTTACAAAAAGTTATTCAATTACAATGACCCGTTTTCTGGTATCTAGAAAACAAAACATAAGCTTATATATTTCTAAAATATACCTAAATCGATCATAAACGAAGGCAGCTCATTAAAAAATACGTAGCTAAACAATTAGTTACTATCGGAAGGTATGCGCTGTATGTGCCGGAGTTGCACCGAGATTAATAGCTTTGCAAACAACGGGAGCGCAGCGGAGTTGTGTAAGGGCGGGGTCAGACAGGTGCAGTGCACTGCGCTTGTGTTTGCGTTCAAGAATGCTTTGATGTAATGTAGATGCACTACGGTTACGGTATGGTTGATTTATTTGTAAGGTGAATCTGACAGGGATACCTTCAGACACAAAGCTATTGCAGTAAACAAAAAAATAACAACAAAGACATGACTCGGGACACTCTTGTTCTTATTTTTTCAGTGTAAAATAAGTTTAAAAAATCAAATTAAACTACGACAAAGTGGATAATATGAAAGTAAAGTACAACTGTCGTTTAAAAACACTCTTTTCAATTTATTTACAAAATTCTGGTAACATTAGTTGTTGCTGTATGTGAAAACAATTTAAGCAAAAAGTAATAGTTCACTTTCAAGGAGGGAGATTATGTACAGAACAGAGTGTATGTCTTACTCTCAACTTCGATTATCGAGGACTCAGGCGTAAACGCAAAATAATAAGCAGCCTATGACTACCTACTTTACATATATAATGTATTTTCATCAATAGATAAAATTATTCAAGAGGAAGGTTTATACGCAAAAAACATTATGCAACGACCATCGAGAGCGGGGCATAACTGCATTACCCAAAAACCTAATCAAACGTAAATGATACCGCGGGGTATATAGCTAGTTTATAAAATTAATAAAGGATGGATTAAACAGCTGAATAGATTTTACCTATTGCAACTTTTCTGCTTGTTACAAACTCAGCTCTGAACCCGCCCTTACTCCATCACCTAACTCACAAGCACTTCTATAGAACATTATTCGTCTCTCTGACTCCACAAAGTGCTTTTGAATCTTTACGAAACAAAGGGAAAGATACAAATGTATTCCATTGCATTACTTGGTATGCAGGAAATATTATCATCAAGGTGATACGGGAGACTGTGGGCCTTTACTGGGCGATAGAAGTAGGAGTACTTTCACAAACTTATTTTGGCTTGAGAATTTTTTCACCCAGATGTTAGCCTGAATATGCGAACTTATAGAATGAAACACACACACCATGACGCCTGTATTCGCCGAAGGGTTAGGTAGATGTGTGTCAATGTACACCCACATTTCGCCGGTATGTTTTAGGTCCCATGTAATAAGTACGAGCCTATTGCCATTAATCGGCCACGAATCTTAACTCAAAGCTGCTACTGAGAATTTTATAGAAAAACCCAATAACACTTTAGCTCGACCTGGGAATCGAACCCAAGACCTCTGGCGTGACCACTGGCTATCGAGGCAATTAAACACACACACAGAGTGAAACATTGGTGTCTATCGTTCGCTTTTGGTCCTGGGTTTGATTCCCAGGTCGAGGGAAGTGTTATTTGGATTTAACATTTGATTGGAAAGAGTATGGCGTGCTTGTTCTATAAGAAAGGCCGTGGTCCGGAGTTTGACCCCCATAGCTGTTGTTGTTGTTACATCCCTGTTTCTCGAAAAGCACGACAAATCCGTTGGTCTTGTGTCTGATCTCTCCCCGGTAGTGTCATATTCTTTAACTCCCATAGTCTTTGGACTATGGGAGTTAGAGAAAAGGTAGCACACCTGAGAATGCGCACACACTTGTGCTTAAAATATCTCCTGCGTACTTGGCTAGTCTTCATTGAAATGACCGTGACCAAAATCAGTTTGTAAAATAAATATTACTGGAACAAGGTCTATATAAAATCTATTATGATTTTAGGATTGTTACGCAATAACGAAGCCAACCTTCGACCTTATAGAAAATTAAAGAAAAAAGTATAATACCTACTTTGAAAGAAAATATTAGTTTTGATTGACGTCAACTTTAATGGTTCTGCACAAGTTCTTTTTTGGCACGAACTTTTATAGAATTTCGTTACCTAAGTGCCTTGTGTGACTTGATGTTTTGACTGTATTGATTAGTTCGCTAAACTTCTTTATAACAATGATTGGTAAATATAGAACTTTCTCAGAATTATTTGCTATAGCTCATTAATCATGAATATCAGAAAGTCTCGTGACTTAATGGTCAATTCTGCTAACTAAATGACGTGATACAACTCGATGAATTCAAATTCAAGTCGCAATCCAGTCACATTTCAATAAGACCAATTCTGGTATAAAAACGTTTAAAACCTAATCTCATCTCTTTGACAATTTATGTTAAATACTTTATCATAATTGTAGGTAAATTAGAGATCTTTTTGACAGAATGAGAGTGGAACTACAATCAGATAGTTGTTAAACTTAAGGGAATTTCCACGCAGAATTTACAGCATACATCAAGTCATTTAGGTATAATATTTTGGTTTATTTTGGTATAGGTAAAGGTAAAGAAAATCATCTTTTCACTAACCTGTCAACATCCGTTTTGTTGTACAATTGAGCATCATTTTACCATACTTAAATAACCTTAATAAAGAATTGACTACGTGGCACACTCACAACATTGTTTAAAAACAAGTTGCAAGTTAACTAAACGTCACAAACAGCTTGTTCAACAGTTCGACTGTCCCTTTTTCCCCTAACCTAAGACAATCTCCACAACTTCTAAATCGAACCCTTTCACGGTACCCTAAAAACAAAACAGTCGAAACAGGTACAGGAAACAATATCCCGGCACGAAAGGTGGATGTCTGGATGTTTATGGATGTTTAAAAAATAGAGGTCCAACGAAATACGATGTCATATCAGAGGGACATTGTTTACTGGGAACCTCTTTGGCTAATGGATGGAACGAATATTTTTGGATGAGTGAACTTTTTCTTTGAATGTTTTTTAATAGTTCGTTTTGTGTCTGGCGTTGTTTGTCGAAATGTTTCAAGGTGATGAAAGGGATGGTTTATTGTTGTGTGTAGATGTAAACAATGTACTGTTTCTTACGTGTTGTGAAGATACAACTAGCCTATAATAATATCAACCTATTGTCGTCCCAGTGCAGGGCAAAGGCCTCTTCTTATACCGAGAAGGCACGACCACGCTTGCTCTAGGCGTATTGGCAATTTCAAACTTACGTGAATTATATACGTACAATCTAATAATACTGTTTGTGTACAGAAAATTATTTTCCATTCATTTATTCCAGCTATCATCTAATACTACATAGAAGAAAAAAAATACCACCCACATCTCCACAATTGAATAAACAAAATCCAAGATAAACAAAAACCCGATAGATCCAAACTAAATAAAAACCCACTGCAGCGGTATCTAACATAATCTTGACCAAACACGACCCTTCCTGTAGATCATATATTTTTATGAAAATATTCAACCATTTTTTTTGTATTTTTCTTTTTCAACATATAACAGTTACTCGTAGAATCGCGATTCGATGACTCTTCAACCTTTAGGAGTGGTACTCAGCCGTCCCGTATTTTGGTTCTACTGATCCGTGTTATATGGCTACTCTATGACGATGTGTGCTACTAGAAATGTAATATTACTAGAAAAAGAAAGTGTGAGAAGGTATTTTTTATTTTGAAAGATTTTTTGTTTTGAAATGGTTTGAGGAAATAATAAATCTTCTTAGCGTGTTGATGGCAGTCTATATTTAGTTGTCTCAGAAGTAGGGTTCGAGTTTCTTACTTACATTTGAATCAAATCTGCCCGCGACATCATCCGCATCAAATTTAATATAATTATTATCCCTCGGGAACCGTACATTTTCAGGAATATATAATTTTCCTATGTGTTATTCCACACTTCAATCTATCCCAGTGCAAACATTTCATGCAAATCCATTCAGCCGTTTAAGCGTGATATAGTAACAAACATTCATCCATCCATTCATCCAGCCATCCATCCTCACAAACTTTCGCATTTATAATATTAGTAGGAATAGGAATTATATTGTAGGATACTAGGACTACTTTTTGCCTGCAACTTTTGCTCAAACATCAGAATTAAGTCGAAATTCGGAATTAACTCACGGCATCACAAAACCGGGATAAAAAAATATGTATGTAAACTAGTTAAATATTTATATGTGTGCTAAACAGCTATTTACCTACTACCATTCAAGCGTAAATGAGTAACAAAATCATCCATCCATCCTCACATAGGTAAGTAAAACCCCAGAATTGTTTAATTTTATTCCACCCACAAAACAGAAAACAACTTCATAACAATTTAAACCGTTACAAAATATTACCTAATCACCCATCTCGAAAACTTTTCCCGACCTTTCGAACCTATCTTTAGGGGCACGTCCTAATCAAAACTATACGGAACCAACCCCACTCTAAGGTGAATTAAGATTAATCGCTGTTGACAGTAGTTTGAGGTGGGCTGATAGACCCTCGTTGTAGAGTGTCCAAACTTAAACAACAGCTGCCTAGAACAATGAATTTGATGCTTTGTTACTTAAGAGGTCGAGAAGAATACAATTAAGTGGTTTTTTAAATTGCTGGTTGCTTTAGGTTTTGTTTAGACTAATTTGGGCTTGAAATTGTTTTGGATGCTGAGTAATTTGCTTTTTGGAATAGTCTTAAATGTTTTATCTTAATTAATGCGACGTCAGCTTTGAAATGCTGACCGCAGTGCATCAATACATCTAGTTTCGAAACACTATGATAGTGTCAAATTTTGTTGTTGTGTACTTCTGACATAGTATGAGTAATTTTGACGTAGTGCAACATTGAGTAACTAAGAGATTTTGTGATTACCTTGACCCTAAAAAAAACAGCAATTTTCGATACGTACCTACAACAAGGTCTTTAGAGTATTTTCATTTCCACATAAGTGCTTTACTTAATTTATAATTTTCTTCACAAGTGACAGACCATAACAATTCTACATCCACATTATTGTATCTAGAAACGCCACTTGCCCCGTTATACAGAAGATAATATCGACATCACGAGTTCAAGCAATTTAGATGAAGAAATAGCAACCAAGTCCGTACACAAAACCATTTGAGCACATCAAACAAGCCACAGTAACATCTAGCAAGAACAACGATCTATGTAAATTCACCAAACCAAGTAGTGTTGGCAAGATCGTCAGATTTCGAGGAACGTACCAATTATCACATAACGGCTTAAGTGCTAGGGTCGAGTAGCTATATCAAGTTGAAGTTCAAGTTCCATACAATAACGTGCTTAATAATATTATAAGTAATACTAAACTGCCCTTCGGAAGTTGGTGTAAATTCCAGAGGCACAGAGTAGGGGATACAGTCTGACTATTTGGTTTAAGATTAATGTTCACTTATGAATAAATGTTAATGTTAATTAATGGTTGAATAATTTATAATATTGTGGTTGCTATTATTTTATTTAATTTTGTACAATACAGTTACATGAGGTTTCAAATCTCAATAATTTATATTTTTAATAGCTGTATTAAAAATATAAATTATTGAGATTTTAGGAGCGTGGCAGCCATTTTGAATACGTCTGATATCATAAACATTTATTTTAAACCATTCTTCCCCATATGCAACTACCTTTTAAAAGAGGCAACTAGGCTCAATAAGTTTTCCTTGTATGTGATGACTAAAAGTGCCTTTTAATGGTCTAGTTGAAATAAACGATTTGACTTTGGCTTTAAATGATTGGTTGGGTAAAGATTTTTTATTTTTTTATTCAACATTACATTTAATTAGAACGAATAAAAAAACTAAATAATAATTAAATTACAAACTATGTACAATTAAAATAAAAAAGTAAGGTCATAGGGCGTCAAAAAACTCATCCGCATCGCCGTCAATGGGGCATGTGCCCAGAAGGCTGGCAGCATTGCCACGTTGTATGGCAATTGTTGTTGGTTGGGTTACTTCAGCCTCATGCACAGTAACCGATATAAAATAGTCTTCACGAACGAAAAGATCAGAAGGTTAATTCTACAATAGTCGCATTCTACATACACACACAGAGAGATATTGAACATTAATTGTCTGTGCCTCAGTTTGCCTTTGCATTATTTCAATGAGCCTATTAAAAGTAATTTACAAAAAACAAAAAGTAATTAATCAATTTAATTAAGATTTTTATTTAAGAAATTAAGAATGTATTCTTTTGGCTTTGCCAATACATAATAAAAAAAAAATCTTTTGTTACGTAATGTTTAAATAAATAAATAAACATAGAAAATTAAAACCGGCTATTCATCAAAATTTCCTACACTGTGTCTCCTTCCCTAGTACACATAATCTGCTTAGTTATGGAATATTAAGTTTGTGCTCACTTGAGACGGCCTATCGTGGAGCTTAACAGTCGCTGACAGATGACGTAATCTCATCTAATTAGAATAATAAGGTTTATGCTGAAGTCTGTACTGTTGTTGGATTTGATGAGGATAGCTGAACGAATGGTGTTTGAAGTTTAACTTTGAAACAGACTTTGTTACTGTGTAAATAAGGTTGGGATTTTGAAGGTGTTTTCTTATTTTTGTATTTTTTCTTTTATAATTATTGTTGAATGTGTGAAGGTCAGAAAGTGTCATATCTAACGACAAAAATTATATTAATTTGTGACACAAATTCATATGCTATTGGATGCGTTTCATACGCATATAAACCTTATTTCTACCAGATATCTATTTATGACTCAAAACGGCGGAAAGCAATACCAGGATACTAGAAGCGTTTTCCTGTATCGTGGGTGTGTTTACAAGCATATAAACTCACATGCTCACCCCAGCAGACTTAGAACGTCTACTTGCAGGCCACAGAAATATTTGTTCCGTCATTTATCGTCATTATCGGCCTCGCGACACGCAGCACATTAGCCAAGCTCTTTACGTTAGCGCGCTTATGCAAAACCCAAAACAATTTTAAGCAAGCTTTATGATTATTTTAATAACATAATAACTGCTCGCGGTTAGCCTAGTAGTCCTTAGCACGACTGCTACGCTAGAGGTCCTGGGTTCGATTCTCAGGTCGAGCAAAAAGTGTTATTGGGTTTTTCTATGAAATTCTCAGTAGCAATTTGAAGTTAGGATTTGTGTCCGGTTAATAGCAATAGGCTCGCTCCCTATTACATGGGACCTAAACATACCGACGAACTGTGGGTGTACATTGGTACACCTCTGCCTAACCCCGCGAAGAATACAGGCGTGATGGTATGTTATGTTACGTTTGTAAGATAAGTTTATGATTAATTTAAAGACATAATAAAATGGTTTCTCCTTCTTGCCATTTAATTAACCTAAAACACAAGACAAACAGCGATGAGTACCTACGTACGAGTAAGTAAAACTTGAGTAAACTCTCCCGCCTCATTCACAATATTTCGTTAAGAAAAAACTCTAATTTTCAAAGAACTTTTGGCTACCAGTTCGTACACGTGCCAAAATTCTGAGAAACATTCGCGAAACACGAAAATCTTTTGAAGTATGTAGCACAGACTACAACAGAAGGTCGACTTTATACTACAAACAATAAGGAAGTAAATACATATACTCGTAAATAAAGCATATACGTACGAGTCTCTACCAGTGCAAACAATTATAAAAAGGCATAGACCTGACAACTATAAAAGAGTGTTCCTTCCAATGTCAAGCTTAAATGCTAACTGAGGGCTGCGGGTTGTTCGAAAGAGATACCGCGCCCCCGGAACGCAAAGGGCACATGAAGGAACATAGACGGGTTTTAGTCAGTAAAAGTCTGACACACCGTCCCGCCCCGCCCAGGGCGGGGGAAGTTATTTGATGATTTCTCGTTTTTAAAAAAATAAAAATAAATGCTAACTGAGGGAAAGCTAAAAAGCGGCTCGACACAAGAACTAAACCAGTCAGAGTAATAAAGAGGTAAAACATCTATTTGTATTCAATAACTCCTGATTGGTTGTACCAGTGACACTAATTAATTAATTATTAGCCGACTAAACGAATTTCTCCAAACATCAATGGAGACTTGTCAAGAATGTCGGTTAAGAAGATATAAGCCATCGAATATTTGTTTCTATACCTTTCTAGCAAAACGAAATTTATGACAGAGTTTATGTGGGCGTAGTATGTGCACAAATGTGTGTGCACGAATATAGGTGCACTCCCTCTGTCCTCACTCTCATAGTCTGAAGTGAAGGCAATCCGGCGGCGCGGCGGCGACATTATTAATGTTGCAAGCTGCACTCGTGGCTGTCAATCATTTGACATATTTGGATATTGTCACACATTCGTACAGTCAACCTCACATAAGTGGTGTCAAAATCAGTATCCTGATCTCTTAGTAGATTGAAACTCCGTAATACACTATACCAGCTAAGAGTCAAAATATCTTCACATCGAAGTGCAGTCGACTTTACCTGCCTTTGTGTGAGAGTGCCTATCAGTATTCATTTTTATTTTTATTTTTTATTTCTTTTTTATATGCTTGGATGGTTTGGTTTTGTTGAGAGGAGGAGTGAAATTCGACTAGCAAAAGAGATTTATATAGCAGATGATAGTGGCAAAGCCGGGAGAGGACGCCCTAGAAAGACCTACCCCGACCTTATTGGTGAAGTTCTTCAGAAAGGTCAGGTGCGCAGTACTTGTAACCGGCGTGCTTGTATGACGAGATGTATGATGTACGAGGCGAAAGTAATAAATAAGGATCGATATGATCGATACGATCGTATCAGGTGGCGTTCTGTGGTTTCTGCCTACTCCCATGAGAAAAAGGCATGAGTTAATGTATGTATTAATTATTTTTTTACGATTTTTGTTTGTTTTATAGAGCTGACCTTCTATATTTACCTGCAGTGTGTATGTAGTGTGTCGCCAAATTGAATTGTAACAGACGTTAAGACGAGAAAGGGAATCCTGAATCGCTCATTATGCCTCTCGTATGCAAAATGGGGAAATTATTTTGGCGTAAGCTTGTACAAAGGTAACCGAGTGGTAAAGTGCTTTACATTGCAGAAATGAAATCGTCGTTACGTGTTTTGATTCTTTTTCAATATTGCCTTTATGTTTTTCAATAACATGTGTGAGCAGAAAATGTCAATTGGTTTTTATGTTAGGATTAGCTTTTGTTTGTGATTTCGTGTGCGTAAACCTTTAAAATATGCCAAGGTCCGGAATTATCCCAAAGAAAGTTACAAACGGGTTAAATGTTATGCTATGTATTAAGTTAGATCAATATCTATACGTCTGCTAAATTTCAGCTAATTTCGTTTAGCCTTTTAAGCGTGAAAGAGAAACAAACACCTACCCTCACAAACTTTCACGTTTATAATAGTGGTAGGATATTTTAGTTTCGCTAAAGTTTCGTAAAGAAAAGTTCGAGCAAATTGTTTGAAATAGAAGAGTCTTTCAAGTAGGTTTCGTTTTATTAACACTTACCTAAACTGAAGAAGTAAATACTTGGTTCTTTCTTAAAAGAATAAAAAATCTACGCAGAGAATGCCTTCCCCCCCTCCCCAATTGTAAATGGGACCTAAAACATAACAGCGAACTGTAAGTATACATTGGTACACCTCTGCCTAACCCTTCGGGGAATACAGGCGTAATGGAATGTTTGGCATTTGAGCATGCTATCTTTCTCTTTCCTGAGAGTGTCATTCTGGAAATATTACTCTCGGTGTAGCCTTAATATAGTGAGATGACTAACAGAGAGAGCGCACAATGGTCCAGTCAAGCGGCTAAGTGTGGAGACAACCCAGCTAAACTAAACTTGGGTGGTATGATATCCCACCTTAAGCTTATTTCATCAAGATTCACCGAGAGAGGTCTCTATAAAAAAGACCGGCTGGTACTAGGAATTGTCAGCCTTTTTTTTTTTAAGACGGGATATAATCAAATAACTTCCCCCGCCCCGGGCGGGGCGGGAGGGAGTGTCAGACTTTTACTGACTAAAACCCGTCTATGTTCTTTTCATGTGCCCTTTGCGTTCCGGGGGCGCGGTATCTCTTTCGAACAACCCGCATCCCCGGCAAGGAATTGACAGCCTAACCTTAAGTTTTTTCCGCATACATAAATTCCTCTTAAAAAAAAAATAAAAAAAAAACACAGAACTGCTGGCTGATACTAGGGACCGACACCTCACCTCCAGCTCACTTCAATTAACCAAAGCAGATTGTCACAGAACACCACTTCTGTTATGAAAACCCACAAAACATTTTATCCACGACAGTACCATAAGTATTAAAAACGCTAGAACGGATTCTCACGTAATTTTTTCTTCTTCGGACATTTTCCACTTGCTCCTAATTCGTTAAAACTCACTTTGATGTCCTGTCTCCGCTCGAGTACACTCAATTGCTCATTCCGTGACATTTTTACATCAAATAATAGGACTGTTTTTAAGGATCTTGTAAATTAGAGCGTATTGTTGTTTCGGAAATGGCTGTAGGCAGGTACTTTGATTTTTAAAAGGTGTGTTTTTTTTAAGCCCCGTTAAATGTCATTGCTCATTATAACAGCAGGGCTCAGTAAATAATTTGTCATTCAAATGAATGCGTTAAATCGCGTGTGTTAAATTCCTTTTTGAAATTATAAGATAAAAAAGGTGAAGGCATGCGGGCGATGTGCCGGTTGCTCATTTTTAAATTTTTAGGTAACTATAAGTAGGCGACTGCTACGCTAGAGGTCCTGGGTTCGATTCCCGGGTCGAGCAAAAAGTGTCATTGGGTTTTTCTATGAAATTCTCAGTAGCAGCTCGGAGTTTGGATTTGTGCCCGGTTAATGGCAATAGGCTCGCCCCCTATTACATGGGACCTAAATATACCGGCGAACTGTGGGTGTACATTGGTACACCTCTGCCTAACCCTTCTGGGAATACAGGCGTGATGGTATATTTATATATATTTATATATAAGTAGGCGTTTCTCCAGTATAGGTGCTAAAGCAGAGTAGATGCTACATTTATATTAATGGTTTTGAAACAATTAGTATCTAAGTTAACTCTGACAAATCAAATATTATTTAACTACTGAACTACCAAACATGTATTATGCAAATAAATGCCTACATTTGATTTGAATTTGTATGCTAAAAAAAATATGAAAATGAAAAACTACGAAAATTTATCAAATATTTACTGTAGAGTTTTCACTTCACTCGTATGACTAGGTATTTAGTTTTTATAAATACATAAAAAGTCCTGAAGAGATTTTCAAGGGGACTTAAGGGAGGCCTATAATACCCAGCAGTGGGACAACATAGGCTAAGGGGAAAAAAATAAAAAGTAAAAAATAAAAACGGACATAGTCACAGTTGAATTAGCGTTCGTTGTTTAAAGACAGTAAGTAATTAAGTACTTAGTGACGGACCGTTAGCGGTAGATGTACCCTAAGCCCCATTTAACCCTTTCCTGACAGTTGACTCTTATTCCCGACGTGAGCAATGAGGTATGTCAAATAGGTAGTTGCTTTCTTTTTCGCAAAACCTGTTAAAGGCAAAACTCAGCAAAATATCTAAGAAGTATAAACAAAGTTTAGCGTTCTCCTTTTAAAAATATTTTTATAAACTGAGACTAAACTGAGTATGATGATGATGATGATGTGGTCTGACCGATTTGGGCTAAGGCGATTGCATCAGCTCCGCTGTAGTTGTCGTTCGTGAGCTTGTAAGTGACTTTTGTAACCAATCTTCTGTAAACAATTTATTTTTGTTGTATGAAGTCATCTATTATAGTAGTGGTCCGACTACAAAAAAGTCTCTCACTGATAGAAAATAGAAAGTTACACTATTTGCCAATGTCATAGAATATGTTTTATGATCCATTTGACTTCCACACTGACGAAGTCATGGGCAGAACCTAGATTTTAATCATCGAAATAATGGCAGACTTGTTTAGTCTGCCATTATTATCGTCTGGTTTAGTAAACCAGACCACAAATTGCGACTTTTTTTTTGTGTGACATGAAAACTAAAAAAAAAAATGTCTATTAGGCAAAAACCACACTAAATAAAAATAAAACACAAAAAAAAATATTTGAAACCATCTCCAAGAAAAACAGAAATAACTTTGTCCATTCTTCAAAACTAAACCAGTCTAAGCAGAACCCAATTAGTAGCTTCTTTTATAAAAGAAATCTCAAACGAAACGGATCTCCATTAACACGTCAAAAAAAAAAAAAAACTGAGCTAGTGATGCCATTAACAATACTAAAAAAAGAAAAAAGTTCACTCACGCAAACCGATGGCAAATTGGAAACTCACTTTGTACGGAGCTATTTTTTTGCCGGTTTTTCAAACGCGACGTCTCGGCATAGAGTTGGTTAATTGAATAGATGTGACAAGTTGGCTTTATGGTAAAGACTGATGTGTAAGTGATTTTATAAGGTTAAATTTTATCGAGCGATTGATTGATGTTTTACCATTAGTTAAGAATTGTCAAAAGTCTCAGAAACAGATAGTTTGGTTTTTGGAAGTAGTTTTGAAATATGACTAACCTTAGGCATTTAAGACGCATGAACGTTTTTTCACCGATTATCGGGCCGATTTTTGACAGATTTCTTAGTCGGCGAGAAGAAATTGACAAAAATCGGCCAGATAATCGGTGAAAAAAATCGTCAAAAATCAAATTATTTATTTTAATTATTCCATTAAAAGCCAATACTGAACGTTACGTAGAAGAAAAAACATTAAACCTAGTGGTTCCAAAAGGTAGCTTTGCATGGAGACGAATAGGCAAGAAACACATAAATAACTCTTTACTCCATTGTTAAATCGCCAATGCCAATAGAGCGATAAAATAATTTTGGATTCATTACTAATGTATTTAGAATTTTAATATTCATATCTGAATGATTCCAATTATTTAATCTCTGCCCTATTTTTTTTTCTTTTTCAGTGCTCCAAAGCAAAATTCTGAAGGCCGAACGCTTTTCATATTACGCTCTTTCTATCTTTTATACTCATTCTTTCTTTTATGAGCGAATTTTATTTGATGCTCTCCTATGCGATTTGTACGTAATGGTTCGATGTATGAGAAATATTGTATCAATACCTTATCCATTTTCGGGTAAATATGTACAAATGTTAGTAAACAGCTTATGTCCTTGATAAGTTTATACCATCATACCATCACGCCTGTATTCCATAAAGAGTTAGACAAAGATGTACCAATGTACACCCACAATTCGCTAGTATGTTTAAGGTCTCATGTAATAGGGGGCGAACCTATTGCCATTAACCGGGCACAAATCCTACCTCCGATGTGCTACTCAGAAGCCGTACGCTGACTGCTGCTGTTCTAAGTTTATTTTGGACATTATTGACATCGGTGAAAGAAAACATCGTGAGAAAACCTGAACTTGTTATTAATTTAAGACTGAAATCACCAATTCGCCTTGAGCTTTGGAACAGGCCGTTGCCCTGCAATGGGAAAATAATAAGCTGGTTTTATTTTAGTGTATGAGTTAAGTAGATGCTAAAACATATCCTCTGACACTCGGCAATAGTGTAGGTAGCTTTCTATAAATAAAACAATTTTTGACATCAGATCATTCAGGGATTACTTTTTACAACCAAAAAATAAACCAGCAAACGTTAGCTATTTATTTTTGTATAAATACAAATTAATATTAATTATGATTTATTTATAAAAGTTCTTAGTAAGCATACCGATCCTCAAAAATGAAGATTTATGGTGTAAAGGTATAAGTATTCAATTATTGAGTTACTCTAGACTGAGATTTATATTTTAATAACTGTGCAATGTTTTTGATATTTTCTTCTATTGCAAATGCAATTAAAAATTATCTATAAACGTTTAACATCGTGGGAAATCTAAATCCCCCACCTAATTTACCTAATTTTCGTTATTTCCCATACCCGTGGGACTAGAGGGTTTCCAAAAATTTTATAAGAAGTACTTGCATTGGTTAACGAAACAAAAAACAAAAGAAATATGGTTGTATTTGCTAACTAATGAATTTGCTGGTTGAATTTTCTTACGGATCTATTTTTTTTATAATTATTTAACTCCTCCGCGATAATCAAGGGGACAATTATAATAACTTTTAAGAACTATCGCAATCTAATATCAGTCACAATCTCTAACGAATTCAAGAATTCACCTACATTTTTTGACATTAATTGTCGCTAAGATGCGATTTCGACTCAACTTTGAACACTATTACTTAGTAGAATTAGCCTACTGGCAACAAACAAACAAGCATCTCATGTTTACCTTAGGTCCTTCATAACTTAACCCTCTACTACTACCTAAAATGGGATAACCAAGCTAAGTACGATTATAAATCTTAGTGCCACAGGTAGCGGTAACGTGTTGAATTGGGTTCCCAGATTAGGTCCGCTATACATCATTGTGGTCTTGGGAACCAATTGGACAGGACACGTAGGTACTAGGGTTAGCATGGAAATCGATGACTGGACTGAAGATGGATAGGGTTTAAGTCTAATAGTTTGACGTACTGAGTGGAAATTATATTTTTCTTACTCCTCCGATAATTTTTTCTGATTAATTTCGTTGCGGGATCCAAGACAGTTGAATAGTTTCTCCGGGACTCGTCGAGCTTCATTGCCTCGGCGCTTTTCTGGTGGTCGCCACTGTTGATTCTGGCTTACAGAAGTTGCAGTGGTTTGGGAACAGTGTGGCGGGCTTGTCCCATTGAAAAAAAAAAAGTTTGACGTACTCTTAATGCTGGTTGTATCTAAGTTTATATTCGACTGTGCCTGTGACTTCGTTTACGTGGACCTGAGTGTAAAGGAAACGTACATACCAACACGCCTGTATTCCCGGAGGGTTAGGCAGAGGTATACCAATGTTCAAACACAGTCTGTATGTTTTAGGTCCCATGTAGTAGGTGGCGAGACTATTGCCATTATTTGCCGAGCAGCCACTGAGAATGTCATAAAAAAAAACCCAATAGCACTTTGCTCGACCTGGGAATCGAACCCAAGACCTCTAGCGTAGCAGTCGAGTGTAAAACTACTAGGCTACTGAGGCAGTGTAACGGAAATAAGTATTGAATACTATGTCATCAGAATCATCTAAGTGAATCTAGTTGGTTAAGTTCGATTTTAAGTAAGAGAATTGGCATTCAGGTTTTAAGTATATTAAAAATTAATCAGCCATAAGTATTCAAGATCATGCATTAGAATTACTTCGAGGAAATGTTGACTTGTGTTAAGCGTAACTACATGGTCTAAAAATAAAATAACAAGTTTTGCTAATACCCCAATTAAAAATAAAAGGTCGTATGTCTTTTCATATCGTTATTTTATGACTAAACTAGCTTCTGCCTGCGACTTCGTCAGCGTGTTTTTTTTTTCAACCGTGTCAAATTACGTCTTTGGCTACTGCTCCGGTCTAGCCGGTCGCAGCTTGATGTTATATAGCCTAAACTATTCCTCATAAATCTGGCTATCATATCCAAAAAGAATTTCCCAATCCGACTGTTACATATGTCTGTAAACGTAGTTATAAGTATGTGTACACGCACCGCATTTAAAGTAATAAACGGTCAGTGCATTGCAAGCCGTCTCGTTTCATTGACACCTACCTACGTAATATCTAACACCGCCTATCCGTTTCAGAGATTAGCACATTAAACTCTTCATCTTTATATTATTTAGTATATTTATCACATTTTTTACGACTAATTTACCTTCACATTTTCAGTGAACGACATTCAGATAGTGAACTGTTTATATTTCCGTTTACAATTCGTTTACGGAAATATTAAAGTAAAAATGTTGCCTTGTTTTCCGCTTTATTTCTTATCTGTGAAGTTTATGAAGGTTTATTTGCAATGTGTGTTAACTAAATTGGGGCACACTGTCACGATAAAATTACGAACTGTTGTTCCGTAAATATCAACTTCTTTTTTTACTATGGTAAAGAAAATAATCTTCTCGTGAAGAATACAGTATTGAAATTTATAATAGAATATTATTGTTCCACTTCAAAGTAAACATCTCTTCTCATACAGAGAAGGCACGGGTATTTTTTTCTTGATCGTGTGGGCAGTGAGGCCTAACGACCGCGTACACCTTAGTGAAAGTTTGGATTTATCACCATGCTTGCTCAAGCTGGATTGACGACTTCAGACTTATACTTACTATGAGTCCAGGTCTGTTTACAATGTTTTTCTTTACCGATTGCAGAGAAGGCCAAGATAAACTGAAAAAAAAACAATCAATAATATTAGTTGGTATTAAAACTCGATTCAGATTTTTTTCTACACCTGACACTGTTTTTTTTAAACATCGTTGGATGGCAAGCAAGCCGATGGCCCATCTAATGCTAAGTGGTCACTTTTGCCCATAGATACCTGCAATACCAGAGGTCTTGCAAATGCACAACCATCCCAGAGACAAAGTAGCAACGACTCATGTGCCTGTAATTTCACCGGCTTCCGCACCCTTCAAACCGGAACACAGCAACGCTACTTTAGCATGGTGGTAGTACTTCCCTGGACGAGCTTCTTCACAAAGAGCTCTTTTTTTGGAGATGAGATATCGTCAAAGACTTCTTCCGCCCTGGGTGGAGAGGAAGGGAGAGTCAGACTCTTTCTGACTAAAACCCAACTGTGCTCTTCCTAATGCCCTTTTACGTTTCAGGGCCCCAGTAAATCTTTCGAACATATTCTGCAACCCCCACAACGAGCTCTACTACTAATAAAGGTATGGTGGTTTTCTCAACTCCCGAGTCCCAAAGTCATGCAGCATAAAAACACCCCCCAACTTCGTCCAAACGGAACAAAGTAACAGTATTTCGCGTTCTCCTTAATCATCCGGTCTTTGGGTCCTTGGACGCTTTCCTTTGTGTAAATTCTAACAAAGATGGCCCCTAATTGAAATCTATTTGTTGTTACAGACGGGAAGCGGTAGTTCTGAAATAGTTCTTGTATTGTAGAATGTATGTTGGACTTTGTGATTCTTATCATTGAAAAGCATGGGTTGGTAGGGGACGTCGTTACCTCTCAGGGTTAATATTTTATTGTGGTTTTTGCAAAAAAGAACAGCTGTTCCATATATTTCGACCGTGTAGGTATTGTAATTTTGTATGAAACAGTAATTGATTGGCTTTTAAAAAAAGTCAAGACATTTCCATCGCAAGGTCTAGTATCACGTACTGAATCCATGGTAAAAGTTTTCGCTACTTAAAGCTGTTGGTTCTGCGCCTAATCTTTTCCATGTCGTGTCAAATTACCATCACATGACTTTGAGAGTGAGAAAAGAGGCAATGCATATGTATTTGCGCATACACTTGTGCACTTCAATATGACATGCGATTGTTTTAACAGTAAATGCAGTTTCAAAAAAAAATTATAAATGCTTGATTAGCCGTCGTGGCTGAAATTCATTCGCGAGAATATTAAAGCTACTTCTTCCAAACACGAAGCAACCGTGACAAAAAATCGGTCCCGATTAGTGAAACTTCTTCCAAAGACGATCTCCTTCACAAAGAACTCCACTACAATCAACACGTGCCCAAAGGTATCATGAACCACAAACAAACTAAGTGTAATCATCTTTCACAAAATATTCCACAAGTCGCATATTTATAAACTACAGTTTGTAACTAACGAGTCAGTTTCTCAAGTTGAGTCCCTCAGCGCTCAAACCCTTTACAGCTAAACTTAGATAATAATACTTCATCTATATGCGCATCTTTTGAATATTAAACAGGAATGCATTGACTTTATTGACGAGCTGAAGCTGTTTCAAGATGGTACAGAATATGAATTAGTTGGTAACTGTTTGATGTAAGTTAGGGTAGTGATTCGGAATCATTTAGTTCGTACTTGATTTTGGGGTGTGAATGTTTCAATTGAATTATGTGGTAATGGTCTTTTCCCCTCGGTTTAGTTACAATAGAATGTAATGAAAAGTAGGTTTGAAAAATACGCGTTTTTGTACCTTGTACAATCTACCTTAAATTAGGCAAATAAAATGAGTTTTTAGACTCAAAGGTTTTTACTAATATGAATAACTTATTTTACTGAAATTGTTTAGAAAAGGCGAGGAATTTTGTTCTTATTCATTAATAGCTTTTGTTCGAGAGTTCACTTAAATCTCACAGGTCCCAATTTTTTTGAAAATAATAATTATATAGTAGTTTATGTCGTTTTTTGAAAAGGTAGGTTTCTATAGATGGAAGAATTGTTTAAATCGGTTTTAGAAGCTTTTGAGTTTGCCAATTACAAACAAAAATACAAATATTTTCTATATTAGTTTAAATTTAGCGATGTGTTTTCTAAAGTTCTGAAAGCATGAAGAACCTTTACAAAAACTATAATTTCCTGCTATAAAGAATGCCATCACATAATATTAAAATCTCCTAATAGAATTTAACATACTAAATCTTTACCCAAAGCTATAAAATATAAACTGTTAGCACGCATCAGTTATTGTAATCTCACAGGTGAAAAGTCATGTAAATGGAGACAACACGATACGCTCACAGAGTAGGATAAACAGTAGACTAAATAATATCACTCAATATAAGACGGCACGGTTAAAATATAGCAACTAATTTGCCATTCAAGTTTGAGCTTTAAATCGGGTATGTAATTTTTTTTTTACTATAACAAGATGAAAAAACTCAAATTTCAAATAAAAAACAATTTTCAAAATCGTTTCATAAATTACTGACTTCTGATGTAACAAACATTAAAAAAAAGGAAAAACGATTTGATAACTTCCTCCTTTTTTGAAGCCGGTTAAAAAAACATCACCGACACCCTGGCGAACTGTGGGTGTATATTTAGTACAGCTCTGCCTAACCCTTTAGGGAATACAGACGTGATGGCATGTCAGTGTTAAAAAGGTGAAGGGCGCGCTGTCAGCTAACGGTTGAGTTTTTAATGATGATTTTTCTGATGATTAAAATATCTTCTATCTATAAGTCGGTGACACCCCGAAAGTTTTTATAATCCGTACTAATATTATAAATGCGAAAGTAACTCTGTCTGTCTGTCTGTCTCTCTGTCTGTCTCTTCTTCACGCCTAAACCACTGAACCGATTTCAATGAAATTTGGTACAGATATAGTCTGGGACCCGAGAAAGGACATAGGATAGTTCTCATCCCGGAAATCCCCCGGGAACGGGAACTATTAATCCACGCGGAGGAAGTCGCGGGCAAAAGCTAGTTTTCTATATAACTGTCTATTTAAATTTCCAACTGTTCAAAGACTTAAGTTACTTGTACCTCTGTACATTTTCATACTACAACCTCATAATTCAACTCAAGCGAACCGGCACACGGAACGATAAAACTCTATGCTGTGTGGGGCGGTCTAAAAACCACAATACAACCATGCCTCGCTGGCTCCTTACACATAACATGTCCCATATAGATAAAGCAATGCTTTTCAATGAAATCTAGTACTGCCGCGTTCGTGTACGTCTTGGAAATAAAAAGAGTCATTCTTGACTTGAGCTCTTTGTATTTTTAAGAAAAGAATATTGACATTGTAATCTTAATCTAACCAAAACACCGTTTAATGTTACTTCCTACTAATATTATAAATGCGAAAGTTTGTGAGGCTGGATGGATGGATGAATAATTGTTACTCGTTCACCCTTAATTTGCAGAACGGATCTGGATGAAATTTGGCAGTGAAATAGATTGTACTTAGTGTAGAATAAGACATAGAATACTTTATATTCCGGAAAAAATTACGGTTCCCGAGGGATAATATGTCAAATTTGACGCAGACAAAGGCGCGGGCAAAAGCTAGTTTACCTATATTTTTGTCAAATATTTCGCGACTTCGTACGTATCAAAGATTTATTTTAATTATTCGACGGAAACCGTGTTTTTTTCCGTGAAAAGTAATTTCTCCGTGAAAATATTTTTTTCTGTGAAAAAAACAGCGAAAGATCATGGCCAATAAATGCACACATTTGATAAACTTCTGTAGCAAACCAAAATTCATTCAATTATCCAAAAATAACCATTCGTTCACCGTTCCATTCCAACACCCATCTTTCTCTCCATTTAAACTAGGCTAGTAATTATGACAGATGTGTAAACAAAATATAACTACCTACACTTCATTGCAAAATTAGAGACCTAGATATCTTTCTCGTTTGTCTTCGTCAAATCCTTCGGGATTGGTCGTTTCAATTAAGAAAGACACCTTGAGATACTTTTTATGTAATCTTTTAAGGCTCGGATAACCAGCTTTTTTGTTCGATGAGACACTTTAAAATGGTGCTAATCTTTTTCTGAGAAGGTTATTGGTTAGCTGAAGTAATTGGTTATTTTATTTGGGTTTATAGTGTATTTTAGAAAGGAGGGTTGGGAGGGCGGTTTTAGAATATGAAGGCTGTTATTTTCCTTAAGTATAAAGATTGACTTTTGATTATTTACTGTGCATGTTTTAGAGGTTCAAAGTAGTTATACTTACGAAAAAAAATATTATGGACGAACGCTGATTCATGGAATAAGTGCAGCTGTTCCATATTTGCCATTACCTGGGCACAAATCCTAACTCCGAGCTACTGAGAATTTCATAGAAAAACCCAATAACACTTTTTTCTTGATCTGGAAATTAAACCCAAGACCTCTAGCGTAACAGTCGCGATTAGGACCACTAGACTACCGAGGTAGTCACAGGGTGTAGGGAACCGCTGTCTTTTTTATCTTTTTTTTTTTTAAATTGTGACCATAGCAATAGTTGCTTGTATTCATAAGTACTTTGTCTAAGAAATATATGAAGCCATAAAAATAACAAAAAAAAAACAAAACTATCCATAGCAAAGGATAGGTCCTTTTTTTTATTTCATTCAAAATAATAATATTGGACATCATAATAAAATTGCGTCACGCACAAGTATAACTAGCCTATCACGTACGAGCGGAGGGACCATTTTCCCTTAGCTACATACAAGTTCTCCCACTTATCGGGGATAATATTTGTTATTTCCTGTAACTCCTAAATCAACATCGAAGGTTAAATAAAAAATATTTGGAGCCATATCTCACGGTGTTTGTCTTGAGAAAATATTTTTGTACTCATTTACGAATTTTTTCTTAAGCTCGTAAAAATATAATGTTGTAAATCATCTACAACATTATATATTTCGATAGAAGGTACATTGACAGCAACCACTAACACAACACACTAACATGCAATCACTTAGCAATATTCTAAAGCAATTTTTTCTGGAGGATTAATAAAAATGTAATGGCGTTACGTATCTTATATTTTGGATCCCATACTATTATGAAATCGGTCTTATCTTAATTTTGCAGTCGTTTAAATTGCTAGTTAATTATTTCATATTGCTACTTACCTTCATTGTGTTCACATACAGAAGCAACATCATCATCAGCATATCAGCCAAACAAAGTCCACTGCTGGACATAGACCTCCCTTAAAAATAGCCACAATGACCGGTCCTGCGCTACCCGCAACTAGCGATCAACAAGAATCATGAAACTAGGATTTTGTAAAAACATAATTGCAAAAAAAAAAACGTGGAGTTTCTCGCTACTTCTTGCCGTAATAATTTATCTTCGCTCTTTTATATTTACTTACAAATCAGTGTTTACCAAACATTTTAACGGTAATAAAATAATCTACAAAATCTGTTTAATTAACATAGAGGTCAGACTTGACCTGACCTTTAAAAGATTAAAGGACCAAGAAGCCAAATCTAAATATTAATAATTAGCTCCTGCCCACAACATCCTCTGTGTAGATTTGTTTATTTATTTTACTTTATTTAAGATAAAACGAACATTGGCCAATTACATTAATTTTAATTTTGTTTTTCATTTTATACCTGTATTTTATAACTCCTCAAAATTGTCTTGTTGGCTTAGTGTCCTAAGCACGACTGCTATGCTAGAGGTCCTGGGTTCGATTCCCAGGTCGAGTAAAAGTGTTATTGGATTTTTTATAAAATTCTCAGTAGCAGCTCGAAATTTGGATTTGTGCCCGGTTAATGGCAGTAGGCTCGCCCCCTATTACATGGGACCTAAAATCATACCGGCGAACTGTGGGTGTACATTAGTACAGCTGTGCCCTTCGGGGAATACAGGCGTGTTGGTGTGCCAAATTTCAGCTAATTCCGTCAAACCATTAAAGCGTCACAACCGGATGGTTGTGACGCTTTAATGGTTTGACGGAATTAGCTGAAATTGGATTGAGGATAGATGGATGGATATCCATCTATCCTCACAACCTTTCGCAGTAATAATAGTAGAATAATACCATCACCATCACGCTTGTATTCCCCCCAGGGTTAGGCAGAGGTGTACCAATGTACACCCACAGTTCGCCCGTATATTTGGGTCCCATGTAATAGGGGCGAGCCTATTGCCATTAACCGGGCACAAATCCAAACTCCGAGCTGCTACTGAGAATTTAGTAGGTAGAATAATAATGACTACTTTTACCACCTTTCTCCTAAAACTTCCTAACATGCGCATTTATTTTTAGGAGAAAAACACACGTAGTACGCTTGTTCGCAATCACGCTGCAATATCCAACGAGGTGAAATTTAAACAGTCTGAGCAATGTTTTAAAACTTTAATGGCCGACGGCTTTGCAGGTGTTAAATTAATATAACGCCATAACTTTGTCCAAAAATAGAGGTTTATGAAGCTTTGTTCAAATTTAAGGTAAATTCTGTCAATTATGTCTGTGCGTGTTTTATTAAAATGAAGTTATTGTTAGTGTTGTTAGGTATTTTGTTTTAATTGTAAAAGTACTCGTATAAGGGCATGATTTGTATCTGCTATATGTATCTGCAAAATTTTCAAGTAATTTTGAAATCTCTGAACTGTGTCGGGTAAAAAAAGAAATGTTTAAAATATATAATATTATTAACGTGTCCTGCGTGCCCACAGCTCACGCAGCCAGATTTAAGGGCTGTTCGACAACGTTCATTTATTATTACTTTGTAAGCTAGTTGTTGCCTTTATTGTGCATGCTGTGGTCTTCTATAAGTTAATGAAGGACCTACATTTTACCTTTTTTTACCATTATTTATGTGTCGTTATTTTTTTGTTAGACATTTTAAATAAATAAACAATATAAAGTACGAGTATGGCCTGACAATACATAAAAGATTGTCATTGGTAATGTATTGCAGTCACACGTTTTCAGGAAAATATGGCCCGTTTGATAGCGCCATAAGCTAAACAAACTATATAACAACACGCCTATTAATACTCCTCAAAGTAATCCCCAAAAACACGTAACATTTAACTAAAGACTACTTTTTGAAATGTTAAGCGCTTCAATTTAAACTGCAATCTGAATTCCATGAAAAAAAAAACAGAAAAAATATGAAAAACATACATTCATTTTCTTTTTATAGTAAAACAAAGAAAGATACCAATTCTCCGTGTTTGAGTAAGCGTGAAAGTTGAAAAAAGGCAGGTATTTATGCAGGCAAAGCAGGGTAGCCCAGAGACAGGGTTGCTACAAAAGCAACTAAAAATACTAGTTAAAAAGCGTAGTTTTAGCTGGGGAATGTTTGCCCGACCCACTTTATTAGGCCCCGTGTACTGTGGGGCCATAACTGTCACTGTATTAGCTGTGATACAATTTGTTTCAGAATAATATAAGTCTTTTTTTTTTTTTATAGACGAGAAATCATCAAATAACTTCCCCCGCCCTGGGCGGGGCGGGAGGAAGTGTCAGACTTTTACTGACTAAAACCCGTCTATGTTCTTTCATGTGCCCTTTGCGTTCCGGGGGCGCGGTATCTCTTTCGAACAACCCGCAGCCCCGGCAGGCATCGGCCCTCAGTGGCCCCATCCAATTTTGCTGACATCTCTTTGAGGCGCGCGTGGAACACGAACGCGCCGTCGACACGGTCTGTCGTTGTTTAGTGAACGTACGGACGGTGAGCTACCCATTGCTCACCGTCCACAGACCCGCGCCTACGGTGGCCGGGAGTCGTCTCGCGGCTCCCGACGCCCGGAGCGTATACCGCAGCGGCCGCTGGGACGGGGGACCCTCCTTTCCCTCTCCCGTCCCGAATATACAAGTCTAAGGCCCACTTTTATAAAAATCACTAATATTTAGCTCTACATGTCTTTAAATTATCATTCTGTCACTGTCACCTTCTAATAATGTGACAGGGATGTAATGATGTTCTAAATACGTTCAGGCACTAAATGTATTTAGTGATTTGGTGAAAGTGAGTCTATCTTCTAATATATAAAATTCTCGTGTCACAGTTTTCGTTGCCATACTCCTCCGAAACGGCTTGACCGATTTTGATGAAATTTTTTGTGCATATCGAGTAGGTCTGAGAATCGGCCAACATCTATTTTTCATATCCCTAAAAAAAAAAAAAAATATGGCAAAGCTACGTTTGCTGGGTCAGCTAGTAATAATATATTCACCTAGACATCTACAGAACGGGCGGCAATTCTATATACTTTTAAGAATGATCGCAATCTGATCTCAGTCGCAATTTGCCAAAAATGTCTCTAATTTACCATCATTTTGAATGTTTTTAATTCATACAATTAGCTTTGAGTTGCCAATAATAAAAAGGCTTTTAGCACCGCAAATATGCAGGGTAAACAGTTTACCCAACTTGAAGAGAGCACTTCATTCAAAAGCTTAGCTTCTTGGGATAGTATTTGAAAGATTTTATTGTTATAAGTAAAAAAAAGATATTTTAATGAATGTTAAATATCTTTACAATCAACCGATGGCTGTTTTTATAAGAAAATAATCACATCATACGTTTAAAAGGTATCCATTTATTTTGTACTAGCTTGTGCCCGCGACTTCGTCCGCGTCATATTTTATATATCATCACACGGAAACCGACCATTTTTTTGGGATAAAAAGTATCCTGTGTGTTATTCCGCATTACAATTTATCGCTGTGTGAAATTTAATCACGTTCTGTCAAGCCGTTTGAGTGTGAAGAAGAGACAAACATTCGCCTTCAACTTTCGCCTTTAGTGTGATTTTCAAAAGAAAAAAAAAATTAAAGCCTGTCAAATAAATTCCCTCCCCGCTCACGTCGTGGCCTTCAAAATGTGCGCAGAGTAGTTTCCGCAAACCCGCGGTTTGTTTATTTAAAACTTTTTTCTCGGTGAGGTGTGGTCGCCTGTTCTGCAATTTGATGACGTCAGCAGGCACGATATGACGTACACATTCGTAATTCATCGCCATCGCTATGGGCAAAGGATTTTTGAGCAGTTTTATTTGGGCAAAATGTCGAATGAAATTTTCATTTGAAGTCTTTGAAGGGAGGGTTAAAATTGAGGTTCTAAGTTTAAATTATGAAGTTGGTGTCACAGATTTACTAAAAATCGTACAACTGCAGCCGACCTCTACTCATTCAGAGAAGCATGCAAGCAGAAGGCATAAGCGTTGACCACCACGCTAGTTTAAGGTGGATTGGCGATTTCAGACATATTTATTGTATAAGTTCAGATTTCTACACAAATATTCCATTAAAGCGAAATCCAAGATAAACATAAAAATATATATATATTAAAAAAAAACCACATTGGCACTTGGCCGGTACCGAACCCAAGGAACCTCGTGCATAAAAGGTATGATTTCAGACGGTCTTTATGACCGTTTTTTGACAGATTTTCGACTGAAATAGAACAATATATGAATTCCAATAAACCAACGCACACGGCCGACAAAAAATCGGTCGTGTGTAAGTACCTCCATCCTTATGGAGAAATTACTAGTGATTATTATTGCTTTTGAATTATTTGATTATGCATTATGTGCTATTGGGAGTTTGGGAGATCTGCCAGCTCTGAACTAAGTAATAAATCACAAGAAAAGCGTCTATACATAATTTACACGTATTTTGTGAAAATTTAAATTCTCAAATTGGAAACTATGCCATTTTTCATTTACATTTGACATGGTCTCTTGAGGTAGGTCCTGTCTAAAATATATTTTGACAAGGTCAAAGAGTTTGAAAGTTACACAATTACAATAAAATTTATTACAGAGGCAAGAAAATAATTTTAAAATAGACTCTAAAAGTATTATACAACGAATAATTTTTGATTGATTTTTGCTTTGACATTGACCTTTGGAAGTCCTTGCGAGCCAATTATATAAGATATTAAAGATACGCACATTGTTATTAAAAGAAAAAAAATATAATATATTCTTTAAGTATTGAATAGGACTTAGGAAAGTTTAACAGGTTTTTTCAGAAGCATGTTTTTGAGTACCTTTTACCTGTAAAAAAAGGTTGAATCGAAGTCATGAACCAAAGCTAGTTATTTAGTTAGTTATAAAAGGAATGCCAAAGTAATATGAGTAATTAGCGTACCTACTTGACTAATTGTTCCAATATAACTTACAAAAAAATACTTAATTCCCTTATCTTATTTTCTTCATCTTTTATTTAAAGCCACAAACAGGAACACTTCAATAGATTTCCATGTAAAACTTCTATATAAATTCAACCTAAATCAAACATTCTATCCGACCAGTCCAACTAATATTTTCTTCGCAATAAAATTCTGTCAACTTGATTTATACGCCGGTGTACTTACGTGAAAAATACTTCAGCCTCCAACCGGTCATTGACCCCGTGATCCATCTTCGTCATTCGTATTTTGAGCGTCTAATTGATTTTTTTCTCTTCGAATGATTAATGTGATTCAGGAAACTTGGACAATATTTGGACTCTAAGAAATCAGTATTTTTAGGTAGAAATGATTTTTTTATGGCGATTCTTAAAATTTGTTTTTGAATAGCAAGGATATGAAATTGAAGTAAACAAATGAACGTAACTTAGCAGTTATTTCGTAATCTATATTAAGATTATAAAGAGGTAAAGTTTGTGAGGTTGTAGGAGTAATCTCTTAGGTCTACTGACACGATTTTGTAAACTCTTTTACCCACGCTACGGCACACGGGAACGGATCAGTAACCAAAGACGTTACTTAACAAGCGTATTGTTTTTTTTGTAAGTGACGATCCATTGTGCTTTTGTATGTTGATCGTTTTTTTTTTATTTATTTAAACTTTATGCACAAAAAAAAAGTACAAAGGCGGACTTAATGCCTTAGGCATTCTCTACCAGTCAACCAAAGGTGGTGAAGAGATAACATAGCAGGTGCAAATTATTGTACGAGAGTAAACAAAATTAAATGTACGAGGGGAGATCAAAAAGTAATGAGAATCGGTTACTTCAGGTCCGCATAAAAACGCAAAAAAAGTTTTTTTTGCTTGCTTATGTACTCACTACTTCAGCCTAAAAAAATCATATACATATATCACGATTTCCGGGAGTTATATTCATTTGAATACGAACTGTCGAAGAGATAACACCAACTTGGAGAAAAACGAAATTAGAGCAGTCATCAAGTACCTCTGTTTGAAAAAAAATTCTACAATAGACATACACAGTGACTTAGTGGGAAAATTGGGGGACTCTGCTCCTCCGTATTCTACAGTTGCACACTGGGCCAAGGAATTTAAACTAGGCAGAGCATCCACTGAAGATGAACATCGCGAAGGACGCCCATCCACGTCCCTCACTGAAGACAACGTGAAAAAAGTCGAAGATGTTGTGTTGCCAGATCGAAGAGTGACCATCAGGCATGTAGCTGAGGTCACAGGGATCTCATATGGCAGCATTCAAAAAATCCTTGCGAACGAGTTGCATATGAAAAAGGTCTCCGCGCGTTGGGTACCCAGGATGTTAACCGACGAGCAAAAGCAGCGGTTCACAAAACCGCAGTTGCGATGGCTGCCATTCAAGAAACAGGATCCGAACTGCTCGAACACCCTCCCTATTCGCTAGATCTGGCTCCTAGTGACTTCTACCTCTTTCCTCGGCTCAAGGAACACCTCCGAGGTAAGAAATTTGTAGACGATAGCGAAGTGATGGTCACTTTTGAGGCGTTTTGGGAGGGTCAAGAAAAATATTTTTTTCAAAGGGAATCCTGGGTTTAGAAAAAAGATGGAATAAATGTATTGATTTGTAAGGAGACTATGTAGAAGAATAAATTATTATTTTAACTTTAATTACCGCGTTTTATCTTCATTCTCATTACTTTTTGATTCGCCCTCGTACACAAGTACAAAATAATTTTAATACTCTAAACTTGATAAGAACTATAACAATGACTTAATAATTTATATGCGAATTTAACTTTGACTTAAACACAAGAAGTAAGGAGTTTAAGCTAAGATATTTTCTGATCTGAGATTATTTTATTCTGCTAAGAATACATTCATTCACTTAGATGAGAAATATTTTAAAAGAAAGTAGTAACACAATTACTTATAATTATGAGATGAGATATTGTGTGAATGAATACTCGTTTCATTAGTTGAGAATAACAATCTCGTGTGATTATAAAATATTCTACATTGGAATTCTTCTCTCAAAAGGAAACATAATTGAACTATGACAGCTGACATAGCCTGGAAATTCATCACCTAATCGGTCAGGCTGACTAGAAGGCTAATTAAATAAAAGAAAAATGGTGTTAACTACGACTTTGGCCCCCAAGATACAGGCGCTGCCTAGTTTGGGGACCATTGTATTGTTAGTAACACATTTTATAAATAAATAGTTACAAAACTAAAGTAGTTATATCAGCATACTATAATATTAAGTACTTTTTAGTAAGTTATATATGTATTATTTTGTTTTGTAACAATTGACCAATAAATTATTCTTATTCTTATTATTAATTCTTTCTCATTTTTAATTTTACTAAAACAAAGTATTTAAAATGTAGTCGCAATCTTATATCAGCGACAATCAATGTCAAAAATATTTGCAAATCAAAAGCATTTTTGACTGATTACGACTGAGATTAATTTAGCAATCTTTTAAAAATATTGAAAAATTACCTTCCAGGATACGCTTTATGTACACACGACTATGACCCTATAAAGGCAATTTCAAAGCGTCTCATATCAGCTAAGAAACTGCCTCAAAAATATTATACAGCTGCAACAACTGCCAAGCCAAACAGAAAGACAGATAACACACTGCAATAAACTACAGATATCTTTGCGCCGCTTGAACTGGGACCACCTAATGTTTTATTGGACCACCGCCCTTGTACTGTTGTGAAATACTGCACTCTTTCGTTTTTGAATGCCGAATGGCAATTCGGTTTAGAGGGACTGGGATCCCAGAGTTGTCAGACTTTCGTAATTTTAATCACACTAATATTATAAAGGCGAAAGTTTGTATGTGTGTATGTTTGTCTCTTCTTCACGCTCAAACAGCTAAACGGATCTGAATAAAATTCGGCACTGAGATAGATTGTAATGTGGAATAACACATATATACTTTTTATCCTGGAAAATTTACGGTTTGCGTACGATAATATAAATATTTACTTTCACGCGAACGAAGTCGCGGGCGTAAGCTAGTATGGCATAAATGTTTTGAATAGATATAGGAATTGTTATGGCTCCATGGTTTAGTACAGGTACAGGATCTGGCGATTCAAACAGTATGACTTTTAAAACTATCCGCCATTTTGGATTAAAAATGGCTGTTTTAAAATAATCATGTATTGCTTTGTCAAGACAACCAGACGTGTGTGCCGTTCAGCCCAATGGCTTACTGAAAGTGGGTGAAATATTAATTGGAAAATTTCAAGATAACATATGTATATACATACGTGCAAGTGAAATTTTATAAAAACTTTCAAGACTAACCTAACCTAACCTAACCTATACCGACTTAAAAGTCACACTGTATAAGGAACCCCTTTACATTTAATTAAATTTTAACTGACCTACATACAAAAGCACTGAAAATTCTATCCTTCTTTTGTTTTCAGTAGTTGAAACTAAACGTCACATAGCAATCTAATCGAAACCCATCGAACCAATAACAGAGCTCGAGGTATTCCTTTCGAAATAGGAACGTATCTAATATCTACCCATTTCGAACGCTAAAGGAAATCAATAGGAAATTCACTAGTTTATAGAAAACCTGTGTCTTGAGAAACTGAACATAGCGATATCGTAAACTAGGTTGTTATATTGAATTTATAGACTAGACAATATTGAAACTATTATTATAAGAGAAGAAAAGTGTGTTTTTGTTTTGTTAGGGATAAACTCAAAAACTAATTAACCAATTTTCGAAATTCTTTCGCCTATTGCAATGCTGGAAGTAGGGCTGCTTCCAATCGGTCTTTTTGGAAATTTATAGGGGAGGCTTATGTCAAGCAGTAAACGTCCTGTGGCTGATATGATGATGATTGGAAAGCTACAGTATCAACGAGTAACATAGGCAAACGAATACTTAAATACACACGGACTAAGTAGCGAACAATAACTAAGTATGTAAACGTATTATATAAAAGATAACATGTAGTGTGTATGAATTTAAAAAATAAAACGCAAGGAAAGAAAATTTTAACTAATATCAGTTCTTACATACATGCCTTTTTCCCATGGGGGTAGGCAGAAACCCCGGAACGTCACCTGCTACGATCCTTACATAATACTTAATCTCTGTCCCTTAGTCAAACTTTTTCGCCAGGTTTTTGACATTTTATTTTGACCACCGGAATTGGCCTTCTGGTGCTAAGAATTGATAGCTCACCTTAAGTTCAATTGACCTAAATTCACCAGGGAAATTTTTACAGAATACCAAGACATGTAGTTGTCCTAAGTTTATTATGTTTGTTAAGGTGCCTTTATGTTCCTTAATATAATCATAAAACATAAGAAATTCCAGTAGTGTGACAATAATAAAGTACAGGCATCTAACATTATTTTACCTACACTGTTATTTTTAGATTTATTATGTATTTTATCTTTTAAACTGAATAAAGATTTTTATTATTATTTTTAATGTCGGGTGCACAGTAATCGAAACCGGCGTGGTTGTATGACTAGATGTATGAACGTAGACAAGGTGAAAGGAGTACATAAGGATGTTTCTGCCTACCCCCATGGGAAAACGGCGTGAGGGTATGTATGTACTCATATGTAACAATGTTTTAAAGAAAAATTATTTTGTCTATAGGTATTATGTAGTCAATGTACATAATTGGCACTTAGCGCTTATATATCGCTCAATCGCTTGATCAGCCTATTATCCGCCTATTATTATTATTCGCTTATTATTGTTTACCTATTTTCATGCCTATTATCCGTTGTTACTGGGCGAGATTGGGAACATGGTTAGTTACGTTCAATATACCTAGAAACAGTAAGATAACAAAAATATATATAAAAATCAATATATAAAACTGCTAGGTCGTTTCTTTAACGTGTTTTATTTTTTGGGTTTCGTATTATTATTTATGCAGAAATTGAATAAAAAAACTATAAAAAGGAAATACGAAAACAACCAAAACAAATTAAAGACATACATACAAACACGCTTGTATTCCCCGAAGGGTTAGGCAGAGGTATACTAATGTACACCCACAGTTCGCCGGTATGTTTTAGGTCCCATGTAATAGGTCGAGCCTATTGCCATTAACCATGCACAAATCCAAACTCCGAGCGGCTACTGAGAAATTCATAGAAAAACCCAGTAAGACTTTTTGCTTGACCTGGGAATCGAACCCAAGACTTCTAGCGTAGCAGTCGCACTTAGAACTACTAGGCTAACAAGGCAATTAAACAAATGAAAGATAAAACTAATTATGTATGTAAACTAATACTACCTACACATTGTAATTACAAAGCGAGCGATAATATAACAAAATGGCTGGCAGATGGCTCATTCCGTGTTGGTATCAGCGAGAGTTCGGTCGCGTTTAAAGATATAAAAGTGTTACCATGGGCATCAACAAGTTGGTCATTGTCCTTTGTGTAGTAGTTGTTGTAAAGGCTGGTTATGATGATGATTGTAAGTACCTTTTTGCTTTGTAAACGTATTTTTTATTATAATTTTATTTTTTAGTGTTCGATTCCCAGGTCGGGCAAAAACTGTTCTTGGGTTATTCCATTAAGAATTTCTCAGTAGCAGCCCGGAGTTTGTAGGCGGATACCGTAGGCACGGTCTGTGGGCGGTGAGCAATGGGTAGCTCACCGTCCGTACGTTATTAACTAACGACAGACCGTGTCGACGGCGCGTCCATGTTCCGCGCACAGAGGTGTCAGCCATTGGAAGGGGCCACTAAGGGCCAAATGCCTGCCGGGGCTGCGGGTTGTTCGAAAGAGATACCGCGCCCCCGGAACGCAAAGGGCACATGAAGGAACATAGATGGTTTTTAGTCAGTAAAAGTCTGACACTCCCTCCCGCCCCAAATACCGACGCCCAAATGCCCAGGACGGGGGGGGGGGGGGGGGGGGGGGGGGGGTGTCATATGATGATTTTACCATCTCTAAAAAAAAAAAACCCAGGAGTTTGGTGATGTGACATCCCCGTGCCTCGGAAAGCACCACCACCCACCACCACCACCACCACCACCTTTGGTTGACTGGTAGAGAATGCCTAAGGCATTAACTCCGCCTTTGTACTTTTTGTTGCATAAAGTTTAAATAAATAAATAAAGCACGTCAAGCCGTTGGTCCTGGCTATCATTCGAAGACCTTTGACAGTCGTTACGGATGGTCAGAAGCTAAGAAGTCTGACCAAGAGGTACCGTGAGCGCTTGCGACTACGAGAGCATCAGGGCAGTTCGGATGCAGCTGAATACCTATGTTTTACATGGAGCGACTACCTTTTGACCTTCACAATCCAGTTATTGAGCAACACGATACCTTTTGGTTAGACTGGTGTCAAGTTTATGCTCGTATTTGTACAATGTTTATAGTTTTAACAAAGCATACCAACCCACACAATGTGATATTTTCTATTCTATATTATGTACTTTTAATATTTAACTTGGACATCACTGACATCAGTGAATGACGACATCGGGAGAAAATGAGAAAACTATTTTCTCGCGATGTTTTCATGAACACGAATTGGTGATTTCAGACTTATATTAATTAATGATCACCAATCCGTATTGAGCAAGCGTGGTGATTAATGATGGTGCCTTCTCTGAAGGAAAAATTTGGCATTTGCCTGCATTGGCACAATAATAGGCTGGTATTATGTAGCTTACGTCAGTTTTTTTAATAATTTTGGATATTTTACGGTATTTTTTTTTTCATGACGAGCCCGTTGATTTTGATATCCGCACAGAGCAAAATATTATTTGTATGTGAATTTGTATGTTTGTAAATGCATCTACGATACAAGACAAATTCCCAGTGAGGAACAACGTTTTAGAAAAAAAACAAGTTCACTAGAAAATGAGCTAGTTTCTAACAAATAAATAAGTAATAGGGCTGCCCCGTTGGTCTCGTGGTCGCAAGTGCGACTGCTGTGCAAGGGGTCTCGGGTTCGATTCCCAGGTCGAGCAAAAAGTGTTATTGGGTTTTTCTATGAAATTCTCAGTAGCAGCTCGGAGTTTGGATTTGTGCCCGGTTAATGGCAATAGGGTCGCCCCCTATTACATGGGACCTAAATATACCGGCGAACTGTGGGTGTACATTAGTACACCTCTGCTTAACCCTTCGGGGAATACAGGCGTGAAATAAGTAATACTTTTCTTTTACAGCAAGGGAAATAGATTCAATTATAAATGAGAGTCCATGCTTATCAGAAGGAGGCATATGCACGATAGCAGCTGACTGCCCAGAGGAATCACTGGTAGCAGAGAGGGGGCTGTGTCCTGAACAGCAGCGAAGAGGAGTTGAGTGCTGTTACGGACGTGAGTACAGCTGTATCAAGAAGATTTAGGGACTTTAAGAAGAGCAAGAAGACTCCTTATACACAACAGTATAGTCACATTTCAGTCAATAACGACATCATAATTTGACGACACGGTTGGCGCAGTGGCCGAGCGATCGACTGCTGCGCTGCGTGTCGCGGGTTCGAATCCCGCACGGAACAAATATTTGTATAATTTATAGATAGTTGTTCCGGGTCTGGTCGTTTGTGTATGTGAGTTTATGTGTTTGTAAAGGCACCCACGAGACAGGAAGAAATGGGCAACGTATAAAAAAAAAAAAAGCCGGAGTACATACATAAAATCACGCCTTTTCCCCATGGGGATAAGCAGAAACCACAAAACGATCCTAAGATCCTTACATACTTCTTTTCGCCTTGTTTACGTTCATACATCTGGTTTCACAACACTAACATGATTGAAGTAAAATATTTAAATGTGAAAATCATGTCAAGTAGTAGTAGTGTGATAGTATATATCATTTTTTTAATAGTTCGTAGTATCCGGTCATAAACCTTTTAAAAAAAACTGCTGTGTAAAGGCCATATTGAGACTACCGATAACATACTTCTTTATATTTCTATTTCGTTTGCGATATTATCGTTTCGGTAATAATATCAGACCAGTATTGCGATTCTCTAAAATGCAAACTCGAAAACGAGTCTCACTAAAGTGACCGCGCTCACTTCGACAACGTACCCGTACTTGACTTTGGTTGTGTTTTCGCTTGCCGTGGTGACGTCACCGGCGTGATCGTGGTTAACAGAATACCATTTTGTTATCTCACTGCGGATTCAGCTTTCGAATTACGAAGTGAGGCTTAGAGAATCGCATTAATGAGGCCTTAATAGGTATTAGCCACTTTCAATTTTCAGTGTGTTTTACTACGCTACTGTAATTGTAATTGTTTATACAGGGTGGAAATTTATTATGCTACCTGGAGGGAAAGTACTCTAAATACTGAAGATAGCAAATTTTACTTAAAGGAAACATACCTTTATTTTTTAAAAGAAACAGAACTGCATTTAAATAATTTTGAAAATCCAGTTGCCACACCCGGAAATCGAACCGACTAAAATCCGAAAAAATAGCATCTTGTACTTTTATGGCACTAATCGATAGGGTCAATCATAAGGATCAAATCTCTGCAAACATGATAAATTAAATTTAGTAAAAGCCATGAAATTTTAACCAAAACTTATTTTATTCGAACGAAAAAAACGAACAAATTAACTAAGTAGTTGCTGGAAATGAGCTTCACTTTCATGGATACACAAATTTATTCCTTTAAAAAAACTTATTTTGAGGGAGTTTTGGTAGCAAACAATTTTCAATATTCACCAGAACACCCTACTAAAAGTTATTCACAATGAATTCCTTAAAAGAATAAATTTGTGCATCCAAGAAAATGGAGCTCATTTCGAGCATGCAATTAGTCAATTCTCGATTTTTTCGTCCGAATAAAATAAGTTTTGGTTAAAATTTCATGGCTTTTTTCAAATTTAATTTATCATGTTTGCAGCGATTTGATGCTTATGATTGACCCTATCGATTAGTGCCATAAAAGTACAAGATGCTATTTTTTCGGATTTTAGTTGGTTCGATTCCCAGGTGAGGCAACGGAATTTTCAAAATTATTTAAATGCAGTTTAGTTTCTTTTTAAAAATAATGGTATGTTTCCTTTGAGTAAAATTTGCTATCTTCAGTATTTAGAGTACTTTCCCTCCAGGTAGCATAATAAATTTCCACCCTGTATATGAGCCTTGTCACTTGAATTATTTTATTTCTTTAAACAACTATTTATTTTAATTGAAAGAAATTAAATTGCGGATTACTTGTATGGGGACAAGTAACGGATAACTGCCCCGTTAGCCTAGTGGTTCTAAGCGCGACTGCTACGCTACTTGTCTTAGTTCTTGTAGTTGGGTTTTTCTATGAAATTATCAGTAGCAGCAACCCAATTACACTATGCAAGACATGTAGCATAGCAGTCGCGCTTAGAACCACTGCCATGTTTGATGTTTAGGTCCCATAACATAGGACCTAAACATACCGGCGAACTGTGGGTGTACATTGGGACTACACCTCTGCCGAACCCTTCGGAGAATACAGGCGTGAATGTATTATGTTTTATGTAAATAACATCCCCATACTAGAAACTTCTTTTTTATGTAGGTACGGAACTCATCGTGACTTGATTTGAATTACATTGGGCTGGTTTTATTTCATAATCTTCTAATAATTTTCAGAGTCAGTGAAAGAAACAAGATGCACGAAAAAAGGTGGGTCCTGTACATCTGAATTCTGTAACAAGAAGCTTATCTTTGCCGGTGCTACTGACTGTGAAAAGAATACCGTATGCTGTATTAGAGTTTAAGATTTTATAAAAAAAAAAACAAATATACTTTTTCAATCGATTATTCGTTTTATTGTGGTTGCACATACCTACATACATACCTGCTACGATCCTTACATTAACTGCCTCGTTGGTCTCGTGGTTGCAAGCACGACTGTTGAACAAGGGGTCCTGAGTTCGATTCCCAAATCGAGCAAAATTTTATTGTGATGTTCCTAAAAGAATTTCAAAAGGGCTATTCATAATCTATTCATATCATAAAGATGTTATAAATAAACGTAATGTGTTTGAAAGTTTGTGCAAATATTTAGATGTACTTATCAAAAGAATCTTCACCTTGACCCACTGGCACAGACTTTTGATAAAATATTTGCGTATTCAGATAAAAACTCTAATAAAAGAAAACATACCTACAGGAAAAGTCGTGCCAAAAACCTTGTGAACATAAAACCAAATATTAATAGGTAAGCATAATTTAATTTAATATTTTGGGTATTAAGAGGATATTTAATTAGGACGGTCGACCGAGATCTCATTCATAGCATATCTCTTGTGGCCATCGTTAAGACTATCAAAGGAAAGTAATTATATTTGCTTAAATCCAAAATTGAGATGTTGGATGAAATTATTTGGTAAAAGAACTTTTCAGTTATGATTATCGTAATTTTAAAAGAATTTTATAAGTTTTACGTTCCATGTGAGAACTACAAAAAGAACATTTGAGGATTTTTATTTTCAATCTGAGGATTTTTTTATACGTCCTCGGATTGACTTGACCGATGCATCGTATTTTACGATCAATTAGGTCATGGAGCTATAAATATAGGTAATTAAAAACATACAGGATACATACATAAACTCATGCTTTTTTTCCATGGAGGTAGGCAGAAACCACATAGCACCACCTGCTACGATACTTACATACTTTTTGTGCCTACTCCAAGTTCATACTTCTGATCATACAAGCACGCCGGCTACGAGGACTGCGCTCTCGGCCTTTCTGAAGAACCTCACCAATAAGGTCAGTGGAGGTCTTTCTACGGCGTCCCCTCCCTGTGTGGCCACTCACATCTGCCATATAAATTCCTTTTAATTTCTCTTAATGGCCTCTGAATATTTTCAAAATACGTGACAGCCATTTTCATTCAAAATGTATCCATTACAACGTCCCCAGGGCACTCAAAACATCATTACAAAAATCACTGTATTCATTCTCATACATAAAAAAAAAAAATTGCAAAGAAAACACTGTTAATCCGTAGCATGTTGGGTAACGGCTGAGCGGTCACAGAAACCCCCAGTAATTGGTTTGTTAGGCTTAACCGCTTGCTGAGAGGGCGTAACGTGGAATTTCCCATCGTTTTTATAAGAATATTATGTGTGGTCACGAAGGAGACTGTTTGGAATTTTGTGGAAATTAATTTTGAGAGTGTATGGTTGTTTTGACAGGTGTCAAAAAATAAGGTTATTTTTTGACACAAGAGTAGTGCCCAAATAAAGATAGAAACAGGTGTTTCTATCTTTATTTGGGCACTACTGTTGTGTTACCTACTTGTAATTTTTCTGTCCGTTTGTGAGTCAACGAACTGTATCTTACGAGTTACAATAGATAGAGAGTGGATATTTTTACAGAGTTTGAATTTCTTTTCCTACTATAAGGAGAAATAAAAATAGTACCTATTATGGGATTGATACTTAACCCTTTGGAAAAAGCGTCGAAATGTTAGGTAATATTCGGAGGGGCCACTGAGGGCCATGCCTGCCGGGGCTGCGGGTTGTTCGAAAGAGATACCGCTCCCCCGGAACATGGATGGATTTTAGTCAGTAAAAGTCTGACCCTCCCTCCCGCTTTGCCCAGGGCGGGGGAAGTCATTTTATGACATCGCATCTTAAAAAAAAAAATGTTAGGTAATAAGGTTAGCCTACATAGTATCAGCTTCAGGTATTATCCTTCTAATATTAAAAATGCGAAAGTTTGTGAGGTTGGATGGGTGGATGGATGTTTGTTACTCTTTCACGCTTAAACGGCTGAACGGAACTGGATGAATATCCTATGTGTTATTCCGTACCACAGGTACGGAATAACACATAGGATACTTTCTACCCCGGAAAAATGTAACCGTACATTTTTCTCAGTATCCTATGTCCCCTGTGGAATAATACATTTATATCATATTCAACGCGAACGAAGTTGCAGTTAGAAGCTAGTAGATTATAAATCGCCCCATCGTATATCGAAACAATTTCAGACTAAAAAAATCGAGTTTATTTGATGAAAAAAAATCTGGATTACACTCTCCGATCCCCTTAGTACAAAAGGTTCTCACTACGGGATGAGAATCACCCGTGTATCGCAATCAATCATTTTGCCGCGAAACGGAGACGCCTGAGGTTTTTTTTTTTAATATAAAACATGACAACGTATTTTGTCAGCGATATAATGAATTAATAGGGACATGAATTTGGATATTTTTTTATGGGACATTCGATATTTTTATTGGAAAATATTGTAGCTTATTTTTTGTGAAGGAGAAACAAAATGTTCATTGAATTTGGTCATTAAGGAGGGATGTAGCTTGTCGGGTTTAATTATTTGGACATTATAATGGCAGCCTATTACTGTCTGCGGGTTGTCCGAAAGAGATACCGCGCCTCCGGAACGCAAAGGGCAGATGAAGGAACATAGATGGGTTTTAGTCAGTAAAAGTCTGACACTCTCTCCCGTCCCGCCCAGGGCAGGGTAAGTTATTTGATGATTTCCCATCTATAAAAAAGCCTATTACTGTCTGACTGCAGGGCAAAACCTTATATACATCCACATCTGTACACACATAAATATACCATACCATAGAGTACCAATGTAGTGTACATTAATTGTGGTGTGCCTGTTGAGGCTCGCCCCCTATTAAATTTGACTTAAACATACCGGTGAACTGTGAATCCACATCTATTAAATTTGATTTAAGACTCAATGGCAATCCATTACTCCATAACACCAGAAGCTACTGCAATCATAGAAAAACCCAATAACATTTTGCTCGACCTGGAAACCGAACCCAAGACCTTAGGCTAACGAGGCAACGCCCCAGTTCCTAAGCTCTGCTAAAAAGCTAAACTAAAAAGTCCACACGTTAATTTGTTATTTAATAAAGGCGAGTACCACTAACAGTATCTTCATGCCTCGTTTAGTACCTGAGCAATAAGCATAAACCGCTCGCCATTACGTGGGCGAAGCTGCCTTGTTGTTCTAAAATATGAGTGCGTCGGAATATTATTGTGGTTCTGTAATGTAATTTTATTTAAAAGTTCTAGTTTTAATTTTAAATTGTAATAATTATGGTAGGTATATTAGGTCGACTGTGATTGGTTGGATAGTAGGACTATTAATGTTGATTCTTTTTTGTTATTTGCGTTCAAATCTATATATATAAAAGAAAGTCGTGTTTGTTACAACACTTATAACTCGAGAACGGCTGGACCGATTGCCATGGTTTTTGATTTGTTGGATTTGTTTCCGTCCCGAATAGCAGAATACATCTTAAAAACAATGAAAACTCGATATGTGTAATAAATAATTAATCATTTCAATAGATGCTGATTTGTTTATTACATGTCAAACATTTGTTGTCCAATCCTGTCAAATAGTGTAGCAACAATTTTTTTTTTTTTTTGGAGCTTACCCAAGTAGCACAGAAGCGCTGAATAGTAGCTGAATCACTGTTCACAATGGAATTTTATGCTGAATAAACCTGCTGAATAATAGCGTTAGAGGCGCCTACTCAGCAGATATAACTCTGATTTGGGCACAAATTAATCAGCTGTTAGCTGAATAATGTAGCTGGTTGCACTATATCAGCGTTATTTGAGCTTTATTAAAGGTAACAGTCGCCCCAAGAGCTGAATAATGACTGGTTATCAGGGTATGCGTTACCTTTTTTACACTACAAGGACTGAATAATAGAGTACTTTTTACCTATTTTTCAGCACAAAATACACTCCAGGATATTAGTAACTCTTTGAAGGAGCTGACAATTCACAAGTGGCAAAATTGTGAACAATTTTCACCCTACTACTTAATATTATTTTGACATCTTTTCTGTGAACCATTTTGTAAAGTGTTTGTGAGAAATATAGAATAACGTTAAGTAAAACTTTGTTTTTCCTCCATGTCCATGAAATTCGAATGGGAAAGAGAGTTTATTGTGAAATACTATATAATTATAGACGAAAATTTTCACGCGCTCTCAAAATATCACTGTTTATTTGAAAATTAATTAATTAATTATAGTATAAAATAGGTTGATGATAATATTATAAAAAAAAGTCTTTTTATTTTTCCGTGTAATTTGACAATACGCTGTTTACGTATAAAATCATTACATTTTCTATTCAAATTCGGTTGTTATTTTCTTTGACTAAATAGAAACAAATTATTATAATATTGTATGTAGATAGGTTAGAATCTAAAAAATGGCAGACAAGCAATGTGTACCTTAGTAACCACAATCAAACGGCATGAGCTGTTTAAGTGTCCACTCGTGGTACATAAATCAGTAACGAGCTGTTATGGTTGGTTCTTGTGTTACACAAGTCAGCAACAGATTCACGTAATGCTTGATAGTGGGTAACATGTATGCAAATAGCTGTAGGTAATCACGAAGTGTGATGTGAAGTGCTGAATAAGGAAGTCTTCAAGGTCTTATTTAACGGCACTAGTAGATTAATTGTCAACGATAGTACAAGTATTCAGCTCTCACGGAGATTAAGGGTAACATGTGAGCTAATATAGAGCAGTTTGCTTTAACTTAGCATCATATAATGTTCACCCATAGTGATCATGTGGCCTTTATAAGAGCTATTATACGATTGCGTGTATCAAGCTGATTAACATTACACAAATTCCACTGTGTGCAGCAAAAGGCATTATATCTTTATTATTTGAAGCCACAGAATAACTGATTACATTATAGTAGCTCACGTGTTCTTTATTAAAATGCAAGTGGTCTAAGAGTACACTTGTGGTCTTCAGTTCAGAATATAGTTTAGTTAAAGTCCACAAAAATCCTTTAAATTGCTTAAAGCTGTACAATACTAACTTGTTACCTATATTAACGCTGCAAGCGTTACAGTGTGGTCTCTGTGACACATAATAACGTTCTTATTCAGGCAAAAGCTCACTTTTCACCTATTGCAGGTCGAGTGTACTGTAATAAAGGCCTATTCAGACCTAAGCGGTATTCGCTGCCGCCTGCGGCAGAGAAAACCCAGTGGGTATGCGGTAATATTACTGTTCACACCTAAGCGGTATTCGCTGCCGCCTGCGGCAGAGAAAACCCAGTGGGTATGCGGTAATATTACTGTTCACACCTAAGCGGTATTCGCTACCGTTCGTAACCCGCGTGGTATGTACCTCTACCCACAGCGGCAGCGAATATCGCTCAGGTCGCGCTAGCCGCGGTACTTGATACTAAATACCTGAGCGAAACCCGCGCGGTATTTACCTCTACCCACAGCGGCAGCGAATATCGCTCAGGTCGCGCTAGCCGCGGTACTTGATACTAAATACCTGAGCGAAACCCGCGCGGTATTTACCTCTACCCACAGCGGCAGCGAATACCGCTTAGGTCTGAATAGGCCTTAACTCTTCATAAGTGCTAAAGTTACCGATGTTACCTCTTGTGACATCTTATAATGAAGTTTTGTGCTACTTGGGTATGGCCTGTTTGCTGAGACCTTTAAGCCACAACTTTATTTTTTTCTGAAGACATCATGTGTGCGTTCAGAAATTTATTTTTTGTAAAATGTCTACAAAGTTCAGGTACTGGATACTTTTTATCCCGTCGGTAGGTAGGCAGGTAGGGTAGGTATGTAGGGTTAGGGTAGGTAGGTAAGTAGGTAGGTAGGGTAGGTATGTAGGGGTAGGGTAGGTAGGTAAGTATGTAGGTATGTAGGGGTAGGGTAGGTAGGTAAGTATGTAGGTATGTAGGGGTAGGGTAGGTAGGTAGGTAGGGTAGGTATGTAGGGGTAGGATAGGAAGGTAAGTAGGTAAGTAGCGTAGGTATGTAGGGGTAGGGTAGGTATGTAGGGGTAGGGTAGGTATGTAGGGGTAGGGTAAGTAGGTGGGTAGGTAGGCAGGTAGGGTAGGGTAGGTATGTAGGGGTAGGGTAGGAAGGTAAGTAGGTATGTAGGGGTAGGGTAGGTAGATAGGTAGGTAGAGTAACTATGTGGGTAGGTAGGTTGATGGAGTAGTTAGGTGGGGTAGGGTTGGCAAGAACTGGACTTTCAGGGCAGGACAACGTCTGCCGGGCCCGCTAGTATACTATAAATGCTTTTAGCCTGGCTGAATGCATAAACATATTTCATATTCATTAATAAGCACACCATAATGTGTGTTCTATGCACATGTTACAAACGGCTCAAAGCGAAAGTACAGTTATGGACCCTGGTAGGGCATGGCAACATAGTATTAACTTGAAATTAAAATTCAAAAATAAAATTTACAACATAGATGCACTCCCTCTTCCCTTAGTCTTATGGCCAGATTGGACGACCGAGGAAAGATTAAGCGCAGTACCAACTGCTTTATGTGTTTTCCGAGCGACGGGAGTATCGCACCACCAACTTCCAAACTCCAGGCTACTACTAAAAAAATCGTAACGGAAAAGCTCAACAACACTGCCCGATCTAGGAATCAAACTACAAGACCACCGGGCAGTAGAACTATAGCAACATGTATTTCATACAAATATTGTTGCCAACTTCACCAAAATAGCCTACACATTGCCCAAAAACATGGAAGTTGTTGACGCAGCATGAGGTTGTAGCTATAAATTGTTCGGCAGGACTTGTACAGTTGTAACATCGTTTAATGGTTGTAAACGTATTATTTAGTGGCCAGTTGCCTGTTAAGGGGAGATACAGACGGAAGACTAACGTGGGCGAAGTTTTATGTTGATAAAAAAAATTGTGGCAGAATTCTATATTTAAATTCAGCTGTTTCGGAGATTAGCCGGAGCAAACATATAAACAACACTTTTATTTTAGCTGTACCGATAACACCTCCATTAGTATTCGGTAATAACTACAAACTGAAAAATTGCTTTCTTTTTGTAGTTCTTAAAGGCGTTTGTCCTTTTTGTTAAAAGTTTTTTTTTTATTTTTTTCTTTTTAATATCTATTTTGTATCATCCAAATCCATAAAGAAACGGTTACACCACTGAAAAGTGACTTGAAAGTTCTCATGTTGTTACTTATGATGGATTAATTAGTTAACCAAAAATCGAACCTATTGTCGATCGTCTGTACCCTACCTACTAGTAATATTTTGTGCACTAGTTGCCTTTTTAAACGTGGCGTGGTTCATAGAATTTCTCCTTCCTCTAATTGTCACTGTTTTATAATTGTAGCTTTGACTGAACCATCATGGGATGTTTTGAAGACGAATCCTTAATTTTAAAGTATAATGGTCGTTAGAGCAATATCTTATGTTTTATGGTGAAAATAACAATGGTATTATGGTAATATATAAGAAGAATTGGCTAAGTACAAGTCGGACTCCCACACAGCTGGATTTCATCTCACAGTTCAACATTGTATAATACCTATTTTGAATGAAGGACATCTTTAATTTTTAAGTTTATTTTATTGTTGTTAGAGCAGCCATTGTTATACACACTCTGCGAAAATTTGAAGTAGGCATCTATCTATTACGTATCAAAAGATACAATCCTGTGACAAACGTAGAGACATGCACCTGAGCCTTAGCAAATAGTTAGTTTATGCAGAACCCTTAAAACTGCACGAAAAACGGCAATAAGGTGGGCATCTATTACGTGTTATTCAAACCATAACTAGCAAAATGCAGGAGTATAAAACATCACTGCTCAAAAACTCGGAAAATTTAGTCGGAGTGTTGAAATCATAATACTACCCTCGCCCTGTCATTTACCCTCTAGCAACCCCTAGCACTAGGTGAGAAGACGAGCGTTCTACTTTTAAGAATAAGTCACTCGAACGTCTACCCAAAGAATAGGTCAACATTCTTCCCAAATTCTCGCGCCAAAGTATCAAAAAGAAAACATGGTGACAAAATTTAATATCGCATTAACATAACTCTCGAACGCAGCTTCTTTACATAGTATAAAACAAAGTCACTTCCTGCCGTTTGTACGCCTACATCTTTTAAACTACGCCACCGATTTTAATACGCTTTTCATCAATGAAAGACTGTTTCAAGGGGAAGGTTTATAAGATGTCAGTAGTAGTAGAGTTCTTTGTGAAGGAGCTCGTCCGGGGAAGTACAACTACCACACCAAATTCTGTCGCAAAGCTGCGTTGCTGTGTTCCGGTTTGAAGGGTATGGGTGGCCGGTGTAGTTACTTATGCATTGACATGAGGCATTTCAACTTGGTCTCTGGGATGGCAACGCATTTGCAAGGCCACTGGTGGTCTGTCTCCTGCTTGTTTGGAGGGAAGTGGAAATTATGTTTTTCTTACTCCTCCGCTAATCTTTTCTGATTAATTTCGTTGCGGGATCCAAGACAGTTGAATCGTTTCTCCGGGACTCGTCGAGCTTCATTGTCTCGGCGCTTTTCGTGTGGTCGCCACTGTTGATTATGGCTTACAGAAGTTGCAGTGGTTTGGGAATAGTGTGGCGGGCTTGTCCCATAAAAAAAAAGGCCACTGGTATTGCAGATGTCTATAGGTAGAGGTGACCACTTCGCATCAGGTGGGAAATGGGCTAGTTTGCCATCCAATGGCATAAAAATAGAACAACACGCTCCAACTAATGGGAGCAGAGCTGTAACCAAAGACATAACGAGTGACACCGCGGGGTATATAGCTGGTAAGTTATAATCTACTGTCTTGAGAGGGCCACATGAGCCATTATTGAATTTGGAGGGTTTCCAAGCTGGAGATTTGTGTCAGCCAAGTGTTGGTGCCAGATTTACGCTCGCAATCGTGTTATACACCATTAATTCCCTTATAATTGTTGGTTTGTATCTTCACGCTAGGCCTCTTGAGGCCTAGGCAGGGATAGTGGCGAGAGAAATTTACTTGAATTTAGAGGCAGTCCATGGCACTATTGGCATAGTGGCTGAGCGATCGACTGCTGTGTTGGGTGTCTAGGTTACAATTCCTAGATGGAACAAATATTTATCATTACTTTAGATAGTTATTTGGGGTCTGGGTGTCTGTGTATGTAAAGTAACGGGTGTAAAAAGACACCTAAAGGAACCCGAAAGTTACGTCATTCATTTCATACTAATATTTTAAAGAGGAGAGATTTTTTTGTTTCATCGAATAGTCTCCGAAACTACAAGACTGATTTTAACAATTTTTTCACCAATAGATAGCTACATTATTCCTGAGTAACATAAGCTATATAATATCATGTTACAATTCACGGGAGCGGAGCAGTAACCAAAGACGAAACGCGGGTGAGATAAGCCATGCTTAAACGGCTAAATGGTTCGGGATGAAATTTGGCACTGAGATAGATTGTAGTGTGAAATAATACATAGTGTACTTTTTATCTCGGTATACAGTTCCTGAGGGATAATATGCCAAATTCGACGCGGATAAAGACGCAGGCAGAAGCTAGTCTATACTCATCATATTATAAAGAAGTAAGAGTTTTTGTTTGTTTATATGTTTGTAACGAATTAAGGCTTCGAAAGTAACCCGAAACCATTTTTCATTAATCGATAGTTTCTATATTCTTAATAACATAGGGTATATAACATCACGGTACGATCCACGGAAGCAGAGCATTAACTAAAGACGTAACTTATGACGGGTGACATAACCCGACGAAGTCGCGGGTAGAAGCTAGTATAAATAATTCTATTAGTAGTTAATTCAATTAAGTGATCTCAGAACATTTCTATAGCTTCCCTTAACACAGCTTCTTTAGATATTAGGTAACCTAGTAAATTACCTATATTCTCAAATGTCCGAATCGTGTTCCCGTACAATAGATTACCTAGCTCCAGTTAACTCAATAGTTCGGGAAGTTCGCCCGCCGGGAATCGAACCGGCAACCATTGCTCTCAGAGAATCCAATTTGTTAACTATTTGACAGGTGAGCGACGCCTACAAGGGTTTCGGAAGATTTAATTTTGTTAATAAAAAAATATACTGAAATTAGTTTAAGATTTATTTATGGGTTTAATTAGAAAATGGTGTCTTAGGGTCAGCGATATAACAGTAATACTGTCGAGAGTTAATTTATTATTTTCTAGATGTATACCCTGTGGAATCACCAGCGTTCAATTACGTCTTTGGTTACTGCTCCGCACCCATTGGTATAATGCTGTCCATGTCCTCTACGTACCTTTCTCTTGAAACACTGGCTTTTGATAAAAACCGCTTTAAAATCCGTTGCGAAGTTTAAAATACCTAAGCGTAAGACGGCGGGAATCAACTTTGTATAATAACTTTGTATTATACTATATAGGGATACTTATACAAAAGGTTTGTCTATTATGTGTGGTACATACATACATATCATCACGCCTATATTCCCCGAAGGGTTAGGCAGAGGTGTACCAGTTACACCCACAGTTCGCCAGTATGCACCGGGCACAAATCCAAACACCGAACCGATACTTAGAATTCCACAGAAAAACCCAAACACTTTTTGCTCGACCTGGGAATCGAACCCACGACCTCTAGCTTAGCAGTCGCGCTTAGGACCACTAGGCCAACGAGGAGTTAAAAACAGCAGTTGTGTATGGTAAATTCCTTGTATATGGTAGCCAGATTCACGAGGAAAAGTATAGGCTATAATTATAATACTAAAAAAAAAAAAAAAAATATATATATTATAATTATTATTTTTATATGGTTACGTATCTCGGGACCCTAGGATCCCGGACCTTTGGAAGGCGTACGAGGAGCCGAAGCCAACTCGCAGAGGCCCCTTACATGGCTTTACAAGGAAATGGAACACCAGCCGACAATTATCCCTGTTTGCACTATGCAAATGCACCCAAGGACAATCCCCGGCTGGCGCAGGACTATCACAGAATATGGAAACTAAGAATAGGGCTATGGGTTTGGGTAGCTTAGATGGACTAGTTTCCTGACACTATGGAAAGACAATGGCCCCTGCCAATCAAAGTTTTTATGACACAGATAAAATGGCAGGGGGTGACTAGCACACTCGATAAATATTATTATTGTTATTTTATTTTATTGAATATAATATCACGGTACGACCCACGGGAGCGGAGCAGTACCCTAAACACGTGGTCGAAGCTAGTGTGGAGTTTGAAATTGGAATCTATACTAATACCTTATTAAAAACATAAAGAGTTTGTTTGATTGCTTTTTTTAAATTAGATTGCTGTAATCTCTGGAACTACTGGTCCAATTCTGAAAATCGTTTTGCTAATACCACACCTATCCTTAGCTACATTATCTTTGAGCCCTATATGCTATATTCCATGATGAAAAAACAAAAAACCATAGAAAAATTCAAGCGATCGAATTCGCGGGAAAACGCTAGTTAACAAAATAATTATTAACGTACAATATTAAATTACAGATCTAAATATACCTTATCAAATAAGCTTCCAAAAATAACATAGGTAGTTAATTTCATGTTAAATAAACGTTACCTTATTTTATATGAATATCAGAGGACTAAATTTCGAAATTACCCTTCTGGGAATAAAAGCGTTGTAGCCTATTTTAGAGGTAGAATAGATAAATGGCCTCTGATAGTTTGAACGAGGGATAGCACCTAATAGCCTGAAAATTTATCGTCACTTAGGTACCTAGTAGTAATTTATAGTTTATTGAGACTAGCCAAATACGCAGGAGATATTGTAGTGCACAAGGGTGTGCGCAAATATAGGTACAGTACTTACCACTTTTCTCAATCTCAGAATCTCATGAGACAGCAATTCGACACGACCTGACCGGGATACTTAAGCACAAGGCCAATGGCTTTATGTGCTTTATTAGGTGCTGGGGTGTCACACCACCGTGTAATTCAGGGTTGCTACAAAAAAAACAAATCTTGCAAAAATCCAATAACAGTTTGCCCGACCTGGGAACCGTACCCAGGACCCCACGCTCAGGACTCACGCCTTTTTTTTTTTTTTTTATAGACGGGAAATCATCAAATAACTTCCCCCGCCCTGGGCGGGGCGGGAGGGAGTGTCAGACTTTTACTGACTAAAACCCGTCTATGTTCCTTCATGTGCCCTTTGCGTTCCGGGGGCGCGGTATCTCTTTCGAACAACCCGCAGCCCCGGCAGGCATCGGCGCTCAGTGGCCCCATCCAATTTGCTGACATCTCTTTGAGGCGCGCGTGGAACACGAACGCGCCGTCGACACGGTCTGTCGCTAGTGAACGTACGGACGGCGAGCTACCCATTGCTCACCGTCCACAGACCCGCGTCTACGGTGGCCGGGAGTCGTCTCGTGGCTCCCGACGCCCGGATCGTCTACCGCGGCGGCCGCTGGGACGGGGGACCCTCCTTTCTCTCTCCCGTCCCGCCGCCTCCTTCTCTAGCATTACAGCTTCGCAGAAGGAGGCGACTGCTTCCCATTCCCCCTCGCTCCGGACCATGGCCTGAACCAGTGCCGGACGCGAGAGGGCGCCGCCGCCGATGGCCGCCTCGAGGACTCGGTGGTGCTCAGCCCAAGCAGGGCACACCGCCAGAGTATGCTCCACCGTGTCCTCGGGGCGATCCTCACAATGGTGACATCCGGACGTTTCCTCCCGCCCGATGAGGTGCAGGAACCTCCCGAAACTTCCGTGTCCGGTGAGGACCTGCGTCAGGCGGTAGGTGAGGGCGCCGTGGCGCCGCTCTAGCCACTCCTCAAAGAGGGGTCTTACCGCCTCAATCGAGGCGAGCCATAGGACTCACGCCTGTGACCACGAGACCGATGCCGACGGGAGAGTCATTGTTATCTACTTATGGAGTATAGTACTTATACTTTCTACCATAAATAACTACTATTGTTGGGTTGTAAAGTTATGAAAACTTAATTTTAAAATAATCTTGCTTCAGTTAACCGAACTACATAAAAGCTAAGAAACGCCTTATTGCTTTTAAAAGATGTTAAATTAAAAACTGTAATACTACCTTCGGAAAATATGAGAAACAAACGATTTTCTATTAAGTTTTCAAATTACTTTTAACACAAAAGTTTTTATTAAAAAACTCGTATTTTCAATCTCACACGCCATTGGCATGCGCGATCACTCGTGTCGTGTTCGTTGAAACTCTAAGAATATTATTCATAGAGATATATCTGTAGAGATGCCTTTAACGCTAGTTGCGGGTTGTTCGAAGGAGATACCCCTGGAGCACAAAGGGCACAAGAAGAAACAAGGATGAGTTTTAGTTAGTAAAAGTATGACACTCCCTCCCGCCCCGCCCACGGCGGGAGAAGTCATTTGATCATTTCCCACCCGAAAAAAAATTGTGTATTCATTATCCGATTGAAATAAAGTTTATATTCAAATGAAAAGCGTACTAGTTGGCGGTCATTTTAAGCTTATATCTTTAGGTTTTTCTTTCAGTTAGGCCACGCTAGATGGAGCAAAACGTTAGGCAGGTGGTAGAAATGGGGGGAAGGCCTTTGCCCAGGAGTGGGACAATCCAGGTAAAAAACAAGTTTTGGATCCATCCACAAATACAAGTCAATGATATGATTGCATAGAGATTTTAAATAGAGTGACATGATAAAATTGAACGCATACCATACTTTCAGTCAATTTAGTAATCTAAGTAAAATGAAAAATATCTTAAAGCCATTCTGCTATGTTATCTGATGCGTCATGTTTGGCAAGCTAGATAGATTTTCCAATAAAGATTGTAATGTCAATCTAATTCAATATTTTCTATAGTAAATCTCTTCGTTTGAAAGTAACGGGTGAATGTGCTGTTATAACGAGATTCTCAATTTTATTGTCCTTCTTACATACATGCATTCACGCCTTTTTTCCAAGGGGGTAAGCAGAAACTATTCATTAATTTACTCATATATTCTCATATATCCATTCACTAGCAGCTGCGCCCGTAGCTTTGCTGACGTGTATCTAAGTGTAATTACAATTCTCCAAATGATGTTATACATATAGGCTAATAATATTATTACCTCATGAGTCTGGCCATCACCTACTACAAAAAAAAAACAATCCGACTACTCAGTTCCTTCAGAGATGAGCGCGTTGAAACAAACAAACAAAAACTCTTTAACTTTATTACACAACAAGTATAGATATCATCTTTCTAATAACCTTTACATCAATTAAGACTTCATCCTCTGATAATAATGCTTTAAAAATAGCTTCTACAGGAATTTTCCACGTATATAACTTTAGAACAAATTATCGTAGAAGCGTGTCGGGTTCTCGCCATGTAAACTTTAGTAATTAAGGGCGCCTTCCGTTGCTAGGTGATCGATGCGCTGCCCTTATTATTTTGTGTATTACGCTGTTTGAAGCGGTACTGACAGAAGTTTTTAAGCGCTTTATTGGCTTTAAGATTGGCTTACGATGTTGTTTGTGTTTTTGGAGTTTCTTATTTGTTAACAGCTGGAAGTATCAGCTTTAGAATTGGCTTTTGTTTTGCTGGTTCAATTTTTGAAAGAACACCGATGAGTAGCGATGCACTAGCTAGACATTATAGGTCCTTTAAAGACGGTGGTGTACAGTTGAACAAACTATTTGGTATACAGGCAAAATTATTTGTATTTTTACTATATATATATATATATATACCATCACGCCTGTATTCCCCGAAGGGTTAGGCAGAGGTGTACCAATGTACACCCACAGTTCGCCGGTATATTTAGGTCCCGTGTAATAGGAGGAGAAGGAGGGGAGGGGGGGGGGGTGTATGTATGTATTTTTACTATACTGCCAATATTAATTTTTAGCGTATGCGTCATTACCTTTTGAGCTTATGACACATTTATGAGAATAATGGCAAAGAATTGATTGTTCAGCAATATTCAGCATACTCATAACTTTGTTTAAAGGTAATTGCAAGTAAGGTACCTATATAATAAATATGTTGTTTGACTCTGCATAAGCATTGATCACCACGCTTGCTCAAGGCGGATGGGTGGCAGGTGTAATTGGTAGATATGAAATGTCTCATGTGCCAATTACACCGGCACCCAAACCCTTCAAATCGGAATACAACGCTGCTTTGCGGCAGCAATAAGGAATGGTGACAGTATTTCCCCGGACAAACCCCTTCACATTCAGCTACTACTAAAATATGTTTGTTACCTCAAAACTCCTTCAATTTGTTGATTACAAAATCCTTAACATGTTCCACGTATTCTATTCCCCGCAATTTAACTTACCACCGATTGTTTAGTTGTTTTAACTAACCCTTCCCCGCTGCTTTCGAAGCTGGTCCATTAATGCTGTTCCAGTTAGACTGCGTAATTGCAAAACTTGGACTTGGTCCGACAACTTGAATAGGTAGAGTAATTTGTACGAGTTAGAACTGAATTATTATGGACTTGTTTTATGTGGAGACTTTAGATGGTGTTTAGAATCGTGTGTGTTTTGAAGTGTTGGTTTTGTTTTAGATTTTTTTAGCCGATATTAGTCATTTAAAACGTAGTCTATCTAGTTGAACGGCTTTGTCTTTGCAGATAGATAACATTGAATGGTCTGTTTGTAATGTCAAAATTACGTAATATACATAAATGATTACAGGCCAAAGGAGTATGTAACGATCGTAGGGTGGCGTTTTGTGGTTTCTGCCTACTCCAATGGGAAAAAGGCGTAAAGGATGACGGGCAAAATTGTATGTGACGCGTACCCACCGACCAATAACGACCAGACCTATGTCGTTAGAAAGCTCTTTTCATGACTATCATTTGTTATTATGGGGGCTAGTCTCAATTCTTTGTGGGGAAAATGTTATAGTTACTTAAATGATATCTATTAAAATAAAAGTTGTTAGTTCCAGATATTAAAAAAAAATGTGTTTATTAGTTAAAAATCCCAACGTAAACTATGTGGTAAGGTGTAACTGCCGAAATGCTTATTGGGTACGCGTCGCCCGCCGGCCGCCCGTCGCACTCGCGATCGCCGCCTTTGTTTGAACCGAACGGCTTATTTTACCCACCCGATGCCAATCGATGACGGCCGAACGTAGACGAAGTGAGTTTTTTTTTTTTTTTGTAGACGGGACATCATCAAATAACTTCCCCCGACCTGGTGGGCGGGGCGGGAGGGAGTGTCAGACTTATACTGACTAAAACCCGTCTATGTTCCTTCATGTGCCTTTTGCGTACGTTACGTTACGATACGTTACGTTACGTTCTTCGTTTAGCGATAACTACGTCATTGTGTTTTTACTGAATCCCTACGAAACGTTGACCTTTGCATTCCTACCGGACTTGTTATCTGCTGTGTTACTTTTGCTTGTTTATTGCACTGTGTGCTGCTATCTGTTTAACCTGGGCTAGTTTAGGATTAGTAGTAGGATTTTGTGAACTTGACGCGATGGAAGAACGTCAAAATAACTGTGTTATGTGTCGAAGGGGCCTGCACAATCGAAGATATCAGCGACACCTATTAACCGACATTCTTGCGCGCGATCGACCTGATTTTGCAGCTTATGTACATCAAAATGCAGAATTGGAGGTTTGTTTTAAGCTAATAGACAGATAGGTATCTATTATTTTCCAACTGACAGTTTTGACATTTTATATAAAACAAAACAAAACTAAAAAAGAATAAAAGTAAATACGAAAATGAGGTTGTATATGTATAAAAAGTTCGTAAGGAAAATGGTATGAATGATATTATGACACCACAGTCTCATTTCAATAACTTGGATTGGATTGATCGATTAAAACAAAAAATATAAAAATACCATCACGCCTGTATTCCCCGAAGGGTTAGGCAGAGGTGTACCAATGTACACCCACAGTTCGCCGGTATATTTAAGTCCCATGTAATAGGAGGCGAGTCTATTGCCATTAACCGGGCACAAATCCAAACTCCAAACTGCTACTGAGAATTTCATAGAAAAACCCAATAACACTTTTTGCTCGACCTGGGAATTGAACCCGGGACCCCTTGCACAGCAGTCGCACTTGCGACCACGAGACCAACGGGGCGGTATTGATCGATTATAATTGATTTATTTATGTCTTTAAAGGTGGCATTCAATAATACACGTTACCTCTGTCATCGATGCTGGCAAAGAACCGAGAATGCAATTCGATTACCGATTCGAGAAAATGTTGCTGATCAAGAAATAGTTAACGTTGAACGTGAAGGAAATGCGGCGGTTCTACAAGTTCCAGCTTACATGAGAGCACCGAATACGGCCAGACACTGCGTTTTTAATAATTGCCGGAATAATCCAAGTCGCCGCGTACCAGACGCAGTAAAAGAGTATTTACTAATAGAATACAAACTGTATTTACCACCACATGTTCGTGTTTGCCTAGAGCATCTGCAAGGTAATGCCTGGAATCAATTAATAGATTTTTGTAACGTGACTCATGACTTTGACAGTGATTACTTCACTGATGTTTGTACTATACTAACAAGAGCCTCAAGAAACAAGTTTTTGAACTTTGAAAGGCTAGGTGCCATAAACGAGGACGACATGCATTTTTGGACCGGATTCAACAATAATCAGTTTCAATTAATACTCGAAGAAACTCCAAGTTTGATCGAAAGATGTCGTGAGCCACGTCAAGCACTCGGCATTTACTTAACAAAACTGCGTACAGGAGATTCGAATGATAGACTAGCTAGTCAGTTTCAAATGTCCCGAAGAAGTATAGGAAGGAAATTAAAAATAGTGAGAGAATGCTTAACAGCAGATTTTGTTGATCATCACTTAGGTTTAGATCATATAACCAGAGAAAATATTTTGGAAAGAAACCAGATGATACCTAAAGGTATATTTGGCAATGAAGCAAACACGAAGGCGATTATTATTTGCGACGGGACATATCTCTACATTCAAAAAAGTTCAAATTTTTTGTTCCAACGGTTATCATATAGCCTACATAAGTTCCAAAACCTATTAAAACCGTTTTTGTTGATATCGACTGATGGACATATTATAGATATATTAGGGCCTTTCGCTGCTACCAAGTCAGATGCATCTATTATGTCCGAATTGAGCGATGAAAATAATGCACTTCACTGGTTACTTGAAGAAAACGATGTGTTTATTTTCGACAGAGGTTTTCGAGATGCTGTTGATGATGTGGTATCATGTGGGTATGAAGTACATTTACCGCCCACGAAAGACAGAAATGAAACGCAATTAACCACTGATCAAGCCAACAAATCAAGATTGGTTACCATATGTCGATGGGTAATTGAAGTCATAAACGGGAGGTTCAAACGAGATTTTAAGTTGCTACGCCAAGATTATTTTAATTCTACGCTACCTAACGCATTCACAGATTTCAAAATAGCAGGTGCTCTATTAAATGCCTTTCGTGATCCCGTTACTGACAACGTTAATGCAGAGTTCATATTGAACAAAATACATCAAAATATTAATCAACCCAACCATTTATTCAATTATGTGAATGAAAATAACCTTAATAGGCAAAGGGTTACGTTCATGAGAATAGATGCAAATGAGCTTGAATTGCAAGACTTTCCGCGAGTCACAGAACATGACATTAAAATGTTTGCATTGGGCTCCTACCAATTGAAACTTGCAAAATCTTATTGCGGTGAACATATACAAAACGGCCTGTATATGATAGAAGTATTTCGGGAGGATGCACGCGGTGACATGCAGTTATACAATATGCCTCAAAATAGTTGGCTATTAAGGGGGCGCATTCAGTCCAGACATGTTAGATCGAGGACATATTACTGTTATATTTTAATACACAGGTATCAAATCGGCATGAATGCAATATGTCAGTATTACTGCACTTGTTTGACTGGGCGAAGAACGGTAGGCAGCTGTGCACACATAACGTCAATAATATGGTACATTGGTTACGCAAGGCATGAAGTGTTCAATCCTCCAGCAGCATTTTTAAATGATGTAATCGTAGACAACATAGATCACTAGTCTAATGTCACTACTTTAAAGAAAAGAGTTTATGAGGCTTTATACATAAGTACACAGGATTGCAAATAAACAATAATCAAGAAAAAAAAAAGGATATGGAAAAATATAAAATAATAAAAATAATAATAATTATTATTTTTATATGGTTACGTATCTCGGGACCCTAGGGTCCCGGACCTTTGGAAGGCGTACGAGGAGCCGAAGCCAACTCGCAGAGGCCCCTTACATGGCTTTACAAGGAAATGGAACACCAGCCGACAATTATCCCTGTTTGCACTATGCAAATGCACCCAAGGACAATCCCCGGCTGGCGCAGGACTATTACAGAATATGGAAACTAAGAATAGGGCTATGGGTTTGGGTAGCTTAGATGGACTAGTTTCCTGACACTATGGAAAGACTATGGCCCCTGCCACATAATAATTATTATTATTATTCTATTTCATTGTAAAGCCATGTAAGGGGCCTCTGCGAGTTGGCTTAGGCTCCTCGTACGCCTTCCAAAGGCCCGGGACCCTAGGGTCCCGAGATAAGTTACCAAATAAAAATAATAATAATAACAGGAAACCAGTCCATTTTAGTCACCCAAACCCATAGCCCTATTTTTAGTTTCCATATTCTGTAATAGTCCTGCGCCAGCCGGGGATTGTCCTTGGGTGCATTTGCATAATGCAAACAGGGATAATTGTCGGCTGGTGTTCTATTTCATTGTAAAGCCATGTAAGGGGCCTCTGCGAGTTGGCTTCGGCTCCTCGTACGCCTTCCAAAGACCCCTAGGGTCCCGAGATAAGTTACCTAATAATAATAATATAAAATATGATATTATATAAAAGGATAGGTAAGTGACATAAAAGATTGTAGTGTTTAAATAAAAACAAACATTAAATAACTTTTGAATGAAATATTTAATATTCAAAAATTCTAACGAAAACATCGTCTAAAAATGATGCTGGTGGAGTAATATGTCTAGCCCAGCCTAAATACCAGATCATTGTCATCACGTGGCAACAACACCCTACCGTCCTATTACCGACCAAGCAGTTGCAATAGTAACCCAAAATAAATTCTAGTGGGCAGTTGCTACTGGGCTCAACATCAAACAAAATATATGTGTAATAAATAAATCCTTTGGCTTGTATGCCTAGACTTTATACGCCCCCTCAATAAATAGGGTCTATTCCCACCTATATGTAGGACAAACTCCTGGGAATTATCCAGTTCTGGACATACTTCCACCTCATAAACTCCATTTTGTCTGATGTGTTCACCGTAATATGATCGTGCTTGTTTGACTTGGTAAGGCCCTAATGCGAATAACAACAACTGATTATAAGAAAATATTGGAAACCTTTCCAGTTGCGGTAGGTTACCGTCAATTCTCGTGAACATAATTCTTCTCCTATTTATTTTATCCTGCTGCTATTTTCAAATTAATCATTAAATGAGTAGCAGCTAAATTAAAAACCGTTGCCTAAACAATTTAAAATCTCTCTTAAACCTACCATTGACAACTTCGACTACCCATCTGCAAAGTGTTACCCTTCTGCATTTATTAGCCTGGGAATAGGATAATTGAGTTTCTCCTTGTTCTAGTGATTCTGGTTTAAAAACTCTATAGTTATACTGTTCCAAAATTGGTATAGCGTCGCAAAATCCACGATCTAAGATAAATATATCATTAGCTCTAAAGAGTCTACGGTAAGGACCATTTTCATTTTCAAACAAATCAGCATCAGTCTGAGTTGCAGGAAATGGACCTACAGCGTCAATAATATGACCATCACATGACACAATCAAAAATGGTTTTACTAAGTTGTCATATTTGTGTAAGCTGTATGTTCTCTTCTGAAACATATAGTTCGCACTTTTCTGGAGGTAAATATATGTACCATCAAATACCTGCACCAGGGCCGAGGTGGCGCGAGCGAGCGGTGGAGGGGGCGCGGCGGCGGTGCGCGCGTATCTACAACCAAGTATCGATCTACTAGGCCTATCAAAAAAACAGTAATTTAAAAAACTAAAAAACCCGACTGCTTTTCTGAGTATTTATGAAAAATCCCTAAAACAAGAAATTCGTTGTACCCGATTGCACTTAAAATTGTAGCAGTCGGGACCCATTCGGGACCATCTGCAATATTACATAGGTATGTGCTCTCAATTCACTATTTCTAGAATTTTTTTTTTTTTTAGTTTTTTATTTTTATGTACCCAGTGTTACTCTCACAGTAAATACGAATCTAACGACACCTCTCAAGCTAAAATCCATCAAGCCGTTCAGGCTGCAGAGCGTGCCAAACAATTATACATACATACATACAAACATACTCTCGAAAAACATAACCCTCCTTCTGGCGCAGTCGGGTAAAAACCCCGCGCTACACTAGTTTTTAAATAAAAAGAATTGTGTTTGTAAATCAGTAATAAACGACTTTAACTCCAAGTTTTTTTTTTTTCAAGTTTCTTTTTTACTATTTGACTGATTGTACTTTCAGCGTTATGCGGACGAATTTACGGGCAAAAGTTATATCATAAAACTTTTACATTAAGTGCAGTATACCCACCAAAATATCTCATCTCTTTAATTTGTTTCCACTGGGTACTACAGGATTATCTAGATTTCAATCAGCGCTACCAAGATCTACCTTACGTAGTGCTAAGATGCTGTGGGATCTTCGCTGATTCAATTCAATGCAGCCTGTTATACAAAACGCAGTTTAGCATCCTCGTCAAATTTCAGGAGATTGTAGTTAAGAGACATAAATAATCAAATAAAACTGCCTCGTTAGCCAAGTGTTCCTAAGCGCGACAGGAACTGTAGAGGTCTTAGGTTCAGTTTCCAGGTCGACCAAAGTGTTATTGGGGTTTTCTATAAAATTCTCTGTGGCAGCTCGGAGTTTGGATTTGTGCCCGGTTAATGGCAACAGGCTCGCCCTCATTGACATGGGACCTAAACATACCTACAGGCAAACTGTGGGGGTATATTGGTACACGTCGGCCAAACCCTTCGGGGAATACAGATGTGATGGTATGTGTGTAATCAAATAAAATTACGCACCTGGTCAATAATAACTATTCTTCCAAAAGTGCTAAAAATTTTGAGGACAAACTATCTCTTATCTCTAACATGTTGGTTTCACTAATTACAAAATGCCTAATTTGTTATGCGTTCATGTTTGACACTATTTTAGAATACACCTTGTTCGCTATGTGTCGCGCGACTATAACACTCTGCAAGTGCGTGCGGGGTCATAGCGTCGCCTTAACCCAGCGGCAAGATGGCTAGTTCAAATTCGTTAATTACCTTCTAAAAAATACCTATTTATTTCATTATTCATTCGTCTTGAGAATCACTAGCTATCTCCTTGAATTTGACGAGGATGCAAAACTACACCTTGTATTGGTTCGTCTGCAAACTAGTTGTTAAGCGAAAGCAGTTCAATAGAATTCTATGTAAGTTGCAGCAGAATTAATTGGAATTCAACATAAATGTATATCCTTTGCACACCTAGATCTTCATACTAATGAATCTGCAAGATAACTACTAGATAAATAAAATAAACCAAGTACAAATCAGAGGCAGATCGCAAACGTAGGGTTTTGTAGTTCCATGTAAAGTTAAACACTACAACACATACAATCACACCTGTATTCCCTGAAGGGTTAGGCAGAGGTGTACCAATCTACACCTAGAGTTCTCCGGTAGAATTTTGGGTCTTATGTAATAGAGGGCGAGCCTATTGCCATTAACCGGGCACAAATCTTAACTCCGAGCTGCTACTGAGAATTTCATAGAAAAACCCAACAACACTTTGCTCGACTTAGCAATCGAACCCAAGACCTCTAGCGTAGTACTCGCGTTTAGGACTATTAGGCTAAAAAGACAGTAAAAAAAAATAGAATCATACAAAAATATGTACCAGATAAGTTACCCAGAAATGGTTAAGCAATAAAACAGATCATTAATCTAGCATTAAAAAAGAAATGCCTACTAACTGCGTAATTTTTCGCAAAATTGCGAAATATTGTACCCATTGGGTATCGAAATTTATTCCTCACAAAATAATAAACAGAGAAATGTCGCCTAAGCAATATTATAAATCGTTATCCGAACAATGGTCGCCATTACAAATGGTGTTATTTGACGTCGTGTAACTTTTGCAGAGTTTATTAAATGTAATTGTTATTCTGGTTTGACTAATGATACACACTGCTTTAAAGTTTAATGTTGAATCATGTTTTACTGGATCTGATTTTATATATTGGTTAACGCTCTCTTGGATACTATGCCTGATTGTATTCGCAGACGAATGGAAGACGATTTTGTTAGCCAGTAAGTTAAAGACACATCTTAACTTCTATTTATAAATGGTAAGTTTGGATGGATGTGTGTTATTCAATTACGCCAGAACGGCTGAACGGATCTAAATGAAAGGCACAGAGATGAATTATAGTCTGGAATAGCATATAGACTACATATTTTTATCCTGGAAAAATGTATGTTTCTATCATTCGTAATTATCATAATAATAGTCTTTAGCTAATGTCAATGGCCGTTTTATGTTAAAGTATAAACAAATAGATGAGATGACTGTTTTGAAACCGGAGAATTGCCAATGTAATTTTTCGATTCGCACGTACTTTCTAAGTTCATCTTGGAAATTACTGACATTGGTGAAGAAAACATCGCGAGGAAACCTGCACTTGAAATACTGACTAAAATCGCCTATCAGTAGTAAGCAAGCTAAAAAGAGGCCTTTGCCTTGCAGTGGGACAGTAATAAGCGTTGCTAATGGTGATATTAATACCTCCTGAAGAACATTTAATTCTCTATTGTATATTTCTTACTATTTTCGTAACCGCAATGTGGATTCCAAGTATTTTCTCCAATGTTTGCGGACCTACGTCTCTAGCCACGCGTAGCAAATCACTCAAAGCAAATCACTCGACCGTTTCCAATGTAACCGAGTCCCAATTCAGTCACTTCCCAAACTGGATGGTCTGAAATACAATTTATTAACGTATCGGGTTAAAAAATTCGTTAAACGTGACGGATTGTTTGCCATCACATGCGATAACAATGAAGTAATTTGAGCCCGTGACGAAAATACTCATGAGTTTTTGTGAATTGGTTATTTTCGAGCTTAAAATGGTGGCTGGGATTAACTGTCATTGGCTGAAATTTCAATGAAACCTGAACTTCTAATAATCTTGCTTTTTCCATGAATTGCGTCCGAGATTTTTAAGGATTTTATTTGTAGCTTTGTATGAGTCAAAGAATTTTCAGAATCGGACCAGCAGTGCTGGAGATTCGCGAGTTCAAACAAACCCTTTAGCTATCTATAATTACTACTATAAATGTAGATACAGGTGTATAGTCACCGAATCCGCCTTGAGTACGTAAGCGTGATGCTTGTATGCACGAGGCTGTGGGTTCGCAACCGGTCACGGGCACGTACCAACGTGACATTTTCTGATTCATATTACTATCCAGTATTCTAGTTTGTCTTGGACGTTACTGACATCGGTGAAGAAAAACATCGTGAAAAAGCCTACTGATTTCAAGCATACTGACTGCAATCGCCAAAACGTCTTTAGCAAGCGGTGATCAATCCTCCTCGATCGTGCCTTCTCCGTAGGTACGAGAAATATGAATATAAGAGTTTAGGTATTGTGTATCAATGAGATTTTAGGTATTGTGTATCAATGAGATTTTAGATATTAAGTTATTGCTGCATTGCCCTCTTCCTCTCTTCTAAGATTTAGCTGTACCTTAGTCCATAATGTCTATAATGATATGTATTTTTTATATTTTTAAGACCATTTACGTACATTATAGAACGCAAAAATGATTGAATATTAAGTATTGAGTGAAAGGCCTTTGTTCTGCAGTGGGAAAAAAAACAGTATATAATTAACTTTGTTATATTATAAAGTAGAGAATTCCCACTCTGAATCTACCACAAAGGTAGTTTCTCAACGTTTTATAATAAGAACTATTGGACTGTAGTAGCTTATGAATGTGAAATATAATTCTTTTCAGATGTAATATGCGAATGAATCACATTTGTGACTTTAAACGTTTTATCCGGCACTCTTTATATTCAGAAACTGCTATTCATTGCAACTTACCACCATTTTGAATTTGCTCACGGTAATAGGGACTATGGAAGTTAGAATAGATTTAGGTGTTAGGTAACTTTATATGCTGCATTATGGCTGCATTTTAATGTTTTAAAGTCCAAACGTCATGTTCGTGAACGGTCGTCGTCAGTTGGGACTGCTCATGTCTTAGCTGCGTCGGCTATTTTTAGTTTATTACCCGACTGCGACAGAAGGAGGGTTATGTTTTTCGAGGGTATGTTTGTATGTATGTATGTATGTATGTTTGTATGTATAATTGTTTGGCACGCTCTGCAGGCTGAACGGCTCGATGGATTTTAGCTTGAGAGGTGTCGTTAGATTCGTATTTACTGTGAGAGTGACACTGGGTATATAAAAATAAAAAATAAAAAATGGCGGATTTTTGGCGCCAAATTCAAATGTTTGGCTCGCTCTGCAGGCTGAACGGCTCGATGGATTTTAGCTTGAGAGGTGTCGGTAGATTCGTATTTACTGTAAGAGTGATACTGGGTATATTAATATCTTTTTTAAAACACTAAAAAAATAAAAAATAAAAAACGGTAATTTAAAAAACTAAAAAACCCGACTGCTATTCTTTAAAAATCCCTAAAACAAGATAAATTGTAGCAGTCGGGACCCATTCGGGAGCATCTGCAATGTAATATAGGTATTGTGCTCTCAATTCACTAATCCTCCATTTCTAGAATGGGTCCCGACTGCTACAATTTATCTTGTTTTAGGGATTTTTTTTTAAATGAGTTTTTGTTAGCGACTTCGTTCGACTTTGTAAATAATTATTAATTCATATTAATGCGAAAGTAACTAGGTTTGTCTGTCCATTATGAAAGGTAAAGCCACCAAGTTTGTATTTAGGCTCTTATCAAAAATTAAATAAAAATTTGTACAAGCGTTTTTGAAAAAAATGTACCTTAAAAAAGGTCGCCTAAAGTAACTATTCCACGTGGACAAAGCCGCGGGCACAGCTAGTAAACAATAATTTCAAACAAGTTAACAAACACACCTTTAAAACTCAAACAAAGAATAAATTAACAACCTTACCGACCAACGTATTGGCTGCCATAGTTTTCAGTGTTGATCTTTCCCACCGGTATGTCCCAAATAATTTTATATCCAACTTACCGCATAAATTTAACTTTTCGCTAACAATTTGAAAGTTGCCAGTTTTGTTCCTGTCACCCTTTCTGTATTATATTTAATAAATCATTATTTATCCCTTATTGCTACGGTTTAAGGGTTATAATCGCTTGGCTGTTAGTGATAGTATAAAGCCTTAGAAATTGATTGCTTGGAAGTGGATTGGCGACGGGTAGACAAAGGTGTGGAAGACTGTATCCCAATTAATTTCGTGGTTTCGATGACAAGTTTAAGTGTTAATGTTAAATGGTGTAGAACTTTGTTGGTACGGTGTTGTTTTATTAATTTAATTATCAATAAAAGTACAAATATTATTGCTTTGTCTGTTTTCGTTGAAGAAGTGCTCATGAAGAGGTTAATGACATTGTGTGGTACAAAGATATTGTCATTTCACAAGTAAATTACTTGAAGAATTGATTACATTGTATTTCTTCTTATCTTTGCTAATACTACTTTCGTAAACGCGATAGTTACTCAGAATGGACAGATGGAGAGTCTGATGTTTGGTCCTTTTTCACACTTAAACGGCTTAATAGGATCGCGTTTTGACAGCTCATAAATAATTGGTTAGTGGTATCTATCGTGGTCAGCTAAATAATAATCTTTTTATATTGTTATCTTACTAAGCTTACTTGCTATACTACTATAAACCACGGATTTCACCCACGTCGCCAGATACGCCATAAGTTACTTCTCTGCTCCCGTGAGACGTGCCATGATATTATATAGCCCATATTTATAATAAATAATAAATATCTTGGGACAACTCACATACGGCTATCTGATCCCAAGCTAAGCAGAGCTTGTGTTATGGTAACCAGACAACTGATATACATACTTATATAATTTATAAATACATACATATTATAGATAAATCACACCCAGACACAGAACAAACAATCATGCTCATCACACAAAGTTTGTCCTGGGTGGGAATCGAACCCACGACCTCCGGCTTAGCAGTCAGAGCCGCTAACCACTAGACCAACAGGCCCTTCAACCCACATATATCGGGTATATATCGTCATATTATACCTCACGAATTGCGCTGTCATAAGCAGAAAGAATTTTTCAATCCAATTAGCCGTTCGAGGGATTAGCACATTTAAAAAAAGGACCAAAAAAGCTCTTCAGCTTAACTATATTAGTAAAGACATACCGTCTTCATTAAAATACTAATTAGAACGTCTTTCCTAGAGTTACTACAGTATTCAGCGGCGACATAATGGCTAAATATAGTTATTTATTTATTAAACTTTATGCACAAAATGTATAAAATACACCGTACAAAGGCGGACTTAATGCCTTAGGCATTTTCTACCAGTCTACCTTAGGGTGATGCAGAGACGGAACAAAGTAGGTGCAAGAAACAGAAAATTTCCAAGAATTAAAAACTTTCACTTGCCAGAGTTGCGGAATTTGTTAGAAAGAGTCACTCGAATAGGGTTTAGTCAGTAAGAATATGACACTCCTTTCCTGCCACTAAGGGTGGAAGAACTCATTTGATGATATCCCATCATCGTTAAAGAAAAAATAAAGTTATGTAGGTATCACGATAATTTTTTCGTTAGATGGCAAACAAGCCAACGGTCCACCTGACGTTAAGTGGTCACCTCTGCCTATAGACATCTGCAATACCAGAGGTCTTGCAAATGCGTTGCCATCCCAGAGACAAAGTTGCAATGTCTCATGTGTCTGTAATTTCACCGGTACCCAATGTAGATTAATCTGGATAGTTCCCATCGCTCTGCATGAGACAAGGAGCTTTATAGTTTACTGTAATAATGTGCTAGCTCCTACTAGCCCCTACTTATAAGTAGCTCGTAATTGCTTAAAGGATTCCATTACTGGAATCCTGCATAGACTGGGACGATATTAATCAAGGGTACTGAGAGTATGAATAAAACGTAGTATACAATGGCTAAATTTTGTAATGGTTCAATGGTTAAGGCGCCCGCCTATCATGTATGGCGTTGTTGTTTTAAATTCATAATATTATGTTCTTTCTAAGTTTATCATAGACATATATATCTGACTTCGGTAAAGGAAAACATTTTGAAAAAACCTAAACATGAAATAAAAATAGTATTAGCAAACGTGGTGATCAATGCTCGTTGGACAGTCGGACAATAACAGGCAGGTATTACTATTACAAAATGAAATATATGTCAACATTGTTTGTGTGCCTTAAAAATAACACGGGCAAGACAATGATAATGTGAGATATCTACAAGGTTTCCCAACACTACATATTCCTACAGTTTTGACCTATGCGTGGACATAAAAACATGTTAAGTAACCTTTACAAAAATTCTCTCTCTGTTCTCACATGGACACAAAAACCTTGTGTGGACGTTCCATATTGTAAAGCTTGTGTTATTCAAACTTAAGCTCATATGGACACAAAACTAGTATTAGTCGTGAGTTCTTCATTCTATAGAATGAAGAACTCACGACTAAGAAGCAAGTTTGAACGAGGCAAGCTATAGCTTGCCTCATTCAAACTGGAAGCGTGGTCAATCTTCCGCTGCATTATGTTATTCTATTACATATAATTGGATCAAATGCTCACGTCTTGTAAATTGAGTGATATGCGATAATCTGATAAGACAACCAGATTACTGGAAATGATGAGCGAATTAATATTGTATTAGTGGATGCATTTATCCAGAATCGGTTACGAATTTATTGATTCAATTTCTTTCATGGCGTGTGTGAAGACTACGGGATCTAGAACTATAATCGCCAGATAGATGGAGATTTATAATTATATCCTCAACATTTCAGACCAGACGAATTACGTATGTTAGGGGATTCACTCTGTCTGCACCGTTGGTATCGTGGTCGCAAGCGCATTTGATGAGCGTGGGGTCTTGAATGCGATTTCCAGGTCTGGCAAAAATGTTATTGGGTTTTTCCAATAGGAAGTTCTTAGTAGGAGCCCGGAGTTTGGAAGTTGGTGGTGTGCCTAGAAAAGCACGTAAAGTTGGTCCCGGCTCTCATTCGTAGACCTTTGACAGTCGTAACGGATAGTCAGAAACCAGGAAATCTGTCAGTCTTACAAAAAGGACTGAAAAAAAAAATTCAAAGTCAAAGCATTTATTTAATAAGACCATTTACAAGCACTTTAGAATTGTCAAGAAGTTAGTAGTAGTTTAACATACATCCATTTAAAAGACGGTGCTCTCCAAACTATTCGGATACTTGTATCTTGAAGATCGGAAAACACAGAACGGTTACAGAACTACGTGTGTATTCTTTCAACACATATTTCACAAAAAGGTATGGGGATAAAAACCCACATAGATTTTTATTTCCTCTCCCATGATAATGAATGCCGATGGTCGGATAATATGCCGATGCTTACGAGAAATGGCTACTTTACGTGCATGGCCTGTTTTATGGATCTTGTGCTTTTGAATCTAATTACAGTAAAATATGGGCCCTGGGTATGTGAGAAACGACTTTTACTGATAATTACAATGAGGTCCCGACGCTTTTGCGTTGAAACACAGAGATGTCAGTTACTAGGATTTTTTTCAAACCTTTTTAATTGAGATTTGATTCCTTAGATTTTTTTCAATCTGCTTAGCCTTTTCCCAACTGCGTTGGGGTCGGCTTCCAGTCTAACCGGATGCAGCTGAATACCAGTGTTTTACATGGAGCGACTGCCTATCTGACCTCCACAACCCAGTAACTGGGCAACACGATACTTCTTGGTTAGACTGGTTGTCAGACTTCTTGGCTTCTGACTATCCGTTACAACTGTCAAAGATCTACGAATGACAGTAAGGACCAACGGCTTTGCGTGCTTTCCGAGGCACGAGGGTATCACACCACCAACTTCCAAACTCCGGGCTGCTACTGAGAAATTCCTATGGAAAAACCATGTGCGTGTGGTGTGGGTGATCTTTTTTTAAAGTTCATCCAATGAGTTTAAAAAAAAGGTATGTGTTTGTAAAAAAATGTAGAAACGTAGTGGTAAAATAAAAAAATTGTAGAACCTGAACTAACAAAGTTATAGCGAAAAACAAGATCACTCAATCTGCCACTTTGAAGAAAATGCCCTATCACGTATCTCAGTATATACCAGTATTGTGGTTTTAATTTATATCTCAAATATTTGTATAAAAATTGTAAAAGCTATTAACAATATTATTCGTTTCATTGGAATGTCCGGTTGCAAAGTTTGAATGCTTTATTTGGATCACACAATCAACACACGTGCCCGTGTGAGTGATCTTTGAATGGCGGCCTTACACTAAATAACTACGTAATATTTCTTTTGGATATTATACCTAAGCTCGAAAGAAAATTGTACAGCATAAATCATACCTAAATACCTATTAATTCAAGAGCTAACGCAAATTGAAAATTTGTAAAACTGCCGATCTGAGTGATCCAGTTTTTGGCCTGTAAGTTCAAAATCAAAACTCGTAGACAAACGGAGCTTACACACGAAAACGTATTTTTTTTTACAAATATTTGACATGTCTTCGGCTTTTCCAAGTACTGTACTTTAAAAGATATCGCAATTTTTAGATTTCTCAAGGAAAAAATTTGTAGGGTGTCCATACATTTGCTACAATTATGGCGACCTGTCATAAACTAGTACCTGGAGAGACGCCTAGCATGACCTACATGTACGACGGAAAGCACTTGTACCATTATAGTCTGGGAGCCGACGCACGCTTCGGTTGTCACCATTGTGGATTGTATCAACAGCACATTTTTTTTTAATGTTCCCAGAGCGAATGCCCAGAGGGGCACTCGCCTAGCTACGACAGTACAGCAATGGAAAACCAATTGAGACTTCAAAAAGTATTTCTTAATTATTGAAATAGAAACAGATATATGAATTTAATATTGATTTCTCGTGAGTTAGGTTTGGTCACTTCAGCTTCTCTTCGCCAATTTTCGCAGAAAGATAGCTGGTCAGAAAATGTTGAGTCTGTTGGAACTCGTTGACCAGTGCAGCTTTTTAATATTTTTGAGCGCTTTTTTTAATTGGTAAATCTTAATCTTTCTTCTTTAATTAATTCTTTACTTTTTGAAGTCTCAATTGGTTTTCCATTGCTGTACTGTCGTAGCTGGGCGAGTGCCCCTCTGGGCACTCGCTCTGGGAACATTTTGAAAAAATGTGCTGTTGATACAATCCACAATGGTGACAACCGAAGCGTGCGTCGGCTCCCAGACTATAATGGTACAAGTACTTTCCGTCGTACATGTAGGTCATGCTATAGGCGTCTCTCCAGGTACTACTTTATGACAGGTCGCCATAATTGGGGTTATTCCCGCTCGGTAACACCCTTTCGTCAACACTGTTGACGATCGGGAAAAAAAAGTTTCGTTCGTTCACAGTGTTGACGAACGCTACTTTTAATTCCCGTTCGGTAACACCTTTCGTTCCTGTCGTCAACACTGTTGACGATCGGGAAAAAAAAGTTTCGTTCGTTCACAGTGTCCATGAATTCTGGTTTTTATTTTTAAAATATGGAAATAAAAATAAAACATGTCATGGATTTTTAAAATGTTTTAATGGATTATGTTACATCTTTTAAAACACAATTAACTAGAAAATAAAAAAATGGCCTTATCATGTGATAATAGGACTTTTATAAAGCTAAAGTGAGTTTAGACGTTTACGTAAAATGCTATGGTAGGTAATTCACTTACCTTAATTCTCAAAACTCCACTGCACTTTAATTTACGTTGAGAGCAACTCCAAATAACTAAACCACTTTTATGCGCCCTTCTTGTGTAATATTGGCGACCGCCATGTAGTAAAACAGTCCTATGTTTTTTTTTTATACGCACTAACACGGATTTTCCACTAGAACTACCTGCTAAATCTTGTTCCGACATGTCCGAATTTAGAACTAATAATGTACTATAAGTACGATGCATAAATCAGGATTAGCTACCCAAAATGAACGATACTTATTATTGCAGTGCTCTGATTGGCTAATTCAAGGTCATGGTGGATAACGTACTAGAATAGGCCGGTCGGGGGAAGTGTGCGAATCTATTGTTTATTTTATCTACTGTTACCGGCTACCGGCGCGGCATCGCTATACCTGCCTGCTGCAAAGGGAAGTTTGCAATCTACTAACTTAAATTCTACAAATGGAACAACATCCAACATTTTTTATCAATTAAACTAGACTTTCGTCGTAATTAAACATTTGAAAATCCATGACATGTTTTATTTTTATTTCCATATTTTAAAAATAAAAACCAGAATTCATGGACACTGTGAACGAACGAAACTTTTTTTTCCCGATCGTCAACAGTGTTGACGACAGGAACGAAAGGTGTTACCGAACGGGAATTAAAAGTAGCGTTCGTCAACACTGTGAACGAACGAAACTTTTTTTTCCCGATCGTCAACAGTGTTGACGAAAGGGTGTTACCGAGCGGGAATAACCCCATAATTGCAGCAAATGTATGGACACCCTACAATTTTTTTCCTTGAGAAATCTAAAAATTGCGATATCTTTTAAAGTACAGTACTTGGAAAAGCCTACACCACCTACCCTATACCACTTTTTGCCCGACCTGGGAATCGAACCCAAGACTTCTAGCGTAGCAGTCGACCACTAGGCTAATGAGGCAGTTAAATATTTAAATGTTTGTCTATGTGAGTTTATACATTATGTAAACGAACCCACGGTACATGGGAAATGATTACCATGGAGCACAGTTTAAAAACAAAACACACGCGATCTCACATTTACCGATCAACAAGAAAGTAACATTTGACGCTTCACATTTATACGAGTTTAAGCTTATAAGACGTAATAAAAACATTCGCTCATTTTCTCAAGGTAATCGTAATTGTGTTAGGATACACTCCACGTTTACATTGGTACTTATTTTATAGCGTTTTTACGACATATATAACCAAGGATTAAGTTAAAAGTATCATAAAATATCAGCTCAGAGACATTTTAACGTATTGCTGTTTTAGACATTGTTGTTGGAGTGTATTTTGGACTTTATTGACGACGCAATATGTACAAAAGTACTCCAGTCATATTTTGGTCAGTCATATTTTGATAAGTAATAAAAACTCAATGATTTTTAAACATTCCAAAAATTACAATCAACGATTTTAAAATAATTATATAATTAACATTGATTAGGTAAATGTTTAATTTATTTCATTTTAACCCATTTCATTTTTTTATTTCATTTTTTTTTGTATTTAATACAATAATTATGAAACAAAAAACTTTATTTAAAGTATCTCTAGTATATGAATAATGACTTTATAACCCGGATAAAGTTTAATAGTAAACTTCAAAATCCTTGTCAATACTCAGGCCTATAAACTCTAACGTAGCGTAATGGTTGAGCATTGATCAATTTCATTCAATGGTAATTAACTTCTCAAGTGTGAGGTCTAAAGACAGATTGATTTAGTTAAAGTTTGTTGTTCGGTTTGTGTGGAGCAGGATTTTGATATTTTGGTTTTGGTGTTTCGACACTATGTCCCTTGAGGCGGTTTAGGAAGTCTGACACTAAGGTGTCTGGGGTCGTTAGCCCACACGATAAAGAAGAAGAAGACACTATGTCGTAAGATGGCTCGTTTTTATTTCATACTAGCTTTTGCCAGCGACTTCGTCCACTTGGAATGGTTACTTTGAATAGCCTTTTTTTGGCTCCTTAGTTTTTAAAAACGTTTGCACAAATATTTATTTATTTCGTTTCAAGAGCCTACGTTCAAAATTTCATCTTGTTTTATCATTATCTTCAATAATGATGGACTTCCATACAAACTTTTATGTCCTATTTCAATCCCTTCTAACACTTTTTTAGCAACAGAAGGAACCTATGTCTTTTTCCAAAGTTTAATCTATCTCTGTACCAAAACATCAATGAAAATAATCAGAAAACAGCGGAGGAGTAAGAGTAATTTCCACTACCACCACTAATATTTTTACAGAAAAGAGGTTGATGTTGTTTTGTTTTTCATACTTAAGAATTTTCATTTACCAACCAATACAAAAATCAGTCACACCACTCCAATCCCAATTCATTACTCAAAGCTACCGCTCCAGATTCAGCTCACAATCGGTTCAAGTTAAATCGTAAAACCCGTAAAGCAGTAACGAGCGATCGGAGTACGCACCGAATGGTATGTCGTTTGTACCCGAGTGACATATTGTGGCAACTCCGCTGGAATAAATCACGCACTGTACCTGAATGGACACAGAGTGGTTTGAGGTAGAGTGGCTAGATGTGCCCTTGAAGGTGATTGACATTTTAGTGGTGCTTCATTTAACTGTAAGGTCGTGAATTCATAACTGTCATCTGATATTGTGTCCTCGTTGCTCAACAGGCGCGCTTGCAACCACATGGGCTCCTGTGTCGGCCAAAAAGTGTTATTGGTTATTCCATTACGAATTTATCAGTAGCAGCCCGGAGTTTGGATGTCAATGATATGACACACAAATTGCCGTCTCATCAGACTATGAGATTTAGGGAAGAGGGAGTGTACCTGTGGAATGAAGATGTGGCAAGAAACTCCACCGATACACTTAGCAGCAGCAATTCTGGATTCCCAAGTTAAAGCACTCATAGGATAACATTTCAATTCACAAACAAGAGGCAAACAACACAATTTGATGCAAAAACTTGGAACGTACTGCCCATGGAGATATTATGGTTCCTCGGTTCATAGATTGTACTTTAAATTCGTCTCAAAGCTTAATAAAGGCAAGTATATAATCACCAAAACCTTCAATCAACCAGGATAGAAATATACCAACAATAAAGACATCAATGACCTTCACCGATAAAACTATCACGAAGGGCCTTCACATTACCGAAGCTCTCTTCTATTTTATGTGCGAACCCGTTTACAGCTACCGAACACATAAACTTTATATAGCCATCTCTTCCAGCATATTGCTATCACGGTCGCTAATAGAAACACAGCCTATGCTATATCCTGGGTACGTCGTACGCCTGATCCATTTTTTCCATGAATTATGGCACTCTGGGGAAAATATGAAAAAATACGACTCCGCAATGTGACGTCATGGTAACGAGCGCCTTGTTTAGATGTTTGCGTACGTGTAATCAAATCTGTGGGGCTTAGATAAGGATTACCCTTTTTCTCTTGGTGGGAAAGGGCTGGTTTGCAACCTATTGAAGATTACTGGTGCTGTTAATAAACCACTTCAATTTGTACTATAATAACTAGCTATATATACGCGGCGCATTCCGCGTTCAGTTACGTCTTTGGTTACTGCTCTGCTCCCGTCGGTTGTAACGTAATGTTATATACGTATAAACCTTACTCCTGAATCTATTGCTTGAAAACCGCATTCTCATTATATTTACAGACTCAAAAGTCTAATCTCAGTCGCAATCTAAAAAAAAATAGTCCAGCGGTCATATTCTCAAAAGCAAATCTCTCAATTTTAAGTCGTTTTTTTTTGTCACTAAGGTGAATTGTAGCGACAGATATACATTTGGATTTTTAATCGTTTTAGAATTTGGGAGTGATTCATGTCAATATGTTGACGCTAATCGTCGCTAAGATGAGATTGCGTCTAGATTTTGAACGGGAGAATTCGCCTTCTGATTTTAAATTCGTTTGACCTAAATCAACGGTACGACAATATTTGGTTCCCTATAGTCCAGACTATTCCTGCAGTTATCTTCGAGTTGTTAGTGCCTCGGGCTATCGTGCGCTACGCAGGCACGGCAATTTGCCCTGATAAATCTAGTTGGTATCTGTGCCCGAATGGACTTCTCCCAGTAATAATATTTCTGTAGATAGTGGCAACCCGAAGATATAGCCAGATATTCGTAAAATATCGGTCTTTAAAAGGTTTTTTTTTTTAATGACATCACTGTTTTAGATGAAATTGTAACTTAAAACATAACAGAACATACCATCACGCCTGCATTCCCCGAAGGCAGAGGCAGGCAGAGGTGTAGGTACCAATGTACATCCACAGTTCGCCGGTATAATTTAAGTCCCATGTAGTAGGGGGCGAACCTATTGCCATTAACCGGGCACAAATCCTAACTCCGAGCTGCTACTGAGAAATTCCTAATGGAAAAACTCAATAACACTTTTGCTTGACCTGCGAATCCAACCCAAGAACGCGTAGCAGTCGCGCTCAGGACCACTAGGCCAACGAGGCAGTTACAAAATTTCGTTTATTATTTTCTTCTCGGCAATTAAATTATTGGCAAGCAAAATTGAAAGGCCGTTCCAAAAATAATTCTGAACGAATACAGTGATTATTTATTTTTAGACACTACCAAATAGAATCTTCCAATCAAGCTACAATATGGCTTTGATTACGAAAAAGGTTAAGTAATTACAGGAGAAATGAACATAATAACGAGGATGCCAGTTATTTTTGAACTTTTTTTTTTTATAGATGGGAAATCATCAAATAACTTCCCCCGCCCTGGGCGGCACGGGAGGGAGTGTCAGACTTTTACTGACTAAAACCCATCTATGTTCCTTCATGTGCCCTTTGCGTTCCGGGGGCGCGGTATCTCTTTCGAACAACCCGTACAACCCGTTTCGTACTAATATTATAAATGTTAATCTATGTTGCTTTATTTGTTTTTTTGTTCCGCTAAATTACTAAACAAATTTTAAAAGGAAGGACATAAATGCTATTTTTAATCCGTGATTTCATCTATATCCTCAATAGCCAACCAATTTTTTTTTAATTTCATTTATTTACGCAAAAATCGGGATGTAAAAGCTAGTAATTTAAATAAATATAATATAAAAATAAATATACCATCACGCCTGTATTCCCCGAAGGGTTAGGCAGAGGTGTACCAATGTACACCCACAGTTCACCGGTATATTTAGGCCCCATGTAATAGGGGCCGGGCCTATTGCCATTAACCAGGCACGAATCCAAACTCCGAGCTGCTTCTGAGAATTTCATAGAAAAACCCAATAACACTTTTTGCTCGACCTGGGAATCGAACCCGGGACCCCTTGCACAGCAGTCGCACTTGCGACCACGAGACCAACGGGGCAGTTCAGTTTAGTAATTTAATATTTCAATAAAAACCTAAACCATGTTTTTCGCTGTTTCATACTGGCTCAATGTCTATAAAAGTGATTTTTGATAACAAAGGGTCCTTTGTAGAAAGATTTTCGGGATAAAAAGTGAGCGTAAATAAAATAAGGCAACTTCTGTTGCCTGGAATAAAAGAACTCAATTACAATACTTTGTGCCTGGAAATGTGTTTAATAGTAGTATTCGATTTCAAGAATTTTTACGGTTCCGCAGCCAAACGGTGCCAACGGGACGCTATTACTAAGCCTTCGCTATTCGCCCATCTGTCTGTCATGGGCTGTATCTCATAAATCGTAACAGGTTAAAAGCTACGGTAGACGCCTTGGGTTCGATTCCCAGGTCGAGCAAAGTGTTAATTGTGTTTTTTTATGAGATTCTCAGTCTTGGTGTTAGGATTTGGTATAAATTGCAATAGACTCGCCCCCAATTACATTGGACCTAAAAATATCGGCGGACTGCGGGTGTACATTAGTACACCTCTGTCTAACTCTTCGGGGACTACCAGGCATGATGGTGTTTTTTGGAGCATTTTGCTCGATCTTATTGTACGGTGGTACGGAACCCATCATGTGCGAGTCTGGCTCACACTTGGTCAGTTTTTTTTCCACACAATGTTTTTACGCCCGTGACCTTTAGGGTCTATTCAACAATATACTTTTATGAATTTGTTATTTATTAACGAGATGAATTGTGAATGGTTCGTGTTTTTTCAAGAATAATAGCTTTCTCATGAAATCTAAAAAACTTTGAACCTTAATTTTCAACTATTTTTAGATCTTATCCAGGCAAGTTTTACTGCAAGTTTTACTTCAAATGAGCTTAATTCTGTTAAATGAAGCCAACGTACAATCTTTTAATAATAAAATTATCTATCATCTCCAGTACTCATGGCATTCCTAGGCTATGAATTTCGTCCCAGGACAGAGGTATAGAATCAATTGGGCTTACTTCTGCCAAGCGGAGCCAACCCACAAACTCATTATAATTTATTTAATAACTACATCATTTTCTAACAATAACAGTTCAGTCTATTTCCCAAATGTGTGTAAGTAGGAATTTTGACGTGGATTGGTTAATTTTAACAGAAATAAAGTCTAATATAATGTAAACGTATAAATAAGACCACATACTTAAAACAACAATGTATCACTCTTGCAAATCCTCTTAAAATTCTTGCCAAACCATAAGCATCTTTAAGAACAGTAAGCTATATAACACTACCCTCATTCACCAACCCTAAATACACGGCATCATTTCCTCCCAATTGAACCTTATTTATGTAAGGTCCTAAGATTCTGTTTTCCTTTAATTCCCTGATGAAGACGAAACTAGTTCTGGGCGTAATAATTTTAACTTATCTAAAGGGGCCAAGGTCAGGCCCCAAGCTAGGCCCTTGAGGGACCCCGCGCGTTTTATATTATAGGTCCTTTAGAAATCTGGGGTAAGCGTAATGAGGGTACGTTATGTGCGATAGTTATGGAGTCGAAATATGTACAGACTTCTGTAATGTTGTTTCGTGAAGATATTTTTGAAGTAACAACAAAGTTTAATAATGCTTTAGGGATTGAAGGCCGTACCTTGTACGAAGAAGTTTTGGTAAACACAGCAAATCTGCTGGTGTATTCTGTAAAATTATATCTTGGTTAATTTAGGTGAAGTGAGTCTGAGGTGAGCTTTTTTCCAATCAGAGGGTCAGTTCTAATTAAATAAAATCGTTCAAAATGTAATCGCTATCTCATCTCAGCGACAATAATGTCCAAAAATGAATGTAGATTACATAGACGCATTTTTGATAGATTGAGACTAAGGTTAGATTGTTATCGGTTCTAAAATGATCTGAGATCAGGGGAAGAATTGTACTAACTACAATTCTTCCCCTGATCTCAGATCATTGACAGCTCACTCACCTAAATTCACCAAACAAAATTTTTTACCGCCAGAATGTAATAAAAAATAACGCTATAAAGTATCAAAATCATCTATAGACTTCTCAAACTCTGTCATTTGTTGTCTTCACCTATAGAATTCCTAATAGACTGGTATTGTGAATACGACAGAGACGTTAATACAGTGCCAAAGTTGAGAACTAGAACTATGCGGGACTGTACATGAGTTTGGCAATAAATCATAGTCACCAAGTAAGACCGGCTTACTAAGGATGCCCGTCACACCGTTCTGTAACTTGTATTTAGGTGTACAAGAGTAAATGCACTAGAGTGTACATAATTAAGTAGTATGACTTTAATGTTAGCAATTAATTTTAGACTTAAATTTTTGTCTTATTCACTCTATTATTATAAAGAGAAAAGTTTCATATTTTTGTTTGTAATAGAAAAAACGAAAAACAACAGAACCGATGTTTTAAATTAATATACATAAATAGAAAGTTTTATTAGTGACTAACACAAACTAAATGTATGTATTTTTTTAAATTAGTGATCCATAGAGAAGATTCATATCGCAGACGAAGTCGCGGGCAAAAGCTGGTTAGTTAAGGACGAAGTCAGGCAAAAGTTATTCAATTAATAATTTCAATTATTTGTTTTCATGGGGTTTTCAGAGTAGTCCGTGAATGCATAGTCTATCTAAATTACCTTAATGTTACAAAACGAAGTACTTCCCACAAAAAGTTTTTGTATGAAGCTTGAACACAGCTTCATAAAAAATTATAAGATTACTCTCCGGTATTGTAAACAGGATATTTTAAACGAAAGCGGGCTCGACAGTGCCAATGTTTTTCGCAAACAAACAAAAACGATAAAATTTAATATTGACAACGTTTAAAACATAAAAGCTTGCGCGTTATTTTATTAACTCAACTAGCTTTTGCCCGCGGCTTCGCTCGCGTTAAGAAGTATTATTATTAATTAGGTATTTTGTTCCATTAGGTACTGATAGGTTCAAACTAATATGTTTACATCCTCCATCATCCCTTATTTTAACCCCATGGGGGTTCAATTTATCAAAATCCTTTTTAAGCGGACGTCTTCATCATAGTAGCTCCAATCTTTAATTTCAGTTCAAGCAGTCGAAAATCTAAGAAGATTTATACAAACTTTCATCCCCTATTTTATACCCTTAGGGGTGGAATTTATCAAAATCCTTTCTTAGGGGATGCCTACGTCATAGTAGCTTTAAGCATGCAAAGTTTCAGCTCGATCGGTTTAAAATTGACAAAGTTTCGTACAAACTTTCATCCCCTATTTTATCCCCTTGGGGGTAGAATTGATGAAAATCCTTTCTTAGCGGATGCCTATGTCATAACATCTACCTGCATGCCAAATTTCAGCCCGATCCGTCCAGTGGTTTGGGCTGTGCGTTGATAGATCACTATCTCAGTCAGTCAGTCAGTCAGTCAGTCAGTCACCTTTGAATTATATATATTTAGATGAATAAACATGCAAGCAAATGAAATATTTTATTCAACATGAATGTGTGCAATTAAAATAATGATATTAAAAGATTTTTCGTTACAGTGTGATGGGCAGTTTGTTTTAGACTGTGATCCTATTGAATCCTTATATCAGAAGGGCGAGGTTGCAGTGTGGAATATTCATGTTTTTCTTTGTTCATTGTACAGTGCAAAAGACAGTTTTCTGAACGGATTTAAGAGCTACGTGTATTTTTGTATATTCTAATGGAGACTAGCTAAGTACGCAGGAGATATTATAAGTGCACAAGCGTGTGCGCAAACACAGGTTCAACCCCTTTTCCCTCACTCTCAATGTCCAATGAGACGGCAATCCGATATGACCTGAGAGACATCAGACGCAAGACCAACAACGGCTTTCCATACTTTCCAAAGCGCAGAGTAGTCACACTGACAAATTCCCAATAGAAAAGAGAAAAATCTAAACTGTCTGCTTAACCTAGGTATCGAAACCAAAACACCACGTTCAGCAGTCGCGCTTGCCACTACAAGACGTACCAAGTACTTAACAACTAGGATACCTACACAATAAATAATATGTGTTGTTACCATCGCTTAAGTGAACGTTTAAGTCAATACATTCAATATTTGCAAACACTCAGTCTGTGCAAACTTTCAGTCATACACAGAAACAAGATACTATGAAGCTTTTCTCAATTTGTAAATATGTAGTTGTTTACACAATACGCAAGCAAGAATGTGAAATGAAATAATGTTGTTATGATACCTATAAAAGTAAATAAAAGTAGATTGTAAAGCATAAGAAATAAGAATATTATTTGAATTTGAATATGTTTCCCGACAACACGGACCATATACATAATCTAGTCGTATTTTAGTCAATAAGTAATTAAACTGAATGTATAATTTGTAGGTAAAAAAAGGGTATTAATATCATTCTGGGCTTCTGGTTTTCCAGGTTTCCTTCAAATAAATTGTAATTAGTTACGAAAAATTTAAATGATTTTAAAATTCTAAAGTCGATATTATGAGTCTTTTTAAAATTAAGTAATTTGTATGAAGAAAATTCAACTAATTTTATTTCGGTTAAATCTCGTTTTCAAACAGAGGTAAAATAATAAAAGACTTAAAGTAAAAATATAGACTATTGGTGTAAATCTCAGCTCAAGTGCAACCACAGCCGTACATTCAAACCTTAATAACCCTTTTAACCTCACCAATTCAAAACTATTCTTAACAATTATGATTGAAAATTCCATTGTGCATTACAAGCATTACAAAACGTACCATTAACGGTACTAGAGCCATTATTGAAAGCCTAAGCCAACCATCTGCGTGGCTTTAATATATTCAATGTGCACTAAGCTTAATAGCTTCTAAAGGAGCGACAGTAATAAATCGTGTTATTCAAGCAATTTGAGTGAATAAATGGAATAGTAAAATATGGCTTTAGGTAAACCATTAGGTTGAATAGTGTTTCTAGAATTTGGGGCATCTATGCATGATTGATGAAGACCTTAAGAGTGTTTGTTAGTGACCATTTTTCTGTGCAAAGATATTATTCATTTTTGTCCCTGGATTTTTTCAACCTTGAGCAATACTATTTCATATTTAAATTCATTCCTTTCCATATGTTATTTTATTGTATAGAACACGTTATTAAGTTTACGCGATCTAAAATTCAGTTCTTGGCCAACACAAACCGCTTCGGTTTTTATTTAAATAATATACATATTTTTATAGAAGCTATGACCAACCAAATGTCAATTAATAAGCTTATTTGAAATAACCCCAAATAAACATCTCTGATGGCAAAAACTAAAAAAAAACTAAAATTAAACGGTCAGTCATAGTGTGAGTGAGTCGATCACATTCCTCATGAGTTGACTTGCGCTAATCACAGACAATTTGAAACGATTGACGGAAATAAAAAGATGGTTTGGAGCTATGTACTGTAATGCAAACGGGCCTAAAAGTAAGTCAGCGAATACCCAAAAAACCTAATTCTTTCTCTAATATAAAAGTGACTTTAGCTACTGCTTATAAACTTAGCTATTTACCAGTGAAACTACCGTCAAAATTGGCCCAGCCGGTTATGAGATTAGCTAAAGCAAACAGACAAAAATTTTAAAATGTGTATTTTATTGTTGAGTGCCTTGTAAACATTCATATTTAATTTATAAAAACCTGATTTTACAAACAGACTATTCAATCTTATATTTGTACAGATGTATCGAATTATCGACATGCTGAATACCAGACATAATATAAAAAGGAATTTCATTATCGAAAATAAATAAATTTCTGAACGGAGCGTTTATCGAATTTGTAATAATTACACCGCCTGTTTGGTAAAAAACAGTTTTACTTCGCAAATTGGATTGTAATGAGATTACCGAATGCGTGTTAATAATTTGTTATTAACTAGGTTCTGCCCGCGACTTTATCTGCGTTGAAATTGATATAATTATTGTCCCACGGGAACCAAATGTTTTTCTTTGATGAAAAACCTATGTACTATTTTCTAGATTATAATCTATCTGTGTGCTAAATTTCATCCGGATCCGTCCAGCGGTTTAAGCAAAAAAGAGTAACAAACATCGATGATCGATGTGATACATGGATGATGGGTGTTTGGATGTTGTAGTAAGATTCTATAATTGGGTAGGTACGTATGTCGTAATAGCCCAGTGGTTAAAGCGTTCGCCTGCCTTGCTTGAGATTGCACGATACGCTGAGCAAAAAAATTACAATGTTATTTCAAGTGTCTACCTAGTACGGATCAAAAGAGACAGCCCTATGACAGAGTTTTTTTTTAAATATCATGATGACTATATCATGATAACTATAGGAGCTCGTGGCTAAATAATTACAGCCGCATAGACCGATCTTCCGGGTTAAGCCACGCTTGCCGAGGTTGGTCTGTGGATGGGTGACCATTTACCATAGCGAGTTTCCTCCGTGCCTCGGAAAGCACGTAAAGCCGTTGGTCCCGGCTGTCATTTGTAGATCTTTGACAGTCGTTACTGTTAGTCAGAAGCCCGAAAGTCTGACAACCAGTCTTACCAAGAGTATCGTATTACCCATTACTGGGTTGTGGAGGTCTGATAGGCAGTCGCTCCATGTAAAATACTGGTATTCAGCTGCATCCGGTACGACTGGAAGCCGACCCCAACATAGTTGGGAAAAAGGCTAGGCAGATGATGATGATCATGATGACTATATTCACGACTCCAGTTTAGGCCTTACATGACAAAGACAGAGTCGACGTTGGAGTGATCTTACCCACACGAAAGTTTATAAAAGGGTTCCTCTGGCACCCTTTAGCAAACACTATCTACTTCTAATTACCAGGAAGACATTTACTTTAACCCTTAACAACCCACAAGTGTCTCGCGGACACATTTTTAGTTTTAAAGACGTATAAAAACGAAAGTATTTGTCTCTGCGAAAAACCCTTTTATCTAATCTATCCCTATGGTTTAATGATTCCAAAACTGTAATGATTTTTTTAATAATATTATTAGTTTTTTATTTATAATCAATAAACCACGTTAGTAACTCAGCAACCCACAAGTGTCCATAAGACACAATAACAATTTTTAACAGGAATATGAGGGTAGGTAGGTCGGATTATAAACAAAACATTGTTTATAACCATTTAGTATCTTGGTTTAGTATACCCGACATTCGTAGTGTTATTATTTGTATTACAAAACTATCTTTGTGCTTTAATTTTTTTATTTCGTGTTTGGTTTTAGTACGTAGGTACAATAATTAGTAATTGTGATAAAGTGATCCTACTCGGTCTTATTTTTCATCGTAGAAATGTCTAAAAAAAGACTAACAGCAGACGAAATTCAACAGGCTATTGATAAAAGTGGTGATGGAAATGTTTTCTTACGTGAAAACTTTTTTACAAAAAAAGACAACCGTCTTCAAAAACTAAAAAGAGAAAAATAACTTTAGCTTTGGAAGTCGGCGGCTTTGGTTCTGTTTGTTGTTTTGTATTGCCGCCGACTTCCAAAGCTAAAGTTATTTTTCTCTTTTTAGTTTTTGAAGACGGTTGTCTTTTTTTGTAAAAAAGTTTTTTATTTCTCGCTTTTTAGTATCAATTTTTTTATCCAAATCCATGAAGGAACTGTCATGTCATGTAAATTAACATGACACTGGTAAAAAAAGTCATAAGAAAGCAGAATACGCGATTTCGTTTACTTAGATGAGAAATTTTCAAATATTACTGTAAGTATACATCTGTGTAACTCTTTCGAGTGTACAGGCGCGATGTTATGTTGTGTAATTGCGTAAACAATGCATATTTATGCGATAGCAGCAATCGCGGTTGATTTGCTGTAATTTTTTGAAGAGTTCCGTTGTGTGTCTCCGTAATCCATCATCAGATCTATATGAAATTTTAATGGAACCATTTGAGAAGCCCCCTTCCAACAAAAAAAGAATAATCAAAATCGGTTCATAAACGACGAAGTTATCCGCGAACAAACATAATATAATAAAAAGTCCCTATCTCAAAAACTACTACCGTTAAGGAGTACTGTAGCATCATCATCAGGACAGCAGCATCAGATGTTGACACCCTGAAGCATATACCTGAGTAAGACATGATTACGGAACAAAAACACCATACGAGCATACAATTTTCGGTGGTTGCCCTCGATTTCTCCTGGATTCCATCATCAGATCCTGGACTGGTGAAAATGGGACCACCTCAGAAGTGAACTCTATCCAACAAAAAAAAAATTTTTGAAATCCGTCTATAATTGACGAAGATATCGATGAACATACATAAAAAAAAAAAAAAAAAAAAAAAAAATATTATACATACAGACGAATTGAGAACCTCCTCCTTTTTTGAAGTCGGTTAAAAATGACAATGATAATGAAAACATTTGTGTTGGTAGTTGTTCGGATAATGAAAGTAACGCGACAGAACCAGCCTCGGAATCCAATGAGGAGCAGGTATGGAGTGAAGGTGATGATTTGCCACTACAAAATTATGCATTGATAAAGGTTTATCAAGGCAAAAATGGAACAACTTGAACATCAGAACTTGACAGACAAAGTTGAACACCTTATCACAACATAATTCGTGGTGGTGTTCATAAGGTGATTCTTGCACCGGGCAAAGTTATATAAGAACGATCCAATAGAAAGTTTCAACCTATTTTTCAACAAAAATATAATACAAATTATAGTGAAACACACTAACGCTGAAGCTCAAAGTGTGCTGCGAGACAGATGGAAACAGACTGATAATATCGAAAAACAAGCATTTATCGGATTGTTATTGACTAAAGGTGTCAATAACACATAATATCCTTCAAAAATTTTTGGGACTCAAAACAGTGTTGTGATAAATGCAAACGCAACGTGTGCACAGAACACTCTGTGAAAAAAAAAAATTGTAATATCTGTAATTTTTTATTTTTTACCAGACTTTGCTATATGTTTGTAATTAATGGGGCTTATGAGGTAATTGTTCAAGTCAAATAAATAATTAAAAAGATTTTAATGAAATTCTATTCACAATACCTTTATTTTCGTTCAAATACCATTTATTTTTTTAATGTGTCCGTTAGACACTACTGGTCATTTACGTTATTAAAGCATACTGGGTTGTTAAGGGTTAACCCGACATTTTAAGCAACACCAAAATATTCATATCATTACAATTCAAAATCATATTTCAAACATAAACCATTCTAAGTAAATCAACCAATTTCAGTTGAAACTTGATACCGGCGTGCTACAGTCTAAGTCCCAAGATTGAGTTCAATTTGAATAGTCATAAAGCGTGGTGATTAATATCGTTCGTAACAGACGTTTGGGGCCTACTTCATTTGCATCGTACTGAGATTGCGAGTGTCGCATTGTTCTGTACTCTACACTTAGTGAGTACAGTTTTGATGTAAAAATGTTTCATAGGTCCACTTACAGTAAAAACTTGAGCATGCTGACGACACAGTTGGCATTGAGCCAACTGTGTCGTCAGCATGCTCAGGTATTGGCTACTGTGGCTGAGGTATTGGCTACTGCGCTGCGTGTCGCGGTTTCGATTCCAGCACGAAACAAATATTGGTATGGCCTAGAGATAGTTGTTTCGGGTCTCGCTGTTTGTAAATGTGAGTTTAAATGTTTGTAAACGCATCTACAATTCAGGAGAAAAAATACGAGCGATAAAAAATAATAATTTGGTATGGAAAATGAAATAAAAAAAAACTTATTTTTTGTTCCAAGCGAAATTAAGACCTCATTCATACCAGAAACGGCGCGTTCGTGTTCCACGCGCGCCTCATAGGATGTCAGTAAACATTGGAGGGGCCACTCAGGGCTGATGCCTGCCGGAGCTGCGGGTTGTTCGAAAGAGATACCGCGCCACCGGAACGCAAAGGGCACAAGAAGGAAGTTGGATAGGTTTTAGTCAGTAAAAGTCTGACACTCCCTTCCGCCAAGGGTGGAACAAGTCATTTGATGATTTCCCATCGGTAAAAAAAATGTTCAAAATCTCGACGCAATACGATTTCAGCGATAATCGATGTCAATTTTTTTGATAAATTTATAGCAGGAATTTTTCTAAATTTTTTAGGAGATTGTATCGCGTTCGTTCCTCAAAGTTTTAGAATTATTATGTGCACATCAAAAAAGTTATTGAAGGATAATTTATACAAACCTTTTTTGAGCACAAGTTATACAGGTCCAGATTGCAAAAAATTATAATGTAAATTAAGGAACCAAGGACCATTACTTGCATTTTTATTTATGTAGGTATTCCACTTTGTATACTATTTAATCTTTTACCCACAACATTGTTAATACACAAAAAACATTTAGGAGCTCTCCAATCAGCTATAAATACGAACCACACAGTTCATTTCCTTCAATATCAATTTTATTATTTCCAATAGGTACATAACCGCCCAATGTTAATTAACGTACTAAGACCCTTAATTAAACATGTCTTACATTAATACCTCACCTTCCACATTGAGCCATCGGCACTCTTGCACATGACATTAAAATCCATTTTACTATCATCTAAGCGGTTTTATTGGGCGGTCGTAAATCGCACACGAAGTTACCCGAAGTTAGACGATTGAATTGATCGTAAAGACTCGTGTCTTGTTCGGGTGGCTGTGGTTTGTAGTGGATCTGGAGAAGTTCTGTTTTTGAAAATTTGAAATATCACGACAAATAAAAATAGTTTAATGGTGCGTAAGCAGGACAAGTGCTAGTGTCACTTTTAGTTCATTTTTATTATATACCTATTAATTACTTTCAAAAATATTTATCCTTGACGTTACTGTCATTGGTGAAGAAAATATTATGAGGGGAAATCCTGGACTTTAAGGTAATTAGGTACTATCAGTCTGAAATCGCCCATCCACCTCGAACTAACTTGGCAATTGCCATGCTCATGCTTTCTCTGCTTAGAAAAACGCCTTTGCCCTACAATAATAAAAAGCTAGTATTATTGTAAGGATGGGGCAGATGAATGCGCGTGCGATTATTAATCCTCCGGTAAAAAAAACGATTTGGTACCACACTGCCAGTAACGCAGTACCAAATAACAAAAAATACAGTTTTTAAACCACTTTAGGTGGCAAACAAGCTAACGGCTCGCCTGATATTAAGCGGTCACCGCTGCCTATGGGCACTTGCAACACAAGAAGCATCACCCGTGCGCTTCCGACCCCGTAAAATCTTCGAAACTCCTTAATTGAAAAACCCTATGCTGTAGTCTCTTGGGAAAACCTTAGCAGGGAGCGCATTCCACAACCTAAGCGTACGCGGGAGGAAGTTCCTCTGAAACCGAAGCGTACGGGACCATTTCGGGATTAAACAAAAATTGAAATATTTCTTTACTATTTATTCCTATCTATTTAAACCAAGGAACGTGTTTAAATAATCATTTTCCTTTCAAGAAATTAAACAACAAAAACTAAACAACAATAAATAACTAAATAATAAATTAAACTTTGTGTTGAGTTCAACAAAATTCAGTTTCACAATATTCTATTAGCTTATTTGACACAATTCGTTGTTATTGGTAAGTCGGAACAGTTGATTACTTAAGTACTTATTAATGATACCTAATAAATATTTATTCGAAAGACTTGCTTACTCGGAACCAATTTGTTCGTATTACTTAAAACTTTGTTTGGTTCTATATTGAGTTTTAAATAAATGATATGATAGAAGTAATCCCCGAAGGGTCAGGCAGAGGTGTATCAATGTACACCCATGGTTCACCGGTATGTTTTAGGTCCCATGTAATAGGGGGCGAGCCTACTGCCATCAACCGGGCACTAATCTTAACTCCGAGCTGCTACTGAGAATTTCATAGAAAAACCCAAATAACACAATTCACTGCTATTCAGATTTTTTAGCAAAACTTAAGAGTTATGTTATCTTAATTTTAGATCTATTTCGAATTTCCTTTTATTTTGTGCTCAATAATAAGGATTTAAAAATCTTAAATATACCTAATCTGCTTTTATTGCTGACTGTAGGTACCATAGAGCAACGATCTCCTACACCGATTCATAATATAAATCGGAACAAATATTATGTTAGGCAAACGTCCATATAGCATAATATTATCGTTCGTTCGTAAATCCTTGTAAAATATAATTTTTTTATGCTTGTGATTACTGATTTTCATGATATTTATTCAGGACACTAAAATTTGTCGTCTTTCTTGCCTTTCATATTTTTATGAAATTATTTAATTTGACCTTTATATCAAGCAAATTAGTTTCTAATTTTAGATTTAGTTATATTTTATAAACGTGTAGGGTTTTGTTTTTCTTTATAATATGAACTGCCTCGGTAGCTTAGTAGTCCTAAGCGCGACTGCAGCTATGCTAGAGGTCTTGGGTTCGATTCCCAGGTTGAGCAAAAAAAGTGTTATTGGGTTTTTCTATTTATTTATTTATTTATTTAAACTTTATGCAACAAAAGTACAAAGGCGGACTTAATGCCTTAGGCATTCTCTACCAGTCAACCAAAGGTGGTGAAGAGATATCATGAAATCTCAAGAAAATCTTCTTCTTCTTCTTCTTCTTTTTTTCTATGAAATTCTCATTAGCAGCTCGGAGTTAGGATTTGTGCCCGGTTCATGGCAATAGGCTTGCGGGTATTGCATGGGACCTAAAACATACTGGCGAACTGTGGGTGTACATTGGTACACCTCTGCCTTACCTTTCGGGGAATACAAGCGTAATTAAATGTATGTGTATGTATAATATGAACTAAGTTGAATTTTTTTGGGTTTTCGTTTTCGACTGATTTATTCTTTCACATTTCAAATCTGCCGTTCCATTTCAGGGTTGAACCCAAAGCAAAAATTGATTGTATTCATGATTACTTCCACCACCTAAAAGTTGCACAAAAACTTAAAAGTCACCCTGTACCTATATTTTATCCAATTAATCCTACAAATCCTGGTCACCCTACTCTATGACAACCCACACGTCCCTTCCCACCACAAGACACAGCCACCCTACTTCGTTTCATCCTCATTACATGACTCAAACTATTTTTATGGTTATAATTTATATCTGCGATATTGGGATTGGTAACACCATAAAGATGTCATCAGCTTCCTTGACCATGTAAGTTTCGATAAAGATTGTAGGACATTTTTATGATGTTGGTATTTAGTGATAAACAAGCTTGAACCCACGACTTTGTCCGCGTGATTGCTGGTTATCTTCTTAGGCGAAACTATTTTGTTTTTTCTAAAGTAAAAGTCGAGTTTAAGTTAGTCTTTATTATAACACCAGCAACCTGCTAGTGAAAGTCCCACTAAAATCGGTGAAGCCGTTTTGAAGATTAGCCTGAATAAACGGACAGACATGACGACAGATAAAAAAAAAAACATATTGTATTATTTATTGTCGCTGAGATGTGATTGCGACTAGATTTTGAACCGTTTTGATTAGTATAATGGGCCCTTAGGTTAAGGCTAGTCGGGTGTACTACGGCAAATCGAATGCCAAATAATCGAATTACAATTGATCGAACACTATAAGTCGAACGTTCACAATATCGAATGCTCAATAAATAAGGCTAGGAATAAGGATAATAAGGCCAGTCATAATAAAAATAGTTGAAAAAAAAAGTAGCCTTTTCAAAATTGGGCCCAGTTACTAATATTTTCAAAGAGTCATTACAAAAGCTTCCATCTGAGCAGAGCTTCCACCAGAAATCCACGCACACCTTTTTATTTTTCTCAGCCAATTCTCAAAGTAAAAAATCCATGAACAAGTAGGTACTCCGAACGATACAACATACCTACATAATCAATCTCGGATGTCGATTCATCAACATCCCAAAGTCGGTACCCTAATTTAAATTCATGGGACAAAGTTTAAAAATAAAGGCTTTTCGTGTGAACAGCCCTGTAATCTGATGAAACAACAGAATTTTTCAATAAACTCAAAGTTGTGATCGATATTGAATGACTTTGTTACCCCTACTATGGATTGCAGTCACTTGTTTTGGTGATTTTTTTGCTGTGAATTTCGTAGTAGCAATTTTCCTCTTACTAAAATTAATAGGGCTGGTAGGAACTCCGATTCGAGTTATATTTTGTTTTTTTATTAGTTTAATGGTTATTTAAAAAATGTTATTTCGTTATATAACCTGTTTGTCGAGTAAGGTTATAGGCTATATAATACGAGAGCAGAGCAGCAACCGAAGTCGTTACTTAATGTAGTGGAAGCTAAAGCTACGGGCAGAAAATCTTATATTTCATTATACCTATTTTAACCATGCTAAAATAACGTATAGTGTGTTTTTTAATCTCAGAGACTGATTTGACGGCTTCTTACGTCAAACTTGAAAATAGTGTGCTTTATGTTTATGTGCCGAAAGCACATTATTTTTATATTTGACGTATGAAACTGTCAATTTGGTCTACGAGATTAAAAAACACACTATAGGTAGAGCAACTCCGGGATCTTACACCATGATTAGTTTCCAAAGCTGTTACATAAAGATTAACACATAGGAAAACATAGCAAAGAAACCTCTCACAAAATCATAACAAAGTACTTCCAACAAAATACTAAGTAACAAATTACTAATCGTATCGAAAACTAAGAGTTAATCAAAGTTCTAACATCTTCACCCATTAGCTACGGGTGAGTACTTGCCTTACTATCCGTTCTCGATCGGTTTCAACAAGCTACGAGTCGTAGCGACTTAGTTGGGAATTGAAGATGAAGTGTTTGTTTGCTTGTTCGTTTGTCTTTTTGTTTGGTGTTGATTATCTTCGGAAGTACTGATCCGATTCTGAAAATTCTTTTAGTAATAGAAAGGTACGTAACCCCTGAGTGTTATGGACTTTACTTTTTTTAATTTACAAAAATTAGGAATTCACAAAGTCAAAGTCAAATCATTTATTTCAATTAGACCATTAAAAACACTTTTGAACGTCATTACATGAAAAAATCATTAATATTGAATCTAGTTGTCACTGAAGCAAAGTCTTGGAAAAAGCTGGTTTTGAATATCTCGAGGCAAACGTCGTTAATACTCAATATATACATTGTTCACTGAACTTTCCCAAGATGTTGAATATGTTATGTCTACATTCGGGAAAATGTCATGTTTAAATTAACATTGAGAGTTCCTGTTGCTATACGAAATCACACAAAAAAGGCTATGTTATTTATCCTGCAGGCCTAGCACAAAGGTAGGTAGGTAGTAGTAGTTCAAGTATTCTATTCGATTTTTGAATTTGAAATATGGCTACAACTGACTGTGTATAACGGATATTTTCAATTTGAAAATCTCACTTCGTTTAGTCCTCATGCTCATGCAAGGCCCTTACACAACTTTAAATGCGAACTGTTTACGGTTACCGATTTGTTTTTCTGTGTACTATGTTAACCTAGCTATAAGCAACCTATGTAACAATGAACAATAAACTTTACTTTACTTTAGTTAAAGTCAAATCATTTCTTCGAATTGGACCATAGAAAGGCACTTCTAAACGTCAATTAGTTAAAACTATTGAATCTAATTGGCCATTTCAAAGGGTAGTTTCATATGGAGAAGATCGGGGAAGAAACTAGTATTCAAGATACCTATAGCAAATGTAAATGCTAACCCGTCTTTAGGGTGAAAACAAACCAGCCCCCTTCTTCCAATAGTAGGGGCGCAAAGTACTCAAGAATCAACGCCGTCAAATCGCCACTGGTGCGCAAACGAATCAGCCCCACAACGGTACAGTGCCGTCAATCTTTTGATGTATCGGGAACTATTGCTATTAACTACTTTATTCGAGACAGTGTTGTTGCAACGCTGTTGTACATTTTCTAAGTTTTAAAAGGTTTTGGACAATACCTTCGTGATAACCGCCAACTTTATTACTGCTGTGTGTTATTGATGACTTGCAATATGATGCTGATGGTTGGCTCGGTTGGCACAGTGGCTGAGCGATTGGCTGCTGCGCTGCGTGTCGCGGGTTCGATTCCTGCATGAAACAAATGTTTGAATGACCTGGCAAATAGTTGTTCCGGGTCTGACTGTTTGTGTATGTGTTTATATGTTTGTAAACGCACCTACGATACAGAAGAAAATGCCATTTACCTTGTGGCGCTTGTTGGTTAATTGGATGTATCGAAATAGTCTAGAGAGATGCAATAGTGTTCGACGAAATATAGCAATAATATTATCATGGGTGTTTATTTAGAACAAAAAGGGCCGGTCACTACTAAAGCGGAGAGGAGAGATGATTACGGAACCAATCGGATTGCGTTATTTAACATCTCATAGCTCAATTTCAACACAACACAATATTCCATTGATTGTTTATGAGACATCTCTTCTCTCCTCGGCTTTGGTGGATGCCGAGTTTTTTTTTTTAAGGAAGAGACATCATGTCCTGACTTCTTCCGCTCTGGACGAAGAGGAAGGGAGTGTCAGACTCTTACTGACTAAAACCCACCCGCCTTTTTTAATCCAGGGCCGCGGTAACTCTTTCGAACAAAATCCGCAAATGGATTCCGAGCCTAAAAATACAACTCAGAACAGACATACCAGACCTCAAAACATCACAATACTATTAACAATAAACCCTCAACCGACCCACACTACTCGAAAACAGCTCCCAAAAATCCTAAGACGAAGAAGTAACTATGAAAAATGGCTGATATTTTTGAACTTATTGCATCTTTTGTTTTCCTGAATGACAGTGCTAAGAGATAGCAAGATTAATCACTTTGGCACCGCTCCAGGTCGCAGGCGGTAGTGAGGTGTTAAGTAAATAGTTCTACAGCATATAGATGGTGGGGATATTAACCCATTACTGAACCACGGTGTTTGAGAGTTAGTTGTTTTTAATGGTCTTTTGTACTGGTTGGTCCTCGTAGTGTCCGCTGCGGAACAAAGACCTTTATCTTTGAGTATGTACAGTGTGGTTTAGCGTGGTTACTCATGTTGAATTTTCTTTTTTATTTGTTAAAATTAAAGTTAAAGGCAGAGCATTTACTATAAAGAAACCATTTACATTTCTTCTGCATAGAGATCCACCTACTAAAAAAAAATTTTCAATTAAGGATATTTTTGTCACGTTATGGTTGAAATTAGACTGCGATCGTTTCTAACAGTTAGTAGAATTACCTTTTGTTTTTTATAGGTAACAAATGTAGTTAGATTTTGACATATAATTTTTTTGAAAAATAAAAACTCCTGACATACAAAAATAAAAACTCCGTTAGGTAACTCATTGAACATTTCCATTGGCATTGGGCATTTTTACTACTATTTTCTTTCAAAGTAACAAATCCTTTCAACATTCTTACTCATAATATTCCATTCAGATAAACAACGCAATTGTTCTCTATTTAAACACACTCACGTCTGTGGACCCAACTAATACGATTACATCTCGACGTTCATTGGGTAATGAAAGAACACCTGTGTTGTTGCTGTTTGTGCTATGACGTAGGCGTATGACGTCACAACACAGCTTTTATTGGCCGTAATGGAATTCTGTTATGTAATGTTTGGTGGTGGATTTGGAGAATATTGTGGGAATAAATTAGTTGAGTATCATTTGTGACGTCATATGGGAATGGTGTGTTTAAAATGTATTCTAGAACGACGTTCAAATAAGCATTTTTTTTTAATGTACGGCTTTCAGAATATATACTTTCATCATCATCATCATCTCAGCCATAGGACGCCCACTGCTGAACCTAGGCCTCCACATAACACCACCACTCCACCACTCCTCCACTGTTCATATAATTTACCTACTTTAAAAGGCGGCGAAGTATTCACACTCTTTGAAAAAAAAAGGACTGTACTGATATCAATTATACAGTTGAAGAGTTTGTTTGTACGTTTCTTTGAATGCCCTAATCTCAGGATCTCCAGGTTCAATAAAAAATAATCTTTTGTCTTTAAACTAAAATCGACAATCACGCTAAGACCAGAAATATTTGTTCCGTGCAGAAATTCGAATACACAACAATTGGCAGCAGCCTATTGTTCAGCCACCGCGCCAACCGTGCCGTCATCATCGACTTTATTATCGTAAAAAAAACTGTTTGGAATGATTCAAAAATATGCGTGTGTTATTGTGGACTATTTCTGTACACTTCATTCTCAATCTCACGACAAAGTCACCGCGGAACCCACGACCAAAAAACTATGAAACAACCCCATTCCCATTTATTGCTAAATCGGTTACGCTCCGTTACTTTACAATGTAGCAAAAAAAGAAAACGCTACAAGATTGTACCTTGGATCTGTGCCAAATGTCGCCTGACCCAGTACTTTTCTGTACTAAGTGTGCTGAGCTTACGAATACCAGCGCTGTCGATATTCAGTACGAGAAGGAATAATCTTTATAGAATTGTCACTGGTTTTTACGAAAGTGACATATAATTTGCATAGGGAGTGTAAAAATATATATCACATAGGCGTTTGCTGCCTATCAGGCTAAGTAGCATTGAGCAGGAAATATTGCTGGGTGACTTTCTTTTTTTGTTTGATCTGAAAGTCATTGATTACCGTAGTGCTCAATGTAAAACATGCAAATTTGTATGCTGTGCCAATTAAGAATTCTTTATTTCTTTAATAAAGTACACCTATGGTACGTTTACTGGGTATAAAAAGACATCACCATATAACCGTTATTAATTACTCATACTGTCCACCAAACTAAGTAATATTGACGAAAAATGATTGCTGGGAAACAACTTTTATTTTTGTTGTGAAAATGATTGTTTATGGTAGGTCGCTAATGATTTTTATGCTTACGGGTTAATTTACTAGGACATGGGGGTGTTTAATGTTGAACGAGAACATAAGAAACTTATTTTCCTAGAAAAAAGTCAAAACTTTGACTCTTAATAGCTCCGTAACTAGACATTTCCCAGATATGGCCTAGAACAATAAAATGATCTCAGCGATGATACATTTATGTAAGTTTTATCATCGTTTAGTGTCTCTTTACTCCCGGTATAAATCATACCAGAAGGTTTGGTAACGATAAACTATGGTTTAGCATCTTACGTATTGGCAATACGCCTAAAACAGTAAAGACTGAGGTTAGGGGAAAAATTATGACTTAGTAGGTTTTGGCTGAGGTGGTAGTAAAATATAGATTTTATTTTTGTATTTAATCCAGAATGTCTTTGCTAAAGAAAAACAACGGGAGGAAACCTGAACTTATAATTAACATAAGTCTTAAATTGCCAGTCTACCTTGGGTAAGCGTGGCGATCAATACACGTGCCTTCTTAATATGAGAAGAGGCCTTGGCTTTGCAGTGGGACAATAATAGGTTGGAAATCTTTTTCTTTTTTTTAATCAAAGACGACACGTTTATCCCACTAGGCGAGTGAATGGCTGATATGGTGTGTATCTCGGGTTCGATTCCTGCACGGTATAAATATTTGTATATGAGTTTATAATGTTTGTAAACGCACACAGATAAAAGAGAAATTCCAAGTGTGTGAACGGGTCTGAGCAATGGGTAGCTCACCGTCCGTACGTTAACTTAACGACAGACTGTGTCGACGGCGCGTTCGTGTTCCACGCGCGCCTCAACGAGATGTCAGCAAACATTCGAAGGGTCCATTAAGGGCCGATGCCTGCTGGGGCTGTGGGTTGTTCGAAAGAGATACCGCGCCCCCGGAAAGCAAAGGGCACATGAAGGAACATAGATGGGTTTTAGTCAGTAAAAGTCTGACACTCCCTCCCGCCCCGCCCAGAGCGGGGGAAGTTATGTAATGATTTCCCATCAATAAAAAAAGTGTGTGTTAAGAAACGTAAGCTCCAACACGCTTAATAAATTTTATCATTCACGTAATAAAATTCAACTCTATAAATCAGAACAAAATACTTTTTCAAGAAAACCCTGCGCTTTTATCTTTTAGCACTTCAAATCTTCAGTATAATTTATTACAATGCACTTGACCGGTTTTTTATCTGAAATGATTTGTAGTGTATTTGGCACCATTTTTCTGGAGACAACGCAGATTTCGATTCTTTTTTTGCTCAGCATTTTAGTCTGATTGTGATTGTATGGTGATAAAGCGAGTGTATTCTTAGAGAGAATTAACGTAAAGTCAGCAAAAGAGATAAGTAACCAGAGTCGCCTTATAAATTCAAAGTTTTCAAAAACCGATAGAAGTTTTTTAACGAATTTTGTTTTTATTAATAGAAAATAAACAGTTTTTTTATTAAATTAAATTTCATTTAAAAATTGCCACCGGTTTTAGAGAAAACTTCAACTATATTAGACGGTCTGGTTACTTACCTATCTCTTTTGTTGACCGTACATACATTGATCAAAATGTTTGCTAATTGTTTATTAGGGATTTTTATACAAAATTTTATAATTATATTTTTTTTATAAAGTATACATTATAATAGTAATTTTATTATCATTTAGTTATTAGAAGTTTCATGTTTAGGTTAATTATGTCAATTGTAACTAAATAAATATATATTATATACTCTTAACGTACTACTTACTAATATACTTGTAAAAAATCTGCAGTATTAACATTATAAATGCAAAAGTAACACTGTGTATATGGTTGATACTTCATCACGGCAAAACCACTGAACCATTCGTAATGAAATTGAGAATCTGTGACTTTGTGTGAATTCATGATAAATGACCTTCACGCTAATATCACGGTTGTTTGTATATATATATGTGAGTTTATTTGTTTGTAAACGCACCAACAATACTAATGAAATTTCTAGTGTGGGACACCGATTTAAACAAAACAAAAGAAAATCTAATTAGATAATAACATACAACTTTTTGACAGCGAAGTTCAAGAGTAGACATTGTATTTTTTTTTTCATTGGCTAAGGGTTCCGTACCACTATTATTACAATTTTTACCTTACATACAAAAAAATAACAACCGCAGCGTAGGACGTCCACCAACAAGATGGACAGACGACCTAATAAAGGTCGCCGGAAGACGCTGGATGCAGGTCGCTTCCAACCGGTATATGTGGAGATCTAAAGGGGAGGCCTATGTTCAGCAGTAGACGTCCTATGGCTGAGATGATGATGATGATGACAAAAAAAATACGTCTCTTGTATTTAAATATTTTGCCCCATATTTTGGCATATATTTGTCTCATGGGACAAGCCCGCCACACTATTCCCAACCACTGCAACTCCTGAAATCAACAGAGGAGACAAGCGTCGAGGCAATGAAACTCGACGAGTCCCGGTGAAACGTTCAACTGGCCTGGATCCTGCAACGAAATTAACCAGGAAAGATTAGCGGAGGATTAAAAAAATATCTTTTTTTGGAATGGGTAAAAAATGTTAAACTCGCGCCAGGACACGTGACCCTGATCGAAAATTCGTAAGCGGCGTTGTGCACTTGTTTTGGAATGGGTAAAAAAATTATCGTACACAAATATGACAATTCGCTGACGCGAGTACGTCTTTAGCGTTTTCACTTCTGCCGGCACTCCCGGAGAGCAACCCGTCGTTTTTTTTCTATAAATTATGGTTTAAATCAGATTGCTCTTTGACAGATGGATAGATAAACGGTCAGTCAAACAGCAGAGTCTTAGTAGTAAGGTTCTTCTCAGCACCATCGAAGTGCGGAACCCTAAAAATAATTTTAAACAGAAAACCTGTCCAAGTTAAACATGACTTCTCCAAACCTATCACTTGCAGTTGCTTACTCGCTGACCTGAATTGACTTTGGTAACTTTGCCAAACTTTGGTATACCAGACAAACTTTGTATTTTTCTTTCATGTCCGAACCATAAGCATCTGTTAAAATAATTTGTTACGAGTTTGATTGGTTTTGAATGTACCTGTAAAGTTTCGGATGTCATTTCTCAAAAAAAATTAATTGTATTTTGTTTGACAGATAAATAAATAAATATCTTGGGACAACTCACACACGGCTATCTGATCCCAAGCCAAGCAGAGCTTGTGTTATGGTAACCAGACAACTGATATACATACTTATATAATTTATAAATACATACATATTATAGATAAATCACTCCCAGACACAGAACAAACAATCATGCTCATCACACAAAGTTGGTCCTGGGTGGGAATCGAACCCACGACCTCAGGCTTAGCAGTCAGGGCCACTAACCACTAGACCAACAGGCATTGACTATCATTTGCCTGGGATTTGGTTCGCTTGAATGGACTTTGTGGATGCAGACAAAATCACGGATTAAAAAGTAGCCTATGTCCTTTCTCTGGATTCAACCTTAACCTATACAAAATTTTATCAAAATTGGTTTAGAAGTTCAGCTGTGAAAGCGTAACAAACCCACAAATAAACAAACTCATTTTCGAATTATTATTAGTACGAAGTGTAAGTTACGTCTTTAATTACTGCTCCTCGCCCGTAGGTCGTAGCGTGATGGTATATACCCTATAACCTTCCTCGATAAACGGGCTATATGATGCAAAAAGAGTTTTTTAAATCAGACTAGCAGTTCCTGAGTTTAGCGAGTTCAAACAAATAAAGAAACTTTTCAACTTTATGATATTCGTATATGATTCAAATTCAAATTCAAAGCATTTATTTCAATTAGACCATTTACAGGCACTTTTGAATGTCAAGAAGTTACAGTTTAAAGTTGAAGCTAGTTGCTCGTTCCAAAGCGTAGATCTCTATGGAGAAGAACGAGCAAGAAACTCCATGGACACTCCTTTTCTTCAATTTGGTTTTACAAAATCTTGGTTACAATATTCATGTTGCTTCTATATGTGAAAACAATGAAGGTGAATATTAAACAATTAAATAATACTAATAAAGATGTAGGCCATGGCAGATAAGAGATGACCAATCCCAACTGACAGCGCCCGTTCACGAACATGACGCGTGCATCAGCACCGTTCAGCTCAACCATCTTGGAGGGAACTGAACGATCCAATGCACGCGCCACCGTCAGCGAGACATTTAAGTGAGCATGACAAAGCTCTCAACCGCCTTACCCTTAATGTCCAACACATAGTAACTTAAGAGAAAAAATATAATATATGTTTTGTTCAACCCTCTAAACCAATGACGACCCTCAATAAAATCCACAATGCCCTATTTACTTATTAAAATTATAAACTGCATAATTTACAGCAGGATCTCGATTGAGTGCAAAGTTCCACTGAAGCATATAACGCGACCGGAGCGGTGTCGCTCCGGCTTACAAGTACGTACACGTCGGCAGGGCGTTGAACCGGACTGACGTATGATCGTAGGGTAGGGAAAAGTGAACTTTATCTAGATCAGAATAAAGATAAAAGATATGTCATAACTTTTCCGTGGTTCTATTCTTTATTTAGAAGTTACTGACATCGGTAAAGGGAAACGTCGCCGTCATGAAAAACTCTGGTCTTAATAAAATATAGGTCTGAAATGCAAGTATGTTGATCTATGCTCATGCTTTCATTGTATAAGAAGTCGTCTTTGCCCTGCAATGGGTAAAAAATAGGCTGGTATTATTATTATTTTCTAACTTCTGCCCGCGGCATTGCCCGCGTCAAATTCAATAAATGATCCCACAGGTACTGTACATTTTTCTGGGATAAAAAGTATCCTATTTGTTATTCCATACTACAATCTATTACAGTGCCAAATATCATCCATATTCGTCAAGCCGTTAAAGCGTGAAAGAGTAACAAACATACACTCACCCATCCTCATCAATTTTCGCGTTTATAATAATAGTAAGTAATAAAGTACTTAACACCACTTTCACAACAACTTTTTCATCTTAAAAAAAACGACTTAAAAAACATCCCTACTATCACTAAAAATAGTTTTTGTTTGTGCTCAAAGCAGAATACTAATCGTCACTCACAAAGTCTTGGAATTAATCTTAGTTTTGTCCGTGACGGTAAATAAAAATGGCACAGTGATTGTCGACGGATTAATATTAAAATGGAGGTAAAAAGTTAGTTGATGTTCTGACAAGGCAGTGTAAAGATGAAGACCTGTCTTTGTGCCGTTCAGGCGTATAGAAATACCGATTGCTCCGTTGGAAGTGGCCGAGAATTGCTCTGAACTTTTATTTTTGTTTGGTTTTGTTAGTTTTTAATTGCTTTCCTTATTTAAATAACTAGCTTCTCTTGGCGACTTCGACGTCTCTATAGAGAAAACATGGTATAATTTTTGAGAGTACTACTATACTTACCTTTACACTTTTTAATATACTTTTTACTGCACATATCTAAACTTACTTATCTATACTAATATTATAAAGCTAAAGAGTTTGTTTGTTTGAACGGGCTAATCTCAGAGACTACTGGTTGGAATTGGTAAATTCTTTTAGTGTTGGATAGTCCATTTGTTGAGACAGGCTTAGGCTATATATGTATAACATCACGTCATGAGCCATATGTACGGAGCAGTAACCAAAGACGTAACGTAAGGCGGGTGACACTGCGGGTTGTTCGAAAGAGATACCGCGCCCCCGGAACGCAAAGGGCACATGAAGGAACATAGACGGGTTTTAGTCAGTAAAAGTCTGACACTCCCTCCCGCCCCGCCCAGGGCGGGGGAAGTTATTTGATGATTTCCCGTCTATAAAAAAAAAAAAGGCGGGTGACAAAAAAAAAACACGCGAACGGCGTCGCAGGTAGAAGTATTTCATACATAGCATCACTTTGGTTTTTACTGTCAAGATGTTCATATTATGTGTGTGTAAATAAATAAATAAATAAATTTCTTTATTGATGCCAAAAAACATCGGAACTCCAAAAACAAGTTCCCGAAGAACTAACAAGAACAATACCCATGATCAAGAACAAACCGCACACATTCACAAATGAAAAAAGCATAAGTCAAATTCTCAGCAAACGGCGTTATCATGAATGAGGCGCTTTCAGCCTCAGCAGTGCCATCAATACAACTCTATTGAGAGGGCAGCCGATACGTCTTTCTTTTGTTACGTAAAGAATATTAATTGCTAGACGCTGAACAATGCAGATAACTTTGTGTGGGGAATTCATACCAACACATGGGTGTGTTGGTTTGGGAAGGTAGTGTTCGGAAGAATAATAGCGGTGTCTGATTTCGGGTGGAAGAATTGTTATTGATCTTTTCAAGTTATTGTAAGCCTTCTTGATTGACGGAACTCGAGGATGATGGATGTCGTGATGGCTTTGTGATAAAGGGCTGCCTCATATACACGAAATTGCGAATTCGATATTGAGCAAGTAGTAATGTGACCATTTACAATGTACTGTTTTATTATTTATATTGTTTTTTTTTATTACTTTCATTGTCTTTACTTAAAGAAGGAACAAAAATATTTTAACCAAGGTTTTGTGAAAACCAATTTGAAAAGAGTGTCCATGGACTTTCTTGCTCGGTCTTCTCCATAGAGACCCCTACGTTACGTCCTACGTTTTGGAACGAGCAATTAGCTTTAACTTTCTTTAGAGGTAACTTCTTCTTGACGATTCAAAAGTGCCTGATAGTGGTGTAAACGAAATAAATACTTTAACTTTAACTTGTACTTAATCTTATCTTGGATATCATTGACTTCTGTGATGGAAAACATCGTGACTTTACATAAGTCTGAAATCGCTGTGGGACAATAATAATAGTTGTAGTTAGTTTACTTGTTATCTTAATAGTTACCTCTGGAATTCGACGAGATTGCAGAACTTTACTTTGTAGGTATATCTTATTGTATACGTCTCAAATTTAATTAACAAACATTTTTAAAGGACTTGAAAGTTGTAAGATATACCGTTCCTTACAAGTTCGTGTATTGTGTAAAAAAAGAGAAAAAACAAAAATGTAAATATATTTTTGTGTTCATTTTGCATACAGGACTCTAAATTGTAGAAGTTATTTTTTTTTAATTAAAAGAAAAAACTTTCACAGATCATTACGGCCACTATGCTATTTACTTGTAAAAAACCTTAATGATGAAAAATAAATCCTTAATAGCTAACTTTATTAACATAAAAAAGCAATTACCTATTATTTGTACAAAAAGTTAAAGTAGATATTGTTTAAATAACTATTACGGTCCAAGATTAAGTAAAAGAGGATAGTTTTAAGAAAACTTTATGCAGTGACCTACTTCAGGGGAAAGGCATCTTCTTATTCAAAGAAGGCACAAGCATTCAAAGTCTAACCATTTATTTGAATTAGACCATTTACAAGCACTTTTGAATTGTCAAGAAGTTATACGGAAAATTGAAGCTAGTTGCTCGTTCCAAAACATAGGTCTCTATGGAGGAGAACGAGCAAGAAACTCCATGGACACTCTTTTCAATTTGGTTTTCACAAAATCCTGGTAACAATATTCATGTTTCTTCTAATATGGAAACAATGGAGGTGATCACCACGCTTACTCAAGGTGGATTTAAAAAAAACACTAATTTGCTAATCTGCCCATACTAGCATTTTAAAGATGTAAAGTGTTTCTGTTTTTTAGAGGTCATCTCTGGCAGTACTACTCCGATTACAAAAATTCTTTCACTGGTACAGAGTGACACTATTGCGGAATGTCATAGGATATATTTTATGGTATACCTGCCTTCCGTGTAATAGTAGTCGTGGATAGAAGTTAGTTAATAATAATCTGGCCACTTCGTATCCAGCGCAACGATTCCAAGGCACAAACTACTCACAAAGTAAATGCCGCCTGTTCGCCACGATAAAAGTATTACCCTCAAACATACTTTAATGTACAGCGTTCATGTAAGCAAGAAGTTTTGCTGCAGTTTGCACAAATTTTACGCTTTTACAGTTCCGTGAGTTATGTGTGTGTTAACTTTAGTAAGTTGCTATTTATAGCGCTCAAAATGAGCTGCTAATATTACGTTGTGTTCAGTTTTAGTCAATATTGCGTTTTGAGCTAATTATTGACGCAAAATGAATCCAGGCTTTTGTGATCTTTTTGATCAATTAAGTAATGGATACAGAAAGCATACTATTTAAATTAGGTTAAATAATACTGACAATTAAAGATATATTAAAATTTTATTAGAACACACAAGCTATACAAGGATTTTAAAGAAAACTGAGATATTACATTAGGCCATATGCTGTAATAATAGATAAAAAAATTATAAATAAATAAATAAATAAGTTGTCTCCCAGTCTGACAAAATGTATTAATAATGCATAAACGGAACTGAAACTGGTGTGTAAATTGACAAACTTCGAACCTGTAGGTCTGTTAAGCGTACATATACATAAATATAAGCGGGTCGGCACATTCGGTTCGGTATTTTTAGGTTGTATTGAAAATGCCGAACCGAATGTGTAAAGCGATTCATAAGTATTTTAAAACATAACATCTGAACGTAACTGCAGTAAAAACACCGATTAAAATAAGCATTGAAATAGTCAGCAAAACCATCAAAAAATTATAACAAATTCCTTAAGCCTGTCTTTCATTTAACTTTTTTCTGCAAGCCCCCACGACCTCTTAATGCATTTCATGACCACGTTGCTAATTAATATTTTGCTTTTTTTGCCGGCGCTCCTCAAACTTGCAGGGCTTAGTGGAAGTAGACCCTCTTTGCATAATTCTTAACTGTTTTGTTGAGACACCGAAATTGATTTTTTTCTTAATTTTTATTTTTATAATGCTTTTAAGTGGTCGGGGTTTTAGAATGTTTGCAATCTATCGTGGTAGTTACTGTAGAGGCTCTTAGAAGGCTTGCGAACTTACTATTTTCATTACATATCATAACGCCTGTATTCTCCGAAGGGATAAGCAGAGGTATAACTAATGTAACGCCCACTGTTCGCCGTTATGTTTAGGTCCTATTTATGTTATAGGGGACAAGCCTATTGCCATTAACCGGGCACAAATAAAAAAGTTCTAAATCTCATCTCAATCTCATCTTAACGTCAATCGATGTCGAATTAAGTAGGTAAATTAGCGGCATTTTTGACAGATTAAAACTAAGATTAGATTACAATCGTGCCTAAAAGTTAATAGCAATAGCCTCCTGATATGCTGACTTTGAAATCTCAGTTCACAGGAAGGTTTTTGAAATGTTTATCCACGTTCAATTTACGCCGCAGAAACAAAGTTGACAAACAATTGTGCAACATTATTGTCAACAACATCAATTGGATAAACAATGTTGCTTAGGTTTCGTTTCCCAATGAATACGGTCCAAGCAACATAAAAACATGTTGCAAATAATGTTGCACAACTTTGTTTTCTTGGTGATAGGGGACAACAAGTCAAAATATTAAAATTGTTTAAACATAAGTGTTAGTTATCGTTAAACAAACATAAATACCAAAAACAAAAATTACCAAACAGTATTTTAGCAAAACGAACCTTTATCAACCCACTTAAAGTCTAAAATTGCTTGCTAATTAATTGAAGAACGCCTCAACCGGTGTGACTGACTGCACAAAACGTGGAACTCTAAGAAAATTAATCATATAAGCTTCTTATTCGGAATTCCGTGGAGTCTTAAGTCCTCATTTGAGTTGGAGGCATTTATACAGCACTTGCGTCTGCCCGCAAACTTGAGAGACACTTAAATAATGTTGTTTAATAAGATTTGCGAATTGCAATGTTTTGAATAACACTTGAACGTAAAGTAAATATTTTGGTGGTATTTATCTCCTTTTAGTTAACGTTAGATTCATATGCTATGAAATAATGTATACTTTACTTAAAAATAGTTGCGGAACTTGATAGTTTGAAGGTGTTAATCTTGGGAAGTAGGTACTAGTAGGTACGTTTTGAAAAAATATTTTTGTGTTGTTATAGTTCGTTTATTGATAAAGGATATAGACAGTGCAACATCACGCTACGACTCATGGGAGTGGAGCAGTAATAAAATTTCGCAATTTTTTTAGCCCCACTTCAGCGCAAAATCGTGCCTTTTCAAACAGAGAAGGCACAAGCATTGATCATCGGGGTTACGCGCTTGCTGTAGGTAGATTGGTAAATTCAGACATATACGTCCAGGTTTTCTCACAATGATTCTACCTGTGATGTCCAAGATAAACTTAGAAAAAGCATAGAATCGAAAACAATACATTGGTACTTGCCCGGTATCGCACTTACAATCTCATGCCTTTTTTTTTTTAAAGACGGGAAGTCATCAAATAACTTCCCCCGCCCTGGGCGGGGCGGGAGGGACTGTCAGACTTTCACTGACTAAAACCCGTCTATGTTCCTTCATGTGCCCTTTGCGTTCTGGGGGCGCGGTATGTCTTTCGAACAACCCGCAGCCCCATGCCTGAGACGAATGTTTGCTATATAAGAATTTGAACAAAAATAAAAATGGAAAACAAAACACTGTCATGGTCTTTTCATTAATCAACAGTAAGATTACAGGTCCCCAGATACTTTAATGAAAAAAAAAACCGGAAAAAGTAATCTGATTTATTTTTAATCAGAAAACAAAATCCGCTTAAAATTAAAGGCGCAAATCCGATTTAAATCTTAATTAATAATCCGCAATAACAGAAACACAATCCATCACACAAAGAAGATGATTACGAAAGTGAAAAAAAATCTTCAAAAGCCGTATGTGTACAGAGAAAAAGAAAATACTCAAGTTAAACTTCAAAGCCGAAATTGAGTAAGGATTTTTTCGTTACAACAAAGGGATTCGATTATAGGCGAAGAAAGCGGGTGCCTCAACACTTGTGTGCCCAAATGTACCGGGACAAGCGGTGGCGAGGCGAGATTTTTATTGAACGGCGATTTATTTTTGGTTGGTACGATTTATTTGTGACAGCTTTTGCCCACGAGTTTGTTCGCTTGAACATTGATTGTGAACGCAGGTGATTAAAAGGTGTCTGCGAAATTTAAGCGGCATATTCGGTGGGGAGAAGAGATGTAGCTGATCCAAAGTTATTTCATCATCATCATTATCACCATAAAGTCAAAGTCATTAATCAAATCATTTATTTCAATTAGACCATTAAAAGGCAAGTCTTCTAAACGACATTTAGAAGAAAAAAAAAAGTACGTAGTTGTGTTGTGTATCAACCGCAGCACGTTCACTGCTGTAGCCTCACTCTTGAAGGTTTTCAAAAAGACCGGTTGGAAGCGGCTTGCATCCGAAGTAATTAAGTGTTAGAAAAATAGTTACTTTTAATCTTCTGCCCCACCATAATGGTGCCTATCGACTCCCATTAGTATGTAACAGCCTTATGCAAGTAAAGCCGCAAGAACACATACTTGTAACTTGCACAAGAGTATGCAATTATCTTCAGCCCCCTTTTTGCAAGTTACTTGCATACTTTCCTGCAAGCTACTTGCATACTTTTCTGCAAGTAACTTGCATACTTCCCTGCAAGTTATCAACATGAGTATTGGCGGCTTATGTTTTACGACATTTACGTAATAACATTATGATAACGATACTCAACATACCAAACAACAGATGAGTCCAATAAGTAATCAAGAAAAATATGCTGATAAAGTCGCGTATAATCAACGTTTTGTCATACAAATATGTACTTTATTACATTTACGATAAGGAAATACGAAGCCTTTGAATAAATATTACATACAAGCCCTTGACTTCGTTCGTGTGACTTTTTTTTCACTTGTGTTAAGTTGCGTCTTTGGTTACTGCCCCGCTGCCGTGTCGTAGCGCGATGTTGTATTATCCAGACCGATTCTGTGCACAGCAGTTAGTCTTAATGCAGACTAGCCAAGTACGCAGGAGATATTATAGTGTACAAGTGAGTGCGCAAACACAGATGTACTCCCTCTTCCCTTACTCCCATAGTTCGATGGGACGACAATCCGACACGACCGGGGAGAGATCAGACGCAGCCCAGGACTAAAGACTTATCATGCTTTCCAACATGTGGCGTGATGTTATAATATACAGGAAAATTTTTTAACCAGTGCGTAAATTTTGCCATAATAAACTTCAACACGTTTTATTAAACACGTACATTTTATTTTGATATGTCTTAGTACTAAAAAAAAAAGTTATCGCTTACGAAACATGTTTACTTAAAAACCATATTTCATTGTCACTCGGCGCTAGCGCATTCCCCACCCCCTCACCCCAGCCATGCGCACGGGCGGCGGCGGCGGCCGCGAGTTTTCATTGATAGTATGGCGAATAGATTATGTCCTGGATGTTTTGCTTATTTCAAACTCGGATAAGGATGAAATTTTTTTTTAATTTTTTTTTTTTAACTAAACACGGAAATGTGTTCTATTACTGACACTGAACTACCAAAAAAAATTTACGCACTGGTTAAAAACTTATCCTGTATAGCCTATACTTATTCCTCATAAATCTGGCTATCATATATGCACAAAGAATTTTCCTAGTCCGACTGTTAATTCCTGAGATAAGCACGTTCAAATAAACACACAAAGCAATTTAGTTTTATCATATAACCATAAATTGAGAAGACATAGCTTCAAGCTAAAGAAAATCTTAAAGCATTTTTTGAAAATAGAAGGATTTTCACAAAAAACTTAAGTGCAAATGTAAAAATCTTACTACAAATTCTGAACTACTACGTACCTGTGGTTTCTCTCGCCACACGTATGCTGCATCCTACTGGATGCATAACGCGGTTTTCGTGAGGTCTCAAGCAATTTACATGTTAGATGTCGGGCACCTGAAAGTTTTTCAAAAGGAGTTTAGGTATATACTGTATTATGTTATAGTAGTTTTTATACAAGAGACGTCGCATTCACATGTAATCTATACTTATATTATAAAGAAGTAAATTTTGAGTGTTTATAAGGTTATAGAAGGTAATCACTGGATTTTCTGAACCGATTTTGAGGTTGTAATCTATAGATCTTATGAACCGATTTTGAAAATTTTGCTCATAGCCACGTTTTTTGTGAGTGTCATAGGCTTTACAACATCACGCTACGACCCACGGGAGCGGAGCAGCAACCAAAGACGTAACGTAAGACAAGAAGAGTCACGCGAACGAAGTCGTGGGGAACAGCTAGTTCTGTTCACAAATATTGTAATACATGAGTTTCTCATCCATTATTCTCTATACGAAACTACCTTTTGGAAGGGATTATTAGATTCAATTTTTTTTTTTATTGTACTTTAAAAGTGCCTTTAAAAGTGTCTTTTAATGGCCTAGTTGAAATAAGTGATTTGACTTTGACTATACGTATTTTTTCTTATTAAAATTCGAACATTAAAACTAAACCTATTTTCTTATTCTTTGAAATAAAAGTCTACTGCTATACCAATTTTCCTTTTAATCTATTCACAACAAGAAAGGAATGAGCAATATAATTAACTACCATTATTTAAATTGGTATTTTCAGACCAAATTATTTAAATTGGTATTTTCAGACCAAATACACCCCGGATTTCAAAATAGTATTTTCCTTAAGGAAATCTCAAACTTAAAGAGAACATCTATGTTATTATTATAAAAGGCAATGCTCAAAAAAGCCCAGTCTTGGCGCAAACGGAATGTATCTCACACATACCATCAAGCCTGTATTCTACGAAGGGTTAGGCAGAGCGTTAACAATGTAGGTTACCCACAGTTTGCCGGTATGTTTAGGTCCGATGTAATAGGGGGCGAGCTTTGTGCCATTTACCGAGCACAAATCCTAACTCCGAGCTGCTATACTTACGATTTCATGGAACAACCTAATAACACTTTTCGCTCGACCTGGGAATCGAAATTCGAAGCCTCTAGCGTAGCAGTCGCGCTTAGGACCACTAGGCTAATGAGGCGACCAATTCAGCAACGGCAGTCTATTATTACTATACTAGAGTATTATATAAACTGTAGTCTTGTTTGTAATAGTAAAGTAAAAATTGCTATTGGGTCTATGGAGGCATCTACCAATCTAGTTATGTTTTGCTGTGATAACAATGCCCTTAGTCTGTAAGCCTTGCTGCGGGTTGTTCGAAAGAGACACCGCGCTCCCAGAACGCAAAAGGGCACATGAAGGAACATAGATGGGTTTTAGTCAGTTAGAGCCTGACACTAAAGGCGGCGAAAGTCATTTGATGGTTTACCATCTTTAAAAAAAAAAGGAAAGGTCTGTCTTCAAAAAATGAAAATAAATGAATAAAACAAAAATATAAATAAATTCCATTACCTACTCAACATCCAGAGCAAAATAATCCCGCTATCAGTTTCTTTGTCTTCCTACACGTGTCATAAGTCTATTGAAGGGGACGGATTTATCTGCCTTCGAGCCGATCTGCGTGGGCTTATGCCACTACTTATTTAGCTTTTGCCGTGGGACAAACAGGGTAAACAAAAAAATATATAAAATGCCCGCATTGTTGTGCCCTTTGATTTTTACGCGAGGTTCTGTAAAGAAATACCTTTATAGGAGCTTGATATTGCCAGTGACTTTGGATTAGCCTTAAGAGAATGTTGAACAGTGTTCTACTTTTTCTTCTTTTCGCATAGTTTATACTTTTGTCATCATCATCATTCTGCCTAGCCTTTTCCCAACTATGTTGGGGTCGGCTTCCAGTCGAACCGGATGCAGCTGAATATCAGCATTTTCGCATTTATCGCATTGATTATACTTTTGTAATTAATGACTTATAATCGTGGCGTGATGGCCCAATGGTTAAGACGCCCGCCTCTCAGGCACGAGGTTGTGGGTTCGCGACCGACACGGGCAAGTACCAATGTGACTTTTCTAATTCATGTACTTTCTAAGTTTATCTTGGACATCTGACATCGGTAACCATGTCAGAGGCTGTTGAGGTGGTTTAAAAAGTCTGACACTAGGGTGTGTGGGGTCGTTAGACCTCACTGCCTACACGATAAAGAAGAATGACATATACTTGAAAATTGGGCCCAATAGGTGGCCGTTTATTGTCGCGTCAGAGGCGCTGTTCAAATCGTCAAAGCTGCAGGTGAACGGACAATTAGGACAATCCACTCATTCACGCTCTCACTCTTATGGGACAATGTCTGATCAGGAGCTACGCAATCTTATTTGGCATTAGACATGTCTTTAATACATAATTTTTCCAGATTATGTTTGCAACGGCCTACTAGCCTGTAGCAGCATATTTTTCTACTGATAATACATTTAACGAATTGAGATGGTGATTAACGGTCGTTTTCTATAATGTAGATTGATCTATTATATGCCCGCAACCAATCAAGTCACCACCTCCTAAAAACAATTGATGTTATTTTAACATTACCTTGTAAGTTCAGTCGTTGGATTTTGAACTCTCGGGGCGGACCCGAAGATTGTAGATCTAAAAATGCACAAGGCAAAGTAATATTACTATAATTACTGTTTTAAGAGATGGTGGTACTTGGTATAAAAACAGTGAATCTTTTTAACCATCTCACGGCAAGCTTATATATAATCTTGTTTTGTACAAAACATTCCAGCATTTGACCTCATATCCCGATTATAAATCTGAGGACAAACAACATCTAATAAAGAAGGATGTCCGCACGTTAAGACTTACTTTTTTGGCCTCACAAAAAACCTGAATAAAGTAGCTCTAAGCCCCGGTTTCTCATGAAAAAAAACATTAATGTGGTATATTGTCTAGCGTGTAAAGGCTGCTATGATTGGTCGTTGATAAATTTGTCAACCAATCAGAATGGTTTATGGGTGAAATTGTTGGAACTCTAAACATCTGGAACATGAAACCTAAATTAACATATGAAAACTCATGAAAATGACTAATTCTGAAACATGCAAAAACCTGCAGTTCTATACAAAAGTGAAATGCTGATGCTGGAACAACTGATTTACCTGTACTTGAAATTGAGTAGATACTTCTTCTGAGCGTATCGATGGAAAATTAAAAAAGTTGTATATGTTTTTTTGTTAGGCCTAAAATTGTTACAACTGCACCATCAGCTAACGCAGCCATTAGGTCCTCACGTGTGCAAGAGACAGGGCATGCGGCACAAGATAAAAGGTGGGCCATGGTATGCGGTAAGACGCCGCACAGGCACTGAAGGTCGGTGCCATCTGCGAAACCTCACCGTCGGAGATTCTCTTTGTTACGTAGTCGGTACTTCACTCAATTAAGGCATTTCTTTCTTTTATTTAACCTTACATACGCCATTATATAAGGTAGACATTCATAAAACACGTCACATTAGAAATGAACAAACAAAAAACAAAAGACGTATGTATCGCAATATTTTCTAGATTCCCACGTAAGTTGTTAGAGGGTAAGGTCGTAAACAGCTCGTCACGCCGTCGGTAGGTAATAAAAGAACCCGAAATTCCGGCTCAGAGCTCAAAGTGTATGTAGGGGAAAAATCTCTAGGAATTTTCCGCGGAACATTTTCTTCACTGAGGAATTCGATTAATTTGCCAGCACTTTAGATTTAAAACCGCTAAACCTCTATCGGGTCTCATGTTTGTTTTATAACGGTGTTGGAACGTTCTAAGTAAATAATGGTAGTGTGGAAATAAATTCTTAATGAAGTGTTGTTTTCTTTTTTCTTTTTGTGAATGAAAGATTTTGGGTAAGTATGTGCTTTGCTGTTTGAGGGTTTAAGTTACACCGCTTTTGTAGTAAAACATTTTTTTAAACATTGCCCCACACCATAAATGTCTTCTGAATCGTGGTTTCGTTTTCAAGCTTCATATAAAATCACAAACGCTAACACCACACCTGGAACAACTGTCTCCAGGTCATACAAATATTTGAACCCGAACCCGCGACACGCGGCACATCAGCCAATCGCTCATGAAACATTTAATTCTTGCATTTAAATAGTTTCATTTCAAATACGATATTATGATGTCCGTGGAGTTTCTTACTCATTCTTCTCCATAGATACCTGCTATTTTGGAACGAGCAACTAGTTTCAATTTTCTGACTACTGAACGGTCCCATAATAATTCGCAAGTGCCTGTAAATGTCGTTATTTAAAATAACTGCTTCTACTTTTAAAACATGCTGAAAAAAGTCTTAAACTAGAAAATAAAAATGAAGGAATACCAACTTTAATCCGCTTTTGAGGTTTTAAGTTACATATTACTTATTCTTTATACAAAACATTTGTTTTATGTGGTTTTATAAAATATTTCATTACATATACCACACCAAGTCCTTGAACTCAGCAGAAAAATAACTTACACTAGAAAATAAAAAATAGCTCTAGACGAACGATTTATTTTTCCCCACACAATTTATATAATGTATTTGTAAGAAGCACTTCAGCATACAAAAAACTGTCATGCATGCAATTTCCCCGCGAGGAGAAAAAAAACGAAACATAATCTAAAAACGCTGAAGTAACAACCCTATCGAGATCGCAGAACGCTGTTAACAACTGCGTACATCAATCAATGTCCGCTGCTAGGGTTGTGCGAAATTGTTGTAGTTTCAAAAAAACGTTTATTGAATGGAGTTTTTTATTGGCTCATATTTCGGCAATGATTCGGGGCGGAATTCTTTTTTTTCGATTGCAGTACCGCAATCAATGTTTATAACAAGATCAATCGGGTTTAGTTTTGCGAAAGAGAACCAATCTACGTAAAATTTTTACTCTTTTTTTGAAGTAGGTAATGTTTTTGGTTATTTGACGCTGATTAATTCAAAATCATTTTTTAGCTCTAAGGAAATAAAAATTACATCTAACTATTTAATACGTTTGACATATTAAATAGTTAGATGTAATTTTTTTGGGTTAAAACTTTTTGACGCAATTAAGCTCAAATTAGAAGAAAAGAAGATTGAATAGTAGACATTTTTGTACTAGACTATTATTCCATACGATGTCCCTTCCCTGTATCTGTCTCAAACTTTTCGCCATGCAAAAATAGACCATACAAGTATCAGATTAGGTCATTCAATAAATAATAAACAAACATAAAACTTTTACTATATCTTTTACAATAATGATGAAATATTGAACTTCATCAACTTGTAATTCTTAAGTGATAGTCGTGACTGAAAGAAATTGTTTTTTTTTGTATCCAGAAAGTAATAAACTAGAAATCTGTCAAGATATTGCAACTTTTTCAGACCATCAGATTCATAATTATGTCTTTTTTAGCTTAGCTTGTTTGATCACGTTCCAAATATTTTTTCTTTAATTTACTTGCTTTTTGATTTTCATTTAAATTTTGTTCCATCCTATCCTATCCTAGTTGCTGATGCTAATACTATTATGAAACCCGTAAGTTTGTGAGGATCGATCAATAAATAGATGTTAGTTACTCATTCACGCTTGGACTGTTAAGGGTTAAACAGAATAGAATCTCCTCAAAGTTAGAGTGAACAGGCTTTTTTTGGGTAAGATCCAACCATCGGCATCGTTGCTTACGCACGTTGAATAAAAAAAAATTACATACATACATAAACTTACGCATTTTCCCCAATGGGAGTAGGCAGAAACCACGGAACGCCACCTGCTACGATCCTGACATACTCCTTTTGCTTAGTCTCACCTTCGTCTTCGCCTCGTAAAAAAAAAACGACGGGTTGCACTCCGGGAGTGCCGGCAGAAGTGAAAACTTGAATATTAACGTTGTGCATTTTTGATATTTTGAAATGGTTAGGGAATAATTTTGCACGAATTGCTATAATTATCATTATAAAAGTACTATGTATATAACAGAAACCATTAAACCAAGCACGTGTACTATTTAGTCCATCCGTCCATTTGTCCATCCGTCCATCCACGATTTTCCACGATTTTGCACGATTTTTCGTGCAAATTTTTCTATCAAAGTCACGTGTCCTGACGCGAGAAAAACAAGTGCACAACGCCGCTTAAAATTTTCGATCAGGGTCACGTGTCCTGACGCGAGTTTAACATTTTTTACCCAACGCCGCTAAAGAAGTTTTCACTTCAAAAATAGATAAGTATTTAATAAGCAACATTTTATCCCATTTCTGTATACCCGCGAAATAAATAAGAACTTCGTTTTAATTTTAAATCTTTCGCAGACAAAGTCGAAAGCAGAAGCTAGCCTTGAACAAAAATAAAGCAAAATTATAAAAGACGTCGTAAATTAAAATGCACAATTCATATCAAAAGAAAGAGAAAAGAAGGTCGGATAAACAAAATCTCGTTAAGGTGTCCGATGCTCCTTGCCGAGGATGAGAGAAACTTTTTGTTTTTATATGAAATGTTACTTTTAAGCTGCTTTTTTCAGCTTATAAAATGCTGAAGCGGTTTTACACATTGAAATGAAGAATGAAAGAAATTATTTATTTGTCAAACATGGGTACATTAAAAAGATCATAAAAATAGTAGGTACATATTTGCTATGTTATATGTATACAAATGTATACAAATAGGATATAAATAAACATAACTAAAAATTTAAAATTAACGTAAACTAAAACTGAAATGGCACTATCTAGTGACAAATTTGGGAAACATAATTATTCCATACAAAAAACGTAAGTGGAAATTTACGTTACTTGTTACTTAATCTATTGTAATATTTTTAAGTTTTTTTGTTTGGTAGAACGTGCTAACCTCAAGAACTACTGAATCCTATTTAAGAAAATCTTTTTGCATGTCATAGCTAAATTCATCAAGAACAGCTACATATAATAGGCTATATTGTTTTATACTCTATATAGCTATTCTCGATGAATTTAGCTAGGATTTAGCGTGATGTTTGACGCTAAAACACACGGGAGCGGATCAGTAATAACAGATAATAGCGAGTATCTTAATAATCTTTAATCCAACCACACCACATCTACAACAAAAAACACAACCACAACACATCCTTCACCCCATCTCATTTCAAACCACTTCCAATTAGTTTTACGCCCCCACCCATCTTGCAATCATAAAACGAGATCGCGGTCATAAAACAAGATAATATCTAATATTATTAAACATCTTAGCGATATAAATATCGTATACACACCAGTATAACAGCACATTATGCCGTGAGGGCGTAATATCTAGAGTAATTCAAAATAGAGGCTCAGGGAAAGGTATAAAGAATTCTATCAACGTGGCATTCGCGCCTGTTCGCATTTGGCTGGGCGGTTTAGGTGGGGTGTGTTTGCTGGCGATAATTTTAATGAGGGAAGCGAAGTGCTACCTTAAAAAACTTACGTGAACTAGAAAAATATTTGAAGTCATTTTTGAAATCATTTTAAAAACTTTACTTAACATTTAAATGAAACAAAGTTCCTATAAAGACTTGGTTTTTACACCTACATAAGTTTGTTTTTTTTTTTTTTTATATAATATAACTAACAACTTTACAGCACAACATTCTTTAAGTACTCACAAATCAATTATTTGTAGACGGCCTTTCTAAAATTTTCCTTCTATGGATTTAGGTAAAGTACGCTTTCATTATACCTAACGCCAAAGATTGATGGCTCACCTGAAGCTCAATTTACGTAAAATTCGGCGTAGTAGTAACCTAAGGTAACTGCAGGATAAAGATATATTGTTATGCACAAAGGCACAAGTGCAATTATCAAAATGCAGCTGTAGGTATGTCTTTCTTCATTTATTTATTAACCAAAATCTCTATCACTGGCACCACACCTCACTTCTCACCTCACATAGGCAAGTGTAAATATGACATGACTTGTCGACTGAGATGAAATAAACTGTGCAATCTGAGGCGTCGTTTGTTGTGTTAGCTCGCAGTGATATGAAAATTTTGGATTTTGAGAGTGGAGAGGGCTCGTACCGTTATGATAATTAGGAATTATTTTTAGAAGTAATCTTACATGCTAAAAGACGGAATAACAAATTGTGGGTTGCGTAAATATACATTTCATTTTCCTTAATATTTAAAGTCTTTAAAGTATTAAATAAAAAACAAGAGTTTTTTTTATTATATAAGAAAACTTGCTGTATGTAAAACACTGGTATTCAGCTGCATCCGGTTAGACTGGAAGCCGACCCCAACATAGTTGAGAAAAGGCTAAGCAGATGATGATGATATTAGAAAACTTGTTCTTCGAACGGTAAAGAAAGAAGACGTATATATTTGTCCTCAATCATTTTTAGCATTGAGTGTTCTCTTCTCATAACGGTTTATAGTATTGAGACCATGACGAGAAAAAAAATCAGCCACCAAGATTGTATGGTTGATTTGTTGCTTTATTATGGAGAAGCAGGCGATATATTCTGTTAAATTAAATCCAAACTATCGTACCTTCCTGAGTCATGATTGAATTTTAAATTGAAGTACTCTCTCTGCCTCCACGATAACTGACATTTACGCAGACGAAGTCAGGGGCAAAAGCTAGTATCTAATATCCACTTTCACTTGTGACCTCAAGGTCACTTCACCAAAGGAGACTTTTGCGGAATTGTATTGCAATGTCTATTTACTTAGATATTGGTAAGGCTCAACATCGAGGGTAGTGGAAATAAAGGGGGAACGCCTTTGTTCAAGAAAGGGAAGGTATATGCTAGTATAAAAAAATGTTGTACATACATAGCTTAAAATTATCAACATCTGTTCAAAACCTTGATATTTTCGGAAGATATGAGTCCTGAAATTAGAACCTTATGAGCCTTTTCAACTTTATCTCTCAAAACAAGATTATTTTCACAAATTTCTCTTCAACATTTTAATATAAACATCAAACTTTATTTCCAGAGGATGTCAATTAATTTTCAAGGTTTGTTCATTGTTCTAGATCCTTTGTTTGTCTAGACTTCAGTAATGTTAGCAATGAGAGACGTAGATTATGTAAATTAAGCCCTAAATACTTGTAATCTGTGTATTTGTTCTTTGTGAAGTTCTGACATGGCGTTTATAAACCAACCAACTTTGGTAGACACATCTTGTATTAGACAGCTATTTAATTTGAAATAGAAGAAGAGAGTCAGAAATCATCATTTACCTACTAATTTCATAATGTACAAGCAAACGAGTACCTTGTCACTTGTGGCTTTGTGTGGATCACCAACCTAGCTCAAGGTGGATAGGAGAGGAAAGGAGACTGAAATCATCTTATTTCAGTCTTATATTATTTATAAGTCCAGGTTTCCTCACTATGTTTTTCTTCACCGGTGTCAGTTATATCCAAGATAAACTTGGAAAGTACATACGAATTAAAACCTTGCGAACCCTCAAGGACAAATACAACTAGCTGATATTACCACGATATAACCTATCGCCATCTCTCCCTCAGAAGAAGGCTCAAAAACAAAATAATGAAAACATTCTTGAAACCCCAAAAACCACTCCTAACTTCTCCACACTCTCATAGCTCTAGAATTACTTGTAGTACTACCCTCGCGGGTAATACCACGTGTAATAAAGAGTAGCGAAGCAACATTATTGCGATTCAAACGACTCAATGTTTGCCCCGGAAAGTAATTCACAAACAAATTATGTTGTTGTTGAACTTTTCCCTTAATGAGTGTATGGAGCCGTCGAGTTTTGAGTTGATTTTGATTTTGGCCTTTGAACCTGACTTTTAAATTAATTTGGTTACACTAAATACAATTAAGAGAAGGTTGGGGAAAATATTGTGAGGAGACTGCGATAAATAAATGTTAGCATGAACTTTGGCTTGGGTTACCACCTCTGACCTGTACTAGTAGATTGGCAGTTATGTGACAGTAACAGGGATAATGCTTAGCCAATGCCTGTGCTGAGGAAAGTGAACACGCTACTTGCGAGGCGCCATCTTTTTATCGTATCATTTAAAAAGTATTTAAACGCACACGATTTAAAGCTCAAACTTGAATACCGAATTACTTACTGCGTCGGAGCTGTGCTGAACGAGAATATTGAGCGATGAACTTTAGCCTTTTCATCGTCCTCAACGAGAAGACGTTAAAAGTCTCCCCTATACGTCACAACTGGTCCTGGTTTGCTCGAATTGTATTGATCTAAAATTAGTGAGAATAATAAACAATAGACGTGTTACGTGTCACTCTCTTTATACTTAGGCGAGTCGAACTATTCGGTTCGGCATGCTCAATACTTTTGATTGTATTGAAAATTTCGAACCAAACACCTCGACCCGCTTATGTGTATACCGCCACTGACCCTTATTTTGAGCGAAGACATGGCAGGAATATGCTCAAGCAGTATTTATTCATTAATTGATAAGGAACTAAAAATTTCACGTTGAAAATTGTATGCAAGACAATTTCTCATTGTATTTATTTTACACAACATTATGCAATTTTCAACTTTATTTGTAACATGTTTTAGTCCATAACTAATTCTCCTATTACCTATAAGCCTTATTTTTCTTCCTCAAAAAAAATCCTAGTCCTTAGAAGATTTCTCAACGATTGAGTTCCTCAATCTAATAAACATTTTGACCTACATTCGATATTTTGGGAGCTCTTAGAAAGGTCTGAACTAATACTAAACATTTGCAATGATTTGATTACCTCAGTATGGTTCAATGTTTGTTTAGGACGAAACTGTCCTTTGGATTGACAAACAGAGTAAAAGAATTGTGTGTCTTCGATACGCGTATGCGATATGTAGATATTTTGAAGTGGCAAACGCGTATAAATATCATTTTTATTTTTGATATTATTTATTGAAAAATACATTTAAAAAGTGCCTCTAAAACTCCACAAATTGAAAAATAATCTTAATTTTGGAAGTTGGTAGCAGTACGAAACAACGAACAAAACCAAAGACTATTTTTCTTCTATTTTTCACTTTGTAGTTTTTGAAGGCGGTTGTTCTTTTTGAAAATATGTTTTTAATTTTTTTACTTTTTATTATCTACTTGCTAACATCCAAACCCACGGCAGAAGAAAGAAGAAACGGTAACACTACGTAAATTAATCAGATAAACACAAATGACCAGGCACAAGAAAGCAAAATACGCAATTTCGTTTACGAAACGAAATTGCGTATTAGTAATACGAAATCAAAATAACTGAAAAATATGTTATCCATAACATATTTTTCAGTTATTTTGATTTAAAAACCAAGTGCTTCTAACGGAAATCGGTTAGATTTAATAAAAAAAACTATGGGACCCATCTGAAAGTATATCCTTCTTAACAAAAAAACTTTCCAATATATCTACCAGCTACATTTTTGAAATGTTACATCAAGAGTTTTTACTTGCTCAATAATTTAAAAACACTTCTCCAGACTTTTCGTTCTTCGCCTCTTATTTACACAAGGAAAAAAACAGAATAAATGTTTAAATAATACTCTTCTAGAAGAATGAAAACTTATCATGACTTCTGAATTAGAAAACTGTTTTTATTCCATCCTTCTCTTAAATAAACTTGGTTTTCTAATCAAGATTATTCCATTTTACTTTAAAAATATTTTAGTCTAGATAGCTTTGTTAATGGAATTCCTTTTATTTTGATTGTGTGGATAGAATGAAAATGTAAAGCCTAGCGTTCACTTTGTGTCTACGCATAATTTAACTTGTGAACCATATTTTCTGGGTTTCAGCGATTATTCTGTGGCATTGTTATGTAAAAGTGGTACGGGAATTCCATGCTGTACAAGTTTCGTTTTTGTTTATTATAAACTTGAAAGGGGATTGTTGTATTCATGATTGAGAAAAGACTACGAGACCAATCGCGAAAATGCAAAAAAAAACAGTTGATTCATTAATTTTCTTAAGAACATGGTAATTATGTAATGTGTAATAATATATACGTTTTTAATAACCACCGTCAAAAACTGTTCACACATGGCGGGTTCCTCATGTAATAATATTTAATATCCTCCTAACCGAGCCACTGCGGCCAATTTCAATGGAGACTCGTCAAGTACGCGGGAGATCGTGTCGTATAATGGTCGAGTGTGTGCGCCAACACAGGTGCAGTCCTTATTCCCTACTCTCATAGTCCGATGGAACGGCAGTCCGACATGTCCGGGGAAAGATTAGGTGTAAGACCAACAGATTTACGAGCTTTCCAAGACACGGGCATGTTACACCACCAACTCCCTAGCTCCGGGCTGCTACTGAGAAATCCCTAATGCAAAACTCAATAACACTTTTGCCCGACCTGAGAACCGAATCCAGAAACCCACTCTTAACAGTGTAGTCACTACTCTACGCTCTAGGTCTAGGAGCGCCTAACAAACCTACTTAGTAGGTAGATTGTTTATTTTTTTTATGTTATTAGATAGTAAACATGTCGACAGCCTACTAATGATAAGTGATCACCTCCACCTAGAACACATTACTTATGTATTTTTATTCTTTGTTGTATTCTTTTCAGAATTCCGTACCTAATGGGTGCCAAATGGAACTCTAATACTAAGACTCGACTGTCTGCCTGTGCGTCTGTCACAAGGGTACTGAACCCTTGGTATCCCGTCTGACTCGCACTTGCCAGTTTTTCTTTTATTTGTAGTACCTATTTAAAAACATAATATAAATAAAGTCACTTCAGAAACTTTGTATTTTCAGCGTAACTATTTCTCATCTTGCTTTTCATAAATTAAGAACAAGAAAAATGTAACCAGGTTTTTGTAAAAACTTAATCGAAAAAAGGATCCATGGAGTTTCTTGCTCGTTCAGGACCAAAACGTATGTAGGTATCTACGTTTTGGACTCCTTGACAGTTCATTTAAGTGCCTGTAAATGGTCTAATTGACATAAAGTTTTGATTTTGAAAACAAGATAAGTTATGTATTATTTGAAACCGTATTATAACAAAGAGGAAAGATTTTTTTATTGGTTTGTTTATAACGAATAGGGTCCGAAACTACCAGACCGATTTTCACCATTTTTTCACCAATAGATAGCTAAATTATCAATAAGTAACATGGGGTATATAACATCACACTACAACACATTCGGGTAAAAATATCCGCGCAGACGAAGTCGCAGACAGAAGCTAGTATCTGATAAAGAGGTACCAATCGTGCACACACGATACTGCACATCAATTTCCCCCACCACAGCCATCCCGTAGAATCTCATAACAAAAATACATGATAAGTCTGAGATAATTTTAAAATCCAGTAAATCTAACCTCTTGAGGTTCCCGCCTGATTTGTATTCAACGTTCATAGCGCCGCGTCCGTATTACTGAAGGTCCAATACGGAATTATGGTCCTTGGTAGATTCGAATATTATCTTTATCTATTATTTAATAATATATACTAATCTTTTCTAATATTATAAAGCTGAAGAGATTTTGCGTTTGACCGTGCTGATCTTCGGAATAACTTGTTCAAATTTGAACATTCTTTCGGTAATTGAAGCTATGTCATATATTACAAGTGCTACAAGCTACATATAAAAATATATTTTAAAGTTACATCACGTTAGAAGCGGGTGATTGATGCTCGAGCCTTCTCTGTATGAGAAGAGGCCTTTGCCCTGCAGTGGGACAATTATAGGCTGGTATTTTTTTTAATTATTTTATTTTAGACCACGTTTGAGGTCGCATGCAGAAGCTAGTAATGTTACAAAGAGTATTTTTTATTTGTTTGTCTGTAAGGGTTTATCTTTAAAACTACTGGTCCGGTTACCTAATTTATTTAACTGATAGAAATACACACTATTGTAGAGTGTCATAAGTTATGTTCTATGGTATTTATGACTGTAAAGTAGACTGGTTGTCAGACTTCCCAGCTTCTGACTATCCGTAACAACTACCAAAGATCTACGAATGACAGCCGGGACCAATGGCAATACGTGCTTTCCGAGGCACACGTGTCACACCAACAACTTAAATTCTCCGGGCTGCTGAAAAATTCGTAATGGGATATAGGCTAGATATAACACTTTTATAAACCTAAATATACCGGCGAACTGTGGGTGTACATTAGTACACCTCTGCCTAACCCTTCGGGGAATACAGGTGTGATGGTATATTTATTTATATATTTATAACACTTTTTTCCGACCTTGAAATCGATCCTAAAACCCCACGCTCATCAGTAGCTTTTGCGATTACGAGGACGATGGCAGTTCAGCAAGGTCTTAATAAACCATCAAAATTAAATGTCATTCTCAAAAATCTTCGCTCGCTTTCAAAGGCCCTTTGGCTCGGCAACCTTGCATCAAAATCTTCTTACCTCCGGGAAATTACTGTGAACAATTTATTCATGATATTTTTTTCCTTAACCATCTACTAAAGAATCTCCCTTAAGCAGAATAAGGACTGTAATGGGAAATAAGATCAATAAGGAACCGATACGGAAATTAGTATGGAGGGATCATATGCACACTAAAAGGTAACAAACAAATAAACTTATTCTCGTATTAATAAAATTAGTTAGTTTTTTTGTTGTGCTAATACTTTGTCTAAAATAAAAGTAGCCTAAATGACTTCTTATAACATCACCTATATGCCAGTGCAAGTTCTGTCAAAAATGATCCAGCCTTTTAATAGAGCAGCAAGAATAATTACCTTCTTATTTATTTATAGACGGGAAAGTAACTCCGTCTGTCTATATGTATGTGTTTGTTACATTATCACGGCCCAACATAGTAGTGAAATTTGACAAAAAAACCTCCTCGTTTTTTGAAGTCGGTAAAAAAAATTAAAGGTGACTAGGAACGACCAACTTGTTGTAATTCAAAATTGATTCTCTATTCAAATTGTCTATTCTTTCCGCGACAATCAGAAAGTCGGGAATGTTATCTATTTTTTGGTAGTTACCACTAACTTTTTAACTGTCCATAGTGAAGAAAATATTGCAATAAATCAATTTGAGGATGTAGTAAATTCAATAAATATAAGTACCAAAAACTTAACAAAACAATTTTAATGAATGAGAAAATATCATCGAACCTTTCATAATGGTCCTGACTCTTTTTTTGTTTTAATTTAAACCTGTGCACTTTCTGTTAGTCTCAAATATCAATAACTAGCTCCAGCCCGCGACTTCATCCGTTTATTTTCACTTGCGTAGTTACTGCTTCGGTCTTGTAACTTGTAGTGCTACTTTTTCCAATTTAACTGTAACTTTAAGAGTTAAGCACGTTTAAATAAACAATCAAAAAACTCTTCAGCTTTATTATTAGTAAATAGAAATAATATAGATCAATTTTATTATCGAAAATCTTCAACCTTCTTGGTTTTAGTACAGATTTTGGGTAACAGTACAAAAATTACTTACCTCAAAAATCTGAGAACAATCTTCATGTGTAAAACCATTGAAACCAGCTCTAAACTGTCCACAAAAGAACAAACCAAACGCGATGACACAGCAAAGTATTTTCAAAGTTTGTTTCTCTAGATACACTTCTGTATCAGAAAACAACATATCGTATACAGTTGAAACTTGGCTATCCATTCAGAGTTATACTTTCAGACCTTTTGCCAAGAAGTGGGACAGTTTTGTTTGCGTCACAGATGTGAATGACTTTTGTTTTTTTGCAGATTTTTTATGTTTAGGTGTCAGTGGATTTTTGGGTCAGATTTTATGGTTGTTGTGTATCAAGTTTACGAAGTAAGGTGTACGTGGAAGTGCGCTCTGTGAAGATAGACTATGGGGCACGTGCGTTGGAGCATTCGATTCCCTTCAAGATGATTGAGCAAAATCGTGTTAATCCTCTCGCCACGATCATCAACGTTTTCTTACAGTTTTAAAAAGTTAGAAGCTATATAAAAAAATACATAAGTACTTTAATACCAGCCTTTTATTGTCGCACGGCAAGGCAAAGGCCTCATTCAGAAATAGCTCGAGAATTGATCACCATGTTTAGATAAGTCAAGTAAGTAATTACTAACTAATATTTAAAAGGAAAGTAAGTTTGTTTGTTTGTTACCTTTTCACGCCTAAACCACTGAGCCGATCATCCTGAAATTTTGCATATACGTTGTCAGGTATATAGAAACGAACATAGGGTACCTTTCATCCTGAAAAAAAAAACACTGTTCCCGAGGAAAACAACAAAAACGGTTTTATGATAATAAATGTCGCTACGTGTCCTTCAAATCATGATTTAATTTTGAATTAAATATCTAATACATTATGTGCGCGTTGAGTGTCGATATGTAGCAAAGAAACTCACTTTCGCATTTATTATATTAACTTAGGAGAAGTCTTTCTTACTCTTTCTTAGTTTATCTTGGACATCACTGACATCGGTAACCATGTCAGAGGCCCTTGTGGCGGTTTAGAAACTCTGACACTAGGGTGTGTGGGGTTGTCAGACCTCACTGCCCACACAATAAAGAAGAAGACTTAGGAGAACGAAAGTAAGTTTCTGCTTTTTATTCCGTGGCTTCGTCTGCGTCCGTTAACCGGCATTTACGACGACGAAGTCAGGGGCAAACGTTAGGTAATTATAAATCTAGGTTTCCTTACGATGTTTGCCTTCACCGATGTTAGTGATGAAGTCAGTCATGAAGTACCGACTATTCTCAATAATAATATTTCACTCATACTAAAATAATGTACCTAAGTCTGGTATCTAAGGCCATAATACAAAGTGAACAATTGACAATCACTGACAATGATACTTACGAGGTTCTAATTACAGTTTCCCTTGAAATCATGCGACCTGAATAATAAGCAGCATTTAGAGAAAATAAAACCAGATCTACATTATATTTATTCAAACCAATAAAGGTAAATTGTTACGAAGTCTTATTGAATAATATTACGCTTTGATGTCGTAAACAAATGACGGTTAGTTAGTCTATACTTTACAAATTGAAAGTATTATTTGGAAGTAAGTTTTCGATTTTAATTTGTTTACAGAATGATAGATTTGTTTTTAATTTGTGTTGTTGAATTGAAACTAACTTTGAGTTCTTTCAGTCTAATTTCAAGGTCGGGTTTAGTTTAATTTGATCATAATTTTCATGTTCAAATGTCTCGTCAGTCAGTCTGTAGTTATAATGCCTGAGTTACACGAGTAAGAAGTAGTTAAGAGGTTGTGTGTTTGATATCTGGCAAGACAATAATTATGTTTTTTTTTTTTACACATAGATATCACTTACCTACATCGGTGAAGGAAAACACTGCGTGGGAATCTGAAGGCCAATTCTAATAATTCAAAATATTCAAAATCTATTCTGAATCATAATACATCCCAGCAATAATCAATGTATAACAAAAGTTGTAAATTCTTATACATTTCGAAAAAATGATTGCGATCGTTCCTAAAAGTTAGTAAAATTGCCACTACTTTGCTAGCACAACTGTTACACATACCTACTCACTACTACTCGGTTGTCTCTGATGAAGAGGCATCACCTGCAACACTGGCAGAGGTCAGTATTGCGGAATTTGTTCGAAAGTGCTACCGTGACCCTGCAGTGCAAAGTCAATATGAGTCTGACACTGCTTTCCGGTTCACCCAAAGCGGAAGAAGTCATTTGATGACTACCCATCCTTAAAAAATCCGGACGCCTGAACTCTTCAAGAATTGATGAGCGCTACTGACGACAAAAAATCTTACCTAATCAACATAGATACGCTGCAAAGAAGAAGCACAAAAACCTCATCTCAAAACAACACAGCAAAATTACGCTGCTCAAAAATTTTAATTTCAAACAAGTACTAAAGAAAAGCGTCGTAACTCTCGTCTTCATAGTAACTTACAGCATCAATGTACCTCGTTTATACCTGTTTCTCGCGAGGAAAATTAGTATTCCGCGCCGTTGGCTCTGAAATTAAATCATTCTACGTTTTATTTACCAAATATTATCTTAGCGTTGAATTTTCGATGATAAGGGCTATGTTCTTGCGAACATCGTAAAGTAACCTGAGATTGTATGATGCTTAATTTGCAGTTTTGTGTAGAAGACTGTCTCGGTAGCCTAGTGGTCTTAAGCGTGACTGCTACGCTAGAGGTCTTGGGTTCGATTCCTAGGTCGAGCAAAAAGTGTTAAGTAGCAGCTGGGTTTTTGTGCCCGGTTAATGGCAATAGGCTCGCCCGTATTACATGGAACCTAAACATACCGGCGAACTGTGGGTGTATATTGGGACACCTCTGCCTATCCCTTCGGGGAATACAGGCGTGATTGTATGCATGTGTGTGTGTTGTGTAGAACTATAGACGTGAGGAGATTTGGGATGGTGCACTGATTTATAGCTATGACTTTATGGAGTTATGTTGCAGCATGCTTTTTAAGGTTCCGTACTGAAAGGAACCATGGAACGTGAGAGTGGTGCACTGATTTATAGCTGTTGAAGGATGTGACTGTTTTTTTAGCCATTTTTCAGCATGTTTTTTGAGTTCTGTAGTCAAATGATGCGGAACGATATTCTTATGACTACGATTTTGCTGTCCCTCGGTCACAGGGCCAATCTTTTGATCCGTAATAGGTAGATAACTAGTTTAGTTATTTTAACATAGTATTTGAATGAATATTACTGTATAAGTAACATGTATTTTTTTAAATCTTCTGTTAAATATTGTACTGTAGTACAGAAAGTCTAACTTGCACTTGGCCGGTTCTTTTAAAATTTATTAGATTTTCTTGCCTAGCATGAGCTCGCGTTCTTGTTTCTGAGATATACTTGGATATAATATAAAAAACCGGCGAACTGTGGGTGTACATTGGTACACCTCTGCCTAACCCTTCGGGGAATACAGGCTTGATGGTATATTTAATATAAAAAACAATAATACACACACTCATGAAGCTTTGCAAACCTGTGCTGAAGCCAACATGGATTAATATTATGTTAACAAGTATTATGCAATACCAATAATTCATACATACTTACAGGTCAAATATATAACCTCCTTTTTCAAGCCAGTTAAAAATAACAATCACATTCCAAAATCATAGCCATTTTAACATCAATAAGCAAAACATTAAAACGGGAACCATTTCAGCATCATTAAACAAAGCACCCTTCATGCATCAATCTCTCTCAAAGAGCAACAGCTTATTATATTAATTTAAATGAGGTAAATAAAATAATATTATTGCCTCCATCCCTCTTTGATGAAAGGACAAGACGGATGACAAGGTACATTGTTGATCAATCAATGTTTTTTGTTTGCAAATCATTTGTTCAGAATAGAAAAAGATACGACGGAAAAGAGACAATTCAAGTTGTTGAGTAATTAGTCTATGTATTTGACTTGATATTTAAGAAAGGTAAAGGTTTCGGTGAGGAACCTTTGCTAACGGGCTTTTAAGACCTAATTATGTACTGAACTATAAAGAGAACACAATCGGAGAGGTTTCGACATACATTATTGTCAAATGGTAATTTAACACAATGATGTTTTGTAGCTTACCGTCACGCCTGTATTCCTCGAAGGGTTAGGCAGAAGTATACCAATGTGCACCCACAGTTCACCGGTATGTTTAGGTCCCAAGTAATAGGCGGTGAGCCTATTGCCATTAACCGGGCACAAATCTTAACTCCGAGCTGCTACTGAGAATTTCATAGAAAAACCCAATAACACTTTTTGCTCGACCTGGGTCGAACCCAAGACCTCTAGCGTAGCATTCAGGTTTGTAGATAATAAAATATAGCTTTAAAGTGCACTAAAACCTAAAAGGTACAAGCCTAGTAAGTTCCTGAGGATCAATACGTTTTATCAAATTATGCGAAAAAAATTGTCCCATAGCAAACGTTCAGATGAGTACAATTACCTCTTTTCAGGTTTCTGGTAAATAAATATTAAGTTTTTATATTTCTGGTTTTAGTGCAAAAAATATCTTGCACAGGAAGTTGGTAATTCATGATATTAATATAGACGTGGCTTCCAAATCAATGTTATCCACATTTTTCCTGCCAATCAATTGCCGAAGATATTACGATTTTCCTCTTAAAAATCAGACACGTGTATCTATCACCTATAATTCGGATTGCCATACCTTTCAGGAACCATTACAGGACGTTTCGAACAAATCAAATAAAAAAGTCGGAAATCAAAGATTCATTCGAATAACAGTATGTACTCGTACATATATCAATTTTTGAACTTAAATTAACACATTTATTTTTGGACCAGTCACATTTGGAGCTTGATTTTACTTTTGTAATGAGCTCGTTTTTTTTTCTAATACAATAATAGAAATGGGCACATGCCATTTTAAAATTATAATGACAAATCAGTACCGAATTTTGTCGAAAGTAATTTCAATTACTTTCGACAAATGGACAATCACGGTCAATTACGGGACAATTACGGGACGCATACAAAGAAAGAAATTTTAAAAAATTATTTCAATAAAATATATAAATACATTATTTGGTGCCCCACAGCTGCGCCAAACAAGCCAAGCCAGTTCAGCATAAATGCCGACCACTTGTGTCTGACGCTGGTTTTCAGCTGGACCTTTGTGTGTGACGTATCCTATCGTGTTATCATGTAGCCGTACATGAAGCGAAGGTCATATACAGCGACAGTCCCGTATATACAGAATGTTTTTGTTTTTTGGACAGATAATCATCGAATGACTTCTCCCGCCGTGAGCGGGGCGGAAGGGAGTGTCAGACTTTTACTGACTAAAGCCCATCCATGTTCCTCCTTGTGCCCTTTGCGTTCCGAAGGCGCGGTATCTTTTTCGAACAACCTGCAACCCTGGCAGGCATACAGGACGTATGGCCACCCTACCTATAATAAATAATCGATGGCCGAACATGATAGATGACGGAAACAGTGATTGGACAGAGCTGGGTGTTTTAATTATACTCGCAACAATGATTCATTTGCGACGATGATCGATCTCTCTCGATTAAAATGATGTCTGCACGTGTTTGCTTTGAATGGGACTTTTTACGGAACCCAAATAGTGCTAAACGGAACCCGGAACTAAGATTCTTCTGTCTGTCAATGGTTTTTTTTTTATCTTTTCGAATCGATAGTTTAAATAAATATTTTTTTCTTTATATTAGTATTTTTTTATGACTGCCCCGTTCCGTTGGGCTCGTGGTTGCAAGCGCGACTGATGAGCGTGGGGTCCTGGGTTCCATTCCCAGGTCGGGCAAATAGTGTCAGGGTTTTTTCATTAGGAATTTCTCAGGAGCAGCCCCACATTGTTTGGAAGTTGGTGGTGTGACATCCACGTGCCTCAGAAAGCACGTAATGCCGCTGGTCTCGGCTGTCATAACTAGATCTTTGACAGTCGCTACACGTAGTCAGAAGCCAGGAAGTCTAACAACCAGTTTAACCAAGACGTATCGTGTTGCCCAGTAACTGGGTTGGGGAGGTCAAATAGACAAAAAACACTGGTATTCAGCTGCATCCGAATAGACTGGAAGCCGACCCTAACATAGATGGGATAAGGCCAATGCGCCAAAAGCCAATGCGGATGCTGAACAATGTGAGTTAATAAAAACACTTTTTTTACTGTAGCCGTTATCAACAAATAATTAAAATTAACAAAAATTAAAAGGATATTTCTCAAAGGAGAAATTCTTTTAACTTTCAACTGTAAAGTACTTTACTTATCTGTAAAGATAAGTAAGATCAGCCTTGTTTACTTAGTACCTATTGGATTTTTACAAACGATTATAAGTCCGGGGTTACTCGCACTATTTTCCTTAAACATTAGTCCGAGAAAACCTTCCTATCATTGTCATCATTAGTAGCCTTGTTCCATCCACTGTCTGTCAAATTTGTTGAAACAGAGAAACAGTGTTATTAATATTATAAAGAGGAAAAAATTGTTTTGTTTCTCTGGAAGTAAAATAATATTTCTCTGATACAAAGCTGCACTGCTGCCAGCTGAGTGCTTAATATTAGTATAGACTACACAGTTTTATAAATGCGCTAACACTTTTAGCTTGATTTTTTTTTTTTCAATATAATTATATTATTTTTTTTCCCAAATTCTTTTTTTACTGCCTTGGACCATTGGGGTCCAAGTTCCAAAAAGTTATGAATGTAAATGTGGATGGATGGAGAGGAAGAGGGAGGCCAAAGAAAAGATGGATGGATTGTGTGAAGAATGATATTAAAGAGAAGGGAGTCAGTGATAGTATGACGGTTGACAGGTTGGCATGGAAGAAGAAAACATGTTGCGCCGACCCCAAGTAACATGGGATAAGGGCAGGAAGATGATGGACCATTGGGGTCCTAAGCGCAACTGCCTTGGGTTTAATTCCCAGGTCGAGCAAAGTGTGATTGGGTTTTTCTATGACATTCTCAGTAGCAGCTCGGATTGAGGATTTGTCCCCAGTTAATGGTAATAGACTCGCCCTGTATTACATGGGACCTAATCATATCGCCTAACTGTGGATGTACATAAGTACACCTCTGCCTAACCCTTCGAGGTGTACAGGCGTGATGATATGTACGTATGTAATATCAAATTCAAAGCGAAAGCACCCCAAAATCAATGTCCCATTTCCATTAACGAAGGCATCCCTAAATTAATTATTTATAACAACAAAAAGTTCTTCGACACTCTTCAATGTAATTAAAAGGGAAAAATTGAAAAAGTACTTGGCAACACTGGTTATCCTCCACCGTCAAAAGATGGCGGGGCAAAACAAAATAAACAATAATGAATTAACTTTGTGTAAAGGATCATCCGGTCCAATTTTGTTTTCAATTAGTCAAAAACTGACCAAGTTTGAGTCGGTTTTGCAGGCGAAGGATTCCGTATTATCGTGTGAGAAAGAGAGAGAGAGATAGAGAGAGAGAACAGTGTCCATCGAGTTTCTTGCTCGTTTTTCTCTATAGAGACCTACGTTTTGGAACGAGCAACTAGCTTCAACTTTAAACTGTTACTTCTTGACAATTCAAAAGTACCTAAATGGTATAATTGAAATAAAGGCTTTGACTTGATTTTACCGCATACACTATTTGACGCAACATCTAAAAAAGACAAGTTCTTGTGTCCTTGTAAAAATAAAGTAAAAAAAAGAGTTTCAAGTATTTTTACTAATACCAACACCCTCGATTTCACCCGTGTTGATTACTGCTCCGCTCCCGTGTATCGTAGCGAGATGTTAAATAGCCTATGTTAGTCGCCAATTATGTAGCTTTCCATAGGTGAAATATCTTTTATAATACATTAAGTAGTTTTGGTTTTATCCATAACAAACAAAAATATAAATCTTTCCTTTTTGTAATATTAGTGCAGATTATTTGTTATGTAATAATAATCCTCCAGACCGATTCCGGCCACGGCGGCTAATCTTAATGCAGACTGGCCACGTACACAGGAGATATTATAGTGCACAAGTGTGTGCGCAAACACAGCTGCACTCCCTCTTCCCTAACTCTGATAGCCCGATGGGACGGCAATCCGACACGACCGGAGAGAGATCAGGCGCAGGACCAACGGCTTTACGTGCTTTCCGAGGCACGGGGGTGTCACACCACCAACTTTCAAACTCCAGGCTGCTACTGAGAAATTCCTATTGGAAAAACCCAATAACACTTTTTGCCCGACCTGGGAATCGAACTCGGGACCCCTTGCTCAGCAGTCGCGCTTGCGACCACGAGACCAACGGGGCAGTCGTATTTGTTATATAACTTCAATAAAAATACACACTCAGTTAAAAATTTGAACTCTCTACCTAAAGATAAAGCCTCTAACAGACAGACGGAAGCACAGCGAAGGCTTAGTAACAGGGTCCCGTTGGACTCTTGTACGGAACCCTAAAAAGGGACTTGTTTTGGACATTTGAATCTTGGCGACACTGTTTCGATCAAAGATAGAGTACGTACCTACTCATCTCGGGTCATTTACCTTTGAAGGGCGAGATGTATTTTGAAGTTCTGACGCCTTTCAGTATTTATGTTGAAATAGAAGGAATTTCTTTAGCTGTCTTGGGAAGCGACGGCGGAGTACCTACGATACGTTTGTTGGCACGGTTGGCGCAGTGGCTAAGCGATTGGCTGCTGTGCTGTGCGCCGCGGGTTCGATTCCCGCATGGAACAAATATTTGTATGGCTTATAGATAGCTGTGCCGGGTAGAGCTGTTTGTGTATGTGGGTTTATGTATTATGTTCGTAAAGGCACACACGGTACAGGAGAAATTGTTAGCGTGGCGAAACGTTTTTTTTGTAAGAAATAATAGGAAGAAACTCGAAACTCACCTTTCTGACAAAATGAGGTACCTACAGCCAGCAGAAGTAACTACTTTTATTCTTCTGCTTACCCCTTTTATTAAGGATAGGAAGTCGTCAAATAACTTCTTCCATCCTGTGTGGTGCGGAAGGCAGTATCAGACTCTTACTGACTGAAACCCATCCGTGTTCCTCCATACCCTTTGAATTCCAGACCCACGGTGACTCTTTCAAACAAATTCCACAACCTCCATTCCATTCTGCCTACCCCAACACAAAAATCAGTCGTGATGTTAAATAATTATTTATGAACACCACAACCATCAAAGAACATAAAGAAAAATGTATCTGAGAAACAGTAACAGTTTAGTGTTTGGAATAATTAATTTTCAGGGGTGTGTGTGACGAACCTTCGAGGCGACGTCTGTACTGCGCATGCGTGCCGTCGTTGATACGAGTCGGATTGAGTAGGGTGGGCAAATTTAGATGGTGGAAGTGGGACTGTAGGCTTGGATGTGGAAGCTATGAATGTACGCGTTTTGGGTGAAGTTAAATATGGGGCGCGAGGAGTGTCGTTTTTTTGGCAGTTTTGTTTTATGGTGAGAATTTATTTATTGATTCGTTTTGCAACATAAATGTCTATAGGCGGAATCGATGCCTTAGGTCTACCAGTCAATCAAAGAGATAACATGACCTACCGTTTGGAATGAGCAACAAGCTTGAACTTTCTGAGTGACTCCTTGATAGGTTAAAAGTATCTGATTTTTTTTTATCTTATAATGTATAAATAGCTGAAGAGATTTTTTGTTTGTTCAAACGAGCTAATATCTGGAACTACTAGTCGTATAGTTCTTTTTTTTTGCTAAAAATAATAATAGCCAGATTAATTCGTAAAAGCTGTATAATATCACGTTACTACCCACGGGAGCGAAGCAGTAATCAAAAACGAAACTTAACGCGAGTGAAAATAATCACGCGGACAAAAGCGCGGACTAAAGCTAGTTTTTAAATAAAATTGGTTTTAAGTTCGAGTTGAGTTTAGTTAAAGTTCACAATTTAATGTAAATAAAGAATTCGTGAAAATTGCCTAATAATCAATTCTTAAGATCCCATTACTAGTTTTTCATTTTTCCATAATTTATGTTATAGGTACCTATAATAAGTCGTGACACAGCATGCAAAATTTAGGGTCACTTGACTTTTAGTACAACATTACACAGTCAACTCCCATCATTTCTCGTCCCAGTATAACAAAAATCACAAACAAAAATAGTGTACGGAACTACGAAATACGAAATACGACTTCTAATCAAATCCCCAGAACTCAACTCCTATGACATAACTTGACATATCCTCACAAAATCCCTAAACATATCCACCCTAACTGCAGCTTCCAGCACCCGAGGAGCTTTCATATTGACCTATACGTATTACGAGTACTCTCCGTACACTTTCAGAGCGTGGGAGCAAGACAAAAGACGCGAGCAACCTCCAATCTAACGAGGGGAAAAGAGACGGATGTAACCGAGCACACGGCCCGGCCCGCAAGTTTCAGTATACCCCGAACGTTTGCGAGCCTCGGGTCGGCGCGATCCTTCACGAAACACGTGCGTAAGGAAAAAATAGCCAAAATATAGACACGGTGTTGTATGTTGACGGGCGCACGGAGTGACGTCGAGTGCAGTGTTTTCCAATTGATTCAGTGTGTTTAAACTTGTGTGTTGTGTCAATAGTGCGTTCGAGTGATTTTGTTCGTTCCCGCGAGAGTCGAGATACGACTATACGACGGTGAATGTAAGTAATTTTATGATTTTTACTTTTGGTACAGATTTTTGGATGTCTCAGACGGAATTCGTCGTCTTTATGAATTTTTATGGAGATTCTGTTACGTCAGAAAGACATTTTTATTCAAAATTGTGGCTGTATTTGCATAGATTCTGACAGCTGATTTTTTAAATATTTGAATTATAATATATTACTATGTAAATTATGATAGTAATTAAAATAAATCACAGTATTTACAGTTAACTCAAGCAAATATTCCAATGTTTCACGATTAAAATTAACTGAATCGGTAGTAAAAACTAACCTTATAATTATATAGATACATACAATGTACATTTATTTATCAAATAATCAAAAGAAACCTTACATTTTAGAATATAAAAAAAAAGAAAACAGAAGAAGAAAGCCTTGAATTTTAATCCAAGCCATACCTACGTTATTTTTTACCTACAATTATCTTAAACGATAACTTCATTTAACGCTTTTTTTTAACCATATAGCACAAAAAACTATGCACACACATTAAGAATAATTACTTGACATTTCCGAAGAAGCAAAACGATTCGATTTTCAAATTTTAAATACGCCTATTCTATTGCATTTTGACGACAAGCAATTTCATACAACAATTAGTATAGCCTTTTAATTTTTAGATAAAGTCATAAATATAATTAAATATTATATGTGAAGTCGGTATTTTCAATTACAAAAAATGATCAAATATACAGTACGTTTTATCCGTCAGATAACATTATGACTATTAGGTATTTCTTTTAACTTACATTTTTCTAGCTTTTGGAAGGAGCTACACAAATATACAAATTATATAGGTACCTACCCCACAACCTGTGAACATTCCACATTATAATCATACTTCAATCATACTCATTACATAGTCAATATCAAAATTAATAATCACGATTGGTTTTTATTTTACTATTCTAGATTTTAATCAATGAAATTTTTTTTAAAACTAGTTTTTCTTCGGACTTTATCCACGTGGGAGTGAGGTATACCATAAAACATAGCACTCAGCAATAGCTTAGCTTTCTATCAGTAAAAAAAAACGACGGGTTGCACTCCGGGAGTGCCGGCAGAAGTGAAAACTTGAATATTAACGTTGTGCATTTTTGATATTTGGGAATGGTAAGGAAATAATTTTGCACGAATTGCTTTAATTATCAGTATAAAAGTACTATCATTTATGTGGTATAATACAATATTTATTTATTGCGCTATCGTAAATTAATATTGTAAATAAATTTGTAAGATTTTCGATCAGGTCACGTGTCCTGAGGCGAGTTTAAATTTTTTTACCCATTACAAAAAAAGTGTACAACGCCGCTAAAGAAGTTTTCACTTCAAAAATTTGCAATCGGTCCAGTAGGTACTTTAGTGCAGGCAAGAAAGAAATTGTGTAGATTTGACTACGTTATGGGTGCTTATTTGACGAATCCAGATTCGTGGAAGTAACCAAAAAATGAAACCATTAGTATTCAGACGTCAGTCTGCCTTTTCTGTAAAAATCTTCCTCGGTAAAAGATGACATGAGCTTGACATGACCTGCTAATCTGTAGCATTTAAATAATAGCTCACCTCAAACTCACTTTATCTAAATTAACCGAGAGAGTTTTTTAAAGAATAACACTGCTGGCAAGATTCTCATTCTAATGAGAGAAGCACTCAATCACGGTAAGCTTGACCGAGGAGCTTACTCAGCATTGGCATTCACGACTTTAACACTTTTGTAATAAAGCTTAGTATTGTGTCTGTCAAGTCATTAAGAACACACACTAATGAACTAATAGTTCCACCAGAAAAAGTTTTTTTTTTAACTCTTCTTCTTCTTATCGTGTGGGCAGTAAAGTCTAACGACCCCACACACCCTGGTGTCAGAGTTCCTAAACCGCCTCAAGGGCGTCTGACATGGTTAGCTTTTTAAGTAACCATCCACAGAAGAATAAAGATCCCTACCACAGATAACAAAAGAGCTGATAACCTAAAAACGGCTGAACCGATTTTGATAAAGTAAATCTAAGATCCATCGCTAAGAAGCCTGCTTTCAAATAAATAAGACCGCATACAAATCGATGCTACGGTACCACAGACAGACAAGTCAAAGTAATCCCCCCCCCCCCCCTTTTTGAGTCGGGAGTCAAAAATTATAATAACACAATATTTTTATAAAAACAAGAATAATTGATTGGTCTATTGTTAGAAAACAAAATAAAACTTATAAAAAAGTACTTAATATTATATTACTTCTCAGTATAACTTCTTTAGTTCATCATAATATCAGTCTATAGCCGTACCTATATATTCGAAAAATGTGTTATTACTTTCCGGCGCGCGTCCCCAAACTAGGCAGGCGCCAGGACCTTGGTATCTATGTACATATTTTGTCAATGAATTTTTTTAGCTGGCACATTATTATTGAACAAGCCCATTTTGCCATTTTCTGCAGGGTTTTTTTCTGACAAAAACTTGTTTAGTGAATTAAGGTGAACTAAGCATAAGATGAACTGTGAATCCATAGCATTACGTATGATGACCGCTCACCTCAAGCTCATTTCACTTAAATTCTATGTTAAAACTATGTTAATATGCTAAACTCTGTAATATACTTTAAAACTGTGTTACTGGACATACCGACTGGATAGCCTTGTCATGCAAACCTTGGTTGTCAGCAAATATAATACCACTAGCTTTTATCCGCGACTTCGTTCGCGTAAATGACGGTTATTACAGCTACAGTCGAAGTCACGAAATCAAAGTAGTCTTGGGGTTCAAATTTAAACTCACTCTGCACGAAATTTCATACAAATCGGTTCAGTGGTTTATTCGTGAAAGCGTAAAAGACAGACAGAGTTACTTTCCCTTTTGTAATATTAGTATGGATAGTATGGATTCTTATCACTAAAATATTTCCTTTACGAAATCGAATACTTACCTAAAAGTAATCTCCATAAACAAGAACAGTGAAGTCGTTTCTTTATCCACACCTTTTCCTAACAAATAACTTTCCGAATCAAAATGAACTCTAGACTACTATCAAGAAGATCTATCTTCCTTTACACGGCACTTCTATATCCATTCTGAAGCAACTTTACGATTTTATCCCACACTATGAAATCAAAGAATCAGATAGACAGCCTTTAATTATATTATCTTCACGAAGTCTAAAACCAGAAAGTAATCTCCATAAACACCAGAAAAGTTGTTTCTTTATCTACATCTTTAAATAAAAATGAACTCTAGACAACGAACTACAAGATCTATATTTCTTTACACAACACTTCCTCATCTACACTATCAGTAGCAACTTTATGATTGTATCCCAGACTATGAAATCAGAAAGCTAGATAGACAACCTTTAATTATATTATGTTCACGAAATTGAAAAGCTGAAAGTAATCTCCATAAACACTAGAATACTTGTTTCTAGCTACATCTGCAAATTAAAATGAACTCTACACGATAAACAACAAGATCCACCTTTCTTCATACAGCATTTTATCCATACTACTCGTAGCAACTTTACGATTGTATCCCACACTCTGAAATCAAAGAGTGTTATAGACAGCCTTTAATTATATTATCTTCACGAAGTCTAAAGCCAGAAAGTAATCTCCATAAACACCAGAATAGTTGTTTCTTTATCTACATCTTTAAATAAAAATGAACTCTAGACAACGAACAACAAGATCTATATTTCTGCACACAACACTTCCTGATCTTCACTATCAGTAGCAACTTTATGATTGTGTCTTGCACTATCAAAGCAAAGAGTCTGATAGCCTTTAACACTCTAAGAAACAAATCTAATTTAAGAATTTCTTGAACGTCTTTCAGTTTTATTTTCCCTTGAGCCTTTTGTCGCATTGCACGGTTAACAGCCAAACCGTGACCAGGAAAGTTGGTAAAATAAAAGCTGAACTATAAAAGAGCAATAAAAGTTAATGTTAGTTTTTGGGACCCATGATTGGTACTAGGTGTATGTTAAAACGCGATTGTGGTGTCACGCATACGATCTTATCTACCAAATTTAGCTATTTACTTCGCGGTGTCACCCGCGTTTAGATACGCCTTTGGTGACTGATCCACTCCTGTTGATCGTAGCGTGATGTTAATTGTATGAGTATTAACCTTTCTCTTGAATCAATCCAATATCTGTCCACTAATGAAAACCGCATTAAAATCCGTTGCATAGTTTAAAGATCTAAGCACACAGAGGGACGGTGGCAAGCGACTTGTCTTTTTATTTGGAGAAGATACCGAGGTTTTGATATAACGGTTTTAAAAAGCCTTAACGAAGTCGAAACTTTCGTAGTCTTTTCATGCGATATATTTTTTTTTGTTCTGGGTCATGCCTGGTAACGTTCTGATTACAGAGAAATTAAAAGTCAAAGTTCCAGCATCCTCTCTTTTATTTTGACGAAAATCAGTTTGAAAGTTTAATACCCCCACGACGCCTATACTGTTACATGCACCCTAAAGTACAATGATTAAATGTGATTTCTCTTGAAAAGTCGTATCCTAGAAATAATATTGGCTCTAAGTTACTTAGTTTGATAGGCAGTATGTGTGTAATTTACGGCTATGTGATGTGTCTTTTTACGACCCGTATGAATCTATACGAAATATCTCGTTTGAGAGAACGGCGTCGACAGAGTGCTTCCTACATAGCGTAGTCTAGTCACATTTTAGCCACTAAATAATTATACTTGACAAACTATAATATAATACTAAGTCTAGATTATATCTACTAAATAAAATAGAATCTACGCTTGTACTCAGTCAGTTTTTCGTCAAAGAACTTAATATCAAAATGAAACTACCTGGTTGCTGCTCTCTAACTGCTACTTTATTTCTGAACGCAGTCAACCCTAATCACTTCAAAGATAGAGTGAACAGGCTTCTTCAGGGTAAGCTCACTCCAACGTCGACTTTGTGTATATCACCTTTGACCTACACTAGACTCAAGAGTTTATCCATCTAGAATAAAAAAAAGAGAAACGTAATTCAATATAAGTCCGAAATCGCCAATCCGCCTTAAGCAAACGTGGTGATCAATGTTCGTGTCTCCTATGTTTGAGAAGAGTTCTTTGCCTTACAGTGGGACAATATAATAGTTGACCGGTATTCTACGACTTAGTTTTTTCTATAAAATTCTCAGCAGCAGCTAGAAATTAGGATCCTGGTAAATGGCAATAAGCTCACCCCATATTACAAGGAACTTAAACATACCGGCGAACTGCGGGTGTACTTTGGGACACCTCTGCCTAACCCTTCAGGGAAATACACTCGTGATGTCGTGTGTCGTAGTGTCGAACTGACTTTTAACAAACCTGAATATTACTGCTGTTATCCTATTTACAAAATTTCATCAAGATTACTTACGTATTCGCCAAAATATGGTTAGACCTCTTTTGTATACTGAGAAAAAAATCTTATAACACTAAAGTTTTAAGGTAGGTATGTATATACATGGCTGCCATCAGTCTGTATTTCCCGTAGGATTAGGCAGAGGTATACCAAAATGTACACACACAGTTCGCCTGTACGTTTTAGGTCTCATGTAATAGGGGGTGACCCTATTGCCTTTAGCCGAGCACAAATCCCAACTCCGAGCTGCTACTGAGAATTTCATAGAAAAGCCCAATAACACTTTACTCGACCTGGGAATCGAACCCAAGACCTCTAGCCTAACAGTCGCGCTTAGAACCACTAGGCTAACGAGACAGTCCAAAATATGGCTTATGGTTACACTACTTTTATATACCGAGAAAATGTTCTTATTATCATCATCATCATCTCAGCCATAGGACGTCCACTGCTGAATATAGGCCTCCCCTTTAGATCTCCACATATACCGGTTATATGTGGAGATGTTCTTATGACACTAAAGTTTTTAGGCAAAGAGGTATATGTATACCAACACTACATAGGTACGTAAAAAATTTAAAAACAAATAAGTTGCCCAGTAAAAGGCGTGGGTGCAAATCGGAATTACCTCCACTTTCAAAGGTCTTGTGTTTAGGAACGGGGATGGATGTGTGGGCGTTACCAATTGCCGGATACCGCAGCGGTGTCAGGAAAGGTATGCCTCTGTTAGAAACACATTGATCCTTCTATCGGTTTATAAGAGCCTTCGGAAAGGCTTTACCTATTTGTTTTTAAGCGTTTTCGTGATTATTTCAACCGTATAACCGTTGGGCTTTTTATACGTTCCCTGTGTTTTCTCTTTATCTCTCTCTCTCTCTTTGATAAGCATGGTTGTTTTTGTACTGTCCATGGTGAAATAAATCTACGTATACTAATATTAGAAAAACAAAGATTCAGGGTTTAGGAGTATAACAAACAGGTTTAAAGATAGAGGTAAAAACTACCCTATGTGTTAAGCTAGCTCAATATCTATAAATGTGTGATTAGGTTTCAGCTTCCGTTCAGTTGTGTAAGCGTAAAAGAGTAACATCTACTTAAATATCCATTCATCCTCACAAATTTTCGCCTTTGTAACTGCAAAAGGATAGTAGGTTCATCATGACCATCTTCATATCAGTCGTAGAACGTCCACTGCTGGACATAGGCCTCCCTCTCAGATTTCCAAAAGGACCGATTGGAAGCGGCCAGCATCCAGCCTTTTCCTGCAGATTTAATGACAAGTACACAAACTCAAACTCACTCACTATCATTTATATTTCACTCAAAAAATCCGCAACACATGAACGAATAAGTTCGTCGAACCACAAAATATAGACCACAGTATTGCCTAGTGGCACCAACATCTAATATCCTGTTTATCATCGACCAATCCGCTCCTAGTAATCCCTTACTTGTTTCTTATGACACCAGAGGATAAGGCGGGATATCCTTACCTAAGCTTGGGTCTACAGCTAGAATTTATTGCTAGAAACAAACGATTAAGGAAAATTTGTACAATATACGTTATACCTCGAAAATCGGTCATGCGTTCACGGCTATTAAGATTTCTGCAAATTTCCCTTGAGATGTCTTCTTAAGCTGGGTAATGTATAGCGGAACTCAACTCAACAGCGTGTACTTGTGTTCTGTTCACGTTGTTGGTTTGGAAGAATTTATGGGATTTTGTATTGAATTGGCGTTTTCTATGTCACAACCCATTCTCGTTCTTAAAATGCTTTAATTTAAACTCACATTTGAATGCTATTACTCAACAAACAAGTACCTAAGTTCATTAAGGCCGGATAATAAACATATAGAATAGATTTTTAGCTATAGAAATCATGTGAATTTGGGAATAGTGTGGCGGGCTCGTACTGTATGCTTAGCAATAAAACAGTTTCTATTTTCTAAGCATGTCAATCGTGTTAGTGTGTCTACGCAGTGTTTGATACGCAGTATGCTAAGTTAACGGCTATGTATGAGTATGTATGTATGATCCCGTATACTCTTGATGTACTTTTATCAAAGAAATAAACCAAGTCTCCTAGATTGACGTACCAAAAAAGTTCTTCAAAATACTTCGCTCCAAAATGTCATTACAAAGTTGAGCGTGCCTTCAACATTCAACACTTGAATCATCACATCGAATATTTTTAGATAATTTCTTTCGTCGGAAATTGAAACGTGCGTTCCACCGATTTTCAATTGGGCGTAATCAAATGAACGTATGTCTTCTGGGATAATAGAATTCCTTGCTTTAGGGCTGACATGATAAATGTCTTGGATTTGCGGGGTAAGGGTCTGTAGGCTTTGTGTTATGTGCAAAATTATGTCCTTTTGTCTTATTGGTTTCGAAGTTTTAAATGGTATTGGTAATATTGTATTGCTACCTTCAGTGGTATAAAAAATTGTTTGGCCATTTTTGCTAGGTGGCTAAAAAAACAAAGAATACTTTTGTATTTTTAACCACACACCAAAAGCTTTACTTTATTCTGATGAAGTTATTGATTTTCTACGAGAATGTTCTTAGGTTAACTAAGAGTTGTCGATGAAATTCTACTAAAAATGTATTAGGTTTTTTAGTTAAATAAATCGAGACGAAAAATATTATGGACATTTTTCGCATTCCAACCAAGTTTAGCGAACCCCATCCGGCACGTGTCATTACAGAAAATATTTTAATTTCGCTCTTAAAACGAAAACTCAAAGTGGCGCAATAAAGAATAAATTAACGCAGGCCAGAAGCAATCAAAAACCTATATAAAACGGTCATAAAGACTTAGAGGAATGGGACCAAGTAGGAACCTCAAAATAAAGAGGTCTATTAAAAGGAGGACTTAATGTTAACGCAGAGCTCTGAAACGTGAAGAATGTCGAACCATTTGTTCTACTAAAATATTCAAAAAAGGAAAATGATCCACCAATCAAAATGAATTTTCCGATTCGATGTGTTTGAAGTCGAAGTTTAACGACGCACCTGCCGAGAATTACGTCGAATATCATAAATGCCTTTTTCGACGTATTCGGTTGCAATAACATACCATGTCGAAAATTACATGTCGTTATTTTTATAAAAGCAAACAAAATGCAAGGGTTTGTTCTGAGTGATTTTTACACTGGGGCTTGTTTGTAACGTAAGCGGTTATATTACGACACAATTTTCGACTAATGTGCTGTTGATTTAAAAAGCACAGCAGGCGTCAAGTTACTTAATTTCTATTAAATAGAAATTAAGTAACTTGGCGCCTGCAGTGCTTTACACTATCGGAAAATATGTTTTTTTTTCAGATTTTCCGATAGTGTGTAGTTCTATTAAAGAATATAGATAAATTAGAGGCATTTTCTACAGACTGAGAATGAATTGAATTAAATTGAAATCGTTCCTAATAAGATAATAAAGATAATATTAAAATTACCACCAGGTAAAAGGGTTTATTTTGGATTCTTTGGGACAAGGTAAAAAACCTAAAAATAAACCCAAGCCGAAGAGTTAAAGGCGTATTTTTCTTTGAATTTATTTTATTGCTCTCTTATTTTGTTCGGCCTATTTTTGGCGTAATTGACGACCGTGAAGACGAAAATAGCTAAGCGATTTGGAGAAAATTGATCGTATTTTGTCTAAGTATTAGACTATCTCTTTACCGACCAAATTAAGCGAAAAATACGGCGACTAAATCTAAGAAAAAGTGATAAAAATATTCTGTCGTTTATTTATTTGTATATTTATAGTTTTCTTGTGAAATCGAGTGACAAATCTACACCTACATAAAAACATTTTAAAAGAAAAAAAGAGTTGTCTACTTCTAAAACAAAATATAATAAAATTATACCTTTTGTCGACCTGGGTTCGATTCCTAGGTCGAGCAAAAAGTGTTATTGGGTTTTTCTATGAAATTCTCAGTAGCAGCTCGGAGTTTGGATTTGTGCCCGGTTAATGGCAATAGGCTCGCCCCCTATTACATAGGACCTAAATATACCGGCGAACTGTGGGTGTACATCGGTACACCTCTGCCTAACCCTTCGGGGAATACAGGTCTGACGGTATATACCTTGGATATATACCTTTTGTCGAACAAAATTTCGGTTTTATTGCGAAAAATACGAATCTTATAATACGCTTCAGAGGCTTCAAGTAATATCACTGTAATATATAAATCTTTGAATATGTACAGACGTAGATATGTCTTTATTATAGACATATTAGCCCTTTGAAATCCTACAAATTATTTTTTCGCAATAAATGCTGGTAATATTTATTTACATACCTACTTTTTTCGGCGAGATATTTGCTAAAAGATTGTAAAAAAGATCGGAGTGAAACGTTTTTATATTATGTAAGTTAATGTCTTATAAAAGTAGCGAACAAGTCGCAAATAGATATTAATTTGGCATAAGTAAAGGTTGAGGATAACTTGATAAAGGGCCAAGTTTTTTAATCTAAAGGAAAATAATTATTTTTGAATTGAATTAGGTTTGACTTATTATCTATTCATAATTATGTATACATATTTACCGGGTTTGGAGTTAGTGGGTGTGTTGCCCACGTGCCTCGGAAAGCACGTAAAGCCGTTGGTCCGGACGTGTGGGATTGTCGTCCCATCGGACTGTGAGAGTTACGGAAGAGGCAGTGCACCTGAGTTTGCGCACACTCTTGTGCACTATAACGTCTCCTGCGTACGTGGCTAGTCTGCATTAAGATTAACCGCCGTGGCCGGAATCGGTTTAGAGAGTTACATATTTACCGGTTTCAACCGCGTGTTTTTTTTTCACCCGCGTTGAGTTACGTCTGTGGTTACTGCTCCTCTCCCGTGCATCGTAGCGTGATGTTGTATAGAATCTGGCTATCATATAAAGTTTTTTTTCAATCCAACTGTTAGTTCCAGATTAGCGTGTGTGTGTGCGTGTGTTTTTAACAAACACACAACCAATAAAACTCTTCACCTTTATTATATTAGTATAGATTGGGGATCTTAAAAGGCGGTCTGTATCTGTATATTTATATTTTTAATTACTTTCAATAGGTACATAATTATTAATCAAGACTTATATTTTTATCTTAAACTAGATGACCCTAGATTTTTTTTCCAATCCAGTATTAATGCGAACTAAACAAAAAGGAAATTATCCAAATCGGTCAAGCCATTTTCGAGTTTATTCGGGACTAACGCACAGCAATTGATTTTTATATGTATAGATATATAAGCACATACAAGTGTGACCAACAAATTAATTTATCCAACCAAAAACGTCGAAACACGTCCACCATTCAACCCTCAACTGCGAACGTCGTTCCCTAATAGTAGAAATCTCTAATTGGGTCGGATTGACCCTTTGGCCGAATATAGCCAAAAAACAATAGGTATCTACATCGAATTCGAGAGTGATTTTAATGTTTTTATGTTATCGGATTTCAGTTTAGGTGTCAGTATCGTGGTTTTAATTGAAAATTGGTCGGTTGAAAATGTTGCTGGATTTTTTATGTCCATTATTTTTTTATTTATATAAGTTTAATGATTTTATTTTTAGATATTTATTTCGGACGAGGTCTCAAATTAACGATGAAATAATATTTATCCTATTTTCCGCTTTGATCCATCTTTTAGTGTACCGAAATAAATTTACTTAATATATCTAGCGCTGAACCAAAATCAAACATCTTTCCAATTCTGTCAATCGTTTGAAGTTGGCAGAGACAAAATGATAAATCATGAATTTAAATTATTTTTAGCGCTGAATGTAATAGTAAATAGTGATTAGTTGTGCAAATTGGTCTTAGTTTGTGACTTATTGGTTAGAAATTGAACTATTTCAAGCGAATATTTACGTGTCAAATGTGTATTAATAGAAATCGCAAAAAAAGATTTACCTCTACATTAGGTTAGAGCAGGGATGGCGAACCTTTATCGGTGATAGTGCCATTTTTTATAGAAAAATAATAATGTGACTATGACGTGCCATCAAAGAATCTTGGCTTAGTCATTGAATGGAGAAAAATACAACTAGAAGCTGTTAACACTCTTTGTTTGCAACTAGTTTGTACAAGAATCGTAATATTTACTATTTTATGTTTATTTTAATAAAAGGTTAGTGTGATTTCTGCTGTTGTAAATTATTTTCGATCAAATACATATACAGTTGTCATATATTGGCGTGCCCGAATTATTTTGTCGCGTGCTACTACTGGCACGCCATTGGTTCGCCATCCCTGGGTTAGAGAGTATGGGTAAGTATTAATTACTTATAACAACTTGGAAGGTAAGACAGACTCCGGCAGTTAACCCTCCAAGGTTCAATAACGGTTCGATTGTGGAATTTTATCATTAGAAGGTTCCAAATACCAACTGTCCTGAGGATACGTTTTCAATTAAACCCATGTTAAATTAACCACGTAAAGCAAATAAAATGAGAAGTTAATAATTAAATTATACGTGTTCAAATAACTGTTTGAACTTTACAGTGTTTGCAGTACTGAAAATTTCAGACCTGAACAAATAATAAGTTCCTAGAAATGTACAATTTTGTGGAGAGGCAATGAATTATTGTATGAATAGAATGATTGTATAACAAGATAATATTAAAAAAAAATGGTTAATTTCTTTTTCATCAGTAATGTAGTCCCGAATGAGTTAAAACAAAAAATTAATTTAAATAAAATTTACACGTATTTAAAATTGAGGTTATATAGCTGGCCGCACACAATGCTTGCTGCTTGAATCTCTATACTCGCACACACACACACACCCTTAAAAATAATATAAAAAGAGAGAGAAAGGTCGCCTAGAAACAGGTATTTTTTTACCGATGGGAAATCATCAAATGACTTCTCCCGTCCTGTGCGGAGCCGGACGGATTGTCAGACTTTTACTGACTAAAACCCATCCATGTTGCTTCTTGTGCCCAAAAGGCTTACAAGGTAGGCTAGCTCAAAAGGTTTTACAAGTCGATTTCTGACACACTTACATTTTATAACGGGGTCAAAATAAATGGCATTTTTCATGGCCAGATTTCAATTTTTTTATTCTAATTTAGCAAAAAATTGCTTAATTTTTAAATTGAAATCCTCCAAACAACCACCGTTAACTATAACCGACTTGACTGTATGTAATGTAACCTCTTTCTGAACTGTTATTACTTTTGTCACTTCCGAAATTTAATCTCCTGAAAGACACAATTCGAGCTCACAAGTATCGCCGGCACTAACAACCCTTCTCGCTCAGTTGACTCAAACAAATTGCGCGAGACGATAAGAGATTGATCCTCTGTTTCCCTTTATTCTCGAATCAGTATGCAAAGTTGCTAGCTCCACTTTAGAGATATCAGCTTCTAAGGACGTTTGAATTTTTCCGTTCAAGTTTTGCTCAAGATTTCATCTTGAACAAGATACGTTTTGTACTATATACCCTGCTTGTAGGACCGTTTAGGCGAGATGGTAAAAATGATTGACATGGGTGAAGGAAAACGTCGTGAGGAAACCTGGAGTTTTTTAACTTACGCCTGAACCAATCACTAATCCGCCTTGTGCAAGCGTGGTGACCAATGCTCGTGCATTCTCTGTGCGAGATGAGGTCTTCCCCTTGCAGTGGAACAATAATACATTATTAAAAAGTACTTATGTTTATAATCTTTCTCTTAAAAATATCGCTAAATATGTAATGTACAAAAAACTGTTTCTTATATCCTAATTAATTAATCCTACTACTATTATAAAGGCGAAAGTTTGTAAGTATGGATGTATGGATGTTTGTTACTCTTTCACGCTTAAACGGCTGAATGGATCTGGATGAAATTTGGCACAAAGATAGATTATAGTCTGGAATAACACATAGGCTACTTTTTATCCCGGGAAAATGTACGGTACCCGTAGGATAACACATCAACTGTGACGCGGACGAAGTCGCGGGCAGAAGCTAGTATTTAATATTTTTCTGTCCATGATTTTATCTTGAACATAAAACAATGTGTTCATCCCTACCATCTGCTAGCGCGGCAGTTTAAAAGGGTTAACAAAAAATAAGCATTTTTTTCTATATTCCCGTGTACCAAAACACACCACTTTAATATTTAAATCCCCACTTTTATAACCATTTACTACTGTAAACATGAGAGTATCATCACAGAATATTATTTTTAGGTTCGACGCGTTCGATGTATAATTTTGTTCAATATAGCAGTTTTATTTTTTTAAGCTGACGTAAAATTTATGTTTGTGTGTGTGGACCTACGTGCCCAGAATTTTTATAAGGTTATATTTGAACTATACATGTGAAAGTTCTCTGGGTAAATGTTTTGTTGCGTTTACTATGTGATTAGCCAGCAAACACTGTGTTTAACCAAGTTTGGTTGAATTTTAATGCTAATGCAAGTAGCATTATACAATAAATTATATTAGCATATTACTGTCGAAAAGCAGAGAAAAAGCCTTTTCTTATACAGGAAAGGTACGAGCATTGATCATCACCCTTGCTCAAGGCGGATTGGCGGTTACAGATTTTATAGATGTTAAATTATAATTCCAAGTTTAGTCATGATGTTATACTTTACCGATGTCATTAATGTCAAAGATAAATTTAGAAAGTACATTATTTTATGATTTTTTTGAATAAAACCATATTGGTACATGCCCGGTATCGAAACTTTAACCGCTCGGCCTTATAAAATGAAATGTCTTTTTTACAATTATTTCTGGTCTACTGCCGCAAATGTTTATTCTTCATCAACATTCTCTCCTCTTTTATATTGTTTTCGTACTGAATCAAGCTTTATTTTAAAAAAGGAACTTCGGTTCGCAGCCTTGTCGCCTGTCATTTGTTTTCATTTGCCCAAATGAAATTGTTACTAGCATTTAAAGCTAGGCACTTTTTCTAAATACTTCATCAGTTTAGGTGCTAATTAACTAGACTTCTTTTACGACCTACCCTTAGGACGACTTATTGCTTCTACTTTGTTATTATTTATTTTTAATGAGACGTTTTCGTTTCATTTGTTTTTGTTCGTTGTACCTTGAAGTTCGTATTTGTAGGTTTTGTTTTTGGAAATCTTGAATTTACTAAGTAATTTCTATGGTATACGAAATTTTATTTTCTGATTTGAGTGTAGTTGGTTTCAAGTCGTCTATAAAGTAATAAAGCTAGAAATTAAGATTCAATCTCAAGACTTGAGATCTTATAGTTAGTTTTGGGATTAAGGAAGAAATCTTCTTTAAGAAACTATAACTACTAAGTAGCTTCTCCACTTCTACAGCGCAGAATTCAGGACAAATTTAGGATTCATGAATGATAGATTTAATATGTGATGTCAGACAACTGGACTTTGCTAGTTGTTCTCCTGCTTGATATAGAGAGAAGAGGAAAGCCTGTGTAATTCTTACTCCTTTACTTTCCTTTTCTAATTAGTTTCGTTGTGGGATCCGAATAGTTGAAACGTTTCTCCGGGACTCGTCGAATTTCATTGGCTCGACGCTTTTCTGGTAGTCACGGCTCGATTCTGGCTTTCAGATGTTGCATTGGATGGGAGCGATGTGGTAGGCTAGGTTGAAGAAAAAAAGTATACTATACTATACATATGTATACCGTCAACAGTCATTATCATCTTCTAACTTTGAATAATTACTATAAACGTCAAACGAATATTTACCGCTGTTATCGCAAAAGTGTTTCACTAATAATTATCCACTCGCAAAACAAATTGAATCAACTTCAGAATAACAACAATAATTATCCAATTTAATACTATTATTAAACAATAAGGCTACTTACAAGAAATTATAGTACATAACCCTTTCCGCGGGGGTAGAGTTATAACTAGTTAGTGACACGCACATAATTAGAGGCACGCACGGTCTTAAAGACCCCGCCGGCGTTGCAGGGTTAGAATGTACAGTCACGAGCACTCGTAGATAAATAGAACACTCTACTAGGCAATCTGTTTGTGGGGCATTGAACTTAAGATATTTAGGTAAGAAAAATAATAATAACTGCCTCGTTAGCCTAGTGGTCTTAAGCACGACTGCTACGCTAGAGGCCCTGGGTTCGATTTCCAAGTCGAGCAAAAAGGTGTTATTCGGTTTTTCTATGAATTTCGCAGTAGCAGCTCGGTGTTTGGATTTAAATTTAAAAAAAAATACCATCACGCCTATATTCCCCGAAGGGTTAGGCAGAGGTGTACCAATGGAAGTGTGGTGTGTTTGGATTTGTGTACACTGGTACACCTCTGCCTAACCCTTCGGGGAATATAGGCGTGATGGTATATATAATAATAAGCTTTAGTTAGTCTGAGTCAAGAGTCAGATGCAGATGGCGTTTATGACGTAAATATAAATTGCACGTTTCTTGCAGGCAGAATACAGTGATTTTTAAGTTGTAAAATCTTTACCTTGTAAACATTTTTTTCTCCCAAATAAATAAATAAGGCTGTTGTCTTGGACACGGCACGTATTTTGAGGAGATTCCAAGAATCAGGGACTTCATAGCTCTTGCATATTTTTAATCTAAATTGCCGCTAGCCTTTGTGCCCGACTTCGTCCGCGTAAATTTTGGATATCGTGGGTGCGGACAAGTCTCTCTCTCAAAAAGTAGCGTATGTCCTTTATGAGGTTTAAACTTACCCCGTCAAAATCGGTTTAGCGGTTTAGTTGTGAAGATGTCGTCTTTATAAGAACCAGCATACATACACCATCACGCCTGCATTCCCGGAAGGGTTAGGCAGAGGTGTATCAATTTACACCCATAGTTCGCCGGTATGTCTTTTTAGGTCCCATGTTATAGGGGGCGAGCCTATTACAATTAACCGGGCACAAATCCAAACTCCGAGCGTCTGAGAATTTCATAGAAAAACCCAATAATACTCTTTGCTCGACCTGGGAATCGAAACCAAGACCTCTAGCGTAGCAGTCGCGCTTCGGACCACTAAGCCAACGAGGCAGTTATAAAAACCAAGTATGGATCAATAATATTAGAAGGTACCTACCGTCTTTACAACACCGAGTTGTTGGTGAGTGTACATAGTAGTACAACGTTTTATGTGCATCCCGCACGCGTGTAATTACATGTTGTGTGGCAGTAATGGTGTTATTTGTAACGATACCGGTACGTGACGATATAGGTGCGGTTTGGAGAAATATGTACTTTGTAGCTTTGTGATTAAGTTCAATCAAGAAATGGTTTGGTTCTTGGAAGGGTGTTTTTGTTTGATGTGTCATTTTATAATGTCTTGCTCCTATACAATAGGAAATTTGGTTGTATCTACTCACATCTGCAGTGCTATTCTGTACAAGTCTCCTCTTAAAATCTCCTCCAGTAAGGTTGAGGTGAGCTGTCAATCTTTAACTGTAAGTGGAGCGACGCGTAACTTCACCAAAATTTACCATGGGATACATTTACAGACCCTCGTTCGCTGATTCAGTGAAGTTATTCCATTTCTTTGTCAATGCTTTTGTAGAAGTCATTATAGCGATACTAGATGGCGTGATAATACCGGGCAAGTACCAATGTGACATTTAGAATTCATATGTTATTTCTAAGTTTTTTGGACATCACTGACATTGGTGAAGGAAATGACTTTAAGGAAACCTGAATTTATATAAGTCTGAAATTGTCATTTCGTCGTCAGCAAGCATGGTAATCAATGCTCGTGCCTTATCTGTATGAGAAGAGGCCTTTGACCTACAGGGGGACAATACACTGAGTGAGCTATTATAAAACCATTTAGGTTTATTCCTATAAAAGTATATTCCAAAAGTAGATCCTCGTTTTTTAATAACTTAACTTTAGAGACGACCGTACTCAAATAACAATTTTGATTGTCAACAATTTTCTGAAAATGTCACGATGTTCGATCAATCGTGAATATTTAAAACATCGTAGGCGTCTATTTTCAATCAAATATATATTGACTGAACTTTGTTATTTACTCGTGTACCTAATACGTATGTAATATAATATAAGTGTGTTAGTAATGTCAAAATAGCATAAAAATGCAAATGAATGTACCTACACAAAGTTACTTATACCAAAAAATAATTTTAAATGGTTTTGTGTATCTGTCTGTTTGTCTATCTCCAAAACAGCTTAACCGATTTTATCGAGACTTTAACTGGCGAATAGCTTGTAGTTAGAGTTATTGCTTAAAGTTTTTGCTGTTGTAATCAGCAATAACTTAAGTTAAGAACCTTAATTATTTTATTAAGGTACCTTTAATAAAATAATTAAGGTTCCATGCAAAAAATCTAAACCCCGCAAAAAACCAATATACACACACACACATCAGGCTAGTTATTTCATACAAAACATAAAGAAAAAGAAAACATATTCTTAAATTATTAAGCGGAGACTAAGTAGGTACATACAATATGGTGGAAGTTTTCCAAAATTTATTCTGTTGTAAAACCTGGCGTCGTGAGTTATGTCGCGCAAGAAACTTTCTGGGTACACGTAGTTGTGAGCAGAAATTAGGTCAGACGTTAGTCGCTTCTGTGGAATGATAATCAGCGCGCCTATTCTGTAAAACTCTCGCTCGGTGAGTGTAGGTGACGTGAGATTGGAGCTCGGAATCCTTAGAGTCAAAGAGCTTGCACGAGTTTAATGTAAAACTGTCCAATTGGGGTTGATGTTCTAATTGGGAATACGACTATCCTGTAGAATTTCGACAGTGTGGAACGGGTGTTTGAAAATCGAACACATTTACGTAAAGTTTGCTTAGTAACCTCGTGCTAGGTTAGTGCTTCTATGAGTTAGCAGTAAAATAGCTTCTGGAGTTAAAATAGAAGCTACTGCTGATTGGCTATTTTTGACATCATCTAAATCTTAATAAACTTTGTAAAACTTCTTCATCTCTACCTGTAATATAATTTAAAATATACGGATGTAAAAAAAACACTACATAGCATTAGCAAGACTTTGTACTCGGAAACGCCTTTTTTATGTGAATAATCAATGTTAATGTAACAGTACAGGCCTTATACGTTTCAAGTTTGATTAAAACACACACATAGCGTATACCATCACGCCTGTATTCCCCGAAAGGTTAGGCAGAGGTATACCAATGTACAGTACACCCACAGTTCACCGGTATATTTAGGTCCCATGTAATAGGGGGCGAGCCTATTGCCATTAACCGGGCACAAATCCAAACTCCGAGCTGCTACTGAGAATTTCATATAAAACCCAATAACACTTTTTGCTCGACCTGGGAATCGAACCCAGGACCTCTAGCGTAGCAGTCGTGCTTAGAACCACTAGGCTAACGAGGCAGTTAACATAGCTTGGTTTTAAAATAGAATTCCTAAAAAAGTTCAATAACCGTTCAATAAATTCTCTGTAACCAAAACGTATGGTCCAGAACAAAACCAATGAACGCAATAATGAGAAGAACGTGTAACCTTCTTCAACTACTAGAGGAACACGCCCTCAAAAATAAATAATTAAACAAATACATTCTAACATGTTCCAAGCTTACCCTCGGCAACGCAACTCCTTTAAACTTATAATTGTGTGGTACTAAAGTTATTCGTTATTTGCTCCGTAACTTACTAATTGAATTAGAAACTTATTAGAAGCTGATATTGATATTTTATGGATGGGAATTGTATTGGCGTAGTGATAGCGAACCTTTTGGGGGTTTGGAAACTAATTTCAGATCATAATATTAACTTTAAGTTTTGAGTTCAAGGTAACATAGGTAACCTTTTATGTAATACTAGCCTTTTCCTGCTACTTCGTTCGCGTGGATTTTCTTTCATTATTATCATCATCATCATATCAGCCGATCGATGTCCACTGTTGGAAGATAGCCTCTAAAAATAGCCACAATGAGCGATCCTTCGCTGCCTGCATGCAGCAATTTCTTTACGGATTCCTATTTATTTTTAGAAATTAATCAATCTAATTTGTTGGTAATAAAATATAGCCTGTTACTCGCTGATAATGTAGCTATGTATAACCGAATGAGTTTTTGAAATTGGTTAGTAGTTTTTGAGTTTATCCGTTTCAAACAAAAATACAAATATTTTCTCTTTATAATATTCATTTAGAAAGCCATGAAAAAATTTCGCGATTTCGAATTAGAAATTAGAATTTCCACACTTTAACTTCTGCCCTCGGCTTCATTTGCGTTAACTGCAGAATTAAGCCAAAGTACAAAATAATCCTACGAGAAAATAAAACAAGATAAAAAATATCTTATGTGTTAAAATAAATAAATATTTATTTATGCTCCAATTCTCAGTCGTGCACGCGTGAAATCTATCGTCACAATCTTTTGTGTTTATGATAGTAATTGGACAAGAAATAAGAGATTCTGAAGAAACTATAATTATGAGACCTTCAAAAGAAAGATAGAATTCTCCAAATAGTCGGGTGATAATATTATAATATATGTTTATATTTATAACTACGTATTTTATTATGGACATAATAACATTTCACAGTAAAAGCTTGGCCACCGTCCAAAACGGCCATTTTTGTTATTGTTATCATTAAGATGTGTCGTAAAAAAAACAATAAGACACATGATGAATATGATAACGTTAGATAATTATACATATTGATAATATTGTATGTTAACCTATATACATATACATGGTCGAATTTTCGAAGCGTGCCTGCATGGAAAGTACTCTAAATACTGCACATACTCTAAATATACAAACAAATTGTACTGGAAGGAAACATTCCTTAATTTTTAAAAAGAAATAAACTGCGTTTTTCTTTTAATATACGCTTGCCACACCCGTGAATCGAACCTTTATCGAACCTCGTTATCGAACTTTTATGGCACCAATCGATAGGGCCAATCATAAGCGTCTGCCCACACGACCGAGAACGGGCTAATTATCGGCCGTTTCTTGCCGGCGAAAAAAATCTGTCATAAAACGGCCCGATTATCGGACGTGGGGGCAGGCCCTAAGGATCATAACTCTACGTAAACTTGGTATATCAAATTAAACAAAAGCCATGAAATCTAAACTTATTTTATTCGTACAAAAAAAAAGTAAATTAACGAATTAGTTGCTCGAAATAAGCTTTGTTAAAAATAGTTTTGATATGGCTGAAACAGCCAGAGTCTCTACAGCACCCAAAATAAACCCCCAATCCACCACTTCATTAGCGATATCGCGAAAAACCAACCAATCTCGCTGTGACGTCACGAAAGCCATTAGCAGACACAAAGCGCGTTAACCAACGATGGGTTTTTAAACAATAGATATTTTAATTACCGGCGGCGACGGTCAATGTATATTGCAGTAAAAGCATGGCGTTATTTCCATGGTGAAAATAATATTGAATTAAAAAATAAACATGGATGGTAAACTGGAAAGCTTTTTGTAATGTGTAATCTTTTATATAATATGCCTCGTAGGGATATTTGAAACACGGCTAAAACATTTAAAATTGTATTCCTAATAAAAAAAGTTCAATAACCGTTCAATAAGTTCTCTGTAATCAGACGGCATACCTTCTGAGACTTATTGAACGGTTATTGAACCATAGTCTAGAACAAATAAATGATCGAAATGATCAGATGTTCACTTTTATACATTACTCGTATTATGGTGTAAGAGTTGTCATTACAAGTAAATAAATAATTAATTTGAATCGGAGGGGTGAGCGGCACAAAAAAATCTTAATTGAAAGAAATAGGATCAAACATTCTTAAACGGCACGAGTATCTTTGAAATGAAAGAAAAAGGGCTCCCATTCAAAGACAACCTTAACATTTTCTCTCTATTACGTCTTAATAGAAAAAATGGTCCTTTCGCCCTATATCTCTTAGGTACAGTTGAAACAAAAGCGCTATATTTTCCAAGTCGGTAAATTAATTTGTGGCCCTGGGTCAATGTAGCGTAACAACTGATGACCCTAAATCTCAGGATATCATCAATTTCGTAAGAAAAGTTAATGTTACATTCGGTTCAGTGGTCGCCATTTTAGTTTTTCCTTGTGTCGCTTGACTGACGGAGCTGGCGACCATTTTGATATTCTACTTACTCAAGAGTTTTGGAAGAGATAAAAGTTCTCCTGAAACTTGGGGGCTTATTTTTTTTTTTTACTTAGAAGAAAAATAATCCTCCTAGGTAAGGCGAAGGCATTACCTACCTAATGGCTTAGGGACCGTTTACGCCAGCCAGGGTTATCGCTTAACTCCAACTTAGTGTCATTTTGTAATATAACCTCGTGTTAGGTACTAAGTCTGGGTTAAGTTTTTGGTACAAGTGGGACTAAGTGTTATGATTAAACACGTGTAGGATTTGCAATGCAAAGTTTTTATTGGATACTAACTAAACCCGACCACGCTTCATTGTAGCGCAGTCTTTTTTTTTTTAAGATGGTAAAATCATCCAATGACCCCCCCCGCCCTGGGCGGGACGGGAGGGAGTGTCAGACTTTTACTGACTAAAAAACCATCTATGTTCCTTCATGTGCCCTTTGCGTTCCGGGGGCGCGGTATCTCTTTCGAACAACCCGCAGCCCCGGCAGGCCTTGGCCCTTAGTGGCCCCTTCCATGTGCTGACACCTCTTTGCGCGGAACATGAACGCGCCGTCGACACGGTCTGTCGTTAAATAACGTACGGACGGTGAGCTACCCATTGCTCACCGTCCACAGACCGTGCCTACGGTGTCCGCCTGCGGGAGGCGCAATGGTGCCGTTATTGGCAATCCATTGCGTCGGCGGACGCGGTGTCAGCGGCGGCCGCGGTTGCGGCGGCGGCGGTGGCGCGGGGCCTTCCCCCGGTCCTGGCGGGTACGGCGCAGGCCTTGCCCCCAGCCCGGTGATCGGCCGGCCTGTTAGCCCCCGCACATGCGACGCAGTGCGGCGGGGCGTCACAAGCTGCGGCCTTGTGACCGGGCTGACCGCAGCGGAAACACAGGGCGCTGCGGTCCACCTCCGAGGCGCACCGACATGCCACGTGCTTCCCCACGTGGCAACGGTAGCACCTCAGGGGCCTGGGCTCGAGCAGGCGAACCCGCGCCGACACCCAACCCAGCAGTAAACGGCCCCCCTCGACTATCGCTTTGGCCGCCGTCACTGGGCAGCTGACCGTGATGGTCTGCATGCCCGAGCGCTCCGGGCGGATGGTGCCTACCCTCACCTCCTCGGCAAGGCATCCACCCGTCCTGGCGACGGCGGCCGCCACCTCCTCCGCGGTGACGGAGTCGTCCAGGCCCATGATGCGCAGGTCTGCGCATCTGACGGGCCTGGACACTCGGGCCTCGCCGCATCCAGGGACGCCCTGAGCCTCTCCGCCAGAGCGTCCGCAGACGGGCCGCTGGTAGCACCGGGGACCTCCAGCATCCTGGCCCCCGTTGCCGTCACCCTGAGCTGGAGGCCCGTGATCCCCAGCTCGCCGAGGTTTATCGCCGCCTTGGCCCTGGTGAGCAACGCCGCGTAGGTCACCTTTTTTCCGCCTCCGGCTGCAGCGTTAAAACTACAGCCGCGGATTTGGGGGCGCGAAGTCTAGCCGCGACGTTCCGCTCTCTGCGTCGCCGCCGCTCCTCCGCCCGTCTAGTGGCCGCTCTGGCCGATCTGGCCGCCCTGCGCCCCTTCTCCTTAGCCCCGGCCACCTGCCATTCGGCTTCCGTGGCCGGAGAGTTGGGATTAGGGGGCGGAGGGGGCGGAGGCGGCTGGGATGCCGCCTTGCCCCTCCTCGTGGGCTCCGCATTTTGCACCGGCGCCGGCCTTGCCGGAGCCGGTTTCGCGGGGGCCGGCCCAGCCCTTCCGGGGGGCTGATTAGCCGGCCTCGGCACAGACGCGGCTGCCGCGTACGAGGCCCGCTTGTCGCCCGCGGCCGTCCCGCTCGCTGCCAGAGGGGGGCGCAACACAATGCCCTCCAGGACGGAAAACCGTGCCTGGAAGGCCGCCAACTCCCTCTGAACCAGGGTCAAAACCTGGTTCTCCACCGGTATTTGCACGGGCGATTTGGGCACGGGCGATTTGGGCGCCTTGGGTGCCTGGCGGGAGCCGGTCCCGCGGAGCTCGGCCAGGTCCGCCTGGAGCCTCCTGTTCTCCACCATCAGGAGCTCCATGCCGGCCGACAGGCGAGCCACCTCAGCCCGAAGTTGCGGGACCTCCCCCGCAAAACTGGCTTCCGCCTCCGCCAGTATGGTGGCCGCAGCCGCGTCCATGGCCCGGGACTTAGACCCCTTCATCTTCTTCCGGGCCACAATCGCGACTGCGTCTTTCACCACCTCCATGAACCTGGACTTACGCTCCTCAGAGCCGCCAGGTGCACCTGCCTCGTCGCAGGACGTCTCAATCGGGTGCTGCCCGTCCGCGGCAGGTGTCGCCGGTCGCCCAGCAACACTGCCCCTCCGGGCAGTCACCCTCAGTGGGCCCCGCTCTTGGACCCCACCGCGCCTGCTGGTGGGGATCTTTCGAGCCGAGGCCAGCTCTTCTTCGGAGGACACCCGATCCTCCGGTCTGGGCCGCTTCCTGAGAAGCTTTTTCAGCCCAACCAACTCATGGTGGGAGCCCAAAGAGCTCACAGTCACCATGCTGGGTGCCGAGTCGGACTCCGACCCGGCATCCCCCTTCCCTCCTTCTACGTCATTTTTTGTAATTAAATTTTCCATTATAAATCCCACGAGTACAAAAGGTATCCAACCATCCAACCAAAAAATAGGTGGTTCGCACTAGCGACTGATGTCCCATAGGGACGCCCGTCAGCCATACATCCCGTCACGGTGCGCCGCCGCTTGGGATTCGGGGTGACTTTTTATAGAGGGTTTCTACCTCGCGGTCCGGGCGGTTAAGCCAAGACCCTCGGTGCCAATCGAAGCCGCGAGACATGACCACGACACTCCGATATGGGGTTACGATGTACGACGGTGACAGAGAGCCTCTCTGTCTGCTCGGTGGCAGGGTGAGTGCACGCCGAGCCCGTCCTCACTCCTCCGCTGTGCCCTCTGCTGATCAGAGGGACACGCGGGGAAACGCCCTTGGTCCGTCCTCGGACCCCGCCCGTCAGAATATTGGCCACGAGCAGTGACATTCCCCAAAGAATAGGAATCTCTTCCCATTCCTCAGGGAAGATCACTACCCGCGCCCAGGGTGCACCGGCCAGCCAGCTGCCGTTCCCTCAAGACGTGTCCGGAGGGACAAGCAACCGACGGCACGCGTGGAGGTTTTCTGACTAGCACCCCATTGTAGCGCAGTCTGATGTTGTACTTCGGATTAAAAAATATATAAAACCGCTCTTCTGTTAACACGCATTGTTGTATAATAAATTCAAATAAATCCATAGACTACTTACCGAGCTACTGTATTTATATATAGAATGGAACGAACATCGTAACGAACAATTTTGCCATGGATGTAGTACATGTTTCATACCTTCAAGTGCTAATATTATTCGAGAGTTATTCAAAGAATTTATTCTACAAATTTTAAAACTGTAGACAATGCACTCTTGCTAATAAATAGCTGTTTATTCTGTAACGAAGAATAATTATTAAGTTAAAATCAAATCATTTATTTCAATTCGACCATCAAAACGCATTTTTCAACGTCACACACAAGATTAAAGAATTGAATCAAGAATTGAAAAGCATTTCTTGTTTTGTATTGTCCTTCTCGTGTACAAGCATCCCTATTATTACTAATGGAGGTCAAACGGTACAAGATTCGTGAATCTTATTCTGTAATAGTAGATTTTACTGACCCTCTACTTTTAGAACAAATAATCCTCTTTTTAACGCTTAAATAGAAAAGATTGTCAATAAAGCCGAAAGTCACGTGTTATATATTTCACTAGCTTCTGCCAGCGACTTCGTTCGCGTGGCTTTATTCATCCACCTTAAGTTACGTTTTTGAATACTGCTTCGCTCCCGTAAGTCGTAGCGTGATGTTATATAGCCTATAACCTTCCTCGATAAATGGGCTATCCAACACAAAAAGAATTTTTCAAATCGGACCGGTGGTTCCTGAGATTAGCGCGTTCAAACAAACAAACAAACAAACAAACAAACTCTTCAGCTTTATAATATTAGTATAGATTACGATCACTTTTTTGCTCTAGACTATACTTAGGATTGCAGATTAATTCGAAAGACTCAACGCGGCCCTTGAACGCAAAGGGCAATAGTAGATACACTAATAGGTTTTAGTCAGTAAGAACCTGACACTCCCTTCCGCTCCGAGCATTCTTCCGCTCAGGGCGACATTTGCTGATTTCCCATCCTAAAAAAAAGACTATACCTACGAACTTTCTGGTTACGGAGATATTGAAAGCCAAACTTATAACAAATTTTCGTTAGGTTTTTTTTTACAAAACAATTGTTAACTAAACCTTGTATACCCCCACTAACCCTGTAGTATTACATGCGTGCGTTACATTACGCTCTACAAGAAACAGTGATTTTGCACAACAATAATAAAAGTCGTTTCCTAGGAGTAACTTTTGCTCAATGTTACTTTTGTTTGATGGTTAGTAGGCGTAGTTAACGACTATGTGATGTGTGTTACTTCCCCAACACTGTCTTGTGAATATAGACATCACATAGATACCATCACGCCTGTATTCCTTTAAGGGTTAGGCATAGGCGTACCAATGTACACCGACCGTTCATATTTTACCCACGCCACGTGATTGGGGGTGAGCCTATTTCCATTAACTGGGCACATATCCAAATTTCGTGCAACTAAGAATTTCTTAGAAAAATCCAATAACATTTTTTGTTCGACCTGGGAATCGAACCCATGGCCTCTACCGTGACAGTCGCACTCACACGCGACATTCATCGTCTGTACAACATTCATTCAGTCATTCATCGTGTGTACGCTGGAAAACACTCGGCTTTTCCGGGACCACGATAAAACTTGGCCCACCAATAATAATGATAAACTACCAAAGGCTACAAAAGCCGCTGCTGACCCCAAACAATAATCCAAAGATAAGAAAAAAAAAACATACACAAATCTTTTCAAACAACCATTTCTTTTTTTCTGTTTTCCGTCGAGAAGTTTCCTAGCAAAATGGCTGACTATGACGTCATATTTGGCATATGTTGTGACCAGGAGAATATGTTGGCCAAGTAGGTATAGACAAAGTTGTATATGTAACAGCTTAATATAGAGACAGGGAAAAGTTTGAACGTAGATCATTTAGTTTGTTGATGGATTTGATTTTCGCTGTGGCGGTAAAATAGAATGATGCGCAAATTTTTTCATAACTTCGGGTCGTAGGTAGATTGTACCTTGTCATTTTGTGAGGTTGTGCAAGTCACTTTTTTGGAAAGATTATATTGCTAGGCGATGTTTTTTTGAATTTGGAATTCTGGCTTTCTTAATGTGCGTCTGTAGAAGGTACCAGGTATAAAAAGAAAGGCATTTTTTTTCAAATTTGTGGTTTAAAATTAAGAATTGTATTGAAATTAAAATTAAGTATTGTAGGTGATTCTTAACACGATATATTTTTTGTTTTCAGTCACCTAATAAGCAAAATAAAAATTGATAAACATTTATCTTTTAACTACTGCCAAAATATTGCCCCAAAATTCAAATTTCTACGTTTCATTGATTTTGAGAATAAACCCTTTTATGACAATCTATCAAACATCATTTTTTGATACATTGTTATATCTTATAACATTCCAGTTATGTTCTATAAAAAATCTTAACCTTAAATTTATAACCCTTCTCTGCCGTTGCTTAATGGGTTGAAAGTCAATAACTCCCAACATTATGAACACCATTAATTCCTTCCATTCACGTGCAAACCAAATTAATAATTAACATTGAAAGTATTTAAATGTCTTTAAATTCGCTTATTTAACCTAAGAGTACTCTCAAAGTGCCTGAAGGATAATTCCTGAAAACATTAATTACAAACATCAAAGACTTTGAGTGCCGTTCTCGAACTGAATTGACCTTTTATAACAGTTGTCTAAATAGTACGTTATAAAGTTAATTTACTATACCAGGGTAATTATAGGAGCTAGAGTAATCATAAACGTTCTGTTTGGCCTTCTACCGTGCGTTTTCTTATTTCTTGACCTAGTGGTCCTGGTCCTGGATTTGATTTTTCTATATTAAATCTCAGTAGCAGCTCGGAGTTTGCATTTGTGCCCGGTTAATGCCAATAGGCTCGCCCCCTATTACATGAGATCTAAATATACCGGCGAACTATGGGTGTACATTGGTACACCTCTGCCTAACCCTTCGGAGAATACAGGTGTGATGGTGTCGCAGTAGTAGTAGTAGAGATATTTCACACTGGTTAGGACTAGGTTCAAAAGCCTTGAACATCGCCGCACCGTTGCTAGCCTATCGGTCTTTTACCGGGTACATTTCGGATGGATCTCCGCCGTTGCCCCCGCCGTCGCCGTTCGCCGATCGCCGTTGGTCCCGGCTGTCATTTGTAGATCTTTGACAGTCGTTACTGTTAGTCAGAAGCCCGAAAGTCTGACAATCAGTCTTACCAAGAGTATCGTATTACCCATTATTGGGTTGTGGAGGTCTGATAGGCAGTCGCTCCATGTAAAATACTGATATTCAGCTGCATCCGGTTCGACTGGAAGCCGACCCCAACATAGTTGGGAAAAGGCTAGGCAGATGATGATTTCGGATGGATCTCAATTTCATCATCAGACGAGCAAAGATACGGCGTAGCCTCACCGCTACATGGTTGAAGCGGTCTCAAACAAAGCGCTTTGATTCCACATTCACTGTGCGAGCTGCCACACTGAGGAATTCACTGCCCGCCTCTCTGTTCCCTGATAAGTATAATATGGGTATCTTCAAGGCTCGAGTGAACCAGTTCATCGCAGGCAAGCATGTTCTACATTAGGCCAAATAAAAAATAAAAAAAATTGTGAATGAGCTCGTCCGGGGAAGTACTACAACCATGCCTATTTCTGCCGTAAAGCAGCGTTCCGGTTTGAAGGGTATGGATGCCAGTGTACAGGCAAATGAGACATTCCAACTATGTCTCTGGAATGGCAACGCATTTGCAAGGCCTCTGGTATTGCTAATATCTATAGGTAGCGGTGATTACCTAATATAAGGTGGGCAATCGTCGGCTTTTTCGCTATCCAAAAAATGAAAGTTGTGAATTTAAATTTCAAAGGTTTAAAAATTTTGTTTAGAAAGTTGCCTTTTTTTATTAAAAAAAAAGTTAATAGCACACCACGTTTTATCACATAAACCACGAAAGGCTATGTATAATATCCTATTACTAAAAGGGCGACGAAAAATAACGAAGAAAATCCTTTTAGTTTTTCCCCTCAAAATGCGAAAATTTTAAATCGAATTCTCAACAATGATTATATTTGGCGCAAGACATCACAGAATATTGCAGAACGTCGCTTTGTTGAGCGACGAATCTCAGCTCGGATTGTCTGTCAGTGCCAAATATTATACGTTGATTAAATCCTTTTGTGCTAAAGATTGAATTATAAAGCTATTCTCGTACCCTTTTGTATATATTATGTTCACGTGAGAATCTTGTCTCGGTAAAAGTTGTATTACCGTTCAAAGTGTTGATTACAATTGATTTTTGTTTTCTGGATTGGTAAATTGATTGCTGTGGCTGCCCTGTTGGTATCATGGTTGCTAGTAAGACTGTTAAATGTAGGGTTCTTGATTCAATTTCCGAGTAATCGAAAGTGGTATGGAGTTTTTTCATTAAAAATTTCTTTGTAACAGCCCGGAGTTTGGAAGTTGGTGGTGTGTAGTGTGTCTTAAAAAGCACGCAAAATTATTGCGATTAATTCGACAGTCGTTACAGACTGTCAGAAGACTGAAAGTCTGACAACCAGTCAGTCAGCCATCTTGACTTGGCACGCAAGGTATTCGACTTGTGGGATGTAGACTCAGCGATCATTGTGTCGATTGTTGTTACATCTAAGATACTCTCGTTAGGCGGCTAGATCAAGGGCTTGAATCAAATTTTATTCTAAATAAATAAATTTATTATTTACGAATCCTAAAACCAACAGTATGGTCTGAAACTCACTACAGATTGCTTTGTTACAACCTATTTGAATATACAACACAGTGAAAGCTACACATGACTCTTTAATGTGCTAAGCAAGGCGGATAATTGCTTCGTGCATCAATGATTCAGTTGCCTATATATACGTGCGCATAGTTGGGTAAATAACATGCTGCCAATCAATGGTGTGTAGTACATTTGATAGGAAGATTATTGGCACAGTTTATGCGGTTATTTATTTGTATAAACTTTAGGCAACAAAGAAAAGTACGAAGGCAAACTTTATGAATATCATTCTCTGAAAAAGGCAGTTTCATATGGAGAAATATGGAAGAGAAAGCCTTAGGTATTTCTTACCATTTATCCAAAGGTTGTAAAGAGATAACATGCTTGGTGCAAATTATTGTAAAAGCATCAAAATTATATATTAAAAAAGGTCATTAAATTACATAGATAAATTAAAATGTTATAACTAAATTAAATAGGTTATATTATTTTCTGGATGACTGTGTATTTTAGGTGTATTTTATAAAATTGATGGAAGAAATTTATGTTAGGTATAAAAAAGCATGTAGCTAAAAAACATTTTATCAGAAATCTAAAAGGCATTCAGAACATCAAAAAGGGAACACTACGTCTGTCGTAAATAAAAACAAAAGATGATACCACAACAATCACCAAACAAAAAGAAAACCCCAAAAGAAATCGAATTCATCCAACATAAGCCACTTTCGACCAACTTACAAGCTAAAACATTATCCTGAAGCAAAAAATACTACAACATTGCCTTCCATGTTTTCGCGGTTAGATTCAGCAATAAAATCTTCGGTAACAAACTAAAAACACGACCATTTCCTAACAGAAAACTTCGTAGAAGATAAAACGTAGAAACTATTACATAGGTTTAACTTCGCCCGTACTTTAAGTTAGGTGATGCTCTCGCTCCCTGGGCGAATTTCGTTACTAGTTTCAATTCGTGTTCGGCGTGTTAAATGACGTCATAATTCATGAGAGGTAGCGGGTTGTGGAATTATTGACTTACATACAATTCTTGCTTGTTCTTTGGAACAGGCAAGGTTAGCTTCATGTTTCTGAGTGATCGACCCTTTGATAATGCAAAAGTATTTGTAAATTTTACAAGTGGAATAACGATTCGTCTTTGATTTTGAATTATTAAAAACAATGGTTGCATTGCAAAAGGCGACTTAGGTAAATAAGCACAAAATAATACGATATACTTTTCCAGTATTTTAGATAATACTTACCTAAAAGTTTATTTTGTCTTGATTTAATATTCATTACGTATTTTCCAATTATTGTGATGAATAATTATGTTTTTCTACATCTTAACTTACATAATTATTTGCAAAAAATGGTGGCAATAAATATTCCGAATAGTACTTTTACAACAGTTCATTTCTCACATTTTTTATACATTTCTCATTATTCAAGTAAATATTAAACTAGTAATTATAATCAATAGTAATTGTAATTGTTAATTGTTCTAATAACAGCTGATCACAGTTTAAATCAAAGTCAAAGCATTTATTTCAATAAGACCATTTACAGGCACTTTTGAAACGACCACAAAACTTCAAACCAAAAGAAAACCAACACTTTTTACCCCCTCTTCCTTTATTCAATGATTCCCATTAACAATACCGCTACCGCTTCTAAATTAGTCCAACAATTCAAACCGCATTTGCTGGTAATGGATTTCCCCGCCTCACGTGACGACAACACGGTTCGTGCGTCACGATTTTTAATAAACCCCTAACATGCGGAAAATTGTGGACAAAAAATATTAAAAAATAATTTTGACACGAAAGTACACGTACCAAACGAAACGTGCTCGAATGCTTATGAGGTTTTATTACTCAGCATCATTTCAGGTGGAAGACCCACTGTTGGTTAGGAAATGTAGGTATTATTATAAAAAAGTCCTTAGTATAAAAATAGAAATCCTTAGAAATTCTCATTAGCAGCTCGGAGTTTGGATTTGTGCCCGGTTAATGGCAATAGGCTCACTCCTATTACATGGGACCTAAATATACCGGCGAACTGTGGGTGTACATTGGTACACCTCTGCCTAACCCTTCGGGGAATACAGGCGTGATGGAAATCCTTAGCTGTAATAATGATGATCCAGCTATATTATAAAGCTGAAGAGCTTTTTTGATTGTTGTAACAAGCACATCTTAAGAACGAGTAGTCGGATTGAAGAAATTATATTAATGATTGGAACCTACTGTTTGGTAAACGAGCGTCTAGGTTCAACTTTCTGACTGACAGACTTCTTGACAATTCAAAAGTGCCTGTAAATGTTTCATGCATACTTATATAATAAAACGAAAGAGTTTTTTTTGTTTGTTTGTTTGTTTGTTTGTGTGTTTGTTAAAACGCACTAATCTCTCGAACTGATCCCGACCAGACAGATTGTAAAAAAAATTGCATATAATAGCCAGATTCATGAGGAATAGCCTATACGAGTAGCTATATAACATCACGCTACGACACACGGGAGCAAAACAGTTACTAAAGACGTAACATAACGCCGCGGGTGAAAAAAATACGCAAACGATGTTGCGGGCGACATTTTCAGTATAAAACCAAAGTCCTTAATTATCCCAGGGGGAAAAAACCGGGATAAAAGCTAACGGTCACAATACTAACGAGACAGTCAAACCAACATTAATTAACATTTAATAGTAGTACAGCTATTTGCTATAAAGCTCGCCCGGGGAAGTACTACCACCTTACCTATTTCTGCCGCAAAGCAGCGGTGCTGCATTCCGATTTGAAGGGTATGGGCGCCGGTGTAGTTTCTAGGCACATGAGAAATTTCAATTTTGTCTCTTGGATAGCAACGCATTTGCAAGACCGCTGGTATTGCAAATGTCTATAGGCAGCAGTAACCAATTAACAGGTTTGCCATCCCATGATATTTAAAAAAAGCCGCAGTCAAATAAACGAGCTTTTACTTCACTTAACACTAAACAGCTTAACACTGATACAATCACAATTCACGTTATAACCAAGCTTGTTATAACGCGATATATTAAATGTATATAATGTTCAGGCAGGCCGCGCACTGCGGGGCGCGTCGCGGCCAGCCACAAGTTATCGTGCGGACCAACCGCAAATGTGTACACAGCCTTAGTAGGTACATATAGTTACGTGAGTTATTACTCGAATGGATTAACAGAACATTATTACTTACTAGCTTATACCCTTGTCTTTGTTCGTGTGAATGTCATTTGACACGGAGTTTTTTTTTGTACGGAACTGTATTTATTTTTATAAAATAAAAGGGCAGCTATTTATATTTATGCCAGTGAAAGTCCCATCAAAATCGGTCCAGCCGTGTCGGAGACTTGTTGGAACAAATAAACAGTTAGAGAAATAGACAAACATTATGTATTTTTTATAATTGTTGTCTTTTGATTTTTGTCATTACAATCAGACACTTCTATTTTATTTTTCATCACTACGGTCCAGGCTTAAGTGAATGGGAACACCGGGATGACCTTCAGTCAGTAAGAGCCTGACACATCGCTCCCCTGACACCTAGGGCGCGAGACATCCATTATGTATTTTAGTTCCCTGAAACAAAAAAAAAGGCAGTACTACCAAAAATTGCTCCAAACTAAAATCTTTCACCCGGTTATTGAATACTGAACTTTATTCCCTAAAGCTCTTAATCAACATTTTTTTAATTTCTTGCCAAATTAACTTAACATATTGTGTACAGCGACTGACCTCTATCGCATTATCGTTCCACCTTTTAGTCCGTTTCTATTCGGGGTCGCCAACCCGAGGCAATCTTCGTATTTTCTTGGCAATACAATCTCACATAATAAAACGTACACCAAATGTTCGAGATTACCTTATTCAATATCCTTCAGTAAATGAGAGGAGTATGTTATTACGTACAATCAGTAACACAATACCGTGTTCTCTATTTTTATGAAATTGGAGTCACTTCCTTATACATATTGAGTATTAGCTAGTTTTGGCAGTTTTCGTGTGTCTTTGATGTTTTATATCTAAGTAGTCTTTTTGTGGATATGGGAAAGAAATTGATATGGTGAGTGTATTTTTTTTTAATAATTTCTATTATGTTTTAAAATTAAACTTGACTTTTGAATTATTAGGGAATTAGTAACAGTAGGTTGATATGGAGAGCAAGAAACGCCACGGACACTCTTTAAAATCAATGAAAATAATTATAACAAATATCAAATTTAATTGCTGAATTTGTAACATTTGAACTTCGTAGGCACAGTTTTAAAGACCTATTCTAATGATTAAAAGTGCTCAAAATCGTAGGTAAATTATAGCCATTTTTGACTAATTCAGATTGAGATTACATTGCTATCAATTTTAAAAGTTACAAGAATTGCCCACATGTGCTCCAGTAAATTTTTACTATAGCAGATATTATATAATTATATTTAAATAGCTCTGTCAAAAAAAAGGTTTGGTACCCCGAAATTTCTAAACAAATGCCTATACACAGATTGTGTTGCTAACCCGTTATCCTAGACCCATCTGCATCGGAAAGGCAAAGTCAGGGGTCAATCCTAAACATCAAGGAAGTAGTTCCAAGGGTTGGTAGCCCCACTTGGCAGGGGTCCAAGAGATGCGATCTACGAGTAGTTGTTATCAAGGACTCAAGCATTTTGTGACCTCAAACCTAAACTATTTGGTGGATAATGTTTTTCTATTATCTTGTTTTGTAGTTGTAATAAGTGAAACGATTTAGGCAAGCTTTAATCTATTAAAGATTTGGGTTTAGTTTTGCCAAAGCAAACTAATCCTTGTAGACACAGTTGGCACAGTAGCCGAGCAGTTGCGCTGCGTGTCGTGGTTTCGATTCCCGCACGGAACAATAATTCTATGTATTATTTATCTTCCTACAATGTATTATTTCAATTTTTGTATTATTTTTATGTGTATCAGTTATCCTACTGTTAGTTATCTCCAGTCTGTCTGTCTGTGTATGTGTTTTTAGGTCTTATGTTTGTAAACGCATTCCTGATACAGAAGAAATAAATAGTGTGAGGTAATGATTTAAAAAAAGTTCTCAAAAATCCCGTTTTTCGAAGTAATTGTCTTGATTTTGGATTATTAACACTGATTAATTTGAAATCTGTTCCAAGCATACAGTTTGGATGGCAAAATGTTATTGCTGGATAGTAACTTGAGTTTAGTTTAACGTAATTAATTTAATTAATGAGAGATCGTGGGTTGGCTTGTTTTGACAGTACTAAGCTCATCTCAAATCGTATTTAATCACAGGTAATATTAATCTGTCCCATTGGGAGTTATCTAATTTGAAACACGTGTGTGTTGACGGACAGATAATAGAAACTGTAAAGGTGGAAAACGGGTCAATTTTGATAAATTTGATACTTTGGAAACTTTGAAACTGGAAGTATTGGTCCGATTACAAACAGTTTTTCACTGAAAAAAGCAATGGAGGCAAACCAGCGGTGGAATAGTATGGGCTTAATATAATTATAATAATACGGAAAGTAATACACATGGTACATAGCCGCTGGATGCCGTGGGCATCCGATGCGTGGGTAGACCGATCATTGTGGCTATCTTAGGTCTTTGTCCAGCAGTGGAAGTCAATCGGCTGACATTATAATGGTGTTTCTATCACCATTATAATGTCAGCCTATGCTATTACCGAGTACCATAGAGTGGGTATATTATAGTATCCTTGACCCGCAGATGAAGTCACCAGCAAAAGTTGGATTACAATGTGTGAATATGTAAATATGTACGAATTTATCCTTCAAATAAAAATTACCTGATTAAAGAAAACTGCACCCTAACTCGAATTCAAAGTAGTCTCATTTTATTTAAACACAAATTAAGCCAGGTTACGCTCCTTTGCCCTCACCCTCACCTAATCTACGACATCTTAAAAAACATGATTTATAAAATTTTCATACCATTTTATTTTTAGCTCACAATAAGCATCAAAACAATTACTCATCCAGAACCCATTAAGCATTCCCCCTTTTTCTCCCCTCTTATTCCCTTCTTCCTCGTTTTTCTCCAATTCAGAGCATTCTCGTAAAAAAATCTCTGTCGATTTTATCGTCAAATTAGGATTTTTTCTTCTTTTTGCTTTATAGTCTGTGATTCCACTTTTCTATGCTTTTAATCCTTTGATTTTAGAACTCGTGTTGGATGCCTTTGTCGGAGATTCTCTGATAAAACAATCTTGTGATAATTTGAAGAGGAGGGAAGATTTGCTTGAGATTTTCGGGATGTTTTATTGTTTATTATTAAACAGGGAAATGCTTTGAAGATTTGGTTGTGGATTTTAATTTAAATCGAGATTTAAATTATGCCTTTTTTACCATTGGCCGTTTCAGATGCTGAAAATATAATCTTTGCCTTTTTTTTAAACATTTGAATCGCATTATATGTCGGTAGACAGTTGACTACTTATATGATGTAAAAAAAGAAAATAGTTAAATTGCAATTTGCGTATTTACATATTACTGTAATTATGCTTCAAAATGAAAATGAACTCACATCATCTCTCAATAAATAACTTTTTCCAGTATAAAACAAAAATGTGACACAAAAATGCCTCTCTTCGTAACAAAGCCACTTTATCGTCGTTACTAGGAAATAAGGATGTTAACCATCTACCCACATTACTCCATCAAGACGTAACAGTATACGAGATAAAAGGGAATTCGGTGAAGGATGAACTAGTGATGCGACAGAACAAAATCCAAATTAATATCGAAAGCCTTTTGATGAAATTCTGAGTTCCAAAATAATACTTAATATTTTTTTTGTGAGAACGTAATGGACTTAATTTTGAACTACTCTTTATAATTTGAATGTTTAGAGTTAGAGATAAACCACGTTAGGCGAGGAAATAAAAAGTCGTAGCACGTTCGTAGCAGGTTGCTACGAAAGGTCTACGAATGTGCTACGAGGCTTTGTAAGCGTAGTAATATTATCTGTTAAAATTACGCGTTGTAATATGCCTGTTTTTAGAGTTCCGTACATAAAAGGCGCTAAACGGCATCCCATTATTATTACTTCGCTATCTGCCTGACCGTCTTATTGTCTGTCCGTCTGTATCTTCAGAACCAAAATCCGAAAACACTTGGATTTTTAGAGTATGCATTACTATGATCAAGAAAACAAAAACAAGTTTAAACATAAAAATTGTTACACTTACAAGGAAATATTTTTTTTCCAACGTTTTTTGCTCTATCTTAGTATTGGTATACAAAGGTACGGACCCTTTTGTGTGTCAGCTTTTTAAATTGCCAGCAACATTCCAGCAAAATTACATCGCATAATTTTCATAGCAAACGTGACAGGCGGAATTTCCAGAGCAATTATCAGCTGGTGTGTTGCTACGCTAAATATAGTAATGAGAATATCTCGTAGAATGTGAGCAAACCCACGGGCAAAAACTTGTAACAAGTACTTTATCTTATAAAGGTTGAAACAAGATCAATATCATGTATACTAATATTACAAAGAGGAATTTTTTTTTTGTTTGTTGGTTTGTACCGAATGGCTCCGAAACTACTGGACCGATTTTAACCATTTTTCCACCAATAGATAGCTACATTATTACTGAGTAACATAGATTATATAACATCACGCTACAACATACGGGAGCGGATCAGTAATCAAAGACGTAACCTATCGTGGTTGAAATATACCACGCGGATGAAGTTCATTAGTATTATATCTTAACAAGCAATAAGTCTTTTTATTCATCATCTATGTAGTCTTTTTATTCCAGTACTGCCTATCCGACATCCACGACCTATTGCTATGCTCGACCTGGGAACCGAACACACGTGGCCACGAGATCAAAGGAATCTTTTTGAACTTTATAAAATAGAAATCACAAACAAAAGAGTTCAGACAATACCTCATAAATAATTTCAATAACTTTTTTATCGTCAGGGAATATATTTTTATACTTATATAATAATACAATTCTCAGTAGCAGCTCGGAGTTTGGATTTGTGCCCGGTTAATGGCAATAGGCTCGCCCCCTATTACATGGGACCTAAATATACCGGCGAACTGTGGGTGTACATTGGTACACCTCTGCCTAACCCTTCGGGGAATACAGGCGTGATGGTATATATATTTATATAATAATAAGATTAAAAAAATATTCAAACACGGCTGCTCAAAAATAGCAATGTAATTACCTAATTATTCCCTTTGATAACAAAGTATACTCTTTACCAAATTAGAAACATAATATTCAGACGAACTACGTTATAAAAATAGACATCCCTACTCAATTACCTCATTCCCATTACGTATAAAAGAATTCACTTCAAGTTATAATAGGAATTTTTTGATAATGTATTTAATTTTCTCCTCTTTAATTTCGGTACCCATTTGTAACCCTGGAGCGATGTACTACATTATACTTGGTACAATTTTAGCTAAAAATATTTTATCTTAAATAAATATCGTGTTCTACACAATTTTTAAAATAGAATAATAATACTTTACTTTGTTATTTTTTGTGAATAGTCTGGTTTTGAATCTTTGAATATTTTTATACGATTTTTTTTTAATGATTAGAATTAATTTGTTTTGATAGGAAACTGACTTAATTATCACGTTTTTGGCTACACCCAAACATAACACACCATCACGCCTGTATTCCCCGAAGGGTTAGGCAGAGGTGTACCAAAGTACACCCACAGTTCGCCGGTATGTGTAGGTTCCATGTAATAGGGGGCGAGCCTATTGCCATTAACCGGCTGGCCGGGCGGGATTCGTTTTTGGCTATGAGTACTTTTATCCTATCTACAAAATATTATTAGGTTTAATAATTAGTTAGTATTTGCCCGCGATTTCGCTTGCATCGTAGCCAAGGCAGTATACTCTGAAACTGTGTCTGTATTTCCGAACGCATTCAACCCTAATCTTTTCAAAGCACAGGCTTCTTTTGGGTAAGGTTAGTCAATCGTCAACTTTGTCTCTGTCACCTCTGGCCTAGAAAGAAAGAAAGAAAGAAAGAAAGAAAAAGTTTATTGACACAAACCATGTGCACACAGATATAGTAACAAAAAAAAAATAGTATAAAATAGTAGAAAAAAGTCAAGAACAAACACATCTCAAATAAAAAAAAAAAACATATCTTATGACACGCAGCACCAGTCAAGCATTGCGCGACTGCTGCATTGGAGGTCCTGGGTTCGATTCCCAGGTCGAGCTAAAAGAATTATTATGTTTATTATGAAATTCTCAGTAGCAGCTCGGATTTGGGTTTGAGCACCGGTTAATGGCAATAGGCTCGCCCCCTGTTACGTAGGACCTAAAACCATACTGGTGAACTGTGGGTGTACGAGTATATTAGTACACCTCTGCCTGACCAATTGTATTCCCCGAAGGGAATACAGGCGTGATGTTATATGTGTATGTATATTCAGCTTTTATTTATCTCTCAACTCTTTACCTCCAAACCAAAAATATTCCCAATCTCCCGCATACGCCATATCGATCCCCCATAAACAGTTCCCCTTCGTGATACAAAAATGAACACCATAAGAAACAAACATTATTATCTAGACACGAGCCATGGAACACGCAAGCTTAAATATGAAGGGAAATAGTTTTAAAAGTATGGGGAAATACTTTTGTTCGGTACCTTGGAGGTTGGGTTTTGACCTCGATGTGGAGGTAAAAAGCGATATCTTTAATGGGTAATTTTAAGTGAAGTTAGTTAAATGATTAGGGGACTTGACACGTGTAATATACGGGGTGGTAAGGACAATGTGAGTAATGCTGTTACCATGAATTTAGTACATCATTCTAGAGCTACAGTGATAAAATATTAGGACGGTTTAAAAATAAAATATTCGATACAAAAGGGCAACACTTACACGGTCAAAATGTACAGGACAGCTGACTTTTTAGTAACCGACGAAAAATTTCGGCTATAATTTATTATCAAACATAATTGAGGATTCATAAGGGAATTCACGCAGAAGTCACGCGGAGAACCTAGTAAATAAATAGAACACGTGTGTTTTTGGTTAAATCGATCGCCTTTCTAGCAAATGCCAGTCAAAATAATTTGGACAAAATTGATACTAACCTATATATTTATAATAGAAAATTACGCAAATAAGAATAATAATAATGTACTGGCTCTCCCATACAGCAAAGGCAGCATTGATCACCATGCTTGCTCAAGGCGGATTCACCGATGTCAAAGAAATCTATAATAATCTAAGAAAGTACCTATTATGAATGAAACAACATGATACTTGTCCGGTTTTAACCACGAGAGGCGGGCCACCTTAACCACTGAGCCATCGAAAGTCTGATCAGCAATACATATTTCAAATTCCACTGTTTACGCGAAGGTCGTTGTTCTAATAAATTAAGCAATAAATTAAAATACGCAACGGCGGTGGCGGTTTTTCATTCAAAATTGCTGCGGTTCAGTTGTGTTGCTAAGAGAAAATGGATCTCTAACGTTTCAGTATTTACTACGGGTACTCGAATTTACGACAGCATTTTGAGTTTTGTTCACGTAGGCTCTGCTTTACGAGTAGCAATAATTTTGTTATAGGAATGATGCAAATTTTATTTGAGCCTCAGTTGGAATCTTTAGTAGTAGTAAAGTTGGTAGAACGTAAAGCACTTGAGTAAGATTTCAAGTTTGTAACTGAAGTCTGAGTGTGTAAGGTTCAGTATTCTCATTAAAACCTTTGGTAACGCTGTACTGAAAATGCCGTACCCAATGCGCCGACCCTTTTATGTGTATAGTGATCCTAAATTATTAGAGACTGATTGATGTTTTGCGTAACTAATATTCAGGTATATAGATAGATCGAAAGGAGTTATATTGCCCTGTTTTTCTATTACAAAGGATTTTTGCTTTCAATGATAAACGATGTCAAAAATTCGCTTTCTTTTAATTAAAAAAAAAAAAGAAAAAAATATTTTAGAGTAATCAGTCTCACTGTCGGGTTTCGAACGAAATATTAAACTGACAAACTGCCGTGATTGGATAAAAAAAACCATTCAACACATCTACATCACAGCAGTTTACGGGGTTTTCACAATTTGTCACATTAATTTTAGGTTCGAGAATCCGGTGGTAAGCATTTTTTCTAGGCATAGGTTTCCTAGTGACCCCAATGCTTTCTTTATTGCTTAAGCTTCTTGTATATTTACCTTTTTTGCTACAACCCTTTTTGGACATTTAAATTAACTCAGTAATTAAGGTCAAGTCCCGTATAATTAAGCCAAAATACCTTATCCCTCAACCCTCTTCTTACTTACATTTTATTACTTTTAAACGCAAAAAGTGGTCCTTCCTCAAGACTAAATATCTTTTTGCTGTCATAAAACACAGGCGACAAATGAGTGAGTAGATGCCACATAGTAAAGCCCATTTTAAGGGTTGTGCAAAAATATAAATGGGACATTTACTTCGTCGACCTTCCCTGAAGAATGATGTGGTAGATAAGAATTTGTTCTCGCCAAAATTCTTTACTGGATTCTTTGTTATGTGAAATAATCTACGTGTATTATGGGCCCTAGTTTTTACCTTACAGAGAAATTTTGGGACCAACATTTTAGAGCAATATTTTTCGGGTTGTGTGAAAATTTTACCACGAGTTTCGTCCTTGTGAGCCAGAAATATCTCATATTTCATCCGAGTATTCACCATCTTTTAGTAAAGTTTTTAAGATAAAAATAACGTTATTGGTTTTGGCAGTTCTTGATATATTTTCTTGTTCACTTCGAGCTGTATTCCCTAATGTTTTCTCCGTATCTTGTTGAAATATTATTTCATTACGGAACACGTCATGAAATAATATTTTTGTTTTTATAATCTCCGATGAGTAAAGCTTTATGTCAATCATTGGTAATGGTTCTGTCAATCGAGAGCTTCAGTTAACGTTATACCGACTTGATAGAAATAAAATATTTTTTGTACGAAGACATTAGGTACATATTTTTATATGGAGACTGTTGATCTAATTATTGAGTTATTCTGATATGACAGATTTGTTATTTCTCAATCAGCAGAACGAATATTGTAAAAGCTTTTTTACGAAGCTTGTTTTTTATATTAGGTTGATATTGAAGGTTGGTGAAGGAAAAAGTCGTTAGGAAACCAGAATTTTAATATAAGTCTGAAATCGCCAATTCACTTTGAGCAAGCATGGTGATCAATGCGCGTGCCTTCTCTGTATGGGGGAGGGAGTTTGGCCTGCATTAGGACAGTAATAGGCTGGTATTATTTGTTTTGTGTTTTTTTTTTAATTGTTTGAATGTCATACAAGCCGACCATCCACGTGATATGTAGTAGTCACCTCTGCCTATGGACATATACCACAATACCACAGTCCTCGCAAATGCCTTGCCATCCCAGAGACACAATTCAAATGTCTCATGTGTCTGTAATTTAACGGCACCCTCACCCTTCAAACCAGAAGAAAGCAACGTTGCTTTGCGATAATAATATAAGAATAGTTCTTACACTCTGTTCCATTTTTAATATTTTCTTAATACAAACAAAACGCTTACATTTAGTTCACCAAGGAAAAAAAGGAAACCATAATTATCAATAATTTACCCGTGAACTTTTTCACAAAACTCCACCAAACTCTGCCATTAAAGCCTAATAAATTCCTTCTGCTTTAAAAGCCACAAATTTCGCTAAACAACCAAGCTTTATGAGCGCGTCTTAGAAAAGTTAAAATTAACTCAATCAAGTAGAACGTTGTCGTAAAAGGAAGAACAACTGATATTGATCTGGCGCGTTTTACGTGCAAAAAGACTTTTTTTACTGTCTAGATAGAATCGGTGGATGTCCTTGCGATTTTTAGGGTTCCGTACGCAAAGGATACGGGACCTTAGTACTACGACTCCGTCTGTCTGTCTGTCTGTTTGTCTATCTGTCCGTCTGCGACCAGGCTGTATCGAGTGAAACGTGATAGTTAGACAGTTGAAATTTTCACAGCTGATGTATTTCTGTTGCCGATTTAACAACAAATACAACAAAAGTGATGTTTTTTTGGTCGATATTGATAACGGCAACAGATAGATTCTTGAAATATTAACAAAATATTTAGTTATGTATTCAATTTAAATTAAATAATTAAATTAAAATAAAACAAATATTTAAGGGAGGCTTTCATACAACCAACATAACATTTTTGTCGTTTCTATAGATAATTGTACGGAACCCTTCGTGCGCGAGTCCCACTCGCACTTGGCCGGTTTTTACGAGTTTGTGAAAGCACGCCGTAATTAAAGGTTTTTGTTACGAAGTATTTGAGGTCGTTCGTGACGAATCGCGTAATGATGATTGACATAAGAAGGTGCTCTGGTTCGCTCGCTTTGTGTCTGGTATTACCTGGGTGATAGAATATTTTTGTGTCTAATAAATATATACCATCACGCCTGTATTCCCCGAAGGGTTACGCAGAGGCGCACCAATGTACACTCACAGTTCGCCGGTATATTTAGGTCCCATGTAATAGGGGGCGAACCTTTTGCTATTAAATTGTTTTTGTGTGTATTTTGTTTTGTCAAAAATTGTTTTTGTGTGTCATACGTCGTGTGGTTCAATGTTTGTGCCCTTATTTCCGTTGTGGTGCGAAACATAGTCCCGTTTTCTCGAACGTAAAATTAATGTGACAAATTGTCAAAAGTACGGAAGCTGCTGTAATTGGTTGTTGAAAATTCAGTCAACCAATCAACAGCAGCTTACGAGCATGACAATTTACCAAATTAATTTTCTGTTCGAAAAACCGGGGGACAGTTACATCCTATCTTCCAATTTTGCCGTTGATTTAACTAATTTCATTACTATAAACTTTTACTCAAAAGTGTCTTATGTATATACATATATACTTACGACACTACCGCCAAGTTTACACTACACCACTAGTTTTACCACCAGTTCTAAATTATCCTACTTTAACGCAAACTCACAATAAAAATTCTAAATGATAAGCTAAATTAATATCTAAAAGCTGTGCCAAATTTTCAAATTTAAGCCTGAAAGAATAACAAACATCCATTCATCCTTCCATCCATCCTCTCAAACATCCACATTTCTAACACTACCTACTAAGATAGTAAGATTAACCCACGAATAGTTTCTCTTTGTTCTACAACGTTGGGGTGTGTAGGTATTTTCGTACAAATTATATTCACGGTATTAAACAAGCTTATGCGGCGGCTTTGACGCAGGTGAAAGCGTAGAAGGTCGTTTACAAGATTGGAAAGGCGACGGTAATAGCCCGGATGTTTTAAGTTTTCATACTTTATGGCACCGACTTGCTATTACGTGGACTGTCAACCGGTTTTCTGTTATATTTTCCTAGCTATGTTGGGGTCGGCGTCCAGTCTAACCGCATGCAGCTGAATGCCTGTGTTTTTGTGTGTGAAATCCACAATTCTGTTGCTGGGAACATCATGGTAGACTGGTTTTTTGACTTTCGTGCTTGTGGCTACCCGTAACGATTGCCAAAAATCCAAACCGCCAAAAATTACAAATTCAAATCCATGACAAATCTGCGAAAAAAAAAATTTTTTTTGGTGCCATCTGATATACGTGGGTATAACACCACCAACTTCCTAACTCCAGGCTGCTACAGAGAAATTACCTAATGGAAAAACCCAATAAAACTAGGTATAATTATCTAGGCTGTAGGTCTGTTTTCCGTCAATTAGGTTTATATCAACATGATACGTACTTCAATAAACTCGTAATGAAAATACGATCATTTTGTAACTATTTTATTTGACTAATCACCAGTCTAGATATTACTGTCCTTATCCTCAACAAAATCTCATCGAATGTAGTGACCAAAATATGACTACTCTTTACTATGGCGCTTGCAGCAACACGCTGTCGACATTATCTTCATAATAAGTACACATCCTACAACATAATGAACACACACATTTAAAACAAAACACAACACACACCCATTGTTCTCACAATATAATTAAAATCGCTTTTCCATGAAATATGTAAGACGTTCTTTGTTCTCTAATGGACTCTCAGTAATATGATAGCTGTCTGTTTAATGGAACATACTTTACACTGCATAACACGGGTGTGTTGCACGTGTCTCGTTACGGGTAAGAGACATTGGGTGTGTGTGTGCGTGAGACACAAACACCCCCTCAGGGTGTGCTTGTGTCTTTAAAGGATTAGTGATGTTAAGTGAGTCTTTGTGTCGGAATGAAATCGTATTATGGTGTTTGAATGTGTTACAAAGAATTTTAAACTTTATTAGTTGTACACTGGATTGAATTAGATGTTGTTTTTGAAGCCTGATAGTTGTTCTTTTTTTGTGGAAATGTAACATTACATTTTGATATAATGATGATAATTGACAGCCATAAATTGTAGATAGTTTAAATACAATTATAATGATTTGTTTGTAAGTGATAATATCTAGAAGCACTGATTCAATTATAATATTGTTTCACTGATAGTAAGCTATTTTATTGCTAAGTGCCATAGGCTTTGTTTTATGGTATGGCAGTGTTTTTTTTTTACTTTATTTCAAATGGCCGCTTAATACGCGCTTAGACGATTTTCAAACAAATACGAACCTTACTCAAAATGGCGGTAATGCCACGTTGTGACTTATATTTTCTTCATACATTTGGAAGGTATGGCATCTCCATTGGTATAATTGTCAAACTAATAAATGACGGCTACCGACACCGCCTGAGTGATTTTATTGGATGTCCAACGAGGCTTTGCATTTTGTTCCGACATGCGCACGCTTTAAAACTCAAAATCAAACACAATTACATTTTCATTCGACACACAAACACTATTTATATTACGCGGCAGACCTTGTTATCACATATTTAAATACGGAATAGATTTCCTGAATTCATTATTGTAATGTTACGGTATTACGCAAACTTGGGCAATTTCTATTCTAACCAGTTGTTTTAGTATTCCGACAACTAGCTGAATGTTTTATTAAACTCCAAGTTTGTGTTAATTAAATGTTGCTTAAGTAATTGTACGGTGAAGCGGGAGGAGATTAGATCACATGGATGGATGGGGCTTTCATCTGTTCAAGGTGTCATCACCATCTTTGGCGTTTCACTTACAGTTCGTCTGCTTTTGTTCAAGTTTGTTTAAGTTTTTGTTCAAATTCATGTTAGAACAGCTTTTGCCTACGACTTTGATAGCGTGATTTTTTTTACCCGCGATAAGTTACTTCTTTGATCACTGTTTACTGCTCCGCTCTCGTGAGTTATAGCGTGATGTTTTATATAATGTGACAGCCTATAATTTTCTTCATGAATCTGGCTATAATATAGGTTATAAATATATGTACCTATATGTAGGATTATAATATTTTATAGGTAAGATTGTTTCTGCTGATTGGCAATTTCAGACCTCTATTCATTATAAGTTTAGGTTTCCTCACCATGGTTAATTTACTTAAAGAATATTTTCTTCTAAAAATTCATCATACAGGCAAACTTGTCCTCGCACAAAAATTTGAAAACTAGGTTCCCTTCAATACTGTAATCACCTTGCCAACTCTGTCGTCACTAACATCTTGACCTGTTTCTGCCCCCCCTGGTGTGGGGGGGGAGGAGTATTACTTTGCAGATTTCTGCCGCTTAACAACTGCGAACGAGTTTTTCTCTCCAGATATTAAACTAGGAACTTTTGTCGAGTCATCAATGAGGTGACAGTAAGTTTTAATGTTGTGGGACAGAGAATTTAAAAATTTAGAACGGGTTTTTTTCTTAAGTGCCAATGAATGGTTTGAAATAAATGCTTTGAGTTTAACTCTTCTAAAAATTATAACATACGAGTATATTAATTATCTGTATGTACTAATATAATAAAGCTGCAGAAAAATATAATTATTTTAGAAGTTTTTGTAAATGATTTATGTTCATAATTTAAAAAAATAGGGTGTTTATTTCATTAACATATTAGTTTACACATTTTATAATAGGAGAACCCCTTTAAAGCAAGGTATTGCTTGTGATAGTCTAAGCAAGGAATTGTTCAAGCTGGAAGTTAATTGACTATCAATATGTACATGAAACAAAACAAAACAATAAACTAATATTATTATTTGGAGTAAAAGAAAAAAATAAAAATTAACTTACATAAAAAAATAAAAAGGAATAAAAGATTAAAACTAATAAAATAAATGATAACTATATCTGACTATCATTTGATTAATAAAATACATAACTAGTTATACATACCTAAAAAAGCTTCTCACATCAAAAAAGAAAACTTATCTCATCACTTTTTACCTTTCAGCCAATAAGCGCTTTCTAGCAAATAATGATTTAGTGTACCTAAATGGTCTATTTTGTGAAGAAAACCTACTTTCGCTTCAGTAAAGGTCTGAAGGGCGTATTAATCACAGCCTTTATACCCAACACTTGACTGATAGGCGCTTTTGAAAAGCGTGACAGCTATTAAACACGCACAAAGATTGAGTCTCGTTAATATATCAATGACTTCTATTTACATGTTGTTAAGGTTTTAATTAAGATGTCAAATTGGAAATCGAAGGGAAATTAGTTATACTATACTTACACTTAGTACGACAGGTGATAAGTGGTCGTAGTCATAATGCGAGCTGATTGTTATATTGATGAATAAATTGTAATGATCTGACATAATTATGTCAGTTAGTACAATTATGTCAAATTGACAAGACACTGCCATCGCCACCGTCTGAATATTTTTAGAGAGTGGTGCGTACCTACCTATTGTTAAATGATGATTCGATAATTACAAAAACAAAAACATATTTTAAGTATACATACTGCCCGTTAAACTAACTAAACTAAACTAAAACGCTTAACTATTCTATTCTATTCTAACTAAATAATATTGAGCAAAAAATATTAGTTGGTAACGCTTTTGATTTTTAATGTGATAAGACTGCTTTTATGGTAGCGCGTAATGTTATAAAGGTCGTGGGAGTATTTAATGTTTAGTTAAGGGTAGTATTCTGAAATTTATATTACAAACTCATTTTAGAAAAAAATGAAAAAAGTTGAGATTTTAACCATCATAATCTGCTTTACCCAGTTATGGTGCCAAACAGTATTGTTATTTTGTATAATGTAAATGTTGACTTCGTTAAGAATCATTATACACCCATTACTACAATAAGGCCAAACTATATTCCTCATAGAAACAGACCAGAAAACTATAAACCATCCACAACTAGCTTTATTTACGACGAACATCCAACATTACCTTTTTACTACCTCCAAGCAAATATTAATACCCAAATCTCCATGAAAACCTCTTCAAACAATGGCGAAACTGTAACTCCTATCGATTCCTCCACAATAGTCGTGAGTCACACATGCCGGTGACACAACCCTAGTTTTATTACCGAATAAGGAAACGCGACGTGAGAAACGCACGTTAGACGACACCCTTACGAGTAATGGGACAGAAGTAGTAATAAAACGACCACATGGGGACGACAATAATGACCCTATTTTCTTTGGTAGGTTACGATCTGTCATTGGATCTTGCGTTACGTGTGTCAAATTGTTTAAAAGGAGTATTTAATTTTGGGCCGATATTTCAATGGTGGAATAGGTTGGACAGCTTTTGTATAGACAATATGTCAAATTGTCGTATTTATTCTTCAGATAAAAGTTTTTAGACTGTTGTCATATAAAAACCTTTCTGATTAACATCAGAAAGATGACAACAGTCTATATTTTTAAAGATTTTTATGATTTATTTAGATAATAATCAAATTAAGTTATGAAAAGGAAATGAAAAACGTCTTCATATTGTTATTTTTTAATCAAATTTTATGGTGCAATACGTACAAAAGCGGGTTTGATGCCTTAGGCATTTTCTACCAGTCAACCAAAGCTAGTGGAGAGATAACATGGCAGGCACAAATTATAGCAGATACGATCGTAAAATAACAAAAAAAAAATAACGTTCAAAACCTAGGTTCAATCTCATCTCAGTGACAATCTATGTCAAAAACTTGGTAAAAAAAGGGGAAATTAGTTTGTTTTTTTTTTTTAAATTGAGAATGGGACTCCTCAGAAATGAACAGGATAGAGTTACTGATAGATGTTAAGTGGTCACCGCGGCCTATTGACATTTGCAATACCAGAGGCCTTGCGAATGTGTTGCCATCCCAGAGACAAAGTTGAAATGTCTTATGTGCCTGTAATTACACCGGCACCCATACCCTTCAAATTGGATCACAGCAACGCTGCCTTGAGGCAGAAATAGGTAAGGCGGTAGTACTTCCTCGGGAGAGCTCCTTTACAAGGATCAATTTCAACCAAAAACCTTTTTGGGGAACTGTAGCAGTTTCTTATAATAATAAACATAGCCCAATCGTTCAATTTATCTACAATTTTCCTAATAAAACTACTTAAGTTTATTTAACCTTTAACCATTTGTAAAAATAATATAGGGCAACAAAAGGCAATGAAATGTAAAGAAAAATTAACCTTCGTGACGGAACTTTCAAGTTTATTTGTGGAAAAAAATATTTCACTTAATTGCTTAGGCTGGGTTTAGGTCAGCGGTTTTGTGAGAGTCCAATATTTGGTTATGTAAAAGTTATTATATTTACAACTCTTATTTAATTACCAGTTCTACAATTTAAAACTGCCACATCAAATCAATACATTAACGTAATACATGCTGTTACCGCTGCTTCGCTCAAGTGGACCTTAAGAACTAAGTATTGAATGCCATATCATCAAAATCCTCTAAGCAGGTCTCCTTTTATGTAATATTAATTTCTGCCCGTGACTTTAACGCGTGGATATTTTCGCCCGTGTTAAGTAACGTCATTAGTTTCTGCTCCCGAATGCCGTAGCGTGATGTTATATAGCCTTTGATACTCACAAATAACGTGGCTTTAAAATAAAATCTAAATTATTTGCTTTAATGCTTTAATAGATCCAAAGATTATCCCTGGAACCTCGCACAGTCACAAACTTTACCTCTTTATAATATTAGTACCATTTTTCATGACGATGTTATTTTGAAATAATTCTAAATAACATAACGGTAACACAATTTTTATGTTACCCTACAGAAATATAAACTTTTTTTGTTATGCGTTACAGTCCATTATCGTAAAATACGTACGGAGGAAGGTTAATTACAAAATATTGATGCTTGTGAAAACAAAATAGACTGGTACCAAAGCGCGCTAAAAGGTCACAGTTCAACAATATAAGTCCGTTATTATTAGGAGTGCCAACTTTTATCCCAATAGGGAGTTTTATTTGTAGACAGTACATTTAGCTTTCTTAAAATACTTAACAAAATTGTTTTAAATTACAGGATTGCCACAACTGTATGAAAATAAGATAAATATTTTTTCTCGAAAGTTTGCAAAGATGAATGGATAGTTAAATGGATGGATGGATGGATAGGTAGATTGACGGATGGAGCGGCGGATGGCGAGACTACTGGATGGATATTTGTTGTTCTTGTACGTAAAAACTACTGAACGGAATAAGCTGGAATTTTGCACATAATATGTGGATATTGGTTTTGCATAACACAATGGTTAATTTTTATCCTGTTTCCGAGAACTTTAATTGCTTATCGATTATTAGAGCTTCATTTTACACAGGCACTAGCAAAACAGATTTTCTGCTTGCTTTCTCAAATCTAACCCCGTCCGACCATTTACAATTTCACTCACTCTACAAGCGTTCACCAAAAAATAATGAAAAAAGAAAAAACGAGCAGCTAAAATATTATACTCCGCCATTCATTTTAACTACAGCGCGCAGTCCTCGTTAGTCCAACAATAACAATTCATAGTAACCAACCATCATTTAATTTCGAACAACCGCGCGTTCCAACCGCCGGTCTGTAACCAGCCTAACGGTTACACTAATGACCTAGCGAGAGCGACTAATCATTCATTTTCATAGTAATGAAATTTAGATTAACCAAAACACTGTTTAATATCCATTTGTATTAAACATTTGCATACTTTTATTAATCCAGATATATTTTAAGTATTTGGTATTGATGCTTTTGAATTGATAAAGTGGCTTATCTGGGCTTATTTTGTGGGTTGTATCCAAATCTCTATACATATGAACAGTAAACTAACCTTGACCTTCGACCCTAAATAACTAAATCTATACAAATAAAATTGATTTGTCCGTTTGTAATGTCAAAATAACAGGTTTGTGCTAAATGTATGTCTACAAGGTACTTACTTCCAAATTATAAGCTTTTTTCTGTTTGTTTGTTTGTTTAGGCTAATCTCCGGTGAGTCTCCGGCTCTACTGATTTTGACGGAAATTTCACTGGCAAATAGCTAATGTAAGGAGTAATATAGGCTATTTTTTTTTAAGAATTATGGAAGGGGGAGGATATGCTAAGAGTGATCAATTTATATGAGAAGGACATTTGCTGTGCAGTGGAACTATAATAGGCTGGCTTTATTTTTTACTTTTATGTACCCCAATCGATAATACTCATTGTCTTTTTTTTCTTTTCCATTAACTTAAACAGTGATCGCACTTTAGCTATAATCTGCAACTTAATTATTTTGCCAAGCACTAACAGTTACCTACAAAAACATTCTAATGGAAAACTCAAACACATGTTGTGTCATAAATTATTACATATTAACACTGTTTCGTGTCCGCCATAAAAATATAACCAATTACATTTTAAATGTGGCCCTCACAGCGACACGCACTTGACCGCCTGAAACACTACACTTCCAACCACAAATTAAAGCCCCGTCCCTCGGGAAACATTGCAGTTTAAAATGCTTTGTATGTGTTTGAATATTTTAGTAGCAACTACCTCGTGAGCGAACCAATCAGCGGGCACATTTCCATGTGTGCGTTGTGCGTTAACACCGACAAATATTTCAACGTGTGTGAATTTTGAAGGTTACGTTATACAGAATTTATTTTTCTTACAACGCTGGTTTTGTTTTAGTATCGTTGTTACAGCGTAATGTTTGTGACGCAATGAATTTTCAAATGCGTGAAATTGTGTAATTCCCCCCGGCTGTTTACCTGTGTTGTAAGCGTAATTCGCTGTTATGTAAGTTTGAAACGTTGCTGTTAGTTGAGCGCGGTGCGTTTGTTCGCTTATTTCAATATGTGATCAAGGAATGGTAATGTTAATTAAGTGATAAAGTGCTTAGTTGCTATCCACATAGCGGTTCTGTTATGCCATTCGAAATTTAAACACATATTGATAACTGTTTTAATATGAATGTTTTAAGTCCCAATTTGTTCCAAGATGGTTTATTCAAATTTAAACTTGGGTACTTGGGGCGAAATAGGGCCGTTATACCCTTCTTCATGAAACTGTAAGATGACAAGATACCGGAGATCACTTCAGGGAATACAAAGGTCTCAGTTAGGTCTTACATCCTCAAACATAAAATGTATAGAGTGTATATTACCCTCTAGTCGGCCATATCTTAAGGCAATATCGTAAACAGCGTCTTCAGCCTCTGATGTAATACATTGCCAACATCATCTCACGTAGCCGTTTCAGCACTGACAAATTAAATTTCTATCCCTATCTAAATTCCATAAACAAATTATTCGGTAATTTCAAAACAATTCTCATATCTAACGTTACGGAGGATCACAAAAGGCGTTTAAACAGAATTGCTTTCATACATCATAGGCGTTCGGGTGAGGACACGGTGCCGGCTAAGCGAGAGCGAGGCTGCACCCAAACGAGGTATAAATTACGGTAGATAAGTAAGATTAATGTCCACTTACGAGAAAATGAACTTTAAGTGGTCGTAGAGACTGATATTGACATCGTTTTTGGAGCAATTCTTCATTGTAATGTGTTTATTCACTATCTAAATTCACTTACATGCGTTCATAAATTATTGTTGCTCTGATATCACTTATTTGAAATAGTTATTTATATTAAAAAGAAAATTATCATAAGGTACCGTTTCAGGTCAGGTCAGGTCAGAGAAGGTAAAGCTAGTTGCTCGTTCCAGATAGTTTATATAGATAAGAATTAGCAAGAAACTCCATTGACACTCTTTCAGAAAACCTAACTGTAGCTTACATTGTTCATATTACGAGTAAAGGCCGGGTCACACCGGATGCGTGGCGTGACGTGACGCGTGGCGTGACGTGCATACGCGCGTGCGAGCACTGTCACACCGGCCAAGACCGGTGCAGCACACGTCACGCACGCACGCATCACGTCACGCAGAACTGCTGCACGCAGACGTACTAACGCAAGATCATCCAAAAATGCAATAAACATTCTAGAAAAATTTGTTACATACTTTAACAATTGAAATTTTCTAATTTTTGTACTAATTTGAACTTACCATCTATTTCCAGCGTATTCCCAATTCTCTCCCATAATACTTTTTTTTGTACTCTTTATGTTTGGTGTCGTAGAGACATATTTGCGGACGATTTCTATTAGTTTTTCCTTTAAAATTGTCTCCATTGCGAAAAAAACACTCGTAAACTGCTTTCTGTTTGTAAATAAATACAACTTTGCGTGCGTGCGTGCGTGCGTACGTGCAGCAATGACCGATGCGTATGCGTGCGTGCCCGGTGTGGCATCTAACAGGGAGCGCCATATAATACAACGTCATCACTGCACGCGCGTGTGCGACGTTGCCGTTCCGCTACTCACGCGTACGGACTCGGTTTGTGACAAGATGCGGCTCTGCGTGCGTAAGTCACGCGCGTGCACACGTCACGCATCTGGTCTGACACCTTTCTTACAGTTTTATACATTACAACTGGTGCGTGCACGCCACGCATCACGCCACGCATTTGGTGTGCTTTGGCCTTAAAGGCCGGGTCACACCGGATGCGTGGCGTGACGTGACGCGTGGCGTGACGTGCATACGCGCGTGCGAGCACTATCACATCGGCCAAGACCGGTGCAGCACACGTCACGCACGCACGCATCACGTCACGCAGAACTGCTGCACGCAGACGTACTAACGCAAGATCATCCAATAATGCAATAAACATTCGAGTTTTTTTTTTTACATACTTTAACAATTGAAATTTTCTAATTTTTGTACTAATTTGAACTTATCATCTATTTCCAGCGTATTCCCAATTCTCTCCCATAATAATAATTTGTAACTTTTTTTTTGTACTCTTTATGTTTGGTGTCGTAGAGACATATTTGCGGACGATTTCTATTAGTTTTTCCTTTAAAATTGTCTCCATTGCGAAAAAAAACACTCGTAAACTGCTTTTTGTTTGTAAATAAATACAACTTTGCGTGCGTGCGTACGTGCAGCAATGACCGATGCGTATGCGTGCGTGCCCGGTGTGGCATCTAACAGGGAGCGCCATATAATACAACGTCATCACTGCACGCGCGTGTGCGACGTTGCCGTTCCGCTACTCACGCGTACGGACTCGGTTTGTGACAAGATGCGGCTCTGCGTGCGTGAGTCACGCGCGTGCACACGTCACGCATCTGGTCTGACACCTTTCTTACAGTTTCATACATTACAACTGGTGCGTGCACGCCACGCATCACGCCACGCATTTGGTGTGCTTTGGCCTTTAATCGCACATATAAAAACAATTGAAAAAGACGAGTCTTGATACCTACAATGAAACATCGCTCATCTTACCATGCATTATGAAAGTAAACCTCTTTCATTTCTCGCTCATCTCCTTCCATGTCATGACCTTTACGGTGTCGTGCATCGATTCAATTACCCATATATCTTGAAGGTACGGAACACGGGTTGGTGTGGGGCGATTTTTTATTCCCTTTGGATATCAAATATGGGCTGATAGGTTTTCTGTCTGTTCCTGTCAGAGAGTATTGTTTTTTTTTTGTTATTGTTGGTTCATTTGTTTTCGTTTGGTGTTACCTACTGAATATTTTTGGGAGCTGTTTATTTATCTTACATTTTGTCGTGCTTACCCAGGGGTTAAGCCGCCTGCCTCTCAAGCATGAGGCTGTGGGATCGCTACTGTGTCTTGTATTAATTTCTATTAAGCCGTTTCGCGTGGTTGTGGCGCATATTTCCACAAACATATTTTTATTTTTTATTTAAGCTTTTGTTTCTGTATAAGTAGGTTCTCTCCTTCTTTCTTTCTAAGTAACAGTTTACCAATTTTTTTGTTAGCCATAATTGTCCCACGCCTACGCATACGCCTCCCCATTCGTTCCAATACTTTTTGTGATGTGCTTCGATTGGCCAGTTCCCGAGAAAGCTAATTTACCCATTAAAACATAATGAAAAAAAAAATTAAAAATAATTTTTTTAACAATAATAATAGGTCCCGACTGTTATTTAACAGAATTCTAGACAACTGGACTTTTTTTTTATTTAAAGTTCTTGTTTTACGCAATTATGTTTTACTAATTTTAATTTTATTCGTTATCGTGTTTCAACTGTTTAATCGAAGTGCCTAGTGTAAGCTTTTACACGTAACATTTTGTAATAAAACTGAAATAATACGTTTTACGTTTTTACGAGGCGAAAGTAGTATGTAAGGATCGTAGTAACTGTAGGTGGCGTTCTGTGGTTTCTGCCTACCCCCCATGGGAAAAAGGCGTGAGTTTATGTATGTATATGTATGTATAATACGTTTAAAACACTATGCACTCTGATCCTAATATTGAAACAAGTAGGTATTTCAATCTATATTTTTTGCAAAAGACTTGATATTCTTTCTCATTTTTTTTCTAGATCCCTATGAGCATCAGCACTTTACAAAAGCATACAAAAAAGTACAAGAATCTTAATAAAACAATTACCAGAGTACACCTTTTAAAATTTTCTCTGAAGTAGATTAAAACGTGACAAACTTAGAAATGTCAGGGGAAGGTAAGTAAGTCAACGTAAGAAAGTGTCAAGGAAAAAAACAACCGTCTGAGTGCAAAGCGAGTAAGGATTCGCGCACGAAGGATACTGGAAAATATTTAAGACTACATACAAAAAATACTTTCTTGTAAAAAAAATACCTTCTTCAATTTTCGATTTTATGTACTTTTTTTAACATTCAACATGATTGTGACTCGATATGCCAAGAAATTCTGCGTATCATGTTCCCTTTAAAAATTACGCGACAAAATGCTTAAAGATAAAGAAACTCCGTTTAATTTTTACTTTATTTTATTTTTACTATCCGTTGTTATAGCGGCTATAGTAATACATATTATGTAAAGATTTAAAGTGTCTACCTATTACGGTTCAAAAGATACAACCCTGTAACAGACGGACGAACAGACAGACAACGCTGTCTTAGTAACAACTTGTAATAGACCTCCATTTATTTGCTTACTCAAATGTACTAGCTGTAAGTTTTCTTAAAATTAATAAAATAAAAGAGGTCCGATTGACACCCTATATACAGAATCCTAAAAAGTAAAGGAAAATTAAAAATTTCAAAACAATTGATTGCCACAACCTCCTTCCTTAAGTATTTCTCTAAAAAACACCGGGAACAATATCGTTTGTAATTTATTTCACCTTCGAGTCACGTTGGGGGGTGCCTACTTGACTTTTTCCTGGTACGTTTTATTTTTGATGAGCAAATGAAGGAAAACGTGGATCTTTTAATGATGTTAGTCACAGGTAATAAAGACTGATAACCATTGAAGTGTGTGAGTGAACCATTTTTTTTTTCTTAATTGTATTGTGAACTATTCTAATTGTTATGGAGTTTATCAAGCTTTTTACCCGACTACGGCGAAGCAAAAAGGAGGGTTATGTGTTTGACTGGTATGTATGTATGATGTTCTATTACTAGAACATTCATTAATTGTCAATTTACGATACATGGTTTAGAAGTTATGAGGGAACAGATGAACATCCATACATACACATACTTTTTTACCGAAATAGGTGGCATACGACCACGGCTTTCAGATGAGAATGTTTTCTTGTTTCATACTTTTTAGAACGTGAATTTTTTGTAGTCGGGTTTTAGTTTTTGAACTTCTTTTTTGCAACTCAAGACATGGTTCATATATCTAACCTACGGGACGGATAAATAGAGAAGACTAGCAGTAATAGAGTACCGTTTGGCACCCCTTTGGGTACGGAACTCTAGGGAACAGCAATTTCATACGTTTTGATCTTGTTTTTTTTTTTTTTTATTTAGCCTGTACTGTCCCACTGCTGGGCAAAGGCCTCCCCCAATTCCTTCCATTTGCTCTTTTCCTGAGCCATCTCGAACCAGCCCTCGTGGTACGCGTCCAAATCGTCTCGCCACCTCTTTCTAGGCCGGCCTCGGCGGCGCCGTCCGTCTTCCGGCAACCATCGTGTGGAGACTTTTGCCCAGCGTTTTGTTTTTATAAGTAAGAAAAGGTAAATTACAGTTTGTGCTCTAAAACTGAGTACCTACTGAACCCAAGGTAAAACCTATAAATATTATTAAAATTGCCGAAACTAACAAACGACAATCATCTACTTGCAATATATACACCGATGCTTAAATACGATAAATCACCCATACAAAGTACCTACACAGAAGATAGAAATAATTAACTATCTAGTGACCGTAGAGGATACCTAGGACTAGAATAGACTAGTTAGCTAAACCCTATATTATGCAATGTGTTCCTATCGCTTGGGACTTTATTGCCGGCGTGATAAATTTATAGGCCCAGCGCTTGTTAAATAGAAAATGCTAAATATAAACTTTAAATAATGTTAGGGTGTTTGTGCTTATAAATTGCTAATTTCTACCCATAACTTTGTCTGCATAGATTTCAAAATTAAGCCAAAGTCTTAAACTATCCCACGGGAAACAAAAACGGGATGAAAATAGTAAATTTTCTTTGTGTGTTAAATTTCAGCTAGTTTCGTTCAGCCGTTTAAACGTGGAAGAGTAACAAAAATTAATTCAACCGTTTTAAGTTACGCCTTTAGTTACTACATTGCTGTAGTAGGTCTTAGCGTAATGTTATAAAGCCCATGCTATTCTACCATACCACACACATAACATAAATCGCAAAGCAGGCACCATGGAAGTCTACTTATTAAATTCATATAGAATTTTTCCAATCTGACTGGTAGTTCCATAGATTAGCGCGATTAAGCAAACAATAAAAAAAAGTCTTCATCTTTATTATATTTAAGTAAGTGCCTCTCTCAATAATCTTCACTTGCAGACAAATAACCTTTCCAAACATAAAACACATTCTCACTCCTACCACCTCAATTACACTCACCATTAATACAAATGTCAGCCGAATGATTCGACAAAGATGTATTACATCGATCCATTAGTTTGTATTTAGTTTCAACTATTATGAATAGAACGCGCAAAGGTCACCGTGTCAGACAATGTCGTCTATTAGGGCTAAAGCCACATAGATGGCAGATTCGATTGGTGAGTAGAGTTATAGTTGTTGGCAGTTGCTAGGTGTCAGGTATACATACCATTACGCCTGTATTCCCCGAAGGGTTAGGCAGGGGTGTACGTATATCCACAGTTCGCCGGTATGTTTAAGTCCCATATAATAGGGGGCGAGCCTATTGCCATTAACGAGCACAGATCCTACCTCCGAGCTGCTACTGAGAATTTCATAGAAAAACCCAATAACACTTTGCTCGACCTAGGAATCAAACCCAAAACCTCTATCGTAGTAGTCGCGTGTTTTTGGAGAAGTTGTGTTTTAGAATTATTATTTAATGATGTCTACTACCCAATTGTCATTTGTTATGTGCTATCAAAAACACGTGACATCATTTATTTGCCAATTCAACAGACTATTTATTGAGTCCAAAGAAGCTAAAAATCCAATTTTACAGTTAAGGGTATTACATCGCTCAAGTCCTAAAAACACCTTATGTTTAAAGAAATTTGTTGAGGAATCCTTCCGTACGTTTTTCATATAAAAAATATATGTTATACTTAAAGTCATCCTTAACAGATCGCATTGATTAGAATTGTAATAAACTTGCCCAAATTTCGGAAAAAAAAATTTAAACAGGTCATTTTTCAATCTTAATTGCAAATTGTTGGTAAAACAGCTGAATAGTTCGGCATGAATTTTATACCTAAAGACATTTAATGACATATCAAACAATTCGCATTGTTTACTTTTTCTTGTTTCTGTTAAGAATTTGTAATAATAACTAAAAACTCGAAATTTCATCAATTCCCCCCACGAGGCACCCCCGCTATGCCTGTGACGCCAAACTTCAGTGCCTTGATGGCTGTTGTCAAGGGTGGACTACACGCATGTTATTTTTTCCAAAATAAAAACCAAAACTTCATTTTTTTAATAATTTATGAATGAAGCAATATATTAAATAGTACAAATATAAATATTTAGCAAAATAAGAATTGAAATTAAGTTCGTAAATAAATAAAAAGAAATTTGTAATTTCGTTTAGTTTTTGAATCTATCATAGAGTAAGCCTGACTACTATGCCTATGTATAAAAACAAATGCTTGTCCGAGCTCTCCAAGATTATTGGTAAATACCTACTCTTTGAGTAGATACATTATTTCTTTGGTGTTTATTTTTTTTAATTGTTCTCAGCCTTAAGAATTTCGTTTGACGGAGAACATAGATTTAGGTGTTTATTTTTTTTTTTTAATTTGCTTACCAAACTTTCAGAATGTATCATGTATGAGCACAACTATTTCCGTTACTGAGATCCGATAAGCACTGACTTGGTCATCATCAGACCTTTAGAATGTACCACATAATAATAAGAATACACGAAGCGTATTGTTAGGAGTTTTCTTTCTCAAGAGCCCTGACCACCGGTGGCTTGAACCCTGTTCCCGACGCCGCCGGTGGGCTACTATTTTTTTATATTTTTAAATGTTCTTTTTTTATTATAGTAATATTTAAAAATATAATGAATATGTATAATGAATAAATAAATGAAAGAATAATAATAAAATCTTTATTTCAGACCATGTCTATAATAATTACAAAAAGTTTATTTTGTGCACGAATAAATGTTTTCAGGATATTTGAGTCCTGTTTAACCGCAATGACCTGTAGGATGCTGTTAGTGCTACCCCGGACTCTGCTTAACAAAGAAGCGAGCCGCTTGCGCATGATGGCATGAAAACCGTCTGCCCCGGCTTCCGCAAACATACTAGAGGCACTACAAAAACGAGTACATACATAGTAGCAACCGTGCTTAGTAATATAGATATTGAAAGCTAGGTCATCCTAACTATTTTCGTTTCCGAGAACCGATAAGCACTTACCTGACCATCATCAGACCTTTAGAAATATCACATGAACACTCCGTACTCAATTAGATAATTGTTGAAAGTTAGGTCAGCAGGCAAAGTGAATATTTTATTTACACGGTTACCTTTACATCGTTCGGGAGCCGAAACACAGGAACTCCAGTAAAGTAAAATTACTATTGGCGTTCTTAGTTTTTTTAACACGTCTCAAAGAATTTGAAAATTTGTGACCTTTTTTTTTGTCATTCGAGATGTAAGTGCGTTTCTGCCTGATCGATGAATGGATTTTTCAAAGGCTACCATTCGCATGTGCAGTCGATAAGGTTTACACACAAATATATTATGCATGTACTGCAAGGAAGCGTCACTTCGAGTTCTCACTATTTCACGAATGAAACCATCATCATCACGCCTGTATGGGAATACAGGCGTGATGATGATGGTTTCGAAGGGCTAGGCAGAGGTGTACCATTGTACATCCACAGTTCGCCGGTATATTTAGGTCCCATGTAAAAGGGGCGAGCCTATTGCCATTTATCAGGCACAAATAAAAAACTCCGGGCTGCTACTGAGAATTTTGTAGAAAATGCCAATAACACCTTTTGCTCAACCTAAGAATCGAACCCAGGACCTCTAGAGCAGCAGTCGTGCTTAGGACCACTAGGCTAATGAGGCAGTTCAAATTAAATTTTCATGTTATTTATTGAAAATAATATAGCCAATAGTTTCTGTTACTATGACAGAGTTTATAGCTTTTGGTTCCAGAACGATCTAAAAGTAAGAGTGTATAATAAAATAAATATAAATTACGATGTACCAAATAATAAATAATAGAAGAACAAAATGTATCTGTAATATATATGTAATCTCTCAGAGAGCGAATAAAATAGGCAAAAACAATGACAACTCTGCGACACATCTGTGTTCTTGCTTAATGTTAAGTTCCGTTTATCGTAGCATACTGGATACCGGTAGATGGCGCTTATTTAAAAAAATAATAGTACAGATGTCAAATCCTCAAGGACATCGGGCGATGTAATAACCTTAAATGAAAATTAATCTTGTTTTCAAGCCTTAAAAGTGTTTTTTAGTTAAAAACAGAGAGAGATTAGTTCAAATCCAAATGATTTGTTACAGAATTAAAAAAAAATGTTTAGACTTAGTTTGGCTTTGATTTAATTAAGAGTGAAACTGGGATTATTGTTTAAGTTTAGCAAGACTGATGTTAGTTTAATTGAGTTAACGTTGATATCATTGTTGCTAATTGATTCTGTAGTTTGAAGTGTAATTACCTAGTGAAAATTCAAAACTCAAACTCAAATTAATTTTATAGAATTTTTAATTTTAAAAATATTATTGGGTAACAAATTCACAGAATTTCTGTTGAATAAAATCTTGATAAAAAATATGAAAATTGATATTTGAATTGTTTTTTAAACAGATAGAAATAAGCTTCTTTTTATCAGAATATTAAAAAAGTTACATAAAATCTTGCTTTCGCGTCGCGGTTTCACTCCTGTTAATTACGTCTTTGGTGACTGTACTATCGGACTATGAAAGTTAGGGAAGAAGGAGTGCACTTGTATACAAACTTGTACACTATAATATCTCCTGCGTACTTAGCTAGTCTGCATTAAGATTAGCCGCCGTTGCCAGAATCAGTCTGGAGAATAACTTTTTACATTATTACCTTTGAGGCGAACGAAGTCGCGGGCAGAATCTAAAGGTATAAGATATGTCAGGTGCAAGCGGGCCTCAGTGTGACTAGAAAAGTATTTTTAAAAATAACATTAATTTTGTCCCTTCGAGCAATAAATCGTTCATCCGTAATATTCTTTTCTTATTACAAACTTTAATTTAAACTCCGAAGTTCTACAATTTTGCGGCAAATGTGCCGCGCAGGTAAGTTATTTTAGTTTGTGAGCGTTCTTGTTCTTTTGAAGAAAGAAAAAAGAAAAACATAATTATTTTTTATACAAGAAAAGCTTTTAGAAGGTTTCAGTCGGTTGCGATGTTTTTCCTAGGTATTATATATGTGGAAAACTAACTTTTGCCTGTGACTTCTTCTGAGTAGACTTTAGAATTAAACCCAAAGTTGTAAATTATCCCACTGGAATATAAAAACTGGCCTCAAACGCACCTCATTAAATTTGGTCCAGCCGTTTAGGAGGAGATTAGTAACATACGAACGTACAACACAACAACAATACATACTATACCTATATAGGTTTCATCTGGGTAAGCTCGCTCCATTGTTGACTTTATCATTGTCGCCTCTGATCTAGATTTGAGGCAAGAGCCTACTCAACTCGAATAAAAAAAAATACTGATGTTAGCATTACAGTCAAATAAAGTTGTGAATACGAAGCTAATTTAAAGAGAAATTCTAACAAATTCTCCTAACGAGACATAAGACCAAATAATTTACCTGAAAAGCATATATAGGTAAGAATATCTCTCGTATATCTTGACGAGATCTTCATTCAAAATTGTGTTTGGTATTAAAAGTTCTTGTATGCCCTAGATAAGCTTATTCATCCCCCCCCCCCCGCCCCCTCTCCCAATCTCCTCCCCTTTTCATCCAATCCCGCGATAAAAGTTTTTCATCGGATCTCAGAAGTTGTGTCGTCTGCTCTGTATGTAGGCATCCCAATTTTATTATATTGGGTCTTACAAGACCTTGGGATACAAGTATACTTACATAGTATAAGATATCACATACAAAGGTAAGGCATAATATGTGAACAATTCAATAGATATTTCTTAGTATCAGCGTCAAGTTTGACAAAGGGTACTAGGGATAACTAATAAAATGTTATTGGTATTGATGTACAATATCTCGAGAGTAACTTATCTAAAAAGAAAGTAAAAGTATAAAGGCACCAAATATGTGTTAACTACGCATATTGCCTATCAAACTAAATTTAAAAAAAAATTGCTTCGAAACGACTTCTATTTTCGTATGAAAAATCACTGTTTATGGTACTGCACAATGTAATGCATGCAAAACATTGTGTCTATGACTACATGATGTAACACTACAGTGGTCGTGGGGGTATGCTGCATCACATTACATATTACATACAATCACGCCTGTATTCCCCGAAGGGTTAGGCAGAGGTGTACCAATGTACATCCACAGTTCGCATTAGCGTCATCGCTCATTATGACAGCACAGCTCCTACACGGCGTCGTCCTCATGCCGTCACCTTTTCATCTTGTCATTATAAAAAGTGTTCTATCGCACTCGATTTAAACCTTAACTTGAGTAGCAAATTATTTGCTGCGTTGGAATTCGTTTTCCAAATAAACTGTAATCTATGTTGAATATTTTCAAAAGCCCACCATAACAAAAAAAGAGAGGAACAACAAAAAGAAACCAAAGATTTACGTCTCACTACCTCATAGTAAGAATGTAACATGTAGCCAAATTAAACCTGACAGTAACACAACCGGGCTTAAGCGCACAGATCGATATACCCGGCTTACTATCCCTGTCAATTTGTGAGACAGCTAATTGACCGCAAGTCCCTCGCAACCACGCATCCAGTTCCTGGATATCTAACTCTTTGAGCCAACAATCCGACATCCTCACACGTGGGTAAAGGATATTTCGTACTACCACCTACCTAACCAAATTAATTTATCAATTACTAGCGAACAGCCCGCGGCTACGTTCGCTTACTTCACCCACCATAAGTCACGTCTTTGGTTAACCCATTCAGTGCGTGAAACGCGCATGCAAACGTCAGAAAAACGCGCACGCGCGTCTCCCGTACAAAATGGATTAATGCTCCGCTCTCGTGTGTCGTAGCGTGATGTTATATAGCCTATGTTATTCAGTGATAATGTAACTTTCTAACGGCAAATGAATTTTTGAAATCGGTCCAGTAGTTTTTAAGTTTTTTCGGTACATAGAAACGTACGAATCTTTCCTTTTTATAATATTAGTGTAGACTAGCAAACTAGCCGGTACTTAGACTGCATGGCTTATTTCACCCGCCATAAGTTGCATCTTTGGTTAATTCTCCGCTCCCGTGGGTCATAGCGTGATTTTATGTGAAAAAATGGTTAAAATCGGTCCAATAGTTTCGGAGCCTATTCCTTACACACAAACAAACAAAAAAATATATATATCTCTATAATATCAGTACAGATATAAATTTCAATTGAATAAGCAAGCCACGTGTGTATTGGAGCTGTGAAATCTTGCCCGAGGTGTTGCCGTATGTGGCTTGTACAAATCAATGGAGTGTGAACTCAATAATTAGTTTAACACGTCGCATAGATTTCGAGCTAATTCTGTGGTTCATAACAGTTGTGAGGTCTATTAAATCAGTGTTTGATTTCGCGTTTATGTAAACGGTGGGAACAGAGACTTAATGATGCCGAAAGTTATATGCTCAATGCTCAATCTATCATTGAAATTAGGAGGTCTTCTAGTTACGGAGTATTGAAGGTCAAAGTACCATATTTTTTGCACGCTTTTTTTACGAAAATCAGAAATGGAAAATGTATGTAAGGGTATAATGTTACATATCGACGGTGTAGTATCAATATCTAAACAATGATTTTACAGAAGGCAAAAAAAAAATGTTTCATTTCTAAAGCATTTAACGTTTGAATCTAAAAGTTACGTATATTTAAGCAAATATCGCATTAATAAGAATAATTTAAGACCTTACGTCTTTGCAAATACTAGCTCTTTTACATTTTACCTACGAATATGCAGTAATGTAAAAACCGCTAAAATGCTAGTTATTAGATATTGATACTTCACCGTCGATATCATTAAATACTTCCACAGCCCCTGCACTGTTACATGCATATAATATAAGCACCATATTTTGCGTGAGTTACCTAATTAAACAGTGATTTTCCACACCAAAAAAGAATGGAATTTTCCTGCAACAATTTTCGCTCAAAGTTAATTAGTTTGATCGATAGTATGCGTGGTTGAAAGCGACCATTTTTATTAACGGTAGGTGGTGTAGTATCCTGAATTGAAATCATTGTAAAAAAATACTCTTCGTTGCCCCTTCAACCATATTATTATGTATCATCTATACACTACAACTGCCTCTGTAGCCTAGTGGTCCTAAACGCGACTGCTACGCTAGAGGTCTTGGGTTCGATTCTCAGGTCGAGCAAAAGTGTTATTGAGTTTTTCTATGAAATTCTCAGTAGCAGCTCGGAGTTAGGATTTGTGCCTAGTTGGATGGCAATAGGCTTAAACATACCGCGCGAACTGTGGGTGTACATTGGTACCCCTTTACCTAACCCTTCAGGGAATACACGCGTGATTGTATGTATCTATACACTAATGGCTCTTACCATTCATGCATTGCCCGATTGCTACAGTACGGTTATTGACTACATATGAGTGGTTTTCTTTTGTCATACAGTTGACACGTCGAGAGCGCCGTGCGACACCCGTACTGTTCACGCATGAGGGCCGGACGACAAACGTCACGTGTCACTTCTATGAAAAAAGACAACCGACCGTGTCCGTAGCAGTCCGCACAAAACGCAGAGATAGAAAAATCCTTTAGAACCATATGCATATAATGGTTTTATAAACAGGCCTTTTTTAGGATAAGAAGTCATCGTGACTTCTTCCGCTCTGGGTGGAGCGGAATGAAGTGTCAGACTCTTACTGACTAGAACCCATTCTCGTTCCTCCTAATGCTGTTTACGTACCATGGCCGCGGTAACTCTTTCGATCTAATTCTGCAAACCTGGCAGAAACACGCCTAGTACTGATTTAAGTTTAGCAAAGCTGAAAATAAGAACATGTGTTTTACACTTTACATAATATAGTTGACGAAGAAATTATACGTTACACGATATACCTCTCTGTCATACAAAACTCGGGCCAAACTGAAAAGGCAGCACTTCGCCCCAATTTTTGCATATCAATCAGAAATAAACCTTATAGAATCCCCGTCTATTTGAAATTTCCATGCAAAACTTGAAAGCAGTAAATGAACACAATGCAATGTTACCTCACAGATGTTCTCTTTAAACTTGGTACTTACGAACACACAAACTCGCGAACAGTAAGCAAAGCAACGTGCGAAACTTAGTCTCCAATAGTTCGCTAGAGTTCGATATAACTTGGCTCTATGGATTTATGAGGAAAACGTGATCCATTCTGCATTCACTTCGTGGTCTGTATTTTATATGCAAAACTGATAGACATGTAAATATTTATTTCATGAAGTTTGTGGTTATTATAATTCTGCTAAGCTGAACAGGGAAGACGCCATTTTAATTTCCAAATGGTATTTCTACTGTTTCGGCTTTAGGTGTTTAGGATCAATCATATTGGTTCTATATTTGAAATCGGCGTTTTATTGTCTTTGTTTTTTTTTATCTTTACCACAGACTCAATACCAGTACTATATTGAACCTACTCAATTTAGTAAAATAGATATCCTGGATTTTATTGTTCTTTGTTTTACGAAATTATATAGACATGAAGGCAAATCTAAGTACGGTCACAATCTAATCGCAGTCTCAATCTACCAAAAAATCATAATTTACAGACATATTTGACATTAACAGTCGATGAGATTGCGACTAGATACTAAACATTTTTAGTAAATAGAATTGGCCTTCTAATAATGCAATGCCTTAAAAAATGCATGCTTTTATTTCTTTAATAAAATGAGTGACCTCCAAAAAAGTTAAAGAAAAATCAATCACATGCGGTTAATACGCGATCACAAAATTAAACTAAATCCCATAGCATGGTGATCTACCCACTTACCATTCAACAAGCGTAGTAAGGGGCCCAAAGAAGTGGGTCATAACGTTACCCATAAGCGATGCTAGCAACCCTATTCATTATTTATGCACAATTATTATCCGGGACCCATGTTGCTGGTACTGCCAGTCGCTCTAATGGAAAATGTAAAGAAAAATTCTTAAAATAAGGTGCAGTTTTGCATCGTTGTAAAAATTTCAGGCGGTTGCCATAAACAACATGAATAAAAACTAATATGACAACACAGTGTCAATTATTAATAATATTAAGTCATTATTTTTTTAGTTGCAAACATAAACAACTAATAACTCTCCTTCTTGTTTTCGCTATAGTAGGGTAAAAAAATAATTTCTTAATATTAGTATACAGTAAACACATCTTTCAAACAAAAGAATCGGCAGCGTCCCACGATCATTATTATCACAGTGTACCTGCGGGTTCTTTACCCCGGCTGCCCAAACTCAGCGACGAGGTGGCTAAAGTGAAATCAGAAATCATCTACAAAAAAAATACAATAAATATTTATTAATATAATAAAAATATACCATCACGCCTGTATTCCCCGAAGGGTTAGGCAGAGGTATATCAATGTACAACCACAGTTCGCCGGTATATTCAGGTCCCATGTAATAGGGGGCGAGCCTATTGCCATTAACCGGGCACAAATCCAAACTCCGAGCTGCTACTGAGAATTTCATAGAAAAACCCACTAACACTTTTTGCTCGACCTGGGAATCGAACCCGGGACCCCTTGCACAGCAGTCGCATTGCGACCACGAGACCAATGGGGCAGTTTTAATATTTATTAATTTGGGTTGAGAATCAGTAGCACAGTTATCTCCCTGAATTTCACGAAGATGTAAAAGTACACCTTGTATAAGTTAAACCTGAGTACCAGGATAACATGTTTTACTTGAGATCAAATTACAGTCAAAATCTGTACGTGCTACAATTTCAAGATCACTCTAATATTTATGTGATGGATAACGCTACTTTTCATCGGGCCTATACCCTTGGGTTAATACTTTATCATCCCGATGACGTCACGGACCTTTGAAGACCTCATTTTTCAAATACTGAAACAGATTATTTGAATAAATAAAGACTTGATGTATGTATCAATATAAGAAGTGATCTTGTAAACTTATATGATATAAGAAAATCCGATAGTGAGACGCGGCCATTGTTTAACTAATGATGACAAATGGAAAGACATTATCAATATTAATGGTATTCCATTCAAAATCTACTGTAGTGTTATCATTAAAGTTAGTGGAAGCTAAATGGTTTGTCTAAATACTTGAACATAAACGTGATTGTACAGAAAGCGATCAGAAGGATGTTTGATAACTATTATTAATTTTACAACAAAGTTTGAAAAAAAAATGGCGAATTACTAATTTCATCCGTGTTTTTAGAATAGTTAAACGTGTATAATTAATTATTGCATTTAAAACTGGAAAACGAATAACAATAGATCCCAGAATTGCACATAAAATAATAGAATTTAATACCGGTAAGTGGGCTTTATAACCAGTAATAAAAACTTTTACTATAGATTCAGTGCATGATTCTGGAATCATAACATTTATACCACCATTACCATTACCACCATTACCATTTATATTATTATCATGCAGTAACATTTATATTAGCTCTAGGGGGGTCTAGACTCCCCTAAATATTACATACATACATAAACTAAAGCTACTTTCCTATGGGGGTACACAGAAACCCACAGAATGAAAGCTAATACTATTTAGCCTAATATATTACCGGTTATTAAAAAGAATCAGTTGTTCCGTAAGAAGACCCAACACGTCGAAGGTCAAAATATAATAGAACAGCAGATTTTTTAATCATCGACGAAAAATTTTAGTTTGCCTTCGTGAACTGAATTCATAATAAAAATGTTCGTTACTATAACCCTTCAACTCCGTATATTTAATTTCAATACGTGCCTACTCTTTATCTTTCAAAGGGTCAAAAACTAACTCAGAATCCAACAAATCCGAGATACCAAAGCTAATTGGCTTTTTCTCTTTCAATCCAGTTCCCCATAAATCCTATGCAAAAAAATGGAGGCATGCTCCAGATACGCAAAAATCTACATACAAACTGCACCATCCAATCGATTCAACCTCCGGAGACATTAAAAAAGATGACAAATGACTCCATTCTATATTCGTAGCGAACGCTTGCTATAAATCAATAAATGTACCATTAAAGAAGATGAATACTGATGAGGAAATAAAGATGTATAATGAACTGCAGCATTTAAGCGCTGAATCGCTTTACGCGTGAATGTAGGGTATCTGCAGTACTTTGTTATTCCGCTTTATGGAAGCCAGTTTTTAGCGCTTAAGTGCTTTTGATATTGAAACTATCGCTTTTGTCAAACGATGCTTGGGCACCGGTGTTTTTTAGTTTTTGCCGTGGAACTGGGCCGAAGTGGGAAGTGTGAAAATTGTTTGTTAACGGTTCGGCTTGACGTGAATAGTAAATCGGGGGAACGGTGTAACTTTATTGTGGAGTATCTGGAATATTCGATGTAGAAAAAACGGAGTAGATTGAATTTTGCTTTTGGGTTGTGTTGTGTTTTCATATCTTGGAGTATTTTGTTTTTGTATCAAAAAGTAAAAGTTTCTAGTAGCATTGTTAAAAGCACGATTGGCGCAGTGGTTGAGTAATTGGCTGCTGTTCTGCGTATCGCGAGTTTGATTCTTGCACGGTACAAATAATTGTATGGCTCACTTGTATTTTTCCGGGTTTGGTCGTTTGTGCATGCGCGTGCCTAATCTTAATGTGAGAACAATGATTTATCTGAAAACCAAAACTTTTGTACCAATTTGTTAAAACATTGTACCTTCCTAGGTCACGTCAACAACCAAACAGCATAATATTATTCATCTACAATCATCTAAAACTGTCTCCGGTCTCTTTCATCTCCTGCGTTACAAGTACGTCTGTCTTTTGACATCACCCCAATTATACACAAACAAAACAATTTGTACACCCATTTACACATGAAAAGGTACTAAATACATTTTTCAACGTTGAAATATTAAATAAAAACGAAGATAGTCGCTTGAAACAAAAAACCAGTCAAGTGGTAGTCGGATTCGCACATGATTGGTTCCGTACCACTGTACAATGTTGAACACTATATTAATTTATTTCTATGAATAATAACCTAACCTAATATACCATTTTCTTCTTCTTTTCAAATTCATGTATGCTGAATCCTTAGTATTATTAACCTAAATATAAAACTTATTAATTTATAATTAAATTACAAAGTATGTACATTTTATAAAAGAAAAGAAAAGAGGATTTTGTTTGTGTTTTTTATTAACTTAGAAAAGTTAATAAAAAACACGTAGGTAACTTGTATAAGAACCTATTTATTTTTACTTTATTATCTTTTCATAGCTGCCACGGTTCACGAGAAACAATTCACAAGCAGACTGACGGACAAACAGCAGAGGCTTAGTAATAAGGTTTCGCTGGCACCCTTTCGACACGGAACCCTAAAAATAATTTTAATGAATAACGTTTTCCAAACAAAAACGAACCTATAGACGAATCTTCCGGCAGCCCGAAAAAAACGGCCCTTTTCCCGTATTCAATATCAATATTGTATAGTTGAAAGGCACGGTTTTGCCCGAGCGGTATTATTAATTCACATTAATGAGACGCGGGGCAAAGGCTGCAAAGGGGGCAAAGGTTATCCGGTTACGTCCGGATGAAAACGGTCAAATATCATCACCCGGGTAACGACAACACGAAGTTGTATTTTTTAGTCGTTATGACACGTGCCGTGGAATTTAATCAGCCTCTTTTTGATGTTGGCTATTTTATCCCGGATCAACTAATTACTTTTATATTTGTGTGGTTATCTTGTTTTTTTTTTAAATTAATTGGGGTCAGTTTACACGCTGTTTTCTTTTTTTTTATAAGCTTTTAATATATTATTATAAAAAAAGGGTTTTGCCTACTTGGCTTTGCCCCGTATTACAAAGGACTTGAAAATAACTACTTAAAAGAGGTTTTACATACCTTTACCTTTTAAGGGAGACCTTTGCTTTGAAGAGCTTACATTAAAACCACAATAAAAACAAAGTAAGCCTGCTCCGTTGGCCTAGTGGTTCTAAGCGCGACTGCTACTCTATAGGTCTTGGGTTCAATTCCCAGGGCGAGCAAGTGTTATTGGGTTTTTCTATGAAATTCTCAGTAGCAGCTCGGAATTAGGATTTGTGCCCGGTTAATGGCAATAGGCTCGCCCCCTATTACATGGGACCTAAACATACCGGCGAACTGTGGGTGTACATTAGTACACCTCTGCCTAACCCTTCGGGGAATACAGGCGTGATGGTATGTATGTAAAAACAAAGTATTTTTTTAGTTCTTTATATACAAACTAGTCACTAATCCGCCTGGAGCAAGTATGGTAATCATTACTCGTACCTTCTCTGTATGAGAAGATCCATTTTGCCCTGTATTGGGACTAAAATAAGCTAGTATTATTTATCTTCAATAGCAAGACATTTTTAGACTAACACACATCACGACTAAACTCCTCAAAAATTTAGGCAAAAGACTAACATCACGATTAAACTCTACAATAGGTTAGATAAAATTGAATACTACATCATCATTGCGCCAGTATAGTTCATTCCTAATTTAAACTTATACAAATAAATATAATCTGTAACTACTCGTGCGCCCCTAAAAACATTTACCAGTCTAAAAAGTTCTTTTATCGCAGAATTTCAGGGGCCAAGAAATTACTAATGAATAGGTATAAAGTAAATTAAATAAAACTAAGTTTGCGCTATAAATATATTTGCTTTGGGTAGAAAAACAGAACTTTATTAAGTATGCCTTCAAGTCTGAATACTTCTATCAGAATAATTTAGTTATGTGCTATTAAGCTTTGAACATTTATGTTCTTAATTTTCGTTAGGTTAAGTGAATTAAGTTCTTAGATTGAAGTGTAGAGAGTTCTTTTTAGTATAATAATATCAGATTATTGTTGACCCACTTTTCTGATACAGAGAAGGCATGAGCATTTAACTCCATGTTTGCTCAAGGCGGAGTGGCGATTGCAGACTTTATATACAACTCAGTGTCAACCGCGTTCAGTTACGTGTTTGGTTATCGCTCCGCTCCTGCAGGCCGTAGCGTGATGTTCTATACGAATAAATCTTCCTCTTGAATAACTAAACTATTGATGAAAACCGCATTAATATCTGTTGACTTTGTTTTGTACTGATACAGCCTGGTTTCCTCACTTAGTTTTTCTTCACCACTGTCAATGATGTACAAGATAAACTTAGATGTAATGTAATGTAATTCTCCAGCCCGATTCCGGCCACGGCGGCTAACCTTAATGCAGACTAGCCCCGTACGCAGGAGATATTATAGTGCACAAGTGTGTGCGCAAACACAGGTGCCCTCCCTCTTCCCTAACTCTCATAGCCCGATGACACGACCGGAGAGAGATCAGGCGCAGGACCAACGGCTTTACGTGCTTTCCGAGGCACGGGGGTGTCACACCACCAACTTCCAAACTCCAGGCTGCTACTGAGAAATTCCTAATGGAAAAACCCAATAACACTTTTTGCCCGACCTGGGAATCGAACTCGGGACCCCTTGCTCAGCAGACGCCCTTGCGACCACGAGACCAACGGGGCAGTAAAAGTAGAAAGTACATAAACGAAACAGAAAAATTAGGTAACATTGGTACTTGCCCGTACCAACCGTTAATTTCGAATACACAACCGCGTACATGAGAGGTGGGAGGTTCAAATAATATCGATAAAAAAACAAATGATAATCGCTTTCCATTGAAAATGTTTACATTCCATTTTCATCTCTCAAATTCGCTTCGTTTGAATATTTGAACGTTTTATTTCAGAATCGTTACCAATCTGTTTTAATTATGCCTTAAATATTAATTAAATCTTGAATAATGAAACTTTGGTGTAATTTTAATCATGTTTTTCTAGTATAAACAGGGTTCTAATAACATTGTAATTTCAATGAATAACAACGATATCTCTTTGTTTCAGATACTAAAATGGCTGCGGTAATACTGTGCCAACAACGACCTTAACCAAGAATGCCAAAACAACAAATCAAATGAATTCCCAAGAAAATAAAAGGGAAACATAATAAAGAGATGGGTGTACACAGGTGATATTCACAGAAAATGGACACCCATAAACTGCCACTACACATTTGCAATTCAATAAAACAGTACATAATAAACATAGAAATAGTTTCTCGAATAGTAAAGATACATTATCGGAAGATAACCGAACAGAAAAAGAGGTTAGCCCTGAAATTGGGACTACAGGCGAGATTAAAACTAGTCATATTACTCTTATTACTTATGACAGAGAACTCAAATTGCAACGGATTCGGTGGCAGAAATTCTATGCTAAGAACAAGAGTGATTGGAACTCGATACGGGAAGCTACAAGGGGTAATACTGCCGATGGATCAACATAAGTACTTGAAGCCAGTTGAGGCGTACCTCGGGGTTCCGTATGCCACGCCACCGACGGGGTCAAACAGGTATGTCCTCTATTTTATGGTCGGTCAACTTCATCTTATTAAACGCTTGGCTAGGCATCGACGTGACGCTAAAGTGGAAATGTCGAATGTACAGAACGTCTCCTAAGAATAAATTTATTTAAGCCGTGAGACTTCTGTAATAGCTCTTACACAAGACGAGTTTAGAATATTATTTCAGTTGTAGGTGAAGTTAGATAGTTGGAGTTACAGTGTCGCTTTGTAATCATCAGAAGTTGTGGAGAAATGTTATTGCAATTTCGCTGTACTGCGGCAGATAAAACAATGTTTGTCATATGTACAAAGATAGAAGGTTTTGTGTTCTATGTTGAATTTACTGTCTATGAATAACTGAGTGAGAATAGTAATTTTATCTCACAAAGCTATTCATAGAAACACATAAACCAGAGCTTCAATTTTGTTGTTCTAGTTATGTAATTATTTCTGCCCTGGCCTCGTGGTCGGATGCGCGACTGATGAGCATGGACCCCTGGGTTTGATTCCTGGGTCAGGCAAAAAGTGTTATTGAGTTTTTCCATTAGGAATTTCAGGAAGTATGATGATGATGACCTCCTATGTCGGAATGCATGTAAAGCCGTTGGACCCGGTTGTCATTCGTAGAGCTTTGACAGTCGTTTTGGACAGTTAGAAGCAGGGGAGTCTGACAACCAGTCTAACCAAGACGTATCGCGTTGCCCAGTAACTGGGTTGTGGAGATCAGATAGGCAGTCGCTCCATGTAAAACACTGGTATTCAGCAGGATCAGGTTAGACTGGAAGCCGACCACAACGTAGTTGGGAAAAGGTTAAACAGATGTATAGTTATGTAATTATTATAAAAGATAATAAACCTAGTTACACAAAACCCGAGCCTTAAGGCAAGGCAAACGAATTTTTTTTATGTTTGTATAATAAAAATGAACGTACATTTTTCCTGAAAAGAACTTTCGCGAATTATTATTAATGAGCAACAAAAATGTTCTGACGAAATTGACGAAAAACGTGGCTTTGTTCTAACATTTACTGACATAATTTCGACTGCTTACTTTATTATATCACTAGCTTCTGACAGCGATTTCACCCGCGTGTTTTTAATCACGTTGTTACATCTCTGGTTACTGTTCCGCTCCCGTAGGTCGTAGCGTGATATAAAATAGCCTCATGAATTTAACTTGTACACTTCACTTGTAGCTCCAGAGTTTAAACAAATAAATAGGAAAAAAAAACACAGTTTTATAATATCTGAATAGTCGATATAGCCCAGCGATTAAGGTCTCTCATGCACGAGGAAACCGGGACTTATAATTAATATATAAAATAGTAGCCCACCGGCATCAAGAACAGGGTCCAAGCTGCCGCTACTTCGCCGGTGGCGAAGGCTCTAGAGAAAGAAATCTCCTAACAATACGCGCCGTGTCTAAGAGTACCGCTTTCTGAATCAAGGTTGATATGATTATATTACGTATCTTCAAGTATTTCTCCTGAATATATTGCAGCCATTTCAAATTACGCTGTAAACGTCCAATTAGTGGAAATTAATTTGAGGAAACAGTTCCATCTTTCAGTTGCAGCTTTCGGGGACAAAGTCAAAACAGAGAACTCATTAACGAAGTGAGACAGTGCCCGGACTTTTAATAAGTTTTTAAAATAAAAGTGCTGTGGTTTTTTTTTACTTTGTGATGGTAAATGTTATTAGTACGGCTTTTGACTTCATTAAGTGAAAAATAATGAGGAAATTATATTTATTGTTTACTAGTACTTTGTACAGTGAGTTTGTTTGCGTAGTTTTTTAATTTAACACTGTAAATTCATCAGGGAAAAGGGTAATTTTGAGGGGTAATTAAATAAATTAGCTTCGTAGTCGTGGCAAGTTTACATCACTTAATCTAAAAAATAAGATTTTTATGCAAACGAAATCAAAATACTAGGAATCCTTATTTTCTCAATAAGGAAAGGGCTAGCTTGAAATTTTCTCATCGTTTTTTTTACAAAATAAATCATAGTTATTCCTGTTATACTAATATAATTAAGCTGAATACATTTTATGTTTAGGTATTTGTTTTTTATTTGATTTCTATTCGAGCGCCAGATTCATGAGGTCAATAGTATGCACATGAAGGAACATAGACGGGTTTTAGTCAGTAAAAGTCTGACACTCCCTCCCGCCCCGCCCAGGGCGGGGGAACTCGTATTTGACGATTTCCAGTCCATTAACAAAAAAAAATTGTATGGGCTTTTTAATATCTCACTATTACATACGGGAGCTAAGCAGTAACCAAAGACCTAACCAAACGCGGGTGACACCACGAAGTAGTGTTGTATAAAATTACACCATAATGCTTTGAAATAGTCGTACTTCCAATTTAAAAATCAGTTCAAAACAAATACTTTTATATTAACTCGCTCATGCGAGACTTGCAGTTCAATTATTTACATCGAATCGGAAGTGAGAGATATTAACATTTTAATGTGATTGTGCTATAATTATCATCATTTATATCATACTTAATGCGTTTCATTCAATATTAAAAAGCGATGTAAAGATTTCCATTGCAATAATCCGATGACAATTGACGTATTGACTATTCGATCGACCTACGTTTCGGAACGAGCAACTAGCTTCAACTTTAAACTGTAACTTTTTGAAAATTCAAAACTGCCTTTAAATGATCTAATTGAAATAAATGCTTTGACTTTAAGTTTGACTACGTTGCACAGAAAGGTTTAATAAATCATAAACCATTGATAAATCATTAATTTAGCTTTCTCATCATCATCATCATCATCATCATAATCACAATGACTGGTCTTATGTTGTCCAAATCCAGTGGCGACTACACACTGGAAAGCGCAGTGTGGGAAGGCTCCCTATGGGGTGGACCGGCAACCTGGTAAAGGTCACGGCAGTCACGGGAAATGAGGTTTCTATTCCAAAAATAAATATCAGTCTTCCGTTCAGCTTTTGCCTACTAGGTGTCAATTGTTTTTCTAGCTGAGGCAACCAAACTTATAATAGTGAATTTAACAATACGGTCGAGGCTGATTGCAGGGTCACTCACAGTAGTGCAGCAATGTAATTTAAAATGCACACGCGCGTAATGAACCACATTGTGACCCTAAAAGCGGTACGACAATAAAGCCATTTTATGAACTAGTGCGTTAAAAATTAATTATTAACTCCCTAACTTATAAATGTTGTTAAATAAAATAACAGCGTGATAAATAAATTGTTAATAAATAATCGTATTATAAATTATTAGTTAGTACGCCATCAAATAGGCAGAATCCTTTATTATATGGAACTTTGGGAACAATATAATTTTATGAATTGAGTAATTATGAATCCGGCGTTGTGGCGTATTAATTTATGTACATAATTAACTGAAAACTTTTCATATTTACGATATAATTTAACGCTTTTGTCCTCTTGAAAATTATCGAATAAAGCTGTACTTATTTAAATGATTAATTTAATAAATTTTCGTCAGAAACTGGATTTGAATAAATCAATGAAAACTTTATTCAAATCTATTAGAGTACTTGAACCAACATTTGATCCAATGTTTGTCTTTAGGTTTGCGCCAACTCGGGCACCAGCTCCTTGGGACGACGTGAAGACGGTCGATCAGATGGGTCCTGTCTGTCCTCAAAGACTGCCAGACATCTCGAATGAGACCTTGGCTTTGGAGAAGATGCCCAAAGGCAGGTTGGAGTATTTGAGGAGATTGCTGCCGCGGCTCAAGAATCAAAGTGAAGACTGTCTTTATATGAACATCTATACGCCTGTGCAAGGTAAGTCCAAAAAACAATCTAAACACACTTTTTTTAAGGCGCAGTTTTGTATTTTCGTTAAATTTCAGGATTTTGTCATAATAACGACACCTAGGCAATAATTAATAAATCTTTTTTAGTTGTTTATGTTTGAATATATATTTTAGAATACACCTCTTTTAAAAGAGTGTCGGTTATCGTGGATGCAGACGAATTAAAAAGAAGTCCCTTTCTTGGGATTCAAGCTTAGTTTGTACCATATTTAATCAAAGTAATAACAAACAATTATATATTTCTGAGAGTCTTTGATTTGAGTCTTAAACTGAAACAAGAATAACGAAACACTAGTATAAAATACTGTTATTCAAGTAAAATACTGTTATTCATTGTATTGTTATTAAGGCTTATGGCAGCAATGTAAATACGGATATCTATGTAAACGTTATTGACAGGTATACAAAATTGCGCCATTTGAGAATTATGCACCAATTAACATAACATTTCAGATAATGCACTAAAATAACCTTATTTTAATATCTTAATTACGTATATTGAGAAGTGATTTTTTTAAGTGAATTTTTTAGTGGCATCTTGGAGTTAGGATTTGTACCTGGTTAATGGCAATAGGCTCGCCCCCTATTACATGGGACCAAAAACATACCTAACCCTTCGAGGAATACAGACGTGGTGGTATGTTATGTTATGTTTTCAGTATATTCAACTTGAGCTCACTCCTTCAGGAATTAGCCCAAAGTTATAACAAACAAAAGAATGTTACAACAATTTCTGACAGTCAGAAAACGTATTATACCGACAATAAGCGACAACGTTGTGTGCATTTTGTTAATAAGTTAAGTCTAAACGATCTAAGCCCTGACACAAAAGGTAGGATAATTGCTTTGAATATAACTCTTGGTTTTTATTATCCCTTCCCATGCCACTCTGAATAAAAGCGGGTAATATTATATTATATTACAAGGGTTATAATGTGTCGGGTAAATAACTTCCCATGGTAAAAATTAATTGGACCTTTCATAAATTATAGGCTTGGTTAGATTAGTGGTCTTAAGCGCGACAGCTACGACACACACAACAGGTCTTGGGTTTGATACCCGGGTTGAGCATAATGTTGTTGGGATTTTCTATGAAATTTTCAGTGGCAGCTCGGAGTTAGGATTTATAACCATCACGCCTGTATTTCTCAAAGGGTTAGGCAGAGGTGTACCAATGTACACCCCACATGTCGCCGGTATATTATTTAGGTCCCTTGTAATAGGGAAGTTAGGGGAATTAGGACTTGTGCCCAGGTAGTGGCAAAAGGCTCGCCGCCTATTAAATGAGACCTTAACATACTTGCGGATTGTGGGTGTACATTGGTACACCTCTACCTAACTCTTTGGAGAATACAGGCGTGATGGCATTTCATGTTATGTTAATAACAAATAAACCCACGCATGAACTTTGAAATCATGGAATCTTGTTAGAACATTCACCGTTGAATAAATATCTATTTTATTATTACCCAGGAAATATATAGTTAACAAAAGAAAAACCATTTAATTATGTTTTTAAAAGAGTAGCTATTGTATTTACCCATTCGTGGGTAATGGAAACAGAGTGCTGAAGGTGAAGCGTCAATCATAATAAGGAAAAAAAGAAAATTAGTAGAATAAGGAAAAGGAAAAATATAAAAGAAATTAATTCTTTAAGAAGTTAATGCCCAAAAAGCCCCATATTACCATAAAAATAATTTTAGTCAAAATAACTGGGTGTAGTTTCTGCTAAAGCGAACCAAACCACGTCTTTTTTTCTTCGAAGTAATTGTCGTGTATTTTTACCCGACTGCGACAGAAGGAGGGTTATGTTTTTCGAGGGTATGTTTGTATGTATGTATGTATGTATGTAAGTTTGTATGTATAATTGTTTGCCACGCTCTGCAGGCTGAACGGCTCGATGGATTTTAGCTTGAGAGGTGTCGTTAGATTCGTATTTACTGTGAGAGTGACACTGGGTATATAAAAAAAAAAAAACAAAATGGCGGTTTTTTAGCGCCAAATTCAAATGTTTGGCTCGCTCTGCAGGCTGAACGGCTCGATGGATTTTAGCTTGAGAGGTGTCGGTAAATTCTTATTTACTGTAAGAGTGATACTGGGTATATTAATTTCTATTTTAAAACACTAAAAAAATAAAAAATAAAAAATGGTAAGTAATTTAAAAAACTAATTTACGTAATTTTTTTTTTTCGAAACTTACATTTTTGAGTCACGTTCAATTGTTTTCTAGACACCAATGTAACACATTTGGCATATTGAATTCCTTTGACAAAAATAATCAAATTATTGAGTGACTGCGGGTTGGCGCGTTTTGGCGAAACTAAGATCAATAATGGCGACATGAGTAGTACCTTGTGTTCAGCAGGGCAATTCTACTAACTTTTAGAAACGATAACAATCTAATCACAATCAATCTATCAATTTGTTGAAAGTCTCTTTATTTTTTCTACATTCTTTACCTTTATTGCCGCTGCGATGCGATCGCGACTAGATTTTTAAAGTTTATCTATTAGTAGAATTTGCTATCAGATCTAAGGATTGATGCTGAACACTCACCGACTATGGAAACTAAGAGGTTACATAATGCGAGAGCAACTAATCATAAAACTGCTGAACTTGGCGAGAAAAACAAAACAAAATGGGTTTAAAAAATAAATTGAAATGAAGTTTAAACATTTAGTTTTAGCACAAAACATCGGCCATTAAACCTCTCTATAAATAAGACTGAAACACAAAAATAGAATATAAAGGATTAAGACGAAACTCGTATTTCCAAACTAAAATTAATACTTATTTCTGTTAGCATTTTAATCTCAAAACAAATCTATTTCTGGCATCCAATGATAACCTAGCAAGCCATATTTGAAAACGGCTCATCAATTCAAATATACTTTACCAAATTTTAATTAGACTGGCTTTGAAAGTTATCTTTTTATTATCAAAATCCGCCATCTTGAATCCTTCGGATCAAAGCTTATCTCGTGCCGAAGGTGAACATTTTCTTAGACAACCGAACCAGAGGTCTACATGCATATATCCATTTTCATTTTGCTTATTTTTCCCAATTTTATCCTGGTTTACGGCATCGCATTACAACATCGGATATCGGGTCCCTTGCGGCTGAATACCGACATATTTTTGGGTTCCGTATCCAAACGGAACGCGACTACTAAGACTTCGCTGTTTCTCCGTCCATCTGACTGTCGCAACTTCGCAAGGCCTTTTTATGAATAAATATCTTGGGACAACTCACACACGGCTATTTGATCCCAAGCTAAGCAGAGCTTGTATTATGGTAACCAGACAACTGATATACATACTTATATAATTTATAAATACATACATATTATAGATAAATCACACCCAGACACAGAACAAACAATCGTGCTCATCACACAAAGTTTGTCCTGGGTGGGAATCGAACCCACGACCTCCGGCTTAGCAGTCAGGGCCGCTAACCACTAGACCAACAGGCCCGTCAACCCGTTTTTTTTAACCGTAATAGGTATACACTTAACCCTTTACTTGATACCGTATCTAATAATGCACACATTCTAAGAAAAAATATTTGAGTAAAGTTTTGGTACTTATGTTTATTTTTATTTTTTAACTGATATATGAGAGAGTTGTAGTTGGTAGAAAAAATAGTATTTATCACATCTGCCTACAATTGAAGTCAGTAGATCGCAAGATAGCGGAGCGTGCGCGTGCGCCTACGAGTTATAAGGTAAACATCGATTATAATCTTAATAAAATATCAATATTACGATAAATAAATATAGTTATTATTTGATTGAATGTGCATTCTTTTGATTACGTACAAAATTTTGATCATACAACAATGTTTTTTACCTAAAATTTGACTGTCAATATTCATGTATCTATAAATGCACACTGCCAAGTGAGCATATTATGATTTGATTTTTGCAGTGTGCATTTTAAGATGCATTGCCAAAGATACAGCATAGAGCTTATATTATGCAATATGCATTTGCAGATGCACTGCTACTCAATCGTCACAATAATGAGGTTATTTTGAATCGTATTGTTACTTGTGATGAAAAATCATGAAAAATGGATAATGTACGATAATCGGAAACGCTTATCACAATGGCTAAAGCCAGGAGAACCGGCCTAATTCTGCCCCAAGCGAAAGTTGACTCAGAAAAAGGTACTGTTAAGCATCTGGTGGACCAGTGCTGGTGTCATCCACTACAGCGTCCAAAGATTTGGCCAGACGATTATGGCAGATCTGTATTTTCAACACTTACAAACCTTGCCGAAAAAGCTAGCCGTTAAACAACCGAGGCTGGTCAATTGCTCTACCCCCCATTGCTGCTTCAGGACAACGCCAGACCACACACTGCACAACAGAGGGTCGCTAAATTAGAGGAGCTGCGATTAGAATGTCTCCGACACCCACCGTACTTAAGCCGGGGATCCTGGGAACGTACGCGCCTTCCGCGATCACAGACTGGTGCTGACCCGCCACTGCGGGCCTTCTCAGGTCAGGGGGGGGGGGGGAGTGAGGTGTTAGACTCCCTCCCGCAAACGTCACAGAGGGGTGCGCGTGGAACACTACGCGCCGCCACCTCGGGTCCAGTTGAATAGAGGGCGACAGACTTCCCCAAGCCCGACGCTCCTGGACCAATTCAGGGGGGCCGGAGGAGGGCGTTGTCCGCCTTCCGCCGACGCCCGGTGCGCCTGTTGCGGGCCGGAAGAGAGGTTGTGATCTCTCTCTCCCTTTCCGCAGCCTCAGTGAAGAGGCCTGGAACGCGGTGGTTTCCTTCTGCGAAACGGTCATCTCGCAGAAGGAAACCACCGCGTGCCAGGCCTCTTCACTGCCGATCATCGAAGTGACTACGGCCTACAGCGACAGGTCACTGCCTACTTCTGATATGAGGGGATGCGCGTCTCCTCCCAATCGGTACACCCTGATAGCGTATGCCGCGGTGTGTCCTCCCGGCAGTCCACGCAGTGGTGACACCGGGCGATAACTTGCTTTAACTTTTAATTATTAAGAAGAAGATGTTGTTATGTTCCTACTTTACACTGAAGACTGTGATTTTACATATTTTGGTTAAGATATACAGGATGTGTCTAATATGACTGCGTACATATTTTTTTTATAAAATAAAAATGTATTACATTCTCTACCAATAAGGCAGTGTTTCCTACAGTGCACATGGATTTTTAAAGTTTTATGCATGACAGCTTGGTAGTGTGCATAATTAGATACATGGTATAAATACAAAACTAATATAGGGAGAATTTATTTTTTATTTTTCTGGTGTCTATTTACCAGGTAACAACCCAAATATAGTAAAGAAATAAAAAAAAAATGACATCAAACTCTCTGCCAAGTTAAGGGTTAAAATTTTCAAATAATGTATATTACTAATAAGACTACTAAATAACAACAAATACTTCAGAAAAAAGGCACGCTTTGGTTTCAAGTTTATTCAATTTTTACAATAAAATACATATTTTACTTACGTATGTTATACGGAACCTTTTGTGTGCTCAATAAAAGAAATAATAAGTACTACAAGAAACGTAAACGAAACCACCGTAAAACGTGACCATTACTGACGTGCCCAAATGTATGAACGTGGACTAGGCGATGACTATGTTAAGATAGTAGCAGGTGGCGTTCTGTAGTTTCTGCTTACCCCTATGGGAAAAAGGCGTTAGTTTGTATACCTATGTATGTATGTACACGAAATGTATTTTTTTGTAAGTACTCGTAGTGTTAAATATTGTACAGCAGATACTACAGAATCCGTCACGTGCCAGTCAAACTCGAACTTGACTTATATATATCCCTTGATAGTGCCCAGACGTCGTATTTGTCGTCAATCGTTCCGTACCGTTCCGTCGTCGGTAGAAATAACTTTGTAAGGAAGTCCATCGGAAGGAAAAGTAATATTTTCTTTGTCGGTTGCATTTCTAGCTCTTAAAGTTGGAAATGGCTTAAGCCAACGGTAGCTAGGAAATCTTTATAGATCGAATGTAAATATTGAATTTCTGTTTCTTGGCGATGTTCAGTCTTGGATTACAATTTAAAAAGAATCTTATGGTTTTATGGAATCTTGGATGGCCAGTTATAGAAGTAAGCACTTTTTTACTTATATACCGTAATAGAAAGCTGGATTTTTGCTTTTTGCTTTTCTTGGTCTGTTCTGTCTCCTGCTTAATTTAAAAGGAAATGAAAATTATGTTTTTTTCCTTACTGCAACTATTTTAATCAGAAAAGAACAGTGGAATACCGCTGTTCATTTTCTGATTAATATTGTTGCGGGATTCAAAACTGTTAAATTGAAGAGGGAGGCCAAAGAAAAGATGGATGGATTGCGTGAAGAATGATATGAAAGAGAAGGGAGTCAGTGATAGTATGACGGCTGACAGGACGGCATGGAAGAAGAAAACGTGTTGCGCCGACCCCAAGTAACTTGGGATAAGGGCAGGAAGATGATGATTCAAGACTGTTAAATCATTTTATTTTCTCACTCTCGTCAAGCTTCATTGCCTCGGCACTTTTCTAGTAATCGCCACTGTTGGCTCTTGCTTATAGGAGATGCAGTGATTGGAGAGCGTGATGAGGCGTCCCGAAAAATAATAATTGACCCAAAACGTAATAATTTCGTACCAAGATACAGAATCTAAGGGACATTAACAGGCCACCTGCTGTCATGACCTGCTCAATTCTAGACCCTCTATGGCAAAAAAAAAACATTAAAATGATTGAGCTGTTCCATACACATTGATCTTTTGCAAGGAATTGCTGGAAAAGTTAGCAACAAAAAAGTTAAATGCTAAGGGAATCATTGGTAAAAGTTTGAAGATGATGGTCCCTTCCATATATTTGCTTTAGCGGTAGTATTAGCCAATTCAATTACTGTTGAATTGAATATTACACAAGGGGCAACAGACAGAATGCACGTGCTTTATCAAAGAGTACAGCAACGTTACTTCAGTTGACTTTTACAAATTGCACAAGATGGTAAATGGTCAACGTGCGCTCCTTCCCTCCATTTCTAGATTAAAGTGGAGCACTTTTCGGAATTTCTAGTAAAATAACACTTTTATATCGTTGCTGTTATACTTATATGTCGTCTTGATGGCCCAAAGGTTGATGGCCCATGTACCACGCTGTGGCAAGTACGATTTTTTATTTTATTTTTTATTTTATTTATTTAGAAAACCAACAGCGATACATATGATATTATACAAGTAAAGATGTTACAGTTTAGTAAGGCTAATAATAGGTTTCCCTGCTTAACATAATTTGTATTTACCATACGAACGGACTTTAAACAATATTTAAAAATAAGTTTTTAATTTACCGGCGAACTGTGGGTGTACATTGGTACACCTCTGCCTAACCCTTCGGGGAATACAGGCGTGATGGTATTGGTAAGTTTTTAATTTAGAAGTGAAAGTTAAATACACTACATGTTATGAACAGGGTATGAAAAAAATTATTAATTAAGTAAAAATAATGAATTAAGCATAGTAAATGCTTTATGGTGAATGGAACGTAGTTGCTTGCTATTTGTTTATATTAACTATAATCTTTTTAACTTGGGCTTTAAAACTAGGTTTTGTGCAGTTAAATACATCAACCTGAGAGAAGTCGTTGTTGTAGGCTCGCGCAATGGTGACCTTTTCTATTTTATTCGTACTTTTCTAAGTTTATCTTGGACATCACTTACATTGGCGAAGGAAAAGACTGAAATCCACAATCTGCCTTGAGCTAATGTAGTGATTAATGCTCGTGCCTTTTCTGTATGTGAAGAAGAGGCCATTGCCTGTTGTTGTATGAGCTGATAGAATTAATATAAAAGTTTGTCATATACACAAATTTAGCTTTCGACCTTGCGTAAATTTTTGTTGTATTTTTTCTGACTATAGATAGAACTGAACATTCACAACTACAACATTCGCAATATATGTACGTTTCATTAACATTTTTGGGTATGATATAAGCAAACTTTATTCAAAAGGCACGGTTTAGATAAAGATTATAGTAACATACAGTCTTATTTCACACAAAGCTTCACTTTCTCTTTGAAGAAAGAAGAAAGTCAAAGTATCCAGGAAATATCACATCGAACTATCGCTTACACAATCCTTTCAATCTATAGCTGCACCATTATGGTCTTTGAAGCCCCATTTATAGATTCTAATTTCCTTCGATTATGATTCAGCTTGCATCCGTGCAAATGCTTTGTCATTCTTATGTGTGGGTATAAATGTGACCAAAAGTAGAATATTTAGTACTCAAAGCACGTTCGTCCCTATTTTGACCCAATTTCCCCTTTATTGCTTACGTAATCCTGTTGACAAAAGTCTTTCCGTAACGTTTGAGATAATTTAGGATGGGTATTTGATGGCTGAAATCTTTATGCGGGCAATGGGGTTCGGTAAATTGTGTTGGCGAATTTTATTCTTCAAGACCTTTATACGAAATTTCAATTGAAAACAAACCTTCTGTAATGAGGTTTATGGTACAATATTCAATTGTCACGAATCTTGAGATTATATTTTACGTATACAACTAGCTATACTGCCCACTATTCTGTACGCGTTAAAATTGATATACTATATGTATTAGATATCACGGAAACCGTACATATTTCCAGGATAAAAAGCAGCCTTTGTGCTATCTCTGTGCTAAATTTCATGCAGATCCATTCAACCGTTCTGACGTGATAGCATTATTTAAATGTCACGCCTTGGGTTTTAACCCTAACCTACATGCTCGCTATTCAGGGCTAACACGAGCACGCTTAAGAAAAAATATACTCTTCAACTTGAGTCTATGCCTTGATATAAACTTTGACAGTTAGACAATCTCCGTTAAATTATATTTCATACAAATATCTCTCTTCTTTTGCTCCTATCACAAAAACCTTATTAGAAGCCCCCCATCATTCAAACTCAATATTAATAAAATTGCTCTCTCTATCATAAACCGTCCATCTTCTAAAATCTGATCTTCGGGATTACCCGGGGAACTAATCACAAATTCACGGAGGGTCATAAATCAGTTTCCGCGCGATGCATCCATACATCGGTTCATTGCACCCAAATGTAAGCCGCTTCGATCCTTACGCGTAGTTGCCCAGATACAGGCCTGTAAGGTTTTGTGTATGGGAAAATGTATTTCGGTTTCGGTGTTATCGGATTTTTTCTCCACGCGCCAAAATGGTACGAAATATTATTAGTTTAGTGATGGTTTTTGTATTTTGCTGAAATTTATATCCAAGTTTATCCTTACAGTCTTTAATTGTAGGCTTACATTATTATGAACTACAATGTGTATAATTATAAATTGAAAAGGTCATATTAATTGGTTGGTGAAGTTAGGATTTGTGCCCGCTAAATAGCAATAAGCTTGCCCCCTATTACATGGTACCTAAAATATACCGGCGGACTGCGGATGTACATACATTGGCACACCTCTGCCTCACCCTTCGGCGAATACAAGCTTGATAGTATGTGTTAAAACATATCGGCGGACTGTGGGTGTACATTGATACACCTCTGCCTAACCCTTCAATACTGGCGTGATGATATGGTGGCATATTGGTACTTGCCCAATACTGAACTCGCAAACTCGTACATAAAACGCGACGACATATTCTCACATTTTAAATTGAATGATTTAAAACAGAAAGTCAGTATTGCTGAACAATTTCATAAAATGAACACTGAAATTCCTTGAAAATTGTCTCACTAATTCAATTTTAAATAATCCTTTGAGTCACATTACAAATGCAATAACATCGTGAACTTTCAACATACCGCGAATGCACTTTCCGTATAAATTGCATGAAAATATGAAGTCCAACATTCTCTTTTCAAACTTAACTCGATTTTATTGTATTTCGTTTCGCATTCCGGCAAAATTTCTTCGAATCAAACAATAATTGAATGCTAGTAAAGGTTTGGTTTCACTAAAGTACATCTAAATTATTATAATGATAACACATAAACATAAAATAACATACCATCACGCCTGTATTTCGCGAAAGGATAGACAGAGGTGTACCAATGTACACTCACAGTTCTCCAGTATGTTTAGGTCCCATGTAATAAAGGGCAAGCCTTTTGCCACTTGCCGGGCACAAATCCCAACTCCGAGCTGCTACTGAGAATTTCATAGTTTTTCTATAAAACTTTTTGCTCGACCTAGGAATCGAGCCCAAGTCCTCTAAGCGTAACAGTTGCGCTTACCACCACTAGGCTAATGAGGCAGTTAAACAACGATGATTTGCATAATATACTACGAGTACTATTGTTTAACAATTTCTGTTGTATTTCTGATTTGTGTCTTCGCATTATTCAACTTTGATTGTATCGGTGACTTTAAATCATTCATGTCTGAATTCGTTAATCTGATCGAGACAGGCTTAGTTCTACCGTTATATGCCTACCTACTTGAACTATTTCAATAATAGAGAGAATTTTGTTCTTGTAAAAGCAGTGTGTAGATACCTATCATGAATTTGATGAAAAGACGATCAATACATCGTTGACGGGCCTGTAGGTCTAGTGGTTAGAGGCCCTGACTGCTAAGCCGGAGGTCGTGGGTTCGATTCCCACCCAGGACAAACTTTGTGTGATGAGCATGATTGTTTGTTCTGTGTCTGGGTGTGATTTATCTATACTTATAATAAAATTGTAGCGAAGTCAAAACTGTACATTTAATGTATTTGAAAAAAAGTAATTGCTACGAGGTCGGGGAATGATTCTAATGCCGAAAATATAATTTTTAGAATTTTTGTCTGTTTGTCTGTTTGTCTGTTTGTTTGTTAGAGCATCACGCAAATACTGCCGGACAGATTCTGTTAAATTTTTGTATGTATATTCCGCATAGGCCAAATTTGACCGTAGGCTATAAATTATCATGCTATCTGCTTTGGGGGATAAGCAATGACGACGGACAAAATATAAGAATACTTTAGACAGCTGAGGATTGAACTGCTGAAATAATTATTATCACGCTATATCTTTTAGGAGCTAAAAGTCAATCATGGCAAACTAGAACGGCTATTTTATCACTTTAGCTAGCAATGTAGTTAGCTTATCTGCTTGAGGACCGCCTTGCGAACCGCAGGTCGTATGTTCGATCCTCAGTATCTGATGTACTTTTTGTGACTTTTCAAATTTTTATTTTTTATTTTATTAAGAAGATTTCCATAAAACATTTTTTTTTTTAAATTATTTATTACAATTTATATTTATCTGCCAGTGAAAATCAAAAATAAAGAAGTTACAAATATTATGTAAAGGAATAAAGTAAGGTATCTATGTCTCAACGGCGGTTAAATGTGAAATTTTGATTAGACTACTACTATATTGCCATATTATGAAAGACACAATATTTTAACTTTTTTAAATGTCATCAGAAATGACAAGCCATTAGATTCAATAAAAAAGACAAGAATAATGCCACATCTATCTATACATATAATAAAATTGTAGCGATGTCAAAACTGTACATTTAATATTTTTGAGAAAAAGTGATTGCTACGAGGTCGGGGAACGATTCTAATGCCGAAAATACAATTTTTAGAATTTTTGTCTGTTTGTCTGTTTGTTTGTTAGAGCATCACGCAAATACTGCCGGACAGATTCTGTTAAATTTTTGTACATATATTCCACATAGGCCAAATTTGACCGTAGGCTATAAATTATCACGCTATCTGCTTTGGGGGCTGAGCAATGTTGCATTATGTTTTGTTTCCTTACAGATTACAACGCGTTTATAAAAATACGAGAGTAAATATAAGAATACTTTAGGTAGCTGGGACTTAAACTACTGAAATAATTATCATAACGCTATAGCTTCAAGGAGCTAAGCAGTTAATCGTGACAAACTAGAACGGCAATTTTAGATAAATTCCTATCGAAGCATGTGGTCTAATGATTCGATGACCGCCTTACAAGTCGCAGGGTTTGAGTTCGAACCCCGAAAACTGTTTTACTTTTTGTGATTTTTTAAATACATTTTTAATGCTAGAACATTTCCAAACTGTAATAAAATTGAAGTAGGCATTCTTCCGCCATAACATTTTGCTTTTTTATTTTTCAAATATATTTTATTATTTCTGCAAAAAATACAAATATATAAGCAATATTGAAGTCAAAATTATTCATTTATCAAAATCAGAAAAGTAGAGCGGACAATATACGTATTGTTAAAAAAAAATCTGTCTGTTTGACTCTTTCAAACAGACAGATTTTTCGGGGAGAGATGAGGCGCTGGAGCAACGGCTTTACGTGCTTTCCGAGGCACGGGGGTGCCACACCACCAACGTCCAAACTCCGGGCTGTTACTGAGAAATTCGTAATGGAAAAACCCATTACCCCACGATCAACAGTCTTGCTTGCCACCACGAGACCAACGGAGCAGTTCAAATATGACATGTATGGGGATGGTTATTATTAGTTAATTGTTACGTAAATAAAGTGAATAGTTTCGCTGTTTAATGAAAACCATGTAAAATATTTTGTGTGGGTTCAATTCCAATCAATTGTTACTTTTTGTTATTATTTTAATAGGTTTTTGTTTTGATGCAGTATGATTTCAATATTATAATACAACAGGTTTAGAAGGGTTTAGTTTTTTCCCTTACATAATTTAAAAAATATGCATGGTTTGACTGAAGAGGAATGACCGGAACAGAATTCTACTGGTTCCACAAATTTTAGCTACGCTAAAAATATTTTTCGTAAGTAATAAACGGCGCCTCAGACTATTTACCAGACAGTTACCAAGTTATATCGATAGTATAGTATCGTCGCAACACCATGATGCTCTGACGCAGGTATTCTCCGGACATGTTGACATGAGACATGAGGACACGCCAGAGTGATATCATTGTGAGGATCATCCGGTGGACACGGTGAAGCATAAGGTGGAGGTCTGCCCTGCTTTGGCGGAACACAGCCGTGTCGTCATAGAGGCGATCGACGGCAACGGGCCTGCGGTCAGCGAGCGTTGGGTGGCTCGCCGTCCGATCAGAACCATGCCCGTGCCGACGTCGCGTTGTGTTTCACACACGTCTCAAAGAGATATCAGCACAGAAGACGGGGCACGCTAGAGTCAGTGCCTGCCACGGTTGCGGAATTTGTTCGAAAGACTCACCGCGGAGGCCTATGTTCAGCAGTGGACGTCCTATGGCTGAGATGATGATGATGATGATGATGACTCACCGCGGCTCCGGAACGCGATGGGCATTAGGAGAAAACGGATGGATTTTAGTCAGTAAGAGTCTGACACTCCCTTACGCCAGAACGGAAGAACTCATATGACGATTTTCCATCATTAAAAAAGAAGGATCACCGCACCGTGGGCCTGCCAACCTCGACACTTCATACAAGTGTCGTACGATTTATCTGCAAACGTTATGTGTGCAATACTTTACTGTCTGGGCTGCGCTACGCTACCAAAAAAGCATAGTTCTATTCCAATAGCTAAACAGAAATAAATTAGCTACAACAGGAAGTGTACCAAAATTAATTAAACCTATACGTATATAAAAAATGTCTCTCAGACTTCAAGCTTTCACGATACATGTAGAATCATGCATCAATCATTAATGATGAATTTCTTCTAATAGGTAGGTACTGTCAACAGACCATATTCTGCATGCTTAAAAATGAACTTCAAATTAATGGAAATGAAGGTTATCTATTACCGTCATTCTGCAATAGATGAAAGGTAATTTGAGAGGTAAAACTTTGCTTAGCCTTTTAATAAGTCATAATATGCTTACTGTTTTTTGCCCATACTTTTTCCCAACAACATAATTATATTAACTTGGTTGTAACACGAAGTTCAGATTTAGTTGGCAGTTCTTCTGATTACAAGATTCATTCTACGGTTTTGATACTAGACAGATCGAAGCTACAATGTGAGTATTAAAGCAGAACCTATTCAAAATTCTTTTCAACGGTTAGAGAAAGAAAAACAAGTAAATTTTGACACCACATCACAGTATTTTCGAAAGGAATAGTAAAGCCATATCATATACCCTCCGCATAAATATGTTTTAATCCCAGGTATGGCGCAAGCTCATTACCAACCGGGCAAAAATCAGACTCCGGGCGTCTACTGACTAATTTCTAAAACCCACAGTCGTAACTATTATTAACGTTAGAAACCATTTGATATAGTTGGAATATTATGATGACATAGTATTTAATCCTTAATTGGTTAAGTAACACTAAGGCTGACGTGAGCGAAGCCGCGGGCAACAGCTAGTCTATAATATGTATGTATTTATAAATTATATAAGTATGTATATCAGTTGTCTGGTTACCATAACACAAGCTCTGCTTAGCTTGGGATCAGATAGCCGTGTGTGAGTTGTCCCAAGACATTTATTATTTATTATTATTATCTTTAACTCTAAACATAGAAATAGTTCGCATAAAAAGTACGAATAATTTATTGTCAACTAGCTTCACGACAAAGTTGACATTTATTATCTCGCGGAAACCATACATTTTTCCAGAATCAAAGTACTCTATGTATTATTCCAGATTACAATCTATCTCAGAGCCAAAATTCATCTAAATCCGTCCAGCCGTTTGAGCTTGAAGAAAAGACAAACACGAAAACTTTCGCCTTTATAATATTAGTGTGATTTTAGAAACAACATTTAGTTTCGGTAGGTAATTTCAATGGTCCTCTATTTAAACAGTTTTCAAAACGTATACACGCTACGTACAATTGAATACAAAGCTGATAAAAAAAAAACAACAACTTTTAACACAATAAAATCCAAAATTGAAACTTCTATTCTTAGCAAAAAAGACCATTTTGCATCAATAACCTTCGAAATTGGAACTCAAGTTTTACCCGAACATTTTAATCACAGTTTGCAATGGTTTGTCCCCTTTTTCATCTGGATAGTTTGTTACGATAGTCCTTTGTTCACTAGCGACAATAGTCACGTGAGACGAGCAAGATTGTAAGAGAAAGTATTTGTGAAGAAATTATTAACGTCAGACCGGATTGTGCTTTTGTGGATATTGATAAAAGATTCGGAACAAATAATATGGAGGTTGTGACTTCTGGAATGTAATAAAGAAACTAGTGGAAGTTGGGTAATGATTGAGATGGAATTTTAGGAGTTATGGTGGAATTTGTGTTGTAATAAAGTTTGTTGCAATCATTGTAGGGACCAGCAAGAGCGGCGCTAAAATAATTGTAAAAGTATTTGTCTTATTTATTTACATCAGTAGGTATTAGTATAGTTTATTTGATTGTCTTACTGAAATGAAATGCTGGTGCTGATGCTGCGAAATGCTGAATGAATGAACTGATGGTATGTACCATCACACCTGTAATACCCGTATGTCTGTGTGTTTTCTGTGTATTCTGTATTACAGGTTGTGGGCAGGTGTACATTTTAGTATGATAAATACATATTATATGTATCATACTAAAATCTATTATTTCTTACTTGTAATTTTTGGACAATAATATGATTGAACGCGCTGACTAACACCAGCATACGACTTTAACGGCGGCCATTTTGAAACTCGCCATCTTGAATTTTTATGACTTGTTGTTATAGCTGCAATAAATACATACTCAGTAAAATTGTTACTCTCTCGGTTCATGAGATACAGCCTGTTGACAGACAGACGGACTAGTAATAGGATCTTGACTCTTGTTGGCATCTTGGGTACGGATTTACGGAACCCAAAAAATGGCGACCAGTAGAAAAATATTGAGGAACATGGTTAAATTGCAAATCAATTGATATTAAACTTAATGATATTGTCGCAAGCGGTCATGCGTATTAATTATACCAATTACCTACCAAAATCGTTAATTGCAGTGATTTATGATTGAGGGCAATGCACAGTGATTCACATTTATGATCCCATGACAATAATAATTATGAAAGGCAATAGTTTGACTTTATGAACACAGTCTTTGGGATCGAAGAATTCTTCTATTATCATTACAAGAAAGTTTGTCAGAGTGGGTGGATGTTTGTAACTCTTTCACGCTTAAACGGCTGAAAGGTATTATTTAAAATTTTACACACATAATTAATATTGACCTAGTTCACACATAGAATATATTTTACCCTATATTTGTATTCCTGTGGAGTAATTTAGGGCTTTGGCGTAATTCTGTCGCATATGCTGCGGGTTGTTCGAAAGAGATACGCAAAGGGCACATGAAGGAACATAGACGGGTTTTAGTCAGTAAAAGTCTGACACTCCCTCCCGCCCTGCCCAGGGCGGGGGAAGATATTTGATGATTTCCCGTCTTTAAAAAAAAAAAAAACCAGAAGCTATAAATAAACCTAACTTATTAACACACATACCATCACGCCTGCATTTCCCGAAAGGTTAGGTAGAGGTACAACACCTACAGTTCGCCGGTATGTTGAGGTCCCATGTAATAGGAGGCGATTGGCCTATTGCTAATAACCGGCCACAAATCCTAACTCAAAACTGCTACTGAGAATTTTATAGAAATACCCAATGACACTTTACGCAACCTTGGCATCGAACCCAAGACCTCTAGCGCAGCAGTCACGCTTAGGACCACTAGGCTAACGAGACAGGCAAACTGAAGTTAGTTATAAATAAACCTAACTTATTAACTACTAGGTTTAGTCTTATTAGATATTCTACGCAATATTTTAGATTGCGATGTGTACTTATTTATACTAGAAGGGTTGCTAACCCATCGTTTACGACCACCACAGTAGACGCTTCCCACAGTTAATATTTACAACTGGTGGGCTATGATAAAAAGCTGTAAACGCTTCTGGTTTGTACTATCGTTAGTCGTAAAAATATTTAGTGTGTAATTTAGTTTGTATTTTATTACCTAAAGATTAGAGTTTCTATTTTTTTGCTCGAAAATTGCTTCATATTCAAGTTCATGAATAACTACTTATTTGTATTATTTTAATTTTTTACGACACGGTTGGAGTAGTCGCTAAGCGATTTGATTTGTTCCCTGTGGGTTCGAATTCCGTACGGAACAAATATTTGTGTGGCGTATTATTTGTATGTACAGATAGTTAAAAGTCCGCCTTTGTACTTTTAGAATCGCATATAGTTCAAATAATTAAATTGATGTTCCGGGTCTGGTTGTTTGTGTATGTGAGATATAATGTTATTGGTGAGGTTCTTCAGAAAGGTCGCGTGCGCCGTACTCGTAACCCGCGTACTATGACCAGATGTATGAACGTGGACGAGGCAAACCGCGAAAGGCATGTGTAACGATCGTAGCATGTGACGTTCTGCGGTTTCTGCCTACCCTCATGGGAAAAAGGCGTGAGTGTATGTATGTTGAGTTTATATGTTTGTAAACGCACTCAAGAAAGAGGACAAATTCATGGGATAGAGGCAACGGTTCGTTTAAAAAAAAAAAAAGAGATTTTTTATTTCTGTTTGAAATTTGCTTCCTTTAATATTTATCTCGTTATCTGTTTTTTCATTTGTTCAATCACTTGCCTTTGTGTTCATATCATCGTTGTTTGGCACGTTTGTTTTCCTTTTATTATATCTCTGTGTTCCGTTTTCCTTATAATACTCAAGAATATACAGCAGCAATAAAATTGAGTATAATTTTATATCCTCCAAATGCGGGGAAGCATATAATTTTGTTAGTGAATTTTGTTGAATTACTACAACAAAAATACTTCGATATAATAGCAATAAAATAGTACCTAATCGCGATTTAACTATTGTAAAAAACAGAAAATTAATAATTAAACCGCTATCCGAACTTAGGACACCGTGACCTGCGTAGTTTTTTGTTGCACTGAGGCATACTAGTATTTATATATAAATAGCCGGAAAAAAAATTGTGCATCGTCAAAGATTCAACAAAAGACTTATTCAAAAATATTTTATGAAAATGAAACAGTACCTATGTATAATGTCTAATCTAAAAAATTAGGTGATTGAATTCCCTATAATATCATTCATCAAACAAAGCTAAAATGTTATTTGAATGTAATCAAAACTGCAAAATTACTTTTATTTTGGCGGTCATTCGATTCAGGTAATATCAAACGCGTAGCTATTTTGAACCTTATTTGCTGCCGCGATCATTATCCAATTACCTAAACATTTGCTTCTCACAGCTCCTAACTATGTTAGAGAAAAACACAATAAAGTAGAATTATAACCGCTATCTAAATATAGCAAAAGCGACAATCCACCGACCAAAAGCAACAAATCTTATAAAATCCATCCAAAATCACGTCATGAAAAACCCAAAACAAAAGAAGAATTCATTTCCAAGTATTAAAATCCCGTAGATAGTAAACAAAATGAACAATGCCGCTATACTTACTCTTAGTTTCATAAAATAAAGAAGATAATACACCTTTTGTAGAGTGTGCCGGCGAAACAAGCTATCTTTTATCCGCCGGAGTTAAGAACTTCTATCTCTTCATGCACTTTATGAACGGGGAAGTTTTAAACGAGACTCTAAATGTTATTATATTATTATATTGTTGTATTATAAAGTGGGAACTGCCTCGTTAGCCTAGTGGTCTTAAGCACGACTGCTACGCTAGAGGCCCTGGGTTCGATTCCCAGGTCGAACAAAAAGTGTTATTGGGTTTTTCTATGGAATTCTCAGTAGCAGCTCGGAGTTTGGATTTGTGCCCGGTTAATGGCAATAGGCTCGGCCCTTATTACGTGGAACCTAAATATACCGGCGAACTGTGGCTGTATGTACATTGCTACACCTCTGCCTAACTCTTCGGGGAATACAGGCGGGATGGTATGATGGTATAAAGTGGGAATGAAAAATTAGGTCACAGGTTTTATATGAAATCAAATTATGAGAACTTAAGAACTTAGCTTAGATTTGGGGTGTATTAAAAGACACCTCTCATAGCTGTAACTACGTATAGGTACTGCCTATCAAACTTCTTGTAACTAGGAGTTTGTAAAGACCAAATTAAACAGTGTCCATGGAATTTCCTGCTCGTTCTTCTCGATAGAGACCCACCTACGTTTTGAAATGAGCAACTAGCTACAATAATCTAACTTCTTGATTTTGACCAAATAATATTGAGCAAAAATATTTACTGAGGAACGACTTATCCATATTTTTAAGTACATATTTTGTTTTATTTTTTTGTGGGGTCGCATTATAATATGTACAGTACAGGGGTCGTGGGGATATCTAAAGTATAGTTAAAACACTTGAAACCGATTATCGTAAAATAAATGAAAACTTGACCTTCAAAAGCTTTGCAACTGGAACGTTCCCAGATATGGTACGCCTTTTTTAGTACCATACCTGGGATTCGGAATGAGAACATGTCACATTCGGCTTTACATGTTTAGCTGTGGAATAATGTTACCTTTATAATGTTACCTTTATACATATAAATGAAAAAGTTATACTGACAGAAATTATCTAATCTTTTAGTTCGTTTCTCGCTACCTTGTTAAATATATTTTCTATTCCATTATGTACATGATTCTCAGAAAATATCTGAACGTATAATAATATATTTCTGTGAGCTGATCTGAACTTTAGTTACAGAGTTTAAAGGTTATATTCCAAGAACTAGGTAACAAGATTATTTGAAGCTGTAATATTGACTTCAGTAATTTTACTTACTATTATAGTTAAATGCGAAAGTTTGGATGAATAGATTTATTCATACAAGTATCTTTACAATAATCATTCGTATTTACAGCCTTAAAATAAAATAAAAACTTAATAATAATATTTTATGAATAGATGTTTATTACACAATCACGCCAGATAGCTAAATGGATAACATAACAGCCATCACGCCTGTATTTCCCGAAGGGTTAGCAGAGGTGTACATTCCTTATGACATGGGACCGAACTGTGAATGTAGGTACATTAGTACACCTCTGCCGGCTCTAAATGAAATTTGGCTCAAAGATAGATCATCGTCTGAAATACAAATACTTTTTATCCTGTTTTTGTCTTCCCGTCGATAACTTAAGACTTTAGCTTAAATTCTGAAGTCTATACAGATGAAATCGCGGGGTTATGCTCGTCAAAAATATATTCCTTTATCAACAAATCATTGGAAAGTATTCATTATTGAGTCTATTACTCGGAACTTACGGCAAATGCTCTGCAATCTAATTCCAATCTGTCGCAAACGTTCATTATCTCCGTTATCTGCCAGTTAAATAACAAATTGTTTAACTTTATGGTTATGAGCAGTCGTTGTGCTACCATCAACTGCTGGTATTCAAATTAATTTCGAAAACTTATCTTACATTCCATTTTAAACTTTGTAAAATATGGATTAATTATCAAAATGGAAAGAAGGTTATATTTTATATGTTAAAAGTTCATGCGTCTCAGATATTTTATTGGAAAGTAACCCTTATGAGTTTATATGGACGATGCCGTAACATGAAAGTGGGTTTCGAAGTCGGTCACCGATATAGTATTATTTTATTGATCGAATGCGCCTTTGGGCTTGTGGCCGCAAGCACGACCGTTGAGCGTGGCATACTGGGTTCGATTTCCAAGTCGGAGAAAAAGTGTTATTGGGTTTTTTCACTAGGAATTTTTCTAGCTGTCTGAAGTTTGGAAAAGGGTAGTGTGGCTTGGAAAGCGCGTAAATTAGATGGTCCTGCGCTTGATCTCTCTCCGGTCGTGCCAGATTGCCCATCCATAGGACTATGTGAGTGACGGAAGAGGGAGTGCACCTGTGTTTGGGCACACACCCGTGCCCTATAATTACCTGCTGCGTACTTGGGTAGTAGCTATTTGGATAGACAGATTGAATGCGATTTTAATGAATAGATAGAGTGATACAAGAGGAAGGTTTATACATATAAAAAATCACGCTACGATCAACAGGAGCGGAACAGTACCCAAAGATACAACTAAACGCGGAAGACAACACGAGGTGTATTAGCTAGTAGGTAGATATTATAACATAACATTGTTTCACAATGTAAGCTCCATATAACATTCCACAGCATACACCTTTATCCCATTACTCTCTTCCATAACCGATGTGATTTACCGCTCACGACATCTAAGATAAAGAGCCGAAACACAACATACCTATCATGTTTGAAAAATTTATTACCTACAGCCCCTTTCAAAGAGTTCTGACGTCACAACGGTGGATGCAGTACAAATATTTGCACAATATATTTCTTGGAAGACAAGGCGATACGGATGTGTACGACATGCAAATACTTTTTATTGGTTTGTCTCCAATGTAAAAGGAGAAATCACATTTGTATTGTCTTCGTAGATTTGGTAGCTAAAACTAAGAACATTACCAAATCAAATCAAATCGTTTATCGCAATCCATAATGTACAAGAAAAAGAAGTAAAACAAAGTATTTATTAAAAAAGACATATATGGAAACAATTATGGACCCGGTCGTTCACAGCAAATTTTAAATATACCATTACATTAACTAAGAAAACTATAAATAACAAAGTGCCACGTGCAGTGGAATTCTGTATGTCAGTTTAAGGTGAACTATCAATGATTTGGATGTATGTGGAATGACAACTCATCTCAAGCTCAACTCACCTAAATTCATCGAGGAAGAGAAAGTACCGAATGGGATGTTAGAAATAAGTAGATAAGTGGTTTTGGCCACTAGTTAAAGAAAATAATATGTTTAAATATAGGTTAAGTACTTACATCAAATTTTAAAGTTTCAAACTATCTTCTACCCGCAACTTCTTTTGCGTGGTGTTTATCACCCGTATTACATTATGTCTTTGATTACTGCTCCCTTGCTCCACTCTCTTTACTATATTACCATCACGCCTGTATTCCCCGAAGGGTTAGGCAGAGGTGTACCAATGTGCACCTACAGTTCGCCGGTAGATTTAGGTCCCATGTAATAGTGGGCAAGCCTATTGCCATTAACCGGGCACAAATCCAAACTCCGAGCTGCTATTGAGAATTTCATAGGAAAACCCAATAACACTTTTTGCTCGACCTGGGAATCGAACCCAAGACCTCTAGCGTAGCAGTCGAGCTTAGAACCACTAGGCTAACGAGGCTCTATACTATACTATTTTTCATGAATCTGGCTAAAGACTTTTTCCAATCCAACTGTAATTTCCAGAGATTAACGCGTTCAAACAAACAAACAAAAAGCCTTTTAGCTTTATTATACAAGTTTAGATAAACAAGCCAAAAATAGAAAAGCTCGTTAATTACAGCCTATTTAATTCAATAATTAACCCCAACCTATGTAAAATCATGTTTTAGTAGAAAAGACTTATCTCATAAACATTCAAAAGCATATTTATAATAAACCCTCGTCAAGTCACATTAATAGCGTTCCGAGCCCCAATTCTACTTCAAAGCCAATGTAAAAATAAATATTTGTTCAGCACATTTTCATTGAAGCAATGTGACCGACATATTGGTAGGCGAAATGCAAATTCTTTCCATTGAATATGTCGACTGAATACCTTATACTAATGTATTCCAGAATTGAATGCATTCCATAACCTTTGGAGTGGGTGAAACGAGCATAATGTTACTTCAAACTGGAATATTTTTACCCCGGTTCTCTATATTCTCAATTGCCTTTATACTTGGTACGCGAGGATACGCTTCGAATGGGAATCTTGAAATAAATAGCGCAATTGGCTTGTTTTTGAGATGTAATATTTTGGATGGAGGTAATATGAATTTGCTTTAAGTAAATTGTTTCATTATGTGAAGCAGTTAGTGATTTTATTCATAATATTTTCATCAATAACAATGATAAGCCATCTAATGATGATTCAGACTTGCATTTAACAAACATACATACATAAACTCGCGCTTTTTTTAAATGGGAGGTAGGCAGAAACCATAGAACATACATCTGGTCGTACAAGTACGCCAGTTACGAGTACTGCGAACCCGACCTTAAATGACTACTAAGCAATTCAACCAAGTTCTGCCCGTGATTTCGTCCGTTTCCGTTGAAAATCAAATATACTATAAAAGATACTCTATGATACTTATTTATTTATCGGACCAGCACTTTCAGAGATATCTCGTTACATTTTTTCTTTCTTCTTTTTCTTACTTCTTTCATTAACTCTTACAAATAAACGAAGTAACAAGTTAACCTTTTCAGTTTATGCAACGAATATTTTTATTTCCCAGTACTTATTATAAAATCCGTACTTCTATTAAGAAAATATTATGTTTATAAAGTGCGTCCCTGGTACAAAGTGCGTCCCTGGTACCCGTCTTACCCCGTCGCCCGATACCCCACCACTCTCCGCGTCCCATCCGCGCGCGCGCATGCCCGGTAGTTCACGAATTTCCTTCGCGCGCGTCACCCGTGTCACTTTTGAGTGCGCCCGCGCCCCTAGTTTAAGGTCCTTGTATGCCTACAAGACTTATGTGTTTATGTAATGTTCAATGTGTAACGTGTTTTCGGTATAATAATATACATTAAACGATTTGCTACGAGTCACGCGTTTGATTGATAACATTATATGTTGTATTTCCCCCTATCTGTTTCCTATTAATAACATTCCAATTACAAATATTTTATTTTATTTACTTTATATTTTGTCAACCTTTGTCTAAAAAGTTTAAAGTGGACTTAATAGCTCTGGCTTTATTTCAAAAGGCTTACTTCAATATAATATTTTATCCTTTAGGTACTTAATAACTAATTTGCTTGCTCCAACAAACGGACGGCTATTGAGTGTTCTAAATAATTAAATATCTGTGAACAATATCTGTTAAGACAGGCCTTATGCTGTTAATGAATTGTTCGTTGTTTCAATTGTATTCTCATTGTTTATCTGTAATTCTATTATTTAGATTTCTTGCATTCTCGTATTCAGTACTTTATTATCCACTTCTCGGGAGTTATTCTTTGTTTATTACCTTTCCCTGTGATTTCGTGTAGGTATACCTGTTTTGGATATCATGGTGATCAATGTTTCGTGCCTCTCTGTATGAGAAGAAGTAGTTTTCTCTGTAGTGGGCCCAAAAAAGCTTTTTAAGTTTTTTATTATGTACTAGCTCCTGCTTGCGACCTTTGGTTACTGCTCCGCTCCCGTGATTTGTAGCAAGATTGCATATAGTCCAAATTATTCCTCATGAATCTGGCTATCATCCACAAAAGTAATTTCATCAATCCGACTGGCACTTTCAGAAATTAGCGCGTTTAAAGCAACTCCCCAGCTTTATTATATTATTATGTAGTTGCCAAATCTTATTTATGACAATTTTATTCTATTTTGCCTGAACTAAACAATTTATTACTAATTCTTCTAACTGTTTATCACCACTTTTGACAAACTATTCCTCACCAACCGATAATTCGTCGATCAAATTCACTATCGATTTTAATATCCCTACTAACCCTAAATACTGGCAACCACATTTCATTCTTCAATTTTATGAATACTAAACACGATGAAATAAATTCCGTACCTTGTAAATCCGCAGCAGTGGCACGACTGTTACAGCGAAACGTTATCAATGTTATTACTCCAGTGACTTGTGAATTCGATACGAAAATACTAGTTATTCGAGAATCCAACACGAGTTTCAGGGAAGAACTCGAATTGATATCGCCCCTCCGTATATATTACTAGAGTTGGAAATACATAGCGATTTGTGATTTGGTTTAAAGTTCGAGCTGTGCGGTTTAAATCTATGTTAGGGAAGCAGAGATTGCAGTAAATTGTGTCTTATTAGTATTTTATCGATATGAGAAATTATTTGAAGTAAATGCTGTTGTAAAACTGAATTCTATTAGGGAAATGAGTGAGTCTTTAGCCTTGAATAATAGATCTGCCTAGCCTTTTCCCAACTGTATTCGGGTCGGATTCCAGTCTAACCGAATGCAGCTGAATACCAATGTCTTTCATGGAGCGCCTGCCTATCTGACCACAACAACCCAATTACTGGGCAACACGATACCTCTTGGTAAGACTGGTTCTCGGACTACATGACTTCGGACTATCCGTAACGACTACCAAAGACCGACCTACGATCAGCGACTTTACGTGCTTTCTGAGGCACGGGGGTGTCACACCGCCAATGTCCAAACCTCGGGCTGCTACTCAGGAATTCCTATTGGAAAAACTCATTATCTCTTTTTGCCCGACATGAGAGTCGAATTCAGGACACCACCGCTCATCAGTAAACCTTGCGATCACGACGCCACCGGGGCAGTTTGGATGTGAAAAATGCTTTGATGTCTTAGCTGTTATAAAACTGAATTCTATTAGGGAAATGAGTGAGTGTTTAGCCTTGATTGTAGACAGAATAGCAAAGTTATGCAATATTGAATAATGCAACGTATTTCTATTCATGCTATGATAATTTGTTTCCTTAAGGGGCGGAGGTTAGGTGGTATTCTATTTTCGATAAACCACTCGGATAATCATGGACATAAAACGGTTTGTGTTATTCGTTGTTAGATATTTTTATAATAACAGGAAAATTGAATCTGATATTTTTGGGATAATGAAAGGTATATTTCTCGATAATCCTTACTAATATTATAAATGCGAAAGTAACTCTGTCTGTCTGTCTGTCTGTCTCTTCTTCACGCCTAAACCACTGAACCGATTTCAATGAAATTTGGTACAGATATAGTCTGGGACCCGAGAAAGGACATAGGATAGTTTTCATCCCGGAAATCCTCCGGGAACGGGAACTATTAATCCACGCGGACGAAGTCGCGGGCAAAAGCTAGTTATTTATAATTTAGCGTTATTAAATAATAATTATACCAGCCTATAATTGTCCCACTGCAGGCCTCGTCTCATGCAGAATAGAAGTGGGTATTGATTTCTTTTCTTTTTAAATTTTGTTACGCAGCTTATCGCGGCTTCAATTCTCACAAAGAATAGATATATGTACAGCCTTTAGGTACTTTTTTCAAATCTGGTGATTTCTGCGTATGCTTTTAAGCACCAATGATACTAAATTCTTAGTGTAGTGCAAAGTTATTTTTTACGTCATAATATTGACTTAACCTAAATTGTTTCAAGTATTTTCAACGAATTAATATCTACGTATTAATTCATATGAATCAACTACAGAGACGTAACAGTTCTACACAACTAACCATGGCATACACAAAACCCAGAACCATTTATTCGGAAAATAATTCATATGTACATTAAATATCATTGTTATTCAATGATAAAAATATAATTCTTATCCGTTGGCACATATCCAATGTTCTGACTTTATCTACCGTATACAACGAGCCGTCATGCGAAAACGTGATAACATAAACAAAAAGTAGCGCAAAAGGCGAACGATCGCTTTTGAGAAACGATTTGAATTTTGTTGCCTTCCTTCCATGGCTTTTGGTGGTTGATTGATTTATTATCGTTTTGCCTGCAACAGTTTCTGTTAAATTAAACGTTGTTGATTTATTTCATTTGACTTGAACACTTTTGTTCTTTCTTGGAAAGAAAAAAAAACAACTACTGTTAGAGTTGAGACTTTTTGATTTGAAAGAAATGGAATGGAAAAATTCTCAGTAAAAGCACTAGGGCAGATTCTGATAAAAATAGACGTAACTTAGCATGTACTTTATCATAGCTGTATTCCCGTCTCTATGTTGCATTTGTAGCTTGACAGTGTGGTAGTGACAGAAATTTTCATATTTTTTTATCATTGGATGGCAAACAAACCAACGGTCCATCTCATGTTAAGTGAGACAGAGTTGAAGTCATATGTGCCAATACACCGGCACCCATATCCTTCAAACCGAAACGCAACAACGCTGCCTTGCGGGTAAATAGGTATGGTGGTAGTACTTCCACGGACAAGCTCCTTCACAAAGAGCTCCACTACTGCTTAGCCTCTCTTTGATATACTTAATCTAACAAATTATTATGTAAGTCAGACTTCCGAAAAAGTTACCAAGGAAGAAGGAAAAATAACGGAAACACGAAGTAGTTCACTTACTTGTCCTGTTTTGGAAGTCTGAGGCAAACAGTATACATTGTGGTATACAAAAGAAATGAGTTTGTGAACTATGATGTTCTACTTAAGTATAGGGAAGTGATGCGTTGGTCGAACCTTGTTTCTATGGCACAGAACAAGAATAAATGGTACACTTATAGGATGACGTAGCCGAACTGCTAGGTCGTCCTATCAGGATACAAAGAGAATTCCAGATGATGATGATGATAAAAGAAGTCATATGTCTATAGCCTTTAATACTGAACCGATTGTACTATTTGATTAAAAGTTAGCTTGGGAGATGCTAATCTTCTTTTTGTTCGATTTTCGAACCCTATCCATGTGGATTAGGAGATGGGGCTACTTTTTAGTCCGGAAATTCTTCTGTGTCCACGATAACCGAAATTTACGTAAAGCAAGGTACGGGCAAAAGCTAATAAAGATGGGGCGGTTTCAAAATCATTTGAATCTTCGTTACTAACCCCAAGGTTTTGTTTCAGTTGGACCCACACTGCAAGCGAAGTATCCTGTCGTCATCTTCATACACGGCGAATCCTTCGAGTGGAACTCAGGCAATGTGTATGATGGTTCCGTCTTGGCCAGCTACGGTGGCATGGTTGTCATTACCATCAACTATAGGCTCGGCATTTTGGGTGAGTGATTCTTAATCATTTTTATCATTATTATTATATTTGGTAACATGATGTCCATTGCTTAATAAAAAACGCCCGCCTCTTGTGCACGAGATTGTGGGTTTCGATACTGGCCAAATACCAAATACTAATGTGACATTTCCAATTTATGAGTACTTTATAAGTTTATCTTGGAAATCAATGACATCGGTGAAAGAATCAGCGTGAGATTCATCGTGGACTTATATAAATCTGAAATCGTCAATCCGCATTGTGGTGATCAATGTTGCCTCCTCTGTGTGAGAAGATTCCTTTGACCTGCCGTAGGCAGTAAAACAAGTAAGCTGGAATTATTATTTAACTTCCTTAATCCTTTATAACCCTGGTTTGTTGATAAGCGTTTCTACAGTTTCTGCAAAGAAAACTTCTATTAGTACGTTTGAGTTAAGTACTTTTGTCAACTTGTGTAACTTCTGAGTAAGCATAACCTTTTATTGAATTTCCTCTTATCTGCCAAAAGGAACTCGTTTAAAATATTTCTCTTTCATCTCTAGTCAAACCTAAGACGATGATAATTATATTTATTTATACGAAGCGCTCTTAGAGATAATCTCCTTACCAACAACTCAGATTTATCTAACATTTCCTATCAACTTACTCTCATTTACTGATTCTATTTCATCTGAAACTAAATATATTTCCCCAAAGCCATTAAGTAGTTTCTGTTTTCATACAATCTAATTATTTGACTAGCTCCGTAGCCTTACTTTCGTCACGTACCACTCTTCCTAATTAAACATTACTCATGGAAATTGGTACACCGATTGCCTCATTGAATTATGAACTTTATTACTGATGCTGTATGAATGACTTTTGGTTTATGTGGGAAAGCGAGCAAATTATTTTTGCTAAGTTCGGGGTTTTCAGTGATTTTGAATTTATGTCATTTGTTATTTAGGTTGCTTGCTCTAGTACGTGATTTTACTGAAGTTTGAACCTTTGCTTTTTGTTGGCAACATAACTACATAATTATCTAAATTAGAAGTGGTCTAGTAAGTTTTCTGTCTAATAACAATCTTTTGTATTGTATATTATAACCGGTTGATGTCTGCAACTCCGCGCTCCGACGCGTATTTTTCGTTTTATTTGAAAGTAGATCATTCGATCTACTTCTACAAGGAAGGCTAGCAGTGCCCTGACGTTACTGGCGATGTCTTGCACAATTTTTGTTTAAATAAAAAATCATAATTGTCGGTTTTTTTAAACAACTAGCTTCAGGTCATGACTTTGCGCGCGTTGTTATCTAGTACGCCATAAATCATATCCACAATCGGCAATAATGTAGCTTTCTTTTCAAAGATTTTTGGTAATCGGTCCAGTACTTTCAGAGATTACCCTTTACAAACAAAAAAACAAACTTTATCTCTTTTAGTAGTATAGATGACCGTTTTCCAATTATAATCAAAGATCAAATTAATCTCTATTACTTTACTATTAACATCAGATTGACCCTTAATCTAGTTCTATAGTTAATGATCGAAGCCTTGAGTTAGGCTTAGTAAGGGAAAATCTTACGCAACCAATACTTCCATTTATTTGGCTTGTCTAATACTTTCTGTAACTTGTGAATCAAAGATAATTAGGTTCTTACTTGTGTCTATAAAGTGAACAAGATTATATGTCGCGTCTTCATGAGCTTAGTAACTTTCATTAATAGAAGTTTGTCATTAGTTACAATGTAATAAATATCAGTCTATTATTGTCTAACTGAAAGACAAAGGTATCTTCTCATACAGAGAAGGCACGAGATTTGATCACCACGTTTACTCAAGGCTAATTGGCGATTTCAGAGTTATACGTATATGAATCCAGGTTCCCCTTTACCTATGTTAGTGATGCCCAAGATAAACTTAGAAAGTTCAGATGAATTGTAAAAGTCACATTGGTACTGGCCCGGGGAAATCTTCTAGGCCCTTACGACATTAAAACGTATCATCATCTGCCTAGCCTTTTCCCAACCATGTTGGGGTCGGCTTCCAGTCGAACCGGATGCAGCTGAAAATCAGTATTTTACATGGAGCGACTGCCTATCAGACCTCCACAACCCAGTAATGGGTAATACGATACTCTTGGTAAGACTGGTTGTCAGACTTTCTGGCTTCTGACTAACAGTAACGACTGTCAAAGATCTACAAATGACAGAAGGGACCAACGGCTTTACGTGCTTTCCGAGGCACGGAGGAAACTCGCTATGGTAAATGGTCACCAATCCACAGACCAACCTCGGCAAGCGTGGCTGGTCACATTAAAACCTATAAGATTTAAAAATAGCTTTTCAAAAAAGAATAGAGAGTCGTTTTTCATGTCATTCAAGAACTTAAAGTAAGTATGAAAATCAACAAAGAATTTATCTCCTAATTCAAACCATTTCTTCAACAGGTTTCCTAAACGCAAACCCGATACCGCACTTAAAAGCCCGTGTAGCGAACTACGGCTTAATGGATCAGATAGCGGCTTTACATTGGGTGCAACAGAACATCGCTCTGTTTGGTGGCGATGCTGGAAACGTTACCATGCTGGGTCATGGCTCTGGAGCAGCCTGTATAAATTTTCTCATGATTTCACCTACTGTTATGCCTGGTAAGTAATGTTTTTGAGAATCTAAATGTTGTCATATTAAAAAAAAATCTGATCATGTGCAACTAGAAATACACTCTCTAGAAAAATTTCAGCTCTTTTCCTATTACGGTTCATGAGATACAATCTGCTGACAGACAGACGGTCTGACAGCGGATGCTAAAATAATCCCGTTGGCACCCGGGTGCCAACCTTAAAATCTAAACGCCAATAGAAGAATTTATTGATGAATGCTTTAATGAAAACAGTTCCTGTTTGTGAAACATAAGTTATTAAATATTTTCAGTTTAAAACAATTCGTTAAAAAAATATTTTTAATGTACGTACTTACATAGTATCGGCATGAGAGCGCGTTAACTTAAAATTATTCGATTCGAGATGATTTTATAATTGTCAAAAATACGAATGTGTCGTTTATTTTGGTACAAAATATCACCTATTTAGGTGATTTTATTATTATTGATATTATTGCCCTTCAAATTAAAAACTGTTGCATATTTTCAATGAAAATAATCGATTGAATTTTCATTATGTCTAATCCTGGTTCGTACTAGCCTCTCTGATTCCAAATTGATACTCGATTTAGTCTGTACATACGTAATGCACAGTGAGCGTTTTCCCAAAGTAATCAGTCGCTTTACCGGGGTACAAATTCGGCAAAATTGAACCTGAAAATTCCCTCACTTTTACAATTAGAGTCCATTTGGGATTTCAAATTTATTCCGACGTGCAAACTAGAATTTTCAATGAATTTCGCCTATTTCAATCAATATGTTATTTTTGGAAAGTTGGAATGCCTTTGGGTAGTGTATTTTACATAGGGACTGAAAACTGAAAACTCGTAATCAACAAAGTTTTAATATACATTCATAGACATACCATCACGCCGGTATTCCCCGGAGTCAGAGGTGTACCTATGAACACCTACAGTTTGCAGGTAAGTTTCGGTCCCATGTAATAGGAGGCCAGCCTATTTATAGCCATTACAAAAAAAATACCATTAACCAGACACATGTCCTAACTCCAAGCTACTACTAAGAATTTCATAGAAAAACCCAATAACACTTTGCTCGATCTGGCAATCGAACCCAAGACCTCAAGCGAAGCAGTCGCGCTTAGGACCCTAGGCTAAAGATGCAGTTAATATGCATACATAAATACGATAATTATAAGCATGAGACTTCAGCGCTTACCTTCTTTATTGTTAGTTAAACAGTTGGGTGTTCTAATTAAAATTTCAGGTAGTTAACTCAAGAATTTATGAAAAAAGCTGTATCCCGTCTTTAACATAAATTCTTCAGACTTTATTTTACAACCAAAGTTATAACAGAACTTTGTAACGTAAAGATGGGATAAACAGTTAGTTAAGATCCCGGAGGTACAAAACTTACGTCATTTTAACATAGATGAATTTTGAGAACAGAGAGAGCAATAAATAATTTAAGGATTATATTTATTTACACATCTAATATTAACTGCCTCGTTAGTCTAGTAGTGGTGCTAAGCGCGACTGCTACGCTAGAGGTCTTGGGTTCGATTCCCAGGTCGAGCAAAAGTGTGATTGGGTTTTTTTGTGAAATTCTCAGTAGCAGCTCGGAGTTAGGATTTTTGGCCGGTAATAGAAATAGGCTCGCTCCCTGTTACACGGGACCTAAATATACCGGCGAACGGTGGGTGTACATTTGTACGCCTCCGCCTAAGCTTCGGGGAATACTATACCTCTAGCGTGCAAAGGACCACTAGGCTAACAAGGCAGTTTTATACTTATAAGTCAATAACAACGTAATAACAGCGCACTTTGCCGTTCCATTGCAAAATGGACTTCCATTCGAATCAAACTTTATATGGCCGTATTGGGAATATTATTTGCTGTGACACAAGGTGTTAAAAAAGATAATGTATTCGATTAAAGCCGGCACTCACTTGGGAGTTTTAAAAGGGTTAATGTATTTTCATTTCAATTTTAATGTTCAATCAGAAATACTCATTCATGATTTTTGTTTCAGGTCTGTTCCATCGCTCGATACTCCTATCAGGGTCAGCACTAAGCTCTTGGGCGTTAGTCGAAGACCCTGTCAGCTTTTCCGTCCAATTAGCAAAACAGGCTAACTGCACGCTTCCAGAAGACATCGTCAAAGACCACGAGCTCATTGTGGATTGCCTCAGAGAAGTGCCCCTTGATGAACTGATGTCAGCAGAGATCAGCACACCAAGTTACTTGACAGCATTTGGCCCATCCGTTGACGGGGTCGTAGTTAAAACTGATTATGCAAAGGAACTCCTAACATTCTTCATCCCGAATGACCTTCAAGGTTTCTCAAGCGTGTCAGGAGTAAACAACCTCAAGGCTGATAAACGAAGCGGGGAGAGAATGTTTGGCATCAGGGGTGGACAAAATAAGTACGATCTTCTCTTCGGAGTTGTCACCAGTGAGGCACTCTGGAAATTTTCGGCTCAGGATATACAAAATGGGTTCGAAGGCGAAAGGAGGGATAGAATAATAAGGTGAGGTCGATGTTTATTCAGCAAATTGGTGTTTGAACTACGGTCATAGGACGTCTCCTTGTGAATGTAATCAAACGTATTGGATATCGAAGGTGAAATATTTTTTTCGTAGAATTGAATAGTAAAGTACACGGAGGTACACTCTGAGATGTTTTTGGATATTTGTTTACAAGGGTCTGTAGAAATGCTGAGTGCAATATTGTAAGTTTCTGGTCAAAATTTATCTATAATTCATAAAATTCTAAATAATTCTATATTAATCCTATCATCCTACTACTATTATAAAGGCGAAAGTTTGTATGTATGGATGTATGGATGTATGTATGTATGGATGTTTGTTACTCTTTCACGCTTAAACGGCTGAATGGATCTGGATGAAATTTGGCACAAAGATAGATTATAGTCTGGAATAACACATAGGCTACTTTTTATCCCGGGAAAATGTACGGTACCCGTAGGATAACACATCAACTGTGACGCGGACGAAGTCGCGGGCAGAAGCTAGTAATATTATAAATTGTACAAATAAAAAACTCTCCTCAAAAGCTTAGTCTAAAAAATTATACGTAACTTAATGAAGCATATCTATAAATATTTATCCACAAATAATTATTATGTCGTTTCGTTTGACTGAGTAAATGTAACTCAGTAGCCGTACTAAAAATTTATATTAGTAAATCATTGAATACCGATTCAATATATTGAGCATTTTGATATATTTATTTATTATTTTTTTATTTGGAGCTCGTGGCTAAATAATTACAGCCGCATAGACCGATCGTCCGGGTTAAGCCACGCTTGCCGAGGTTGGTCTGTGGATGGGTGACCATTTACCATAGCGAGTTTCCTCCGTGTCTCGGAAAGCACGTAAAGCCGTTGGTCCCGGCTGTCATTTGTAGATCTTCGACAGTCGTTACTGTTAGTCAGAAGCCAGAAAGTCTGACAACCAGTCTTACCAAGAGTATCGTATTACCCATTACTGGGTTGTGGAGGTCTGATAGGCAGTCGCTCCATGTAAAATACTGATATTCAGCTGCATCCGGTTCGACTGGAAGCCGACCCCAACATAGTTGGGAAAGGCTAGGCAGATGATGATGACCGATTCAATATATTTTTTAAATGGAAAATAAATATGTTATACATTTCTTTGAGGTTCTACGTTATGTTAATTATTAATAGACATCAAATCGATGAACCAATCGAATGCAAAAGATAGCCAACTTTGTCACCATTTAATCCAATTAAACACTCGCAATAATAATTCCTCAAACGAAACAGTACATCAAAAGCGTATAAATTATTTCCCGAAACATACGCTGCAGCCCAGTTTTATATAAAAAAAGAAATACAAGCATTATAAATTCTCATTTTAATGCGCATGTCACGCCGTACTAGCGTCCCCTTTGCAGTTTTTTCAGACGCACCAATTACAGGCTTATTCGTTGCAAAAGCCGAAAAGGGGTTTATTAAAAAAAAATTGCAGTCTTTTGATGTAAATGTGAGCTTTTGTAGAGTGTCTGGATGACGTATTAAATTATTTCGAAAACGTTATAATAAATATTTCGATGATATTATTCTTTGTTCGGCTTTTATTTTCCAGGCAATATGTCGAGTCTTACTTTTATAAAAATGTTGAGTGGGATTTTATTGGAATCATTTTGAAAAAAATATGCTTGTAATGTTTTTATTTTTAAGTTTTGTTCGAAATACTAATACCAGCCGATTATAGTGTTATTGTAGAGTAAATGTCTCATCTTATATAGAGAAGGCACTCGAGCAATACGCCAGGCAATACAATCGCCAATCAAGCCAGATTGGCGTTGCTGGACTTATATTTTTTAGAAGTCAAGACTGCCAATTGCTGTAATAAGTTTCAAATCTAGTCGCTCATGTCAGTGATAATAAATGTCAAAAACTTGTCGAAACTTTTTGACAGATAAAGACAGAAAAGAATGCGATCGTTTATAAAAATACGGGAAGTGTAACTCTAATTCAATCGTATATGAGGTGTTAGGGATATCGCAATGGAAAATGGCTATTCTATACATGAGATCGTTTAGGTATTATAGTTTTGTATGGAACATCTGATTGATTTTTAATAACCAAAAACTTTTATTATCTTTTTAGTCTAGAATCATGCACTGAATCCGTGGCTATAGTTTTCATGAAAAATTCGTCTTCCACACGTTATTAAAAAAAAAAAAAAACATATTTTTTCGTCTCACTAAATATTTACTCAAAAAAAACAAATTCTACCGCTCCATGTATTTTTTCGTCTAAATATTTCCACATACTACGGAACAGTTACATATTATTTGTGTAAGGGTCAGTAATACGAATGAACACTGACAGCTTATTGGCCCATTACCGTCAAGTGCCCACAAGTACAATAATCCTAGCCAATTCAGGTTCGTTTCTATGTAATAACTATAAGGTTCAGGTATTACGTTCAGTCGATAACTGTGTTATGTGTGTTATGTGGTACAATAAAGTATTTATTAAATAAATAAATGTTGCAATGGAACGCTGGATTTCGCATGACTGCATGAAAGAGACGTTCAGGTGTGAGTGAGATAGATGATGTATGCTTGGGGTAGTGAATGAAATTTTTGAAGGAACATGCCGAGGTTTTTTGCAAACCATTTGTTCAGTTAATCTTAGTTTGATTCGTGCCTCTACAATAAATAACTGAGGGGCAATTAATGTTTTCTTTTAATCTCTGTCTCAATCGGTCAAAAATAATTTGCTCACCATTTTTGACATTGACTGTCGCTGAGATGAAATTGCAGCTAGAATTTAAAAACTAGTTGCAATTTCATCTCAGCGAGCGTTTTCAGTAACAAGAATTGACTTCCTGGTATAGAATCACAAGCATTTGAAAAGTATTTTCTTTTAGTTTCAATAATTCTTAGTACAACAGATTGTTTAGAATTCTAGTATACGTAACGGTGGATTCATTAGAATGGAAATACTGAAGTAGTTATGAAAACCGAGAATTCGTTGGAAAAGCTCTCTTTCCACTGAAAATGGAAATAAAAATAAATGCCTTTTCTCAGTAAAACGAGCCTCGCTATAATAATATCATCATTGTTGCACATACACAAGGTATGAGCTGTTTTATAGATGTCTAATATTTGCACATTGCATCCTACTAATATTATAATTGCGAAATTTTGGGCATTAGGTAGAACACGGATAGGTTTCAGTCAGTAAGAGTCTGACACTCCCTTCAGCTCCGTCCAGAGCGGAAGAAGTCAGTTGATGATTTCCCATGCTTTAAAAAAATGCGGAATACTTGTTTGTACGCCGGGGCTGCCGGTTGTTCGAAAAAGATACCGCGCCCCCGGAACGCAAAGGGTACATGAAGGAACATAGATTGGTTTTAGTCAGTAAAAGTCTGACACTCCATACCGCCCCGCTCAGGGCAGGGGAAGTCATTTGATGATTTCCCAAGCATAAAAAAATGTAGCATACTTGTTTGCGTACTTTTTCGATAACTAAATACTTTTTTATTATTGCAGGACCTACGTCAGAAACGCATACACATATCATTTGAGCGAAATATTCTTCACAATCGTGAATGAGTACACAGATTGGGAAAGGACTGTGCAGGTAATTAAAATTATTTATTGGTTCAATAATTTATTCACGACGGACTTTATTACTTGTTCATTCTCATTATTGGTCAATTAAATTGGGAATGTGCTTTCGATAGGCACCACATGTATAGTTGGAAAAGCTAATTGGTATATAGGGTGACTGGTAATTAGTGACCGATACTTAAACACAGGAGGCATTAGGTTCGAGTCCCAGGTCAAGCAAAAAGTGTTATTGGGTTTTTCTATGAAATTCTCAATAGCAGCTCGGAGTTTGGATTTGTGCCCGGTTAATGGCAATAGGCTCGCCCCCTACTACATGGGACCTAAATAAATATACCGGCGAACTGTGGGTGTACATTGGTACACCTCTGCCTAATCCTTCGGGGAATACAGGCGTGATGGTATATTATTATTATAATTTATTCACGACGGACTTTATTACTTGTTCATTCTCATTATTGGTCAATTAAATTGGGAATGTGCTTTTGATAGGCACCACATTTATGTATAGTTGGAAAAGCTAATTGGTATATAGGGCGACTAGTAATTAATAATCGATTCTTAAACACATGATTATACTTCAAGATAACAAACCACTTCAGTAAAGAAGCGATTTTTATAGTTTCTATGGGAGTAATCCTTTAAAAACATGATTTTCCAAATCAGTTGATAAGCCTTTCCTCCCACGACCGACGTTTCGACCGATTTTAGACAGTTTTTTTTGTCAGCGAGAATGGAGCTTAAAACATACACGGCCGACAAAAAATCGGTCGAAAAATCTGTTGTACGTGGAGAGCCTTAATGGCGGAGTACTGAGGTAACAAACATAAAAAAACCGAATTGAGAACCTTCTCTTTTATGAAGTCGGGAAAAGCAGATAAAAATGATGAATTCAATACAAAAACATTCAATTCACATAACACACACCCTCTTCCTACATTTTCCTCAAAGGCTTTCGAGCCCGATGAAATATTACCTAAAGTAGCATCAACTTGACCCATATATACACCCACGTTAGGCGACACACGTTTATGATGACTTGGCAGTGCCACCGAAAGGCGCGTTTGGCACTTGCCGCTAAATTCCTGCCACTGCCAAATACCCACTGTTTCCGAGTTCAAGCGAATTCGTATTGAGAGTCCCGGATATACTTTATAGGATAACTTTTGAATAGTTCGCTGAATTCTTAAGATTTATGGTGTTTCATTTTCATTATGATTTTCCTCTGTTATTGTTTGTTGGAATTCTTCTTTGCGTGTTTCTGTAGTTCCATTTACATGTTTTACTTTATCATTGTGTTACGCGATTCCGTCCGCGAGATTATTTTTCATCTGCGTTACGTTACGTTTTTGGTTACTGCTCCGCTCATATATGTCGTAGCGTTATGTTATATAGCCTATATATTCCTTATGAATCTGGTTATCATAATTATACAAATAGCTTATTTTTGCAATCTGACTGGAAGTTCAAGCGCGTTTAAGAAACAAAAAGCTTTTCTATTTTATTTTAGTGTAGCAAAAATTGCTTGTTAAGGTACTACTGCTACTGTAAGATTATGTTTAAGTTGGACTATACAATCAATTCTGTTAAGGTGTGACAGTTTTGGTTCTAACTGAGTACCTACTATAACTAAAAATATGTTTTGATCTAATTTGTTTTCTATTTCGGGGTACCAATTTGTGCTTGACATACATAATTTGTTTGGCTTTGCTTGAAATAGAATCGTATTTATTTTACATCTATTCATCTTGTTACTCTAAAGACTATTTGCGATATCCAGTGTTATCTATTAACATTAATTCAGTTAGAAATAGAGGCCTATTATGTATATTATGACATTTTGTAATTTAACGTCTTGTTATCAACCAACGAGAAGAACAACCAGTTATCAACTAACTCTCTGAGTTAACTTTTCACCACAATCACCTATCAACTACATTGCATACTTGTCTTTATGTTATGACGGATGTAAAAACACAACAAAAACAAACAAGCAAACTCGAACAAAGCCACAATGGCATGATTTTCCCATCATTGCGGACATTCTTTTGTTCGGAACCGTACTTGGAAACCTTCTGGTTATGGAGATATTAAAGGTCAAAGTTCAAACCTTTTCTGTGCATATACGAAAAAAAGTTTTAAATAGTCTATTTTGCATGTACCAATGAGAACAATAATGTCTAGAGTGTGTTACATTGCAAAAATGAAACCCGTTTCCCAGGCCACCGTAGACGCGGGTCTGTGGACGGCGAGCAATGGGTATCTCACCGTCCGTACGTTTACTAACGACAGACCGTGTCGACGGCGCGTTCGTGTTCCACGCGCGCCTCAAAGAGATGTCAGCAAACTTGGAAGGGGCCACTAAGGACCTATGCCTGCCGGGGCTGCGGGTTGTTCGAAAGAGATACCGCGCCCCCGGAACGCAAAGGGCACATGAAGGAACATAGCTGGGTTTTAGTCAGTAAAAGTCTGACACTCCCTCCCGTCCAGCCCAGGGCGGGGGGATTTATTTGATGATTTCCCATCTTTAAAAATAAAAGAAAGCAATAATGTTTGCTCAATGTTATTTAGTTTGATGGTCGGCTTGCGTAGTTAACGACTAAGTGATATATCTTTTTACACCCTTTATTTAACCCCTCTATTGTTAGACCCTTTTATACCAAGATGTCAACCGGTCATTGTCCCCACTGTTCTAACCATATGACCGGAACACGTCAAACGTGGGAGCGTTATAACAAGTGAATGAATTATAAATATAGAACAAGCGGTGGGGTGTTGACCGCTAATCGAAAGGTCACCCGTTCAAGCTCGGTTCAGTATGGTCGACTTACAAACATTTAGCTTAAGAATTTCAAAGGAATTTTAATAAAGGACCTCGTTAATATTGAATTGGGTTTCGATCAAAGTGAATAAGAGGCTAAAATTTTGGCAGCCAATAAAATATCGAACACTTTATAGTTTTGAACTGAGTTACTGATCTGGGTGTAATTCCAGACACGCTTCAAATTCATTGAGGTAACTTACTGTGCTAGTGATTCTCGACCCGAAACAATAATAAAATAAATAGAATTTCGTTATTATGTAAGTGATTTTCGAATTCGAACTAGCAATCTTGCCGACGGGTTTAATCTGGTAGGGCGATGAACCCGCACGCGGACAGTGATATAAACGCGCGACACTGCCTACCGCTTACGCAATGGGGTGATTCCGTTCTTTCAAAGAGATGTATTCTGAAACAAATATAATATTTCTTAGTTTAACATACACACATAACATCACCATGTATTCCCCGAGGAGTTAGGCAGAGGTTCACCAATGTACACCTACAATTCACCGGTGTTTTTTAGTCCCATATAATAGGGGGCGAGTCTATTGCCATTAACCAGGCATCCTTACTCCAAGCTGCTACTGAGAATTTCATAGATAAACTCCATAACACTTTACTTGACCTGGGAATCAAACCCAAGACTAAACACTATAGGCCAGGGATGGCGAACCAATGGCACGCGTGCCAGTAGTAATAGTAATAAGACAAAATAATTCGGGCACGCCAATATATTTATGACAACTGTATATGTATTTGATCAAAAACAATTTACAACAGCAGAAATCACACTAACCTTTTATTAAAATAAACATAAAATAGTAAATATTACGATTCTTGTACAAACTAGTTGCAAACAAAGAGTGTTAACAGCTTCTAGTTGTATTTTTCTCCATTCAATGACTAAACCAAGATTCTTTGATGGCACGTCATAGTCACATTATTATTTTTCTATAAAAAATGGCACTATCACCGATAAAGGTTCGCCATCCCTGCTATAGGCCAACGAGGCAGTCTTTGTAACAATGTTTGCTAAATCACTTTTCTTTTTCTACCAGCACCCTATAAACACTCGAGACGCAGCAGTACTGGCGCTCTCGGATGCCCAGTACGTAGCGCCCCTGGTGCAGACCGGAGACTTCCTCAGTTCCCCTGACACCTCGCCCAGGACCTTCTTCTACGTGTTCGACTACCAGACCAAGGATGGGGATTATCCTCAGGTGAGGGTTAGAATGTTTTTATTAATACTTTTTTTTTTGTTAACCCTTCCTTTTTTGTAACGTTAATAAAAGATATATCAGGGTTGTCAGATATACGGATTGACTTTTAATGTATATGCCATTTTTCTGGTGATATAAGTACAAATGAATACACGGGCGTAGACACGTATTAGTTGCAGGGGGGGAATTCTAAGAAAATAATTTAAAAAAAACATTTTAACAAAATTAAGTGACATTAATGTGCATGAAAATCTTATTGAAGGAATATTAATGTAATAGATATTAAAAATAATTCGGAGGGTGGGGTTTAACTTCCGAAGACTATGCCCGTGCGTAAATAGATGATAAGAATGTTATCCTTTTCACCCGTTATGTTTATACTACCTTCTACCATTGCATAACAATGCCAGAAAGCCATCATGTAAATTCTTAAAAAAAAAAAACATCTTTAATCAGTAGAGCTTGTTCATCGACCAATTCATTATTTAAAGCCACATTTAATTTTAAAACCCAATCCCAATCTTTGATATTCCAATCATGTTCTCCCAACCAGATAAATTGTGGTACTAATAGCATTTACTATTACAGCGTATGGGGTCAGTCCACGGCGAAGAGCTCCCGTACTTATTCGGAGCCCCATTAGTGGAGGGGCTCGGCCATTTTCCGAGAAACTATACCAAGTCTGAAGTGGCATTGTCAGAGGCATTCATACTTTATATGGCTAATTTTGCGAGAACCGGGTGAGTTTACTCATGTGTTTTGTTGCATATGTGTATTTTGCTTGTTTATTTGGCTAATCTGTATATCAGCAGCTATTATTTTGTGTCGTATTTGTGGAAATATTGGATTAACTAGATAAATCCTTTGGGATTGTACCGGTTTAAGTAATTTTCAAATTATTAGCTAGATTTTCTAATTGCAGTTTGGGTTATTTACAACATAACATACCAGGCACGCCTGTATTCCCAGTAGGGTTAGACAGACGTGTATCAATTGGTTTATTTATTGCAACAAAGTGCACAGATGGACTTTCGAGCTTAAGCATTCTCTATCAGTCAGCTAAAGATGGTAAAGAGATAACATGGTAGGTGCTTATTATTGTGCTAGGGTAGATAAAGCAACAAAATTAGAATCACTACATAGTATAAAACAAAGCCGCTTTCTCTGTCCCTATGTCCCTATGTATGCATAAATCTTTAAAACTACGCAAAGGATTTTGATGCGGTTTTTTTAAATAGATAGAGTGATTGAAGAGGAAGGTTTATATGTATTTAGTATCAGCATTGCACCCGTGCGAAGCCGGGGCGGGGCGCTAGTAAAATATAATTCCAAATAATAGAGAGAGAGAGAGAGAGATAAAATAGACTACAGATGGGATAACTTTACGATTTTAGTCCTGTCAAAACTAGCCATAAACCCACAATAATTTTAATAATGATAAACCAATTCAATATCCCAAATATGTAACATTACTATCTAGCAATAACAGTTCAATGTACATTCCAAAACGTCCGCTATGAATAGATTTCAAACTAATCAGCGTTAAATATCCAGATCACTACATTACTCCGAAATATGGGAGCCATTTTGATTTGGGTTTCTCAGAACAAATCTATATTATTAGTTACATTGATTTATTTAGATACACGTACATACCACCACGTCTGTTTTCCCCGAAGGGTTAGGCAGAGGTGTATCAATGTACACCCACAGTTCACCGGTATGATTAGGTCCCATGTAATAGGGTCGGGTCTATTGCTATTAACCGGGGACAAATCCTAACTCCGAGCTGCTACCGAGAATTTATAGAAAAACCCAATAACACTGCTCGACCTATGAATCGAACTCAAGATCTCTAGCATAGCAGTTGCGCTTAGGACCACTAGGCCAGGGATGGCGAACCAATGGCACGCGTGCCAGTAGTGGCACGCGACAAAATAATTCGGGCACGCCAATATAATGACAACTGTATATGTATTTGATCGAAAACAATTTACAACAGCAGAAATCACACTAACCTTTTATTAAAATAAACATAAAATAGTAAATATTACGATTCTTGTACAAACTAGTTGCAAACAAAGAGTGTTAACAGCTTCTAGTTGTATTTTTCACCATTCAATGACTAAGCCAAGATTCTTTGATGGCACGTCATAGTCACATTATTATTTTTCTATAAAAAATGGCACTATCACCGATAAAGGTTCGCCATCCCTGCACTAGGCTAACAAGGCAGTTCTCAGAACCAGTCTCAATTATTAGGTATATTGATGAATGTACGTACTTAGATACTGAGCTAATTCCATGGTTGAGCGATCTTGTACTTAGTAGGTAGGTATGTACTTAATTGACTGTCAGTCACAGCGGTTTCTGGTGAGTAGGTGATGCAACCACAGTGTGGCAGGTTAGGGTTCAATAGTAGCTATATTACGCATTATTTAAACATTATACCCTGCGATTTCACTCGCGTTTAGTTAGTTCCCGTTGGTTGTAGCGCAATGTTACGTAGCCATTATACTTCATGAATCTGGCTATATTACACGAAAAGTATTTCTAATACAACTGGTAGTTCTAGAAGTAAACGCGTTTTAACATTAACCAAAAATTCTTCAGCTTTATATATACGTATATAGGTTAACTACGGGTTACCTGTTACCAAGCAAACTACTAAGTTTGCTTGGTAACAGGTAACCCATAGTATTACTAAATACTGAGAAACAATTTTTCCTGGTAAATAATTATTATTTTCATAGCATTTAAAAGGAAAAATCCAATAACACTTTGCTCGGACCTGGGAGTCGAACTCAATACCTATAGCGTAGCAGTCGCACTTAGAACCACTAGGCTGTAGAAAGTAGAAAAAACACTTTGTTTTCACTTACCAATTCTCACTAAAACAAAATCAATAACACCTCCATCCAACTCCACCTAAATCAGAATTGCGTGTGTAACAAATTCATTTCCGTCGCGCCACTTAAGCGTGAACATTATTTCTCACGACAGAACATAAATCAAGAGAAATATAACAAAATAGTGTATCATTATTTTCTCGGGTTTAGTAAACATGAGCCTAACTAACGTTTTACTGTGACCTACGTGTAAGTAACGCTTAGTTGCCACGTGTATCATTGACAGTTATTTGAAACTAGCGTCTGCCTCCGACTTCGTCTGCCTGGTGCTTTCACCCGCTTTATTTGATTTGATTTCTTTATTTATTTGCTCAATATATGCTGGTATATAATATGTATAGAGATTACAAGACATAAGGTTACAGATTCTTGAACCATATATTACCATCATCGCTGTTTCATCTAGAATCATGTATATCATGTATGTGAATCATGTATTAAGTCAGTGAATCATGGTAACAGTTTTTACAACTATGTCTCTTCAATCCATTCATCATCATCATCATATCAGCAGAACGACGTGCACTAATGAACATAGGCCTCCACTAAAAAAAAAAGATAGCCACAATGATTCTGCGCCGCCCGTATCCATTATAACTGTTCAATTAGTATTAAATATTTGTAAATCGATCAATATAATTTACACAACATGTTTTTCAATAACAGTAACATCTCAATATTACTTAAGAAAGTAAAAAGTAACAACAAACAAATTGTGAACAAATTACAGAATAAATTATTAATGCACAACAAGAAATCCATTATAAAGCTCACTAAGTAGGTATATTTCGGCGTTTTCCTGTTAATTTTCCAACACAGAAAGTTTATTGCCAGTACCATTTGTTTGTTTTCAATTTTAATTTAAATAACTGAAATATTTCTGAACTAGTCGTTAACAAAGTTCAAAATAACGTTAATGTTCATAACTATTACGAGACAGACGTTTAGTTGTTTGAAATTTTAAAACTTATACGCTTCGCTTGAAGTTTCAGGATCGTGAATAATGAATTAATTTAACGTGAAATTCATAGATATGATAGCTAGGATTATCTAGTCGCTGGGAATACAGTCAAGGTTAACGTTTATTGAACGTTCAATTCACAGTAAATTGGGCTATTTTGCTCTGAAAATTCGCTCGAATTTTGCGATGCTCTTCAATGCTCTTTATGTTTACCGTTTTATCAAATAGGTTCATATTTCTTTAAAATCTACCTATCAAATTATGTTTTATTTGTTTAATTAATATGAAAGACTTACTGCTAAAACAACCAGACTAGTAACAGTGAATTAGACAGACAGCAATTATAGTCTTTACTTACATTATGATAAGGCCCAATTTATAAAAGCACTAATTTGAATAATTCACGATTGTATTTTGTTTATCTAGAAACCCGAACGAAGTTCATCGTCAAGAATCAGTGTTGCCAATATCAAGAGAGAGGAATAAATACAAGAGCATATTGTGGGACGAGTATGACACGCTATACCAGAAGTATTTGGAAATCGGTAAGCAGAACTGTTTTTACAAAGGCGTGAGTGACGTCATTGGCGTAATGTGACCTCAATTTTATTCGCAACACACTATCCGAGTATTAAACTCGAGAAATTTCATTTTCAAGTGTCTGAAATTCGTGACATTAAATCCTCTAGTGTGTAACATTCATGACACTACATCTCCAAGTGTCTGACAATTGTGTCTTGCGGTGAACCTAAATTGCGTAGTTACTCACCAAGATCATTTTTCCAACAAGCCAATATCCCAATGAACGCCTTTATCTAAAATCTAATAGACCTTACCCTCGCATTAATCTCCAACAGACAAAAATCTTATCAGGCTCACCTCACGACCGCTGGTAATATCAATTCCAAAAGTTAATTACGTCGACTTTCCCTTGATTCACGCCCCAGTTATATCCAAGAAATTCCTTAAACCCGTTACACAATTAAACATTTCATTGCAGGCATGAAACCGCGGATGAAAAACCATTACAGGGCCCATCAGCTATCCGTATGGTTACGGTTGATCCCGGAAATCCACCGCGCCGGGATGAAAGACGTGGTTGCTAAACACAACCTTTTCAGGAACCACAACGACCCGGAGTTGTACGACGGATTGGTGAGGCCTGACCCTCTCACACGCGCCAACTATTTTGATCCCACGATGGAGCTATACCGCAAACCGACCTACAACCTCACATTAGACATACCCTCCACTACAATGGATACTTACGTCACGACGTGCATTAGTGTGATGTCCGCTCGACCAGGGTCTGCCGTCACTCAAAGTCAAGTTCCGAATAACACGCACACACAGGACGTATCTAATTTAGAAGTAGCAGGCTATACCGCCTACAGCACAGCCCTAAGTGTAACCATAGCTATAGGATGCTCCCTATTAATTCTTAACGTACTTATATTCGCTGGAGTTTACTACCAAAGAGATAAAACTAGACTCCAAGTAAAAGCTCTCCAGCAGCAACAGAAAAGAAACCATAACTCAACGTTCGATAGCGTATCGTCGAAGCATCCCCATTACTTCGTTGGACATTCGCAAAGCTCGAGTACGATTGTCGACATCGATCATCAGGACAAAAACGCGATAATCGCAATGACAAATCGAGTTCCCCACTTCACTACAGCGAACTGCCCGAACGTTTGTCACACGGGGATACAAATGTCGAATTTGTCGCAGAAATCGAGTCCGCCAACAAATAGGGGACAATGTACGACTTTGCCGAGAAAAGTGGGGTTCAGTTATCAGCAGAATCAGATATGTAACGCGTCCAATTGTATGACGCTACCGAAGAACGCGACTTTTATGAGCAGTGCGGGGAATTTGCCTGACGTTCAAGCTCAGACGGGGCAGTCTCAAGGGCCTGGGAATGGGTCTGTCCTCCCCCCTCCGTCGTCGCCCCCCTCTCAGCACTTCTCGCAGTCTAGGGTTCCTCAAGCAGCGATGTCCGAGATGAACGTATGAGACATGGAAGATATTTACAATTATGTGTAAAGTGACGGTGGAACATTTAGTGTGTGTCACGGGACAAGCCATGGTTGTAAATATCGGACTAAAGCAGTGTATATACGATGTTAAATTAATGTAATATGTAATACAGGTAACGTTTTAAGTATTCATAGTTGTAACTATAATGATAGGTTTCTGAATAAATTGTCATTTTTTTAAAGCGATAATTAAATTTTTCAGAAATCGTAACAAATAAATCTGTAAAGTTTAAAATTTTCGTTGATCATGTAAATATTATAATTATTGTAATATCATTGCCATTCAAAATGGATGACAGAAAGAGGTAACTTGACAACCTTATACTAACTAACAAAAGAACTAAAAGTGTAAATTGAGAAAATAACTTGAGTGAAAATTTACATGGGTCAATAAAATCATACAGCAAAAACGACATACATATTGTTACTTCCCATAGTACCTACTGTCATTGAAAATGACTATTATTGTAAATAAATTAGAATCTTAAAGACTGTATACTTAAAATAAGATATTTTCAGTTCAAAGAACCATGTGACACAGATCATTAACGTCTTTATTGGAATGAGAATACGATTTACTTTGGAATGCTAAAGTGTCGGCATTAAGAAGTTTTTAAGACGGTGAATTATCTTTATTTTTTCCCGTCTAAGTACGTGCTTGGAAGTTTTTAGAACAAAAAAGTAATTTGTTTCATTTACACGGCGAACCTAACCGAGTATTAAATTGAGTAGGTACCTAGAAAACGAGAAACTTTGACATAAAATAAAATATATTTCAGTAATTGAGAAGGCTTTAGAAGTTTGATGTTTGTTTAACTGGAGATGCTTAATGTAATGGATAATCTAAATTATTTTGTTTATTCATGAAAATAAATTACAACTTATTTTATTATTACACCACCTTTATATAGTTCACTGCATCAGGAACAGGGTCCTAGCTGCCTGTGGCTCACAGTTTTAGAGAGAGAAATCTCCGAACAAAACGGGCCGTGTCCAGAAGAACTGTTTTGGAATCACGTCCTTGATCTAATTACCCAACAAAAGTGAATCTTTAATAAGCTATTTCTTTTAGTAATTATTACGAAGCTTCGTAACCAGTTATGTAGGTTTTTCCTGGGACATTGCCTGTGTACATTTAAAAATAAACCAAAGTTTTAAATTGTTCAAAGCACAAAAACGAAATAAATATATCGCGATAGATATTCTATGTGTCAAGATAGATCAATATCTATTAAATTTCAACTAATTCCGTTCAGTCGTTTAAGCGTGAAAAAGCAACAAACATCTATCCTTACAAACTTTTGCGTTAAACTAGTTTAAATAAATAAAATCCCCATATCACAGAGAGATGTCTGTGCAGACCTCTCTTATTGTAATCTTCTATGACACTCATATGTACTCATGACCATATATAGGTTTTGACCTATATATGGTCAAAACCTAAGCTTTAAAACATCTGAATACATTCGTCGTAGACCCACTCAAAACAATCAGACTACAATCAATATTTAATGGAACACAAATAAAATTTTCGTAAAGTTGCTTTTCATTTTATTGTAACAAAACATTTGAACCCTCAAAGCCAATCAGACAAAGCAATGTCTAAAACAAACAACACTTTTACCTTTCATGCATAAGTGAACTGTTTCAACTTATCGTGAACACAAAGGGTTCAATCGTGATTTATAGATAGGAGTACTTTCACCAAATCCTCTTTAAAAAAACCTCAAACAATACATGATTAAAATTGTCCCTGAAACCTGTTTTACGACTTTGCATAAAAAGAAAATCGTCAAAAGGGAACAAAAACGAATCGGTATTGTCATCAATAAAATCGTGTTCATCGCGAGTTTGGGAGGTTGGCGCCATTTTGTTTCTGCCGTGTGCAGCGGGCGACGAAATTGTAATGGGCTTTTGTGTATTGAAATATTCTGTATTGGGATTCTGGGTGACTTTAGGGATTACGTATTTTGGTATGGTTTGGATTAAGATCGTGATCGTGAAATTCTTTGGTGATTTTAACATACCATCACGTCTGTATTTCCCGAAGGGTTAGGCAAACGTGTACTAATGTACACCCACAGTTTGACGGTATGTTTAGGATCCATGTAATAGGGGGCGAGTTGTCATTAATCGGGCACAAATCCTAACGGCTAATTAAGTATATCGCAATTAAATTGATTGCCGCTTCTCATGAGATTATAAGTTCGATACCAGACAAGTGACCAGTGTGTACTTTCTAACCTTTCTAACTTTCTAACCTAGGATTTCACTAACATCGGTGAAGGCAAATGTCGTGAGGAAACCTGGACTTATAATTAATTAAAGTCACGAATCCGCAATGCCTGTGCCCACTCTGTTTGAGAAGAGGTTTATGCCTTGCAGTGTTGACAAGGCGGTACATTGTTACGCCACTGCCTAACCCTTCAGGGACATATAGGCGTCATGGTATGTTAAGTCAAACTTCTTTTTATATGCCTAGTGAAAATATCAGCTTCAAAATCTTGTCTACACAAATAAAAGAACAAACATAAAATCAGCTGTCCCACACTGCCCTACTACACGCCAACCCAAAAGTAATTTAACTCTTCGTAAAAACTGCGTCCAATTTCCTATCACAACCAAATTAGAGTACGCAGGCTTCACATGAATATTAGCAAGCCAGTATTTTTATCAAAAACAGCGTACATTTTCAACCATACGCACACGGATCAGTGAAAAAAATATATACGAAAAAAGAGCGAAATATTTCGCATTGCGAATCAGAGAGGCTTTAATATCAACACGCGGACTTTATGAGGTCAGGAAATCTAGCTATAAACTAGCTGGGGTTCAGTGAATGGGTGCCGGGGTGAAGTCCCGAGGTCGTGGACGGTTACATACGTACATACATCGCGATTTAGTACTCACGCATGACCAATTTTTGTTTGAATTACTGTTTTGTCATAGTTGTAAAATGTGGGTTTGTAACGAAGCTTTGTATTTGGTTTTGTTAATTTGTCATGTTTTACGAGGTTCGTGGTTTATGTTCATTTTAACCAGTCTAGTTTTTTGGATAATAAAAACACAGTGAAATAATTTTATTAGGTAAAAAGTCAAGTAGATTTTTATCATTTATTTTGATCAAAACATTAGACGAGAACTAAAAAAGTAGGTACCTATAATTTCGTCAAACGACATTGTAATATTAATTTGTTTCGGCGCAAAATTATTCTCAACGTATTTTTGATTTGGTTTCAATATTTGAGCTTCCTATTAGGTGTTGCTTGTTAAAAGTAATTTCTAAAGTAATATCCTCGTAAAGAAATTTCATAAGTAAATAACAATAGAAAAATAAAAAACAGTTCATAAGAAAATATCTGAGAGTCTAACCCGAAAATACTAACATAAATGTATTCAATTCAAATCAGTTTTCGTATTAGATATACGACTTTATCGTTCATAGAAGTTTGGGTCAATTTTGTACGACAATCACAGTTATCTGGCGCTGAACCGATTTTGATGAATTTGGTACGGAGTAAGGCCAAACGCCCCAAGAGAGGACATAGGCTACTTTTTATTCCGCAACTTTGTCCGCATCTGCTATAACCTTATGCGGAGTACAAACGTTAATGTGTGAGGATGAATGGATGTTTGCTACTCATTACTCAATCACGCTCAAACGGCAGAAAGGATCTGGATGAAATTTTATTTATTTATTTATTAATTAAAACTTTATGCACAAATGTAAAAATACACCGTACAAAGGCGGACTTAATGCCTTGGGCATTTTCTACCAGTCTACCTTAGGGTGATGCAGAGACAAAACATAGTTGGTGCAAGAAAAAGGAACAGAAACAGAAAATTTCCAAGATAAAATATAATAATAAATACATATATACTACATACATACATACTACATACATACATACATATATACATACATACAAACAAAATATACAAAGTAGAGAGAGGTAAAAATACATAGTGGAGATATATTAGAAATTAATTGTGGGACGAGTCTGCCAACTCCTTACGCAAATGCTCGCGAGCTTTTACCTTGAATGAGAACCGACTGGTGGCCATTCTGATGTGAAATTTGGCATTGAGATGCATTGTAGTGTGGAATAACACAAAAAATTACGATTCTTGTCGAATAAAATAATAGAAATAGTTCATCTTGGAAAAGTTACTTTCTACGCAGGCGAAGTAGCAAGCAGAATCTAGTTCCTCTAAAAACCTAAATAAATATTTAGGTATGTGTGAAACAAGTATTTTTAAATTAAAAATTGGTCGAATTTATGTTACGCTAAGCCGGCTACGCTACGCCCTATATCAAAACATTCCTTTTTGAAATCCGAAGAATGAAAAACCAATTTAGTTATCGTAATAAAAATACAACACACGCAGTTTAATTTAATATCGTTACTAACAAAAATGTTAGAAGGTTTTATTTCTAAAAATATATATCTGCCTAGCCTTTCCCCATCCATGTTGGAGTCGGCTTCTAGTCTTACCAGATACAGCTGAAAACCTGTGTTTTACATGGAGCGACTACTTATCTGACCTCTACAACACAGTTTTACTGAAGAAAGCGATACCTCTTGGTAAGACTGGTTGTCAGACTTTCCGGCTTCTGACAATCCGTAACGACTGTCAAAGATCTACGAAAGACAGCAGGGACCTACGGCATTACGTGCTTTTCGAGGCACGGGGTTGTCACACCATCAACTTCCAAACTGCTACAAATAAATTCCTAATTGAAAAGCCAATAACACTTTTGTCAGAACTGGGAGTCGAACCCAGAGGGTACCCGCTCATCGGTCGCGTTCGCCACTAGGTGTCCAAAAGGCCAGTCAGTTTTTTTTTCTAAAAACATTCCCTAAATAAATTTTCTAGCGTTTCATTTGTTTTATCTGAAAAATATTTTGATACATCTGTGTCACATGTATTCAAAATGGTCGTGTTATTTTAACTCGTGTTCCGTATTTTATATTGATGTGTTTTTTATGATGTATGACTGTTGTACTATAATATCATACGACTTGTGTTGTGTGGCACTAACTCTTTGCCTATTACGACGTACTGTCATCATATTTTAATTTATGTAAATAATTGTCGCTTTTTTGTTTGGTGTTTATTTTTCTTGCGAATATTTTCATCTTTGAGTTGGAGTAATGTCGTAATAAGGAAAGGTGGTGTCACATTTTACGTTAAAAAGTTTTGTATTGAACGTTTTCCTCAATTTGTTTGTGTAAAGATCATAATAATTATTAACTTGGTAATTATCATAATATGTTGGGAATTTATAAGATAACAAGTTATCTAACCGTTACTATGAAATCTTATGACAAGTATCAAAATTTAAAAAAATAAGACAGAATAAAATTCGTGAGAAAACCTCCTTAAGTTTGTTTTATTTAGCTGACTATTTTTCTTGTCATTGTCATTAAATGGTGGAAAAGCCTGCTGTCTACTTGATATAAAGTGGTCACCTATAGATACCTTTAGACAACTGCAATATCAGTAGCCTTGTAGAGGTCTTGCAAAGGCGTTGCTATAGAAACAAAGTTGAAATGTGTGACGTGCCCTGTAATTGCACTACCATCTGCACCCTGGTTGCTGGATTGTGTATGTAAGTTCAGCTGTTTACTCATATACCATAAACCACTAGTAGTAGTCGTAGTAGACGCATGGTCTCTTAAAATCTGTTTTGAATTATTACATTTTAGTAATATTATTCTCCAGACCGATTTCTGTAACAACGGCCAATCTCAATAGAAACTAGCGCTAAGTACATATGTAGAAGATATTGTAGTGCACGAGAGGCTGTGCAAATACAGAAACACTCCCTTTTCTTTGACCCTCTTACTCCGATGGGACAGCAAACCGACATAACCGGCGAGAGATCAGGAGTAGGACCGAAGGCTTTGTATTTTTCGAGTCCCCGGTTGACACCCCCGCTGTCACACGTCACCAACTTTCATACTCCGTGCTGGCCTGCTACTGTGAAATACCCAATAGAAAAATTTTATAACACTTTTTGCCCTACTTGGAAATTGAACCCAGGACCCCACGAGACCAACGTAGCAATCAGATAGCAGTTTGTAATAGTGTAACCCCAACCTGTGCCACAACTCACTATTAAACATCAGGTGAACTGTCTGTGAATTTTATCAGTATTTCAATAAAAATATAACAACAAAAGCACTCTACTAAATCTACAAAGTAACAATCTATTAATGTCTATCAGACCACACCTGCGTCATTGTCGATTATTTTGCAATATTTTTAGAGTATAGAAAAAATGAAGCTTTAAAAAAATTTTTATTCTGACTAGTGTATGCCCGCGACTTTGAACGTTCGGTTTTTTTTGGAGCAGTACCATCACTATTTTTCTTAAATAAAAGTATCAACTATCTGCCATTGACAGTACTGTTACAATCAATCTAGCCGTTTTGGAGATTAGCCGTAACAAACAGACAAAAATGTTATTTGAGAACCTTATTTTCTTTTCATTTGAGAAGCAGCCTAAGTTACTCCTTATTGAATCAACTATCTGCTTGTGACAGTCCCGTCAAAATCGGTCCAGCCGGACCAATTATAATAAGTCCCATGACACATAGACACAATAGTATGACACTCGAAAATAATGTAAGTTTCTAACAGTGACAGATTCTTTGTAATCGTACTAGTATTTCTAGAGATTAATTACCTCTTACAAAAAAACATTATTTCTTAATCATATCCGAATAAAAAATAAGTAATATAAAAAAACAAATCAACAAAATCTTTATAGATACATAAAACAATATTTTTACTGTATTCGTTTTATTTAAAAGCGCTTTTATCCCCATTGATCAAGGCTTAAGTTGCAAATAATGTTTTATCAAACTCTGGTACTCGTATAACTGAGTTATTAGAGGATTTGGGAGGCTCTAGAATTTATAGCGGAGTATAAAGTTTTGAAAAGCCGCATTTTTAGGGTTCCGTATCCAAAATGGTAAAACGGGACCCTATCACTAAGACTTTGCTGTCCGTCTGTCACCAGGCTGTATCTCATGAACCGTGATAGTTAGACAGCTGAAATGTTCACAGATGATGTACTTCATTGTCTCGGCGCTTTTCTTGTGGTCGCCACTGACCACAAGAAAACTTTTCTCTGTGGTCGAACTTCTGGCTTACAGAAGTTGCAGTGGTTTGGGAACAGTGTGGCGGGCTTGTCCCATAAAAAAAAGATGATATATTTATTTCTGTTGCCGCTATAACAACAAATACTAAAATCCAGAATAAAATAAATATGGGGCTCCCATACAACACACGTGTTTTTTTGCTCGTTTTTGCTTGCTTTCGCTTAAAGAAATTAGTACGGAACCCTTCGTGCGCGAATCCGACTCGCACGTGGCCGGTCTTTTATATATTGTAAAATGATCGCGAATGACGCAGGTGTGTATAATATGGTTGTACAATTAAACTAAATTGAAGTGCCTGTATGCAATACAAATAAATAAAATTGAAGTGTTTGTTTGTAATGAATAACAGCTTTTAACAATAATATGAATGTTCACACGGTACACGAAAAAAGCAATGATATTTTTTTTATTGTCTATTTCTTTCGTCTAATCTCCAAAACGGCTGAACCGATTTTGACGAGACTTTCACGTGCAATTAGCTATTATTATAAGTATAAGTAAAGTAATTTAGGCTTTTACTTTAGTAAAGAATTAGCGATTCGCAGGTAACCAATATTCGCGTGGAGGAAGTCGCGGGTATAAGGTAGTACTAATAAAATTATTATTAATATATTACACGAGTACGTGTCAGTATGACAGAAAATAAATAAGAATAGAAAGATACTAAGCCTCGGTACAAAAAGCTCTCAAAGAAAAAAACACGCAAACAAAATGTGTGATAAAATGACAAGCGACCGTTAACGCCCACGACTGGTTATTGATAATGCAGGCTGAACGATTAGCTGCTGCGCTGCGGGTCGCGAGTTCGATTCCCGCACAAGTATTTGTATGGCCTACAGGTAGTGGTCCCGCGGTTGCCTGTTTATGTATGTGAGTTTATGTGCATGTAAACGCACTCACGTTACAGGAGAAATTCTTAGTGTGGTTCTTTTAAACTATTAGAACAGCGTTTTTGACAATGTGTCACATTAATTTCTTGAAAAACCGGGTGTTAATAAAACAAACAAATCTCAATTTACGATCAACAAGAAGTTGCTAAAGCATTCTGCTCCACAAGGAGCAACACTCTAATGAAATGTGAAAAACCCGGTAATGTACGAGTAACATTACGAAACTTTCGACCGTTTCATAATCGATCGTTGACCGGCCGTGACCTCGGTTCGGTTAACGCGCTTTCAGCTCGTAAAAATATGGTGTTCATTTGTTTTATGATTCCAATGCTAAATGAGAGATGCTAATGGAGAAAGTATGTTGTGGTATTGTGGGGAACGCTGATGACGTAGCCGATTGTGTGATTGTTTTCTATGAAGGGGGAGTTTATTTACAAAATACTGACAAAGTGACGAGGTCAATATGATAGTAGGATGAACAGTGTGGGGTTTTTGGGCTGTAACCCAGCAAAATCATATGCATTAAAATATGTTTTATAATGACAAGATAAAAAGGTGACGACTAGCGGGCGGACGTTGCGATTGTGAAATTGGTTTCTATGAACGGGGAGGTAAGTGCCGCAATAGATAAGTATATGTACTAGACTCCGTAGAAGCCTCTATAGGATTTCAGTCCTGGCTGAATGAGCCAAATACAAACTCATTTAAGATGTATATGCTATGAGATAAATGCTAGTTTTAAATTCAGAAGAATATGACAGACCGTCACTACGTCTGACGGACAGCTAATCAGCTAAGTTAGATAAGATATAATGTTCTAAGGAATAATAATCAAAAATAAGAAGTCCTAAATATTTCAATCAAAGTAAATTTTATTAAATCTCTCCACCTCTACACTCTCGACTCATGGTAGTAGACCATATGAGTCGGGAATGAAAGGATGAAAGGTTTAAGACTCATTTTCAGACGGTTTCAACCTGGTAAATAATTTGCCATCCAAATAAGGACTTTAAATCGTGTGCATTAAAATATGTTTTATAATGACAAGATGAAAAGGTACGCGGGTCTGTGGACGGTGAGCAATGGGTAGCTCACCGTCCGTACGTTCACTAGCGACAGACCGTGTCGACGGCGCGTTCGTGTTCCACGCGCGCCTCAAAGAGATGTCAGCAAATTGGATGGGGCCACTGAGGGCCGATGCCTGCCGGGGCTGCGGGTTGTTCGAAAGAGATACCGCGCCCCCGGAACGCAAAGGGCACATGAAGGAACATAGACGGGTTTTAGTCAGTAAAAGTCTGACACTCCCTCCCGCCCCGCCCAGGCCGGGGGAAGTTATTTGATGATTTCCCGTCTATAAAAAAAAAAAAAAAAAAAAAAAGATGAAAAGGTGACAGCTTGCGGGCGGCGTGATGGCACCTAACGGTTGGATTTTTCGAGGCGATTCCGGCTGGAGCGTGAAAAAAGTAAGTATAGTTTTTGTTCCTAGTCCCACTGCTGAATAAAAGCCTACTCAAATCCTAGAAAACCAGCATTCTAGGTCATCCCGCCACCTTTTTCTAGGTCTATTATTGAAGTTCCGAAATTCTAAGGACATGAAAGTTTAGCTCCAACTTTTCATCCTTATAAGTCGATTAGGGTGACATTACTGGCACAGATGCCTGTCTCGAAATTTAAAACTAAGTTTGATAGTTTGTAGCAAAATATACTTTATACATAGTAGGTTTACAAGTTTAAATTGAATGTCTTGTGGTTGATATTTTTATGATGCGTAGGGTTGATGTACTCGTAGAAAGTAGTAGAATGTACTCAAAAATATAAAGGACTTTTATTTTGGGATCAACTATAAAATATAAGAAGAATCAACCGTTCCTATAAAAATGCACCACAATATAATCAAAATGTATCTAACAGTTGATTTTAATTTTTATGTGTAGGTAAGTACATTTGAAAAATGGCCATTACATGAAAGTCAGCCTTGGTAATACGAAACTAACTATAAAATAAAAAATTCAAAGATTAAAATTTTGTTCATTCATTTTGATCGAATAGTAGATGATCAATACTTACCTACCTACTGATAATTATCTGTGATAATAGGTATGTATAATAGGACTAGCCTGTCATAGATAATTATAAGATATTAAATCATGTACCCCCATTTGACCTCATTTAGGTGATGGATCAAATAAGTATAATTATTATATAAATACCGGGCTATTATAATTGTACTACGGAGGGCACGGGGCACAAGGTACAAGCATTGACTACCACGCTAGCTCAAGGCAGATTTCAGATTTTTATTTATTTCAACTCCAGGTTTCTTCATGTTTTTTGTTCACATTGGTGACCGAAAAACATCGTCTGTCGTGTCCAAGATAAACATAAAAAATACTTATGAATTGAAATAGTCATGTTGGTACTTGCCCGGTATTGAGCCCGTAACTTCATATAGTACTCGTATTAGAGGTGAGTGCCTTAACCCCAAGGCGTTAACGATATATTAAATTATTAAATGGTAAAGGTAAAATCGTTCTAAATTGGTTTTAAAATTATTTTTTGAAAAGAGAGTAATAGCAAATTTAGTGCGATTTAAAAATTTCAATTGAAAACTTTAAAATTATATTTCAAAAATGTTCTTAACTGACTCTTTAGACAGGTGTACTTTGTTTAAACGTATCTAGTTTAATTAAAGTCTCACATTTGGACTTGAAAGTTTCTATGAGATTTTTATAAGTTAATAAATAATGCCTTAAGCATTCTCTAGCAGTCAACTACAGAGGGTGCAGAGATAACATGGCAGGTGCAAATAATTGTACGAGAGTTAAAAAAAAACAAAGAACAAAAATAATTAAAATTCTCCATATTTAAATACGAATACTTCATACTTATAGGTATCGTGTGGCATATATATGCAAAACTCAACAGGCAATAGGCACGGCACATAGTTCATAGAGCATACCATTGGGGTTGTAAGGCTCCCGGGTGGCGAACATCTGTGGGCACACAAGACCGGTTATTGTGGCTATCTCTAAGTGAAAATTGAGTTTTTTCTTACTCTTTCGCTAATCTTTTCTGATTTATTTCGTTGCGACATCCAAGACAGTTGAATTGTTGCTCCGGTACTCGTCGAGCTTCATTGCATTGGCGCTTTTCTGGTAGTCTCCACTGTTGATTCTGGCTTTCAGCGGTTGCAGTATTGTGGAAATAGTGTGGCAGAATTGACCCGTTATTTCTAAGTGAGGCCTGTTAACGCACCACTGTGCATCGAACGTGAAGCTGCCCACTGTGCGGCTACGTGAGCCGCGCGGTAGCGGGGGACGGGGGCCGTGTGGCCGCGTCGCATTCGCCGCGCCGAACCAGTCTGCTCGGGTCACTCATGTTAAACGTCTGCGTACGCGCATCGCGTCACCTAACCATTTTTATATTGTTGTAAAACTATAATTATTAAACAATTATTAAAGTAGCAGACTCGCCTATTATTGAATTTGAGTGACCCAAAATAACCCATACAATTTTTGGCGACCGTCTAAGATAAATAATTGTCGAACCTACAAACAAAAAACCTTCAACGACCGAAACTTCAAGAACGTTCGAGATCAAGAAAAGAAAACCAAGGGAAGCAGGAGCCGGACACGGGTATCGAGGACGAGATTGGCGCGTATGCTGTTCTTCAGTCACCCACGGGGCCTTCGGACTACGCAAGCTACAACATTTCAACGCCTGCCTGCACCAGAGGTCTAGCCCGAGGGAAGTAAGCCCGTTTCCTATTATTCCTATCTACCTACCTATTCCACGTGCTTCTATTTGTGAGAATAGCCTAGTTGGTTTCGCTCGAACTAGTTCGGTCTAGATACCTAATTTTTGCCACACGTGGTGGGCGAGTCTATTTTGCTACACGTACCTAGCGGGCGGGTTAGCTCATTTTGCCGCACGTGGTGGGCGAGTCTATTTTGCTACACGTACCTAGCGGGCGGGTTAGCTCATTTTGCCGCACGTGGTGGGCGAGTCTATTTTGCTACACGTACCTAGCGGGCGGGTTAGCTCATTTTGCCGCACGTGGTGGGCGAGTCTATTTTGCTACACGTACCTAGCGGGCGGGTTAGCTCATTTTGCCGCACGTGGTGGGCGAGTCTATTTTGCTAGGTGCTAATTTTGTGTGTGCTTGTGCTATTGGCGCGCCTGTTGCGTCTACCTCTTTTGTTGGTGGAGGTCTATATAGCCTATTTAATTGCCTAAATGCCTAAAGCTTCGATCTAAGCATTATAACCTAAGTTGCACTTTGTACATAGCACGTGTACCTACGCCATAACGCAAATTCTTCTTACTGGGAGTTTAAGCTTTAGCTCATAGGTATACTTGATACCTAAATAAATCCTAGTTAAGTACATTCTCAATAGTGCAACTTCTAAGTGATAGTTATTTCACCAAAGCTTGCCGACTATTCCAGGTGAGGTGAGTGTGCATGGCATGAGCTGAGCTTCGCTGGTCTGCTAGCTACCTGCCTGTTGTTCGAGTTGCAGTGCAGGCGCCTGGTGAGTGCTGCATACTTCGTGCTGTCACAGCTTCTGGTAACCGTGAGTTAGCGGTTTTGAGTTAATTACTTACTTATTGCATAGTGAATTTGTACCCAAATCATTGTTGCCTACATAAAGCTAGAAAGATTATAGATTTAACTACTTAAAAATAAATATATTAGAATGGATAGTGCGTTAAATAAACAAGAAATGAGTGAAGTTGAACAACAAGAATTTAAAGGGTTATTAAGAAAGCGTAGTGCTATTAAAGGTCAACTAACTAAATTTAAAGATTATTTAAATCAAACTTCAAAGTGTAGTCCGCTCAGTAGCTTGCAAGCCAAAGAAATTACATTGAAAATAGATAAATTTCAAGCTTTACTGAACACTTTTGATATGTTACAAAATGATATTGAATTGAATTGTCTAGATTTGGATGAGCAATTAATAGAAAGAGAGTTAATTGAGAATCAGTTCTTTTCATGTATATCATTGGCTCAAGAGTTAAATGAATCGGTCAATGTGTCTAAAACTGAACAACATAGGTCTGGAGGCTCGGACTGCGGTTCAAATAATAATAGTCATTGTACTCATAATAACTATAATTCAGTAAAGTTGCCAACTATTAAATTGCCTTCATTCGACGGCAACTACTTAAAATGGTTAGAGTATAGGGATACTTTTGATTCTTTGATAAATTCTAACGATGCAATCCCAAATATAAACAAGTTTCACTACCTAAGGTCATCCTTAGAAGGAGGAGCTTTAGTAGTAATAAAATCTATAGAGTTTACATCAAGCAATTACAAAGTAGCTTGGGATTTAATATGTCAAAGGTATAATAATAAAAATTTGCTTATAAATAATCATTTAAAAGCGCTTTTCAGTATTGAATCGCTAACAAGAGAATCTTACAAGGCATTGAGATATGTCATTGATTTAGTATCAAAAAATTTAAGAGCATTGAATACTTTAGGGCAACCTACAAATGAATGGGATGCTTTAATAATATATATGGTGTCAACAAAACTTGATGTTACCACTAGTACAAAATGGGAAGAACATAAGAATAGATTATCAGAATTACCTACATTAGATCAATTTAACGAATTCTTGCGGAACAGGGCAGACGTGCTAGAAACCACACAAAATCATAACACAAGTAAGAATGATCATGGTAAGCCACATGGCAGTTCAAAGGAACAAAGGTATTCTACTAAGTCTTTTGTGAGTTCTACGAGTAACAATTCTTCAAAAAATTCCTGTGATGTTTGTAAGGAAAATCATCCTTTGTTTATGTGTGCCAAGTTTAGGGATATGTCACCCGAAGTTAGGTTAGATACAGCTTTAAAGCTGAAAGTATGTCTTAACTGTCTGCGTAGTGGACACACAGCCAAAAAATGCTTTCTTAAAGGGTGTTGTAAGCTTTGCAATGGAAAGCATAATAGCTTAGTGCATAAAGACATTAAAGTGGAATGTAGTAATGTTAGTTCCAATCTAAATACAAATAATAATAATGACTTACCTCCAAGTACATCACCTGTAACTCTGTCTGCTATCTCTGCGGGACAGGTCCTATTGTGTACAGCAGTTGTACAAATTGTTAATCCTGTAAATAATTCTACGTACCTTGCACGAGCTCTCTTGGACACTGGAAGTCAATCTTCTTTTATTACTGAAAAACTTAAAGCAAAGATAGGAATACCAACTCAATGTACAGAACCAATAAGAATATCTGGCATCAATAATGTAAGGTGTCACATTAAAGAGCGGTGTAGCTTAAAATTGTCCTCACGTTTTGACACTTCATTTAATTTACAAGTTATGTGCCTAGTAGTACCTCAAATTACAGGTACATTACCTACACTAAATGTTAATGTTTTAGGCCTAGGACTGCCTGCTGATTTGGATCTTGCAGACCCTGGGTTTCATTGTCCCTCCGACATAGATATTTTGTTGGGGGCAGACGTTTTCTGGGACATTGTAGGTACCCAACAAATAAGATTAGGTAAACACCAACCTGTATTGCAACATTCAAAACTAGGGTGGTTAGTGTCAGGCCCTATAGGGAATGGAGACTCTAAGTTAATCCGTACTAAAAATGCTCACTCTAGTATTAATGTATTAAATTGTAATATTGTACAGGATGATATTCAAGAATTATTACAAAGATTTTGGGAGGTTGATGAACTGCCTTCAAACAAAATAACTTACACTCTTGAAGAACAAGCTTGTGAGAACAGTTTTATAGAAAATACAATTCGTTTACCAAGTGGAAGATTTAGTGTTAAAATGCCACTCAAGGATTCACCTCAAAGGGCACTAGGTGACTCTTATAATATTGCCAAAAGGCGTTTTTTTTGTTTAGAAAGTAAGTTAGATAAGAATCCAAATATTAAAAAACAATATTGTGATTTTATTAAAGAATATTCGGATCTTGGTCATTTGGAAGAAATTGAGCGTCCAAGGGTTGGTAATTATTTGCCTCATCATGCAGTACTAAGAGAAAAAAGTGAAACCACTAAACTTAGAGTAGTTTTTGATGCTTCAGTGAAAACATCCTCTGGAAAATCACTAAATGATATCCAAATGATAGGTCCAGTTGTGCAAAATGATTTATTTAATATTATGTTACGCTTTCGCACTCATAAATTCGTACTTACAGGTGACATTGAGAAAATGTTCAGACAAATTTCAATTGTGAAATCACAACGTCATTTACAACTAATTTTGTGGAGGGAAAATTCATCTCTGCCACTCAAGGTCTTGCAATTAAACACTGTGACCTATGGTACAGCGTCTGCGCCGTTTTTGAGCACTAGGTGTCTCCTTCAGTTAGCAGAGCAATGTACTGATCAGCACATTGCTAATATAATTAAGAATGACTTTTATTATGATGATTTAAGCACTGGAGCATCTACTAAAGAAGAACTGATGCATATTTATAAGACTGTGACACAAACATTAGGCTCAGCACATTTTCCATTACGCAAAATAAGGACAAATTGTCCTCAAATTTTTACAGATGAACCTATGTTAAATGATACATTAGACCTTACCAAGCAGTCATGTGTTCTAGGTCTTAATTGGTCCCCTAAAATGGACACATTTATATTTCCAATAAATATTGAACAAACTTTAAAAATAACTAAGAGAATAATAATCTCAATGACTTGTAAAATTTTTGATCCTTTAGGTATTTTATGTGCTTGCATTATTACTGCAAAAATAATTTTGCAACGTTTATGGAGTGCAAAGATAGACTGGGACGAACCAGTACCTAACGATATAAAAGATTCTTGGATAACATTTGTGAAAAATCTATCATGCTTATCTAGTATACAATTAGAAAGAAATGTTATATGTGATTTACCTATAACAATAGCACTACACTGTTTTGTTGATGCTTCTCAAAATGCATACAGTGCCTGTGTATATTTGCGCACAACCGACGTTAATAATAAAGTTACTGTTAAATTACTATGTGCCAAGGCTCGGGTAGCTCCCTTAAAACCAACAACTATACCACGTTTGGAGTTGTGTGGTGCTTTGCTAGGGGCCAGATTGTGTGCAAAGGTCTTACAGTCACTACGTTGTCACATTACTACTAAAACAATTTGGACTGATTCAACTGTAGTACTTGGTTGGCTTAATATTCAATATAAACAACTAAAGCCTTTTGTTCGCAACAGGGTAAATGAAATAAATGAAATTACATCTGACTATTCATGGCGACATGTGCCTACAGATTGTAATCCTGCTGACATGGCCTCGAGAGGTATAACTCCGCAACATTTACAGTCCTCATCCCTGTGGTGGGAGGGACCTTCCTTTCTTAGAAGGGAACCAAGTGAATGGCCACAACAAGGTGTTCCAAATATAGAACTACCAGAATTAAAAGTTCTAAATATTAGTTTAGAAACTAATTTTATTGATTTTTCTAAATATTCAAGTTTTACTAAATTCAAAAGAATTATAGCCTATGTCCATAGGTTTATTAACAATTTTATTTGCACATACAGTAAGGATAAAACTTATAAAAGGTTATCAGGTAGTCTTAGCACTGATGAGCTTAATAATTCATTGAAAACATTAATAAAATTTTCTCAATTGCAATCATTTTCTAGTGAAATAGATACAGTCAAAAGAGGCAAAGAGCTCCATAATAAGTCTAAAATATTACCACTTAACCCATTTCTAGATTCAGATGGTATACTCAGGGTGGGTGGTCGTATACAAAATCCTAATTATAATTTTGACAAAAGGCACCCAATATTACTCAATTCCAAACATAGTTTTACCAAATTACTAATGAGATATGAGCATATACGTTTATTCCATGCCGGACCACAATTACTTTTATCATCCATTAGGGAGGAATATTGGCCGATAGGTGGCAGGAACTTGGCTCGTAGTATATTAAGAAACTGTGTTGTGTGTATACGTTTCAGAGGTAAAACGGTACAGCCTATAATGGGTAACCTTCCAAATGTTAGAACGAGTCCCAGTTTCCCCTTTTATACATGTGGAACAGATTTTGCTGGTCCATTCATGATAGCAAGTAAAAAAGGCCGAGGTAATCGTGTAACTAAATGTTATCTTTGTTTATTTGTTTGTCTTACAACTAAAGCTGTCCACTTAGAGCTTGTAAGTGACCTCACTACTGAAGCGTTTCTAATGTGCTTACGACGATTTGTATCAAGAAGAGGTAAACCTTACGAAATTTATTCAGACAATGGCAAAACATTTGTAGGGACAAACAATGAATTGGGTCGAGTTCTTAAATCTAGTCGCGAGGCTGTGATAGAGTATGGCAGCACTGAAGGCATTCGATTTAAATTCAGCCCTGCATATTCACCTCATTTTGGGGGTATCTGGGAAGCTGGGGTAAAGTCATCCAAACACCACTTAAAAAGAATAGCTGGCAACGCTGCCTTAACATTTGAGGAACTTTCAACGTTGTTCACACAAATAGAGGCTATTCTAAACTCACGACCCTTATCTCCTCTCTCATCAGACCCATCAGATATCCTACCCCTTACTCCAGGGCACTTCCTTATTGGGCGGCCACTTACATCAGTGCCGTCCCTGACCATTGATAAAATGAGACCCAACAGATACGAGAGGATAGAGCAACTGCGGCAGCAATTTTGGGAGAGATGGCGTCGAGAATACCTGGCCGAACTGCAGCAGAGAAATAAGTGGCGGAAACCGCAATATGAACCCAAAGTAGGCGATTTGATAATACTTAAGGAAGATCATCTACCTCCATTATGTTGGCGTCTAGGCCGCATAACAACCCTATATCCGGGACGAGACGGTGTCAGCAGAGTCGCTGATGTCTACACATCGAGAGGAACAGTGAAGAGAGCAGTCCATAAGTTCTGCATTATACCCGATGAAGATAAGGACTGCAAGAAAGACTAGATAGCTGAGCTATCAAGGTGTGGGAGGCTGTTAACGCACCACTGTGCATCGAACGTGAAGCTGCCCACTGTGCGGCTACGTGAGCCGCGCGGTAGCGGGGGACGGGGGCCGTGTGGCCGCGTCGCATTCGCCGCGCCGAACCAGTCTGCTCGGGTCACTCATGTTAAACGTCTGCGTACGCGCATCGCGTCACCTAACCATTTTTATATTGTTGTAAAACTATAATTATTAAACAATTATTAAAGTAGCAGACTCGCCTATTATTGAATTTGAGTGACCCAAAATAACCCATACAAGGCCTATGTTATGATCATCATCATAATCAGATCAGCCGCACGTCTACTGCTGGACATAGGCCTCCCCCTCAGATTTCCAAAAGACAAGCTTGGAAACGGCCTGCATTCAGCGCCTTCCTACGATCTTAATCAGGTCGTCCATCCACCTAGTGGGGGATCATGGAATGCAAAGAAAAATAAAAAGCCATTCCAGCCTGCCTACCCCAAAACTCAATCACAATAACCCAAAATCCAAACAACTCCGACGTAACTGAAAAGCACTTTAAAAATGCCCAAAAACATTAGTTGGAACGTTCACTAACTGTTGTAAAAACGAGTCTAAAAGGTCGCCAAGAGGTGAGGCTAAAAGCGAATAGCCATTTTCTTTTGAAAGGCACTCCAATGCTTTTTAGCTGTAAAGGATACCTACGTATCTCCATAAAGAGACACCTTTGACGAAGTTATCTCGTCTCATCTTTTTCATGGTTCACGTAACATACACCTAGTATGGTTTAGGGACGTGAAATATGGCGGCTTCATAGTCTTTTTTTATTTTTATAACGTAATGTTAGATGTGGTGTTAATTTTTTTGCATGACGACGCGAGAAGGGCTTGTTGCTTGTACATTTTGTTGATGAGAGATATTTGGGTCATACTGACTGCTTTTGATGTAGTGAGTTGGGTTCTCGTACATGGGAGATGTTGTCTTTGATGGAATATTTTGGTGAAGGGAAAACATCGTGAGGAAATTTGGACTTATAATGAATTATCTGCTACCAGCAGTTTCATCTTCGTTAAGTAACGTCTTTGGCTGTGTTAAGTAACTGCTCCGCTCCTGTAGGTCGTAGCGTGATGTTATATGGCCTATACTGTTCCACGCGAATCTGACTATCATATAATACGATTTGTTTTACATAACAAAAGATTTTTTCAAATAAACAAAAATCTATTTGGCTTTAAAATAGAGAGTTTTCGGTGGGACAATAATATTACACGGTATTACATAAGAAAATGAGTAATGACTTTTAAACTATGTCTACCCTGGTCTGAAAATCGGTGACTGATTGTTTTGTCGGAGAGAATATAACATATGAATAATTCTAATATACCAACGCACAAGTCCTACAAAAAATCGGCTCACGAAACAATGGATCTAATGAACGATCCGATTATCGGTCGTACAAAACGTCCGACGTAAACGGAGGCTCTTAATGCGACATATAAAAGTGTCTTCACACTATCTGCACTTTTAATAACTTTCTCAAGTATACGGTGTTACCCATATCGTGTCACGTTGAAGATTTTTATCGGCCATTAAAATCTGCAATGTGGGATGGGATGGCTCTAAAGAAAATAGGTCATACCCGTTAAGTGATGGGCTAGTAAACTGTCGCCATATATAAAGAGTTATGATTTTCAAACTTTATCTTTATTACGTTTTTAAGTTAAGTATAATGTTTTACAAAGTGATGACGTCATTACCGTAGATGTAACGTACCCATATAAATTTAAATATGTCAAATAAGACTTTATGTACACACCCCTTCGCATTAAGCAATAATATCAGGAACTAAGAGTCAGACTACAAAATATCTTTTTGTAGAAATGATAGCCAGATGAAAAATCATGAGAAATAGTAAAAGCTATATAACATCACGTAATTGAACGTGGGGGGAAACCGCGAGGCAGCTAATTATAAAAAAAAACTGCAAGAGATTGTTTGTTTATTTGAACGCAGTTATCTTAGAAACTTTTTTTGGTTTACATAGCTCTTTATTCGAGGAATGATCAAGGTTATATCCGTGGCTGGCGTGAATAAGTTGACAAGTCTAAAATGACAATTTTAGAGGGCAGTCATTTAAAAGTTTGACTGTTTTTAGTAAATCGGTAAATTAGTTAAACTTGAGGGTCTGTATTGTTTAAAATAATAAGTAAAACAATACAGACCCTCAAGTTTAACTAATTTACCGATTTACCAAAAACAGTCAAACTTTTAAATGGCTGCCCTCTAAAATTGTCATTTTGATGAGTGATTGAGTGATGTTATATTATAACATCACACTATGACACACGAGAGTGGAGCAGTAACTAAAGACGTAACTGAACGCGAGTGATACCGCGGGATAACTAGTTACTACTAGAGAGAAAAAGTTCAAGATCGTATAAGTGCTTTCTAACTTAATAGTTCGACAGTAAGACATTTTTATGAGGCTTGTTTGAAGTGGTAACTTCTTGATCCAAAGCGTTCTTCACAACTTATAGACTTTCCAAATAAACAAAAAATATGACAAATGTCATACGTGCGAAAGCTACCGTGATTGGTTGACTACATTGTCAACAACGAATCACAGTAGCTAAAGCGCTTGTTAATTAGTCGCGTTAATTTTGAGCTAATTTCCGTTCCAGATACCGGCGAAACTACTGTTTTTTTTTTTCACCTGCGTTGAATTACTTACTTAGTTACTGCTCTGTTGTCGTGGAATCATAGGGTGTTGTTAGATAGCCCATACTATTCTTCAATATAAATAGTTGTACTAAATAGCATTACGTTCATAATCGCAAGATATGGCAAGCTCAGTTGACCGCAATCTAGATACGCAAAAACTCTCGCTTGCGGAGCGGGAGGGTAGAAGATGCGCCGCGCGATCAAAGCATAGTGTATCGCTCAATTTAATAGCTTATAGCAAGCCAATAAAATTTAGTATAGCAAAGTATGAACGTGTTCTTAATGAATATATGGTGAGCGATATTGTTGTGCTATGAACTATATTATAGCGTAGTCTGAAATGAGCTGTACTCGATATTAATATGGATTTTATATGTGGGTATTTTGGTTAATGTAAAACCAAATCTACCCGCATATTTTTTATATTTGTAATAGCATATCGAGGCTACGTGCACGATCAGTCGCTCCACAGCTCTTCTTGTTAGCATATATTTTCTTGCGGATTTGAACATAAAACGAAAGAAAATAATTGAGTTAACAAATACTACTTACGTGAAATTAGATGAAACCATTATTTTAGGTCATATAATACCTGGTGAATTAGCCAGTCTTTAAGTTTTGCTTTGTCAGTAGAAAGTATTGTCAGACTTTGCGCTGACTTTGTGCTTTGTAAGGTCTACTTAGTCTACTACTACTTAGTAATAGTCTTGGAGACTACATATTATCGAATATTGCCGCGAAGTGGACTATAGCGCGGCTCCGCTGTGTTGGTGGAAATACGTAATGTCCTCGCGATTTTTGGTGAACTGTGATAAGTGTATTGTGCAGTTGTGACAAACTGTGATTAGCGAAGTGTAGTGAGATGTGGTGTGAGCATCGGAGGAAGTCGTCATGCAGCCAGCGTGATCATAGCTGGATCCAGTGCTACGTGAGTACCTGTTAATTTTTTTTTGGGTATCACATTTCCTAAACTGTCTATACTTGCGTCACATTCGGTGCAAAATATTCTATGGCAAACATTTGAAACACATACCTATAATGATCCTAATACTCACTAAATAATACAAAAGTAAAATAGTAACTCTAAATAAATTCCTTTTATAACATGTAGCAACTTACATAACGAAATTTTGTTGCATGTTTGTTGTTAAAAATCCTTTTTTTAATTTGGCTTAAGTATAGATACAGTATACTTCATTGGATGACAAACGAGCCGACAGCCCACCTGATGTTTGGCGGTCATTGCTGCCTATAGACATCTGCAATTATTTAATGGTTGCCGTCCCGGAGACAAAGTTGAAATCCTTATAACCTACATCGATTTTTTAAAATTGCATCATTAGTTTTTGATATAAGCGCGCTCAAACCAAGCAACTTTTAGCTTTAAAGTATAGAAAAGGAAAGATTTATACAATATAAATATCTATTCTTATTTCACAAAGGTCACAAATCACAAGCTGTATCTCTGAATCAAACCAAAGCTACAATAACAGCCCCCGAAACGAACTCAAAACTCCAGAAATGAAGTCTAATCAAATTAAAAATTTTGCTAGACAGAAACTTTTGCGTCCGCTGACCCAAATTACGGAGCCCTCGGGCGCTCTGGAGGGCTCTCACCATCGCATCGCCACAGCGTATGCAACATTGGATAGGGCTGGCCAACGACGAGTAAGATTGGAATATTGGCCTAGAGTTTTATTAGGCGTATTTATTTACTGACTTAAAAAAGCAATTGAATAAATAGGAGTTCACATTCTTAAAGTCAAAGTCAAAGCAATTATTTCAATATTATATAAACCATTTAACAGGCTGTTTTGAATTGTCAAGGAGTAGGTCAGTCAGAGAATAGAAGATAGTTGTTCGTTCCTAAACATAGGTAAGTCCATAAGAAGAAGAATGAGCAATTCACTTCTACAATATTCTTGTTGATTCCATATTTTCTTACATGAAAACCATGTACCATACGTACATACGTCACGTCACGTCTGTATTCCGCGAAGGGTTAAGCAGAGATGTACCAATGTATACCAACAGCAATGTAGCATTATAATATATTATATATCGAAGGCAATTCACCCATTTGGGGTACCTCGTTATCAAAGTCGGAGTTCGACATGGTGTAGGCACGAAATAATAGTCTCAACACTGATTACAATCGTCTATTTAATCACTCGCGAACACAAAATAACAAAATCTCAAATGATCAGGCTGATGGAAATGGATTAAAGTTCGGAAACGCGGTAAGTTCGCTACAGGCTGGCAAAACGACCTCTCGCGCTCGTGACTCCTCTAAAAGTGCGTCTCCACTCCAAAAATGTCGAATGTCTAATGACAACTAACAGCTGTCAAACCTGCCACGCCTGTAGCGACCTCACCCAAGCACACTGCCTGACGTTTCCGACAAACGATACTAGATGGCGTTGTTTTAAATTAACAATCAATAGTGATTCTGCGACATATATTTAATATTTAATAATAATTATAAAGATATAAGCCATGACAGTTAAGACATGGCCAATTCCATGCAATAAAACTATACTACAATAATACAGATACAGGTAATTTATTAAAAAGAAAGGTACAATGATCAAGAATTTAAAGCCAATTAATTACCAATTTATATCAATTAGCCAATGAATGAATGAATGGTTGACTCGGCTATTCGTGTCACCAATATAACAGTTCAAACTGAGTGAACGAAGTGAACTGACCATTCAAAGCACAGTTTCCATTCAGTAACAAATTATTTTGAACTGTTCTAGGAAATCATAAGACCATGTTAGGATCCTTTGAGGCAATGGCTCCCGGGAATGTCAGACCAATCGGTGATTTCTGTTTAAAATCTCACTTGGTTAATATAGGTGAAAAGAGCTTGAGGCGAGCTGACACTCCACGTTATGGTAAGGATTGAAGGCTCACTTTAAACTCACTTTACCTAGATTCACCAAGGTTAAATGAGCTTAAAGTGAACTTGGTGATGGGTTCAGCTAACAGAACATCAGACTACCTTGAGTATTCTGTTGAGTATTCACCAAGAGTCACCGAAGGTAAAGTAAGCTGCCATATTACCTAAAGGATAAGGATTGATAGCTCACTACACCTTAATTCATCGAGGGAAATTTTCACAGAATAACACTGCTAGTTTCTATTTTAGTGCTTCTTTGAATCAAGGCAGCGCATTGACTTATTACTGGGCAGGTAAAAAATTAATAATAGACCGGTAAAATAATCGTTTCAAATCTGAAGCCTACTAGAAAAAAATCCTGAAAATTAAATATTATGTAAATCGAATATAAAGTTACATATAACAATTTCGTAACTCGCTTATTTTTTTATATTTATTTTATCAGTAAATAACTGGTAAATAACTTTATATACCTATACATTATTATTCCATTTTCTTTCTCTTCTCAAAAAAACAAAAGAGGATCGTTCTCCAAAAAAAGAACATAATCCCTGCAAATGAAGCAAAAATCGCTGATACAGATAAATCGTAATAAGACGACTTGCAGACATGTCGGCGGCTCGTTATAATTGCGCTGTTACAGCCGTCAGCGTCGGGAAGGAAGTAATAAACCAACAATATTATCATATAAAAGCAATTATGTTGTTATTATTTATGTGAACGCGGTTTCGCAGACGGTGTGAAGGGATTATTAGGTGGATTGGGAACACGTACAGTCTCGGAGACAAGGCAAAGTTTTTGCGTAACTTTTTTGACAGAACATTTGAAAAACACAAAAACATCAAAAACATTTGGTCGATGAAATGATCCAAACTTAGTTCTGAAAAGTCAAAGTCAAATCATTTATTGCAATTAGACCATTAAAAGGCACTTTTAAACGTAAATTATTTAAATCTATTCCCTATTGCCCATTCCAAAAGAATATGTATGGAGAAGAATGGGCAAGAAACTCCATACATACTCTTTTAAAAAGCATAATTATTACTAGTATTACTAGCGAAGGCTAAAGACACCTTCAACACTAAGTAATTGTGTTGTATAAGCGATGTTATTAAGTTAGTAGAGTCCATTATTAATTTAGAAATTACTCTTTGACACTTAGTCTGGTTTCCTTATACCTCAGGACAAAGACAAAGCATTTATTTTAATTAAACCATTTACAGGCATTTTTTAATAGTCAAGGAGTCGGTTAGCTTGTCAGAATATTAAAGCTAATTAGTCTCTATAAAGAAGAACGAGCCAGAAACTCAACGGACACTCCTTTTTCAATCAAGGTTTTGCAAAATCCCGGTTACTTTATACCTACTTTATGCCTCTATGTGTGTGTGAAGAGAAATAGAAAACAATTCCAAGAAAAAATACAAAATAGGGTAGTTAAAAGATGATCAATTTAAACTGACAGCTTCCGTTCACGAACATGACGCATGAATCAGCACCGTTTAGCTCACCCATCTTGAAAGGAACCGAATGATCCAACACGACATTCCCAAAAATATGTTTTTATATCTAACAGTCCTATTCTGTAACAATTTTCATCAACTAATTTAGATTAAGTGACATTGAAGTGAGCTATCAAAGCGTTACGTAGGATGGCATCTCACCTCACGCTCGATTTTACTGAGGAAGATTTTAACAGAATAGCACTGCATTTTCTAAAAATGCTAATATTCCGTCTCGCCACCCCTACAAATGTGAAAGGGGCTACAAGAGTCATTTCAGCACTTAACGTGTCTAACGTGTGTCGGGTATTCGTCACGTATAGCTCGCGTACGATATTAGCGACTTGTCCGACGTTACCCTACCTCGGTGTTTAGGTATGATGAAGGAATGTTTTGTGTACTTTAGAGTTTCATTTTCTAATTTTGAGTGTTCCTACGTAAGTATTTTAGAGGCTCTGGCTGTATGTGGCAAATACAAACTGTTTTGTGTTGCTGCTATCAGATAAATGCTTTCAAATTAATGACACTAAGTCTGTCAGAAAAACTTACACTAGAAGTCATAATTATAACGTGTTTCAATCATAGTGTTAGTATAAATCCCTCTCCCTCTACAAAACCTGTATAGAATGCCGCTTCTTACGTGATCTCATACTTTACCTGTTAAAATTTCCCCGTCAATTTAGTTCAACTCGCTGACACGGTGCAAGAGTGGCGCTAGTGTAAATTCGAATTATCAACCGAGTTTTTAGAATGCCAATCAAGAAAGTCACAGCGGATTCAGATTCGAAGTTTAGAACGAGGTCTTACAGAATCACACAGCTGCTATGCTTATTTTTGTTTATTAATTTTATTGGGTACTTTTAATATTTGTACTTTTAAGAAAAATATTTACGGAATGTCTCCGCGCAGCGTGTGCAGTTGCGCCAACACATGTGCACTCTCTCTTTGACACGACCGGAGAGAGATCAGGCGCAGGACGAAAGCGCGTAAAGCCAGTTGGGCTTTTCGCGCATTCCAAGGCCCGGGGTGCCACACCGCCAACATCCAAACTCCGGACTACTACTGAAAAAATCCCAATTGAAAAACCGAATAACCACAAGAGCAATGGGCCAGTTTACGAACAGAAATAATGCGTAGCCAAAGCACGTGCTAAAATAACGTTTATTTATCCTGGCATAAGATTCACAACACAACTCAGTATTTCACTAACAAAATGGAACCGTTTCAAAAACTTCCCGACATCAAAACGACCCGTTTTCTCTTAGGAACTTTTAAAACTTGGGCACCATGACAAGATATTTTCAGGGATCCGTAACAGGAGGGACCCTACGAAGCCTCCACTGTCTGTTAGCAAGCCGTATTCCATAAATATTAAATTTTAAGTGGCGACGAATAAAAAACGTCATACTTAACATACAATTACGCCTGTATTCCCGGTAAAGGTTAGGCAGAGGTTTACTAAATGTTTAAATACGGTTCGCTGACATGTTTGTTGTTTAGGTCCCATGTAATATTCGACGAGCCTGTTGCCATTAACCGGGCGCAAATACTAAGTCGACCTGCTAATGAGAATTTCATAAAAAAAACCCAATTCCTATAGCGTAGCAGTCGCGCTAGGACAACTAGGCTAAAGAGGCAGTGAATAGAAAATAATAGTAAATCCTACTACTATTATAAAGGCGAAAGTTTGTATGTATGGATGTATGGATGTATGGATGTATGGATGTATGGATGTTTGTTACTCTTTCACGCTTAAACGGCTGAATGGATCTGGATGAAATTTGGCACAAAGATAGATTATAGTCTGGAATAACACATAGGCTACTTTTTATCCCGGGAAAATGTACGGTACCCGTAGGATAACACATCAACTGTGACGCGGACGAAGTCGCGGGCAGAAGCTAGTAAATAAATAATAAAATAAATATCTTGGGACAACTCACACACGGCTATCTGATCCCAAGCTAAGCAGAGCTTGTGTTATGGTAACCAGACAACTGATATACATACTTATATAATTTATACATACATACATATTATAGATAAATCACACCCAGACACAGAACAAACAATCATGCTCATCACACAAAGTTTGTCCTGGGTGGGAATCGAACCCACGACCTCCGGCTTAGCAGTCAGGGTCACTAACCACTAGACCAACAGGCCCGTCGTTAGTAAAAATAAAATAGAGTAAAAAATCAAAAGGATTCATTTAAGAAACGTATTTTTCTTTACGCTATATTATACGATGGTACGGAACCCTTTACGAGTCTGCTTTTTTTTTGTGTACAGTCGAAGCCTGAATCTCAGTAGCATTTTTGTTGAGACTTGTCCTCAATGAAAGCAAGTAGGCACAGCTTAAGTAGCCAGCTAATTGGTTACTTGAAAACGAAACGTAGGATTTTATTTTTAAAGTTTTTTGTAGATCTCTAGATTGAAGAACAGGGTTCTATTGGGTCAAGTTTGAAAGGGTAAAGAGTGTTATGTACAACTAGACTAGCTTATTCCTGCGACTTCATTTGCGTGAATGTTGGATATATATTACGGGCCGTGTTTTATTTGAGTCAGACTAGTCTTCGTTACTACTTTTTATAACGGCTATATGCCAGTGAAAGTCTTACCAAAATAAACAAAAAATATTCAGCCGAGGAGATTAACCAGAAAAAAAAGACAAAAAAAAAATAATTAAACAGAACCGTCTCTTGTTGCATGTCGTCACAAAAAAAAATGAAATAAAACGATGCTGCTTTTCAGCGTTTCAAGTGATAAGTAAGCGTTTATTTTATCTTGATTTAATATCCATTCCTCATTTCCGATAATATTTTACTCAATAATTACGATACAAAATTCAGAAGTGTTTACCGAATTTTGACCGTACAACTTTTGCACTCAAATATTGTCGACCATTAAAATGCTGCATTTTATTAATTCCATCATCACCATGCATCACCAAAAGGGAATAATGTGAGCAACATATTAGCGCCCCTAACTCAATTATGAACGAAAAATAAACAGGTGCTTTAAAACTTTATGTATAACGGGTGTAATATATTTATTTAGGGTTGTAACTTACTGAAACATTGGGGACAGTATAAATATTAACTTCGGTGTTAAACATCTCGTTTAATATAATATTAACATGTAATTAGAATATAGTAATGTGGTGATTATGACTTACATATTTAATATTATATTATGTACATAAAGAGTGCATAAATACACTAAACAAAGTCAGAAGTTACATAGAGAGATGAAAGAGAAAATATGAGTAAATAAGGTCTAAAAAAATTTGAAGTAGGTATATGTTTTGCCATTTAGGTATGGGGTAAAATTTTACTGTTGATCCCCACAGGTATTTATCAGGAAAATAACATGTAAATATAAAACGATACATTTAAAATTTTACCATTTAAAAATTATTTATTTTTCTTTCTGAAGCAACACAGAGAACAATTTTAAAAAAATATCCCTTTTGTAAACCCTGAAATTTTTTCTAATGTTCTCATTACTTAAGGTAAAATAGTAATACACAAAGTTACTTTGTATAAAATTCATTCTAGACATTTCATTAAGAAATTTTGTAAGATCGTGAAAAAATTAAATTGTGGTGAGTGACCTCATACAAAAACGGTTTTTATAATAATATTTTAGAGAAATAATGTTTATTTTTTATAATACAATTATAATAAGAAATATGTTCTTTTTTTTGCCAAAAGATAGATACAGCCCGAAGCTATACAATTCTGAGTAGAATTATTTAATTCTGTCAGAGTACAAGCAAGACAAAAAGTACTAGATACAAAACCCTTTCTCAAACTCCGAATGAGAAAGTGGGCAAAGTTAAGGTTCGTATAGCAACTTAAGGGGCCCCATACAAAAACAAAAATGTTAATCAAATCCCGGAAGGCAAAACCGCGAGTATACCCTAACAAGAGATAAAACAAGAAATTGGAGCCAGGAATTTAGTACCCCATAACACTTTGAATGGGTCGTATTTTTTATTTGCGAACAGTGAATAGAACGATTTGGTCTTGTCCATGTTGCTACCTGGATTTGTAAATTAAGTTGTAACTCTTTGTTGTGGCGTTTGGTGTTGGTTTTATGAGGCTTATAGACATGGGTGAAGTACACGACATACCATCACGCCTGTATTCCCTGAAGGATTGGGCAGAGATGTACCAATGTACAGACAGCGTCATCAATTGGTTCCTCATCTTGCATTAAAATTCATTCGAAAAGAGGGTACCCAGTTGATGACGCTGTCTGAACATACGCAGTTGGCTGGTATGTGTGGGTCCCATATAATAGGGGGTGAGCCTATTGCCTTCAACCCGGCACAAATCCTAACTCCGACATACTACTGAGAATTTCATAGAAAAACCTAATAACACTTTTTGTTCGACCTGGGAATTAAACCCAAGACCTCTAGCGTAGCAGCCGCGCTTAGTGCTAACGAGGTAGTTGGGGTGAAGTATTTCTGTGATTACCAAGGCAACATAAACAGGAGGTGTAAAACAAGAAGTCTTGCTATTGGTGCCGTTGGCGGGGTTATAAGATGACCGTAAGTACAAGATTGGGTTCCGTGTAGTTAGCGAAATGTTTGGTTAGACGTTTCCGGAACTCACACCAACTCACACTAGTATTATAAGCTAGAGTTTTTGATTACTGCTTTGTTCTCGTGTGTTGTATCGTGATGTTATTTCTACGAATTTTTTTATAAATTGTACGCACTTTGCCATTTCATATAAAAGTTGTTTAGGTTAGTTATTACAAATGAAATGATATGATATTTATTTTTCAGAATATAGTTACTTCAAAGATGGTAAAATATTCTTTAGTCTCGCTATATAAAAAGTTAATCAATTGAGCTGCCAAAAGTACTTTACAAAAGTAAGTGACGTCATAGCTTACTGTTTACGTACAAAATATATGAGAGAATCGCGGTTGTGCTCATAATTTGATGTATAATCGCGTTTTGACACCACCAAAAAGACTGGGTTTGTTAAGGATCCAATTTAAATTCATTTCACTTATGCATAGAAATTTTCATTACCCGAAAATCAAAGTCACAAAGTCATCCAATACTATAGAAATCCATCACATTTATAAACTCCACAGTAACAGCCATGAAAACTTGATCTACATGCCAAATTAATATCCCGCTCATTCCCCTCCCCTTACAAGATTAGTGACGGCATTTTAATTCCCCCTAATTCAGACACGAGTACCATGAAACAGATGGGCAGAATCCCCTTCAAACATGAAATAATTAGCAATTTCGTACATCACGGAAAAAACGTCCTTATTCCATAATGAATTGAGTTATATCACAAGGAAATATTAACTTGTACGCGAAGATGTAGGAGGGGAAATTAATTTTGTTGTTAACTTTGTATTCATGTGAGTTATGTTTTGTAAATTAAATAAGATTCTGTTAAGATTCTTGCCTTCAAAAGTTGTAAATTATGTATTAATAAAGTCGATTTTCGTATCTGTATGTTCCTTAGACTTTTTCTATATTTCGGTCTATTCTGTAAAAATCTCCCTCGGTGTGATGTGTGTGTAGATGAAGTAAGCTGTTACCCTACTTCTTGCTAAGGATTGAGAAGTCACCTTAAATTCACTTTACCTGAATAATTTTACTATCATCATATCAGCCGCAGGACATCCACTGTTGGACATAGGTCTCCCTCATACCTTTCCAAAAGAACCGGTTGGAAGAGGCCTTCATCCAGAGTCTTCCTGCGTTCTTAATTAGGTCGTCCGTTTACCATGTAGGTAGGTAGTGTTACGCTGCGTTTGCCAGTGCGTAGTCTCCATTCGAGAACTTAGCGGCCCCATCTGCCATCAGATCTGCGTAAGCTACGAGTATCAATAAAAAAAAACAATAAAAAAAATTGGCGTGATGGCCCAGTTCCCATAACCGAAACACGAAGCCGCAGGTTCACAATGCATAATATAATTTGTAAGATTATCTTGGCCACCGCTGGTATCGGTAAGGGCGGGGGAAGTTATTTGATGATTTCCAATTTGTAACATTATCTGGAGTCCGCTATCATCGGTAAAAGAAAACATCGAGAGCAAACCTGGATTTAAAATTTATATAAGTGCCTGTACACAAAATACGCGGTAAGACGTGGAGTTGCGGACACCAGCCCATTATACCAATACCAGTACAAAATCGCCATTCGACCTTGAGTAAGCGTGGTGATTAATGCTCGTGCCAACTCTGTACGAAAAGAGGCCCTTGCACCTAACGTAGAACCATAAAAACGGTAATTTCAAAAACTAAAAAACCCGACTGCTTTTCTGAGTATTTATGAAAAATCCCTAAAACAAGAAATTCGTTGTACCCGATTGCACTTAAAATTGTAGCAGTCGGGACCCATTTGGGACCATCTGCATTAAAACATAGGTATGTGCTCTCAATTCACTAAGCCTCCATTTCTAGAATGGGTCCCGACTGCTACAATTTTAAGTGCAATCGGGTACAACGAATTTCTTGTTTTAGGGATTTTTCATAAATACTCAGAAAAGCAGTCGGGTTTTTTAGTTTTTGAAATTACCGTTTTTTATTTTTATTTTTTTTAGCTTTTCATTTTGATATACCCAGTGACACTCTCACAGTAAATACGAATGTATCGACACCTCCCAAGCTAAAATCCATCGAGCCGTTCAGGCTGTAGATAAGAGCGATCCAAACATTTGAATTTGGCGCCAAAAATCCGCCATTTTGTTTTTTTTATTTTGATATACCCAGTGTCATTCTCACAGTAAATACGAATCTAACGACACCTCTCAAGCTAAAATCCATCAAGCCATTCGGGCTGCAGAGCGTGCCAAACAATTATACATACATACATACAAACATACTCTCGAAAAACATAACCCTCCTTCTGGCGCAGTCGGGTAAAAAGCTGGAATTTATTCTTTAACACGTCCATAAACAAATACTTATTCTTAGCACAACCTCGCGCTATACAATTATTTTTTACTAAAACATTTCTGTATAAAGTTCATTAGGGTTACCGCAAGCTGGGCGAAGTTTCCAGTTTCATCATAATTATTATCAAATGAACATAACATTTTTGATTCGGTTCTGGCGCTGTGGTCATAGAGTAACTATATTGTGTAGATGGGAAACTTTATTCTAGGCGTTGTTTATACCTACCTACCCGGACTGCCCCTTTGGTCTCGTGGTAGCTAGCGTGACTGTAGAGCGTGTGGTCTCGGGTTTAATTCCCAGGTCGGGCAAAAACTGTCATTGAATATTTTCACTAGGATTTTCTCAGTAACAGCCCGGAGTTTGGAAGTTGTTGTGGCACCCCCGTGCCTCGGAAATCGGACAATTTTCAACCACAACTTCTATAAAAAAAATATGACGAACTTTATCCCATTTAGCTTAAAGTTATTCGACTATTGAACAGTTAGCCTTTAGTAACCTGAATTACCTACGTGACACGAATTCAGTCACATAAATTCTGTCAAATATAATAACACTAGCTTCTGCCCGCGACTTCGTCCGCGTCAATGTTAATCTATTAGCCCACGGGAGTCGTACATTGTTCCGGGGTAACCACACTACAATCTATATCTGTGACAAATTTCATCCAGTCCCGTTCAGCCGTTTAAGCTGGAAAGAGTAACAAACTTCCATCTATCCTCACAAACTTTCGCATTTATAATGTTAAGGGTCCACACGATACAGACTTTTGTCTGTACAGATATCTGCACAGACTACAAAAGTCTGAGTAAAAATTTTTACTCAGAGGTCTTTACCAAATGTCTGTGCAGACTTTTCATCAGTTCAAACTTCGATTTTAATGAAGAAATTAAGTAATTCAATAATCATGAGTTTTCCTCCGACAATCGTACAGACATGTACGCAGACTTCCGACTTTTCTGATACACCGACATTTGTCTGTACTGATTTATTGTACGGACAAAATTCTATAGAAGTCTGTGTTAAGTCTGTGTCGTGTGGATCCACCATTAGTATCATGTCGCGCCTTAGCGCCAGACACAGAACTCGCATCTACACATAGCTATATTTCTTAATCTATGCTGTGGTGGGTACCATTATTTGCATGAATTTAAATGCGAGGTCATGTGAAGTTGGCTGTTTTTGGGAGATGTATTATTTGCTTTACGCTGGTTTTACGTGGAATTGCTAACGATGTGCGAAAAAAAAATATGTTGGTAGTAGCTTTGGTAGTGACTAGTATAATTTATGTAAATGTTTTATGAACTGTGACATTATTTTCGTGATTCTCCTGTACTTATGTAGGTTGTTCCGGGTAGAAGCATCGTTTCTTCTATAGAAATGTTAATACATTTAATAAGAAAGGAGAAATGTATTAACATTACACATACATAACATTATACATAACATTTTTATTATACACGATTGCACAAAGCAGGGTAATTTTATTAGGTAGGGTCGGAGATGATATATAATACACATTGCGCTATTTGGTATTGTCAAGCAAAAATAGATATTTTATATCAAAGCTGAAAAAAAATCTTGTTTGTTTGCTTACATGCGCTAACCTCTGGAAGTACCATTCGGATTTGAAAATGATAGATTTTTATTCTCCATTTATTAAAACATATTTAAAAAAGCGAATGAAACTTTACATTTATTATTATAATTCACCAATACTGTCTCACTAGTCAAAGACTCTACCAATGTAATTAACAAGACGAAACCATAAATCCTTCACCAACGAAAAGAAAAACACCATCTAAACTTTTCAATAACGCACACCGCTATACGAAAAACACATAAAAGCTAAAACGCAACAGCAAATCCATATAAAAGTGACTGAAGCTCGGTATATTTTTGTACAGACTCCCAAATCGATCTGCAACGCTCACGCTGAGCGAAACGAGTTTCTATTTTTTCTCGTATTCCGCTTTCACGGCAGTCAGAGACTAATGGACAGATATATTGTTTAAAAGGCTTTTATGTAAAACTTGAGTGAGCGTATTTCGATTATTTTAGTTTGCTTTTCAATTCTCTTGGGTAGTAAAATTGGCGTTATTTGCTTTGTGTTGTAAAAGTATGAACGAGTTTTGACGTGATTTTTTATTAATTAAGGCCTAAAATTGGTCCTTTTGGAAATGTATGGAAAAAGCATATATGTCCAGCAGTGAACGTGGAATCGGCATTGCCATATAACGTGGGAATTCCAGCAGCCTTTTCAGCACTAACTTGCTCCATTGACAATGATGCGGAGTTTTTTGATGCCTTATAAGATTCCTTCTTTTATTACATAAGTTTTACATACTTTGTAATGTTATTTTTATTTACAAATTTTGTGTTTAGGTTAATTATTATGATAGGTTGCGAAATTTGTTCGGAAAATTAAAAAAAATGTTTATACTTATGGAGAAAATGTCCAAATTAAATAAACTACCCTATTACTTGACGTCATAATAAAATAAGAAAAAAAGTAACATCAAGTACAAAATACATTAATGTTTTCAAAGATTTCCCCGCAAAAGTTACAAGCATTAATACGAAAAGATCTAATGTAGATGTTGGTTACTTGACAACTTGGATTGAACTAATCTGATCGAGTTCGGAACGGTTTTGCTCTTAGCTAATCATATCTACACATTTATGAAGGCAGCTTGATAATTTGTTCGGAATATTTTGGTAAGCATGGTTTATCTAATATTTTGATTGACAAAAACTCACGTCTTTTTCCCATGGGGGTAGGCAGCAACCATAGAACGCCCCCTGGTACGATCCTTACATTCCTTTCGCTTTGTGCACGTTCATACATCTGGTCATACAAGCACGCCAGTTACGAGTACTGCACACCCGACCTTTCTGAAGAATCTCACCAATAAGCTCAGGGTAGGTCTTTCTAGCATGCCTCCTCCCGGCCTTCTTTAATTTTTAATTGTATTTTCTTTTTATTATTTGTTGTTATAGAGGCCATAGATGCTTTTTAACACATTCTGTTAAACATTAGTGCAGTCACCGGTCACCTAAGCGCGACTGCTACTTTAGAGGTCTTGAGTGCTATTTCCCCGGTCCACCAGAAAGTGCTATTGGGTTTTTCTATGAATTTCTTAGTAGCAGCTCGGAGTTAGGATTTGTGCCCGGTTAATGGCAATAAGCTCGCTCTCTATTACAATTACCTAAACATACCGGCGAACTGTAGGTGTAAGATTGGTACACCTCTGCCTAACCCTTTAGGGAATACAGGCGTGATGTTCGTTATAAATACCATATAATTTAATTTATAAGCAAAAACCGCTCGTAGCACATCCCACGCAAAAGTTCCACGAAATGAAATGTTATGATCAGTAAACAAATTGTAGTTAAATATTTAAAACAAAAGAGTCGGACCATTCAAATAAATGTTTCATAATCTGGGTATTAAAAGCCCATACTTGATCGCTATGAGGGTTAAATTATTTAACCCGTTTCCATCTAGGGCCGGTACTAATTAATTTTTGTGTTGACTCAACTTGACCCCAAAATCGAATTTGTAATCTCGGCTTTTTGAAGTAACAGTTAAAAGGAACTAAGCTGCTAAAAGCAAATGAAAACAGACCTTTTAATATTTATTTACAAAATCTTGTTTGAACCATTTCGGTCTAGGAATTCCCGGGGTTTTAGGATAATTATACTAGCTTCTGCTCGCGACTTTGTTTACGTGTTTTTTCAGCTGTGTTAAGTTACGTCTTTGGTTACTGCTCTGCTCTCGTGGATCGTAGCGTGATGTTATATAACCTATATACTCGTAGACTATAAAAAAAAACTTTATTGATACAAATAAAATAACTATACGAAATAACTATACGATGCCTTATACATCTGAAAAACATTGGACATATTAAATTAGTTTGTTGTAATGCAAGACCCCTGATATTGCAGATGTCTATAGGTTGCGGTGACCACTTAACATCGGGTAGGCCGTGGGGTGGTTACCCAGACAAGGGCAACAAAAAAAAAGAGATATCCCGCCGTTTTACCCGGGTTCAGCCCCCCTAGCCAAGTCACAAACGATAATCGTAAACGCTCGGTACGTACCAATAGATTTTCAACTTAATACCCAAGAGCCTTAAGTTGAAACTCAATTAAAGATTTCTAAGCGTTAGCGACTGGAACGAACGAAAACGCTATGCAATCTTCATTAGATCTTCAACTTAAAACCAAGCACATAAAGTTGAAGATCTATTAAAGCCTACTCAGCGTTTGCGTTTATCGTTTGTGACTTGGCTAGGGGGGCAGTTATGTCTTTGGTTACATTTTCGCTAGTAGTTTTTCCGAGATTAGCGCTTTTAAACATTCACACAAGCTAAAAACTATTCAGCTTTATTATATTAGTAGAGATTTAAAACTTAATTGAGTTCGGTCTACTTAGATACTATCCTATCCTATCTAAATAATTGAATAGGGAAAATTCGTTGAATTATCGCCTAGCCTAGTAATTCAAACAGCCTATCTAATAGTATGTATTATTTTATAGTGTCTTGCTAAGATTTACAACAGGCTTCTGATATTCATGTAATAATACCTGCATATTATTATTTCAACTGCAAGGCCAAAGCCTCTTCTTATACAGAGAAGGTATGAGCATTAATCACTACGTGTGCTCAAGGTGGATTGTCGATTTTAGACTTATATAAGTCTAGGTTTCTTCGCGATGTTTTCAACTTTGTGGGCATATTAGTCAGTATATTTTTTAAGTAATATAAAACAAAATCGTTTCCCGCCGTCTGTCCCTCTGTATGCTTAGATCTTTTAAACTCCTCAACGGTTTTAAATGCGTTTTCATCAATAGACAGAGTGATTTAACCTAACGCAGGTGAAAGCAAGGTATATTATAGCTGGTCCATACTACTAAAACACTTTTGTTTTGTATGTTTGTGCCGAATACGTTTCGAAACTACTGGACCGATTTTAACTATTTTTTCACCAATAGATAGCTACATTATTCCTGAGTAACATAGGCTACATAACATCACGCTACAACCCACGGGAGCGGAGCAGTAACCAAAGACGTAACTTAATGCAGGTGAAAAGCCACGTATACGAAGTTGTGGGCAGTTTACTACTAATCTATAAAACCACTAGCCCCCCAAAGCAAAAAGAAATACGATTGGTGCCAACACTGATTCATTCCGCTGCTGACTCCGAAAACAAACGAACGTGCATACAAGTTATCAGTAATAGGATACGAGCTCAGCAATCAAACAAATATGGCGGTCTTAGAATACTGGACAGATGCCAAAAGAGAACTGGGAACGCTATCGAAGCAAGTTGTGAGACCATTCGTCAGATATTCTACCGGAGATAGTAAAGCCAAAGCATTTATTTCAATTAGACCATTTACAGGCACTTTTGAGTTGTCAAGAAGTTACATAGACAGTTGAAGTTAGCTGCTCGCTCTAAAATGTAGATCTCTATAAAGAAGAATGAGCAAGGAAACCACTCTTTTCTTTCAACTTGGTTTTTACTTTGGATATAAAAAAAATTGTAAGCATGTCTCGAATTTCCTATGAGATAAACGTCAGACAAGTTGTATTTAGCTAATGGCTAAATTCAACTACTTCGTTCGTGTGAATGTCGACTTTCAGCCGTGTTTGAATTTTTTGCGAGGAACCCTTATGATTTTTAAAATAAAAGTAGCCTTAGTTGTAACAGCCAGCTATAGTCAGTTATATACCAGTTAAGTCCCGTCAAAATTAGTCCAGCCGTTTCGGAGATAAGCTGGAACAAACAGACAAATATTATAAAACATGGATTTTTCATGTTGGTACCGTTTTGTTTATTCGCATTACAAAAAACCCATCAATTTTATTTACTTTTTAGATATTTAGATTAATGCATCTTCTTCCATAAAACTAAAGATTTCACCCGAAATTACGATCTGCTATAAAATACAGACTGGTCGTAACTTGAAATCCTTGGTATCGCACACAAGTAACTCAACTAAATGCAAAATCACTGGACACACGCCAAACAGGGAAACGTGCACGATTGCAATCATACCGAGTGGCGGTACCTCAGATATTATCTAACGAAGGTGTGAAACATACATTACTAATATCTAGAAGTGCCGTAAGCAAAGTAATTAAATATCACATAAATACTAAATTGAATGTTCAGTTATTTTAATATCCTCCAGACCGAGGTTTTGGTCGTGGCGGCCAATCGCGCCAAGTACGCAGGGGATATTATTATAGTGCACAAGTGTGTGCGCAAACACAGGTGCATTTTTTTTTATATAGATGGGAAATCATCAAATATCTTCCCCCGCCCTAGTGTCAGACTTTTACCGACTAAAACCCGTCTATGTTCCTTCATGTGCCCTTTGCGTTCCGGGGGCGCGGTATCTCTTTCGAACAACCCGCAGAAACACAAGTGCATTCCACCTTTCCTCACTCTCATAATGATGGTTTTATCGTGATAAACGGCTAACCGACATGACTTAGGAGAGATCAGGCGCTGGACCAACATCTTTATGTGCTTTCCGAGGCACGGGTCAAACTCCGGGCTGATATTGAGAGATTCCTGATAGAAAAACCCAATGACACTTTTTGCCTAACCTGAGAATCGAAGCCACGACCCCATGCTTAGCAGGCGCACTTACGACTACGAGTACAACAGGGCAGCACTAAAAGAAACGAACTACATCACTAATATTTCCATTAACGCTTTTTCTATGTAATTGAATCGATTCTCTAATATCTATTAACACATAATTATTGTCCTCAAACGTCTATTATCTTGTAATTTTTGTCGTCAGATATCTATTATCGTGTAATTTTATCAAGTGAATAGTGACAATTAGGTAACTTCACGAATAGTTATAACTTATAACGTATGATTATTATATGCTGTTTCTATGTCCTTTAACCTGTGATAATTACCTACTTTACTTGTGAAAGCTATATTATAGCGGAGTTCTTGAAACGGTAATTAGTGAAACGACGATTCTTGTTTAACAGTTATTGTAGATTTAGAAAAAAAGGCCTTCAACAATTAGGGGGTAACAGAGATTAAGGGATACCATAAAACCGTTCGTGGCTTTTCAGTCTCAGAACGGTCGGTGTATCGTTGCTTTCTTAGAAAAGTTCAGGTTACCAAGATTATTGAACCCTACAATAGCTCCCCATTGTTCTTGAAACGTTGCTCGTGCCTATTACCACAATATTTTGCATGCGTTATATATTTCTACCACCAATAAACAATACATTTTTACATCATTTCCCAGTAATCGTTTTTGCTATGTAGAAAATTGCGTAGTTAACGGGTTGATGCGCCTTTAACACCTCGTAATACTAAAGGTCACAAAACATAGTTCGGCAGCGAAAGTTTGCAGCCCGATAATATAAAATACGAAGCTAGATACCCAACATTTTATATCGTGTACATGCGCACTACAAAACTATGTCATAATAGTAAAATATCGTCGTAAAAATATCTGATCAAAAGTTATTTATTCCGTCTGATTTCATTTTACGATTATTTGATGTGTAGTTTCTTGCAATGCCCCTCAAAATTGTGTACTATGTCCTACCGAATATGTTCCATATTAATAAAATATTATTTCGTTCAAGGGTCACTTGTGTTTAGTTTCGTATTTGTGGAAATGTTTTGAATTATTTCTGTCGTTCGAAATATATAAACTATTGAGTAAAAATTGGGGTTTTTGGAAACTTTCCATATAAACGTAACGTCAAAACGTATTTCCAGGTATACAATAGAGTACCAACTGGATTGTTCAAAATGTAATTGTTTATATGGCTACCTGTTCATAGTGTTAGGAAATTCCTGGAACATAAAATCGCATGATTACTGGTTGTATTGTTTTGCACGTATTTGCACGGTTATATCTATTGAACAAAACCTGTTTGTTTATATCTATACATATAATAAAATTGTAGCGGTGTGAAAACTGTACATTTAATATTTTTGAGAAAAAGTGATTGCTACGAGGTCGGGTAATGATTCTAATGCCGAAAATACAATTTTTAGAATTTTTGTCTGTTTGTCTGTTTGTCTGTTTGTTTGTTAGAGCATCACGCAAATACTGCCGGACAGATTTTGTTCAATTTTTGTATATATATTCCGCATAGGCCAAATTTGACCGTAGGCTATAAATTATCACGCTATCTGCTTTGGGGGCTGAGCAATGTTGCATTATGTTTTGTTTTCCTATAGATTACAACGCGTTTATAAAAATACGAGACTAAATATAAGAAAACTTTAGGTAGCTGAGGCTTAAACTACTGAAATAATTATCATCACGCTATACTTTCAAGGAGCTAAGCAGTTAATCATGGCAAACTAGAACGGCTATTTTAAAGGATTTCTTATCGAATTATGTGGTCTAACGGTTCGATGACCGCCTTGCAATTCGCTGGGCTTGAGTTCGAACCCCAATAACTGTTTTACTTTTTGTGATTTTTTAAATATATTTTTTAATGCTAGAACATTGCAAAACTGTAATAAAATAGAAGTAGGCATTCTTCCGCCATAACATTTTGCTTTCTTATTTTTCAAATATTTTATTATTTCTGCAAAAAAATAATGTCTATACAATCATAGTTTCATATAAACAGTATTGAAGTCAAAATTATTCATTTATCAAAATAAAAAAAAAATAAACAAATTGATTGGTGTAGAAACGATACCAGAGCGGAAAATATACGTACTGTTTAAGAATTTCTGTCTGTTTGACTCTTCAAAATAAATTTTGTCAAAATAGTCTTTTAATGTCGGGCAACACATGGCTGTATTATATAAAGCGATTGAATCGATGAAACCCCTAACAATAATTTACACCAGTTGAGACATGTAAGTACAGTACCTTCCAGATAAATCACTGAGTTCACTACCGGGAAGCAAGTAGTCTCGCAGCTTCAAGTAGTCATGAGGTGGTGGCGGTCTTCCTTCCCACAGTCTACTTCTCTCTTTGGGTGGTGGAATTTGTAATAAATAGTGAGGTTATTTGGGTATTTGTAACAAATATTGGAGTTAGGTAGGTGTAAACATTATTGCATTATGTTTATTGTTCGTGACGGTCATTATGTTTACGGTTCCTCCACGAGACTGTTATAAATTACATAAAATACTGAAGATTAGTAACATAATCCTATGAAATAAAAATCATCAAGTCATGTGCACAAGGAGTTAAGCAGTCAATAGTGTAATAGAATTTATTAAAAGACTGATTCTGGCCACGACGTCTAATCTTAATGCAGAGTAGCCAAGTATGCAGGAGATATTAAAGTACACAAGTGTGTGAGCAAACGCTCCCTCTTCCCTAACTCTCATAGTCCGATGTGACGGCAATCTGACAGAACAGGGGAGAGATCAGACGCAGCACCAACGGCTTTACGTGCTTTTCGAGGCACGTGAGCGTCACACCACCAACGTCCAAACTCCGGGCTGTTCCTGGGAAATTCGTAATGGAGAAACCCATTACCCCACGATCAGTCCTGCTTGCTACCACGAGACCAACGGAGCAGTTCAAATATGACATGTATGGGAATGGTTATTGTTAGTTAATTGTTACGTAAATAAAGTGAATAGTTTCGCTGTTTAATGAAAGCCATGTAAATTATTTTGTGTGAGTTAAGTTCCAATCGATTGTTACTTTTTGTCATTATTTTAATTGGTTTTTGTTTTGATGCAGTATGATTTCAATATTACAATAAAACAGGTTTAGGCGGGTATCGTTTTTTTCCCTTACATAACTTAAAAAATTTGCATGGTTCGACTGAAGAGGAATGACCGAAACAGAATACGACTGATTGGTCCACAAATTCTACCTACGCTAAGAATATTTTTCGTGAGTAAAAAGCAGCGCCTCAGGCTATTTAAAGAGTTACCAAGTTACATCGATAGTAGGATCGCCGCCACACCATGATGCTCTGACGCAGGTATTCTCCGGATATGTTGACATGAGACATGAGGACACGCCCGAATGTTAACACTGTGAGGATCATCCGGAGGACACGATGAAGCATAAGGTCTGCCTGCTTTGGTGGAGCACCGCCGTGTCCTCATAGAGGCTATCGATGGCAACAACCTCTCGCGTCCGGTCCTGGTTCGAGAAGCAATCACCTCCTTATGCGAAGCAGTAATGCTGGAGAAGGAGGAACCTGAACACGTGAGAGAGAGGCCAACCTCACGCCCCAGCCAGCGCAACAGAAAAGGACGCCCCGGGCGTCGGGAGTCGCGGGGCGATTCACAACCACCGCAGGCGCGGGCCTGCAGTGGTCGGCGAGCGTTGGGTAGCTCGGCGTCCAATCAGAACCATACCCGTGCCGACATCGCGTTGTATTTAACAAACCTCTTTGTATTTAACAAACTTTTTCCCAACAACATATTACCTTAGTTATCAGTTGCTCTGATTACAAGATTCATTTCTACGGTTTTGATACTAGACAGATAAAAGCTAAAATGTGAATGTTAAAGCAGAACCTATTAAAAATGCTTTTTAATGGTCACAGAAAGAAAAACAAGTAAATTTTGACACCACATGACAGTATTTTTTTTTATTTTTTTTGAAAAACATATCACCTACCCTCCTCACAAATATGTTTAAGTCACAGGTACGGCGCAAGCTCATAACCAGACGAAGACAAAATCAGACTCTGGGCGTCTACTGACTAATTTCTAAAACCCACAGTCGTAACTATTAGTACCATAGAAACCATTTGACGTGGTTGAAAGATTATGATGATATTGTAGTCAATCCTTTGTTAGTTAAGTAACACTTTTCTTTTCTTTTTTAAGACGCGAAATCATCAAATAACTTTCCAGTTAAGTAACACTTAGGTCGACGTGAGCGAAGCCGCTGGCAACAGCTAGTTGTTAATATAACTATGTGTTTAGTACAATTGTGAATAATATAATATTTTATTATTACATAATAATAAATGCCTCGTCGGAACTTCCCATTTCGAGCAAATATTATTGGGTTTTTCTATGAAATTCTCAGTAGCAGCTCGGTGTTATGATTTGTGCCCGGTTATAGGGTCTCCCCTTATAAAACATACCAGCGGATTGTGGGTGTACATAAGTACACCTATGCCTAACGCTTCGGGGAATACAGGCGTGATGGTATATGTTTCTTTACACTCAAAAATGCCCCACAAAATTCCCGAGTGCAATGTTGCCAAACTCAAAATTTTGGCTGGTGTTACCAACATAATCTATTTAAGGAACAACAATACAAATACAATGCTTGATCTTAAACCACGAAAACTTTTAATAACTTCTCAGTAAAGGGGTATACAAAATATTAAGTAGGACAAGTTGATTTTAAAACAATAGCGTTCATTATATCATTAAGAATCTGACGAAGGTCAGTAGGCTTCCGGATGAGATACAGGGTGTTCTAAAACATAATATAATTGAGTAATTGACACTATTAACCAGTTGTAGTCGTAGTGTAGCTTATAAGGTTTAAGCCGTGAAGGCCTTAATTTTTAAGGCACCATATTAAAGTCCGCTTAAGACAATCTTCTAAGATTACCTGCGAGATGTCATTAAAAATAAACAACAAATAACAGCCACAACAACAATAAGTGGGACAATAATGTTGTCCCACTGCAGGGCAAAAGTCTCTTCTCATACAGAGAACGCACACGCATTGATCATCGTGCTTGCTCAAGGTGGATTGGCGAATCCAGACTTATTTTTATTACAAGTCCAGGTGTCCTCACGATGTTGTCCTTCACCGAAGTCAGAGTTGTCCAAAATAAACTTGAAAGCACAACTGAATTGAAAAACTCACATTGGTACTTGCCCAGACCGAACCCTCATGTATGAGAGATGGGCGTCTTAACCGCTAGGCTATCCAAACAAAAACGACTTTTACCTGTAAAATTCGAAAGATTAATTTCACACACCACACAACATCCCCCCACTGCTAAACCACACTAAACCAACCAAACCCACCCTGTAGTTAACATCCTCCAACATTATGATAATGCACAACTTTTAGAAGGATTCGCGCTTTTAGTTGAACGGACAAGTTTGCTCTGTCCCCCGCCTGTTCTCTTTTGTTAGAACTTCACGATTGTGGAGATCCGGACAACTTTCACAATGGTATCGCTTGGTGTGTGTAAATAGGCTGTCTCTTGCTTTTTGGTCTGTGTATTTGTTATTGTGGGGGATAGTGTTGAAATATAAACTGGATTGTGTAGTGTGCGGTTTTTGGTTTGTTGTTTTTGATGAGTGTGTTACGAATGCCTGAAGAACGTTTGCCCGATTGACCGTTTGACGGTGAATTTAGGTGAAGTGAGTTGAAGGTGGACGGAAGACCTGCAGTGCGATTTTCTAAGCCTCACTTCGTAATTCGAAAGCTGAATCCGCAGTAAGATTTCAAAATAGTATTCTATTAAACACGATCACGCCGGTGACGTCACCACGGCGAGTGAATACACAACCAAGGTCAAGTGGGTTCGTTATCGAAGTGAGAATTATTATCAATTTCGAGAATCGCACTACTGGTTAAGACTGCAGAAAGACGCTGGATGCAGGCCACCTCCAACCGGTCCTATTGGAAATGTATGAGGGATTCTTACATATATAGCACTGCAGTTTTTTACATACTCGTACTGCTCACACAAAGCTCTTGACCTTTACTTCGGATATTCGTAACCAAACCATTAAAATATTTTTATTTATTACTGTTGCTACCTACGAATATTCCTCAGATGTCTATTCAAAGACGTCTAGATAAGGCCGAACCTTTTTTTTTGGGAACAAGACCGCAACGATTCAACTGCTCCGAATCCCGCAAAAAATATGCGTGTACACTTGTGTCCCACATAAAAAATAGATAGTACGAGTGTCCTACAGCGATATTCTCTTCATGTCACGCAATCCGCATGTGCTGTGACAATGGTGGGGCGTGTGTGCAGCTATTCGACAATGAGCAGTCGAGTCGCAGTTATTCGCCCGGCACGTCTCGCATTACTTGCTACATGCACGCAGCGCACGCCTGAATGACGAGCGAACGCTCTTTTGCCGTAGTTATGCTTTGCGAGATCTAGTTCAGCTTTCAGTCGGTTTTGTTTTTGTATGTAGGTTACGTTTTTAATGTAAAAGTGTAGTATATTCTGGATTGTTCTAGTATACGACACATCCCCAATGTGTTTAAACTATGGGTGATCAAAAGTCCAGAGAGATTTGAAGTTAGGTTTGATCTATAAATTTTTTTATATGCTTTGCCCCGCTCTTCGGTTTTCTCATGTATCGTGGGTACCTACAACCATTTAAATTCACATACACAAACAGCCACAGCCATTTAGTTTCAAACTGCCAAAAATATTTTTGAAGCATTAATTTTTGGTAGGTTTTTGATATTGATTGTCGATATTATGAGATTGCAACTAGATTTGACATGATTGTGTTTATTAATGAGGCTAACTTTCTAAATGTATTAGATTTTCTATAAACTATTATTATTTAAAGCATTACTTTCTTTACAAAACTAGTTTTTAAAGACCTCTACTTAGTAAATTGTGTTATTCTTCAAAACTCCATAGCAACAAGATTTAAGCGGAAAATAAAGATAATTTTCCCCTCGACAACCATATTTCTTGAAATAACAAAAAATATTTAATTACATTCCTTAGCCCTTAACATTTAGATTGGTAAATAATTATCCGTGTCTCGAACATATGAACACAAAATAAAATCATGTTTCTCTCGTAAAAACACACACATAAAAATTGTTAATAAAAAATAACATATGCCTAAATTCGCCGGCGTATGTACAGTCAACAAAAGAGATAAGTAACCATGCCGTCACATATTAGAAGCTTTTTAAGACGCTGAAGGATGATTTCAATTAAAATTTGATCTAGTTATTAGAAAACAAACAGTTTATTAAGTAACATTAGATTAATAAGATAAAGGATTGATTAAAATTAAAAGACTTTACGAATATAGTATTCTAGTTCCTATACTACTATGAAATAGGTCTTTTCTCAAAGTTATAATCGGTCATTCATGAGAAGATCGCTTTTAAATTTTGTCAAGTGTATACCTACATGTTTAAGCTCGTGACTGTACTTGCGTAATATTCGTTTTATTATGAAGCGAAGTTACTTGGGAGTAAAAATGTTACATATTTGTGTGTCGTATTAGTCGCTTGTCATATTGCGTAAATGCCGACATCTAAAAATAAGTAAAATGTCAAAGTAATGACGTAAAATGTGGTAGAAATATGGTTGCTGTTTATTTAACTGTATAAAATTAAAGGTGGCCGTCTGATTTTAGTTTGATTTAGGTCGTTGAGGTACGGGGCGTATCGATTGAGGTGAGAGAAGAATTTTTCAGCAATTTTATCATAATGTATAAACTCGATAGTCTTGGGAATATTCTGACAGTACTGTAGAGACTTTACTTGGAATTACCTACTTGGGTGATCTATACTGTAACTGTCTATTTGTCATGTCAAAATTACAGTTTTTTTACTAAATTCTTACTATAGAAATGTATAAACGGCAGGCACTTATGCCTTGTCTGTTGTCTGTCTGTCCCTTAGCCTTTTCTGAGCCTTAGCTACTCTTTGTAACATTAGCTATCTGCCAGACGGCCTGTCTGGTAAGTAAGAAGTAAAGTAGCTAAGGCTACTATAGTTTCAGCGCAAAAAGAAATCTCCGATAATAAAAATTTACGCGGATGAAGTCACGGGCGTCAGCTAGTATATAACATTGATAGCTTTATCAGAATAAAACTAGATATCAATATTATATACTAGCTGAAACGTCAGAACGTTACATGTAATTGGAGAAAACAGAGAAGAATGCCGAAGTCAATACGAAGTTTCCGCCAATTATTAGGAACGTTTACGGCGCAGTATCAATTCAATTCAATATATTCAGTAACAATGTACATTGTGAAGGAATATTCAAACATAAACATAAAAACATATTATTATGTATCTCTCTAGTATCTATATTATAAAGCTGAAGATGTTTTTTATTGTTTAAACGCGTTGATCTCTGGAATTGTCGTTTGAATTAGATACTTACATTTTTTTGGGTAATAGTCAGATTCATGATAAATAGTATTGGCTTTTTAACATTACACTACAACCCACAGGAGAGGAGCAGTAACCAAAAACGTAACTTAATGCGGGTGAAAAAATCGCGAGCAAAAGATTTTTTTGTTTTTCCTATATCTTTGCCACAAGCCGAGGGCCCGCCTACCAGATGTACAGTGGTCACCGCACCCTATATACATCTGCAATACCAGAGGCCTCTTCTTCTTAGCGTTTCGATGACAAACTATATTACAATAAATAAATAAATATACTATTATTATAAATTATATTGATGCGGCCCAGAATTTGGCCACTTTGACTGCGTTGTCGGTGGCAGCCATTAAATCTTCCTGCGTGCAGCTGTTAGGGCACCAGAGGCCTTGCAAATGCTTTGCCATCCTAGAGACAAGGATAAAATGTCTCATGGGCCTGTAATTACACCGACACCCATACCCTTTAAACCGTAACACAGCAACGCTGCTTTGCGGCAGAAATACCAATTTCTGCCCCAAAGCAGTCTATATGTATAAAATAATACTAGCTACATATCTATTATTAGTATTATTTTACACATATAGACTTTTACTTTTGCCCGTAACTTTGTCTGAGTAAATATCGTTAAACATATTATTTAAAAAATGTAAAATTCAATCGTGATTCAAAAGACACGTGGCGCCATCTATTTTCATAAGAAAGTTATTGCTGTTTTTCTCAGGAACATCACTTTTTTTTTAATGAAAGTTACCCTATGTCTATTTCTGTACACCTGATAACGTATATGCAGAATTTCAGGATGATCGGTTCTGTGGTTAAGGCGTGAAAATGTAACAAACAAACATACTTACATTCGCATTTGTACTCGTAGTATTAGTAGGTAGGATATCATTAAACACTAAATCAAAGCTTACCAAATTTCTCATCCCACTTCAAAACACAGGTCCTAATACAAGATATCTCCACAAAATCCATAGGCATTGAAATTCTAACCCAATGAAATCCCCTATCCAAATGGTATTTGGTATGCAAATGAATGTCTACTGCATCCCCGGTACAAATCATGCGGGTAACAGGCCTACAGCGAATCAGTTGCGTGTGTGATCAGAATAATATGACGTGTTTATTTCTTGGTTTTTGAGGAAATCTCGACTGATCAGGTTTTTGAGGATGTCTATAATCTGTCAATGTTATTTGGTAGAAAGGATGTTTTGTGTTATTAACCGACTTCAAAAAAGGAGAGGGATATCAATTCGGTTTTTTTGTTTGTTACCTCAGAACTCCGTCATTTATCTATTTGGCAGTTATTTTTCACTTTGCAGTATCTGAAAGCAGTTGTCTCTTTTTAGAAAAAATATTTTTATTTCTTATTTCTTAAGTCTTGGGTGAATATATAAACTAGCAACTGATATTAGCCCAAAGGACGCTTTTCACATCTTTAATTCATAAACAAATTGAAAAAACTTGTATGCTAATATTATAAAGATGAAGAGTTTTTCTTTTTGGTTTTAACACGCTAATCTCTCTTTTAGTCCGACTTGCAAAAATATTTTTGCGTTATATAACCCATTTATCGAGGAAGGTAATCAAAGACATAACGCGATTGAAACAGCGAGGAATTACTAGTAAATAATAACAATATTACTAGCTCAAAGGGACTCAAAATACCTCCTCCGCATCTCAATTGGCCTTACTTACTTTATCACTTAGTATTATTATATCACTGCCAAGAATTTAGTACAATCACGTACAATGGTATCGGGCGTCAAAATTCTTTGATACGAACTCTCTCAAACGGGCCCTTAGTATTAACATTAGAAACGTGACTTGCCCGACTATGAATAAATCAAACCTGTGCTATGGTAATGTTGGTACTCCGTCTCCTGTGGGTACCTTCTCTTCTGTGGGTTTTGATACACGTAATCGGTAAAGGGAGTTAGAACCTAAAGACGTAGGTATATCTTGTGAAATTTAAATGGTTGGTTTCCTGCATCGTAATGATTTTGTTTGAACAAACCAAAATATTTGACATTGCTCGGCGAATCAGCAAGTTGAAGTGACAGTGGGTAGGGCATATGCACTAGATCTGATGGCCGATGGGGCTGCAAAGTTATCGAATAGAAACAAGCGCAGCGCAAGAACAAGGTGGACGGACGATCTGATTAAGTTCGCAGGAAGACGTTGGATGCAGGCTACTTCCAACCGGCCCTTTTGGAAATCTATCTATGGGGGTGGCCTATGTCCAGCAGTGGACGTCCTGCAGCTGACAGCACATAAACAAGTTAGAATAATATAGGACACGGCTGTGAGTGTTGTGTGGTATTTGATTTTGTTATCAATCATAAGTAAGATTTACGTAATTATTGCAGCAGTAGCTGATGACACGAACGATTATTTCCATTAAAGAGGATTCCTCAGTCGTGCATAAAGAGTAATGTACGATTACGAAGATACAGCGTTTTTACAAACAATTTCGAGCAAAACGCGAGGTCAACAAGTATTTTGAACAACAAAATAACGTTACAACGTAAATATTATGACATCGCCAATTTGAAAAAAGAAAGTAGGTCGAAAATTTTCCATAATTAAAAAGCCTCTTAGAGAAAAATAATTTGGAAGAAAGCCGATGTCAAATAATGTTTATTTTACAAGTCGTTCTGAAGTGGTTCTTAGAAACCGTCTCAGTTCTGTAATTGGTTGTTATTGTAAGTGTTTTATTAGCAAAACATTTAATTTGTTTAATGTTTTTTTTTTGGACTCTGCGATCCCGGGCGTTTAGTTAACTTTACGAGTAGATGAAACTAGCTTGTGCCCGCGATTTTTTGCGCGATTCGTCTACGTGAACGTCGATTATCTGCTAGGCATTTCTTATATTTTAGCGCGGTTATTTCTCTAAAAAAGCAGTAGGTAACCTAAGTTACTTATAATTTTAGCTATATGCCAATGGAGGTCTCTTCAAAATCGGTCCAGATATTTCGAAAATTAGTCGGCCAAGAAAAGAAACAAACAAATCATAACAATCAATACCATAACTCAATTTTAGGGTTTTTTTTTTTGTGGAATGGATCCTATTTGCGTAACTAAGTCCAATTGGTAATTAAAAACGTTTTAAACCTAGTCGCAATCTAACAATGAGGCAACACATTTATACGTAGTTTTTTATAAAAACCATTCACTGGATGGCAAACAAGGCGATGACACACCTGATGTTGAGTGGTCACCGTTGTTTACAGACATCTGCCTTGCAAATGCGTTGCCATCCCAGAGACAAAGTTAAAATATCTCATGTGCCTGTAATTACACCGGCACCTATACCCTTCAAACCGGAAAACAGCAACGCTGCTTTGCTACTATAGTGGTAGTACTTCCCCACACAAGCTTCTTCACAAAGAGCTGTACTACAACTAATAAGGTAATGGGCAAAGAGATACGTATATCTTCATAATAATATAGTAAGCTTCAAAGGTATATCACCGCCAACACACAAGAGGCCATCGCTTCTCACCTTAACCCTCTATTGCTCCAATTAATTTCGCAAACACAATATTATACCAGCTGTAGATTCCATACCATTATCTAATCCAATAGATCGCTTATCTCCATTCGCCCGCAAGGGAATTATGTAGACGCAGCCATGATGAATGATAATGATGGCCGCTGGCGACGGTTAGAATAGCAACGGTTAAACTGCGACTCAATTTGATTGGGCCTTGAGCCTTTTCCTCAGATTACCAGGAAGGGAAAATGGTTATTATTTGGGGGAATATTCTTGATGGGAATCTATCACACTAATGTTATAAAGGCGAGAGTTTGTGTGTGTGTATGTTTGTCTCTTCTTTACGCTTCAACGGCTTAACGGATCTGGATGAAATTTGGCACTGAGATAGATTGTAATGTGGAATAACACATAGGCTACTTTTTATCTTAGAAAATGTACCTGGGATCGTGAACGAAGTCGCGGGCAGAAGCTAGTACAAATATATTAAATAGAAAAGTCTGATTGTAATGTCAAGACGTCACACATAACATACCATCAGGGGATATTACCAGGGAATATTATGCAAAGGTGTAAGTACTCACAGTTCGCCGATATGTTTAGGCAAGACAAAAATAAAACAAATAAAAAAAATATTTGCCTGTCCGTCTAGTTGGTCCGCCTAATCTCCGAAATGGCTGGATAGATTTACGGCTATGCTACTTTTCTTTTAGAAAAGTAATTAGGGTTCTGCGCATAAAAATAAGTCTTGTGATAAGCGAGATTTACACAGACAGAGTCGCGGGTAATGTTGTCCCACACCAGGGCAAAGGCCTCAAATCTTGCAGCAGTGAAGGCACAGGCGTTGATCATCATACTTACTCAAGGCGGATTGGCAATTCGGTAAAAGTTTTCATTACGAGGTCTCCTCCACCCGCTACATTGTGATTATCATTGTATTTTTTAAACATTATGCTGTAAAATATTGAAGCAGATTACTTTGTATTAAACAAAAAATTAAATTCTTAGATTGTACCTCCGCCGATGGTTATACGTTGTGGTTCATTTGTTTTTCATGAAAACTTCAATTTTATTTGAAAAAGCGTGAGCTTACTGCTATAATTACTTTTCAACTAAATGTACGGTGAAGTTATATCTAGCGATTGAAATCATTGTTATCAACCATAATCAAGTCTTAATATATAAATAATTCAACATCTTCCACAGTGACCAATAAACATTGAATAATAACGCTTACCAAAAGTTTCAAGAAATATTAAACTGTCTCGGAACCGGCGACCAACTTATTCAAAAGAAAAAAATATGTCTGAAGGAGTTACTGGCTCTAAAGTTGGAAGGGAATTACGTTTCTAGATCAATAGTTATTTAAAAATAATTTGTTTAAACCTAGAGCTTTATAATTATGTATGTATGTACATGGTTATTTGTTAATTAGTTAAAATTGTTCGTAACATCATTCAGTGTGTCAATAAACCATTGAATTGTACTAGGACTTTAGCTCGTATCGTGGGTGCGTTTACAAATATATAAACTTACATAATTACACAAATAGTTCAGACCCGGAACAACTAGACGAAGGCTTTACAAATGTTCGGTGTAGAAATCAAACTCTCAACACACAGCGCAGCAGCCAATCGCTTTGCCTCGGGAACAAGTTTCTTTTTACATCCGTAAGGTTTCATTCACAACAGAATAGATAGGTAAAAATAATACACTGATATTTCACCAGTTACGTCACAAGTTTCATATAATCGGAGTAAGCCTATTGCATTCAACCGGACACAACTCCAGACTCCGAGTTGCTGCTTTCAATTTCTTGTTTGAAAACCTTATTACACTTTGACCAACCTAGGAAAGAAACTCATGACCCTTAGCAGTCGTAAGACAATGAAAATAATTTATCTAGCTATCTAGATTTTTTTATTATTACTTATTTAATCTTTATGTAACAAAAAGTACAAAAGCGGACTTAATTCCTTAAGCACTCTCTATCAGTCAACCAAAGGTGGTGAAAACATAATTATCATGGTATCTGCAAATTAATGAACGAAAGAAAAACAACAAAATTCGAGATCCAAAATCATTATAATTACTTAAAACTGGAGAAATTTTGACGTAGCTTCGTACGCTTTAGCAAAACCAAACCCAATTCCAATCAAAATGCAAGAGACGCGTATTCCATATCACTAGTCGCAGCCATCTGTTATTTTCACTCCACCGCCAAAAATTCAAATTCCCGCCGACAAAAAACGATTCACTTACCTCCAAAACGTACGTTTTTCAACAAAAAGGAGTATGTACAGCCCTAAGCTTCACAAACGCTATGCAAATGCCTGGTTGGTCACTGAATAGGGATGTCGGATGCATCGGCTTGCAAATTGCGGATTCCCTGTGTCTACATATGCTGTAATATTGGTCTCATAACCTTCGGATTACCAGCCCTGTTGGTGCTTGTTGTGTGGTGTTCAGATTTAGTAAGGATTTAGGTATGTGAATAGGTATGTTGTGCTTATGTTATTAATATAGTTTTAAACTAATTGATCATAAAATTATAGATCTTAGGTAAGGTATTTTCTGAATTCTTCATTATTTTTTAAGTCATAAAAGTCATTTTCACACAACATGGCAATGCTGTGAGTGTTTGGGGTACTTGCCCCATTGACAGTAATGCAATCGCTATGTAATCTCAGTCTCAATCTGTCAAAAAGCCCTTTTATTTATTTTGATTGTCACTGTGATTGCTTGAGTGTGATTGACGCTTTCATTCCTAAACCGCTAAACTGATTTTCATAAAATTTGATACCTAGAGAGATAGATTAGACCTTGGTAAAAGATAGGCTACCTTTATCGTGACAAAAGCGCTTTAAATAGGGACGAAAGCTTGTATAGGAGTTTGTACTGAAGATAAAACCATGACACTTCGTATTTAGGCGCTTCATTAAAAATAAATAAATTAGAATTAGATTTTTTTTTATCCTAAATCCTGGAAATTAAAAAATGGTTGCCCAAAGTAACCATTTCACGCGGAAGAAGTCGCGGACTAAAGCTTTATGTATATTAAAACAATGCATTCAGAAATGTATTATCTCTGGTTTTTCAATTGCAACTTCAGTATAACTTCAATATTCTCCACAGCGTCGTGCAAGCGAGGCAACATTACATTTATGAGTAAACCTGCTTATTCAATTGCTATTTCAGTGAACTTTAGCAGTTCAGCATCGTTTCCCCTCGTTTCGACGTCTTTTTGTAACGTCTGGGTTTTATGATGTTTAATTTTGTTATTTTCAATTTATTTGCTAGTTGCTACGGTTTCGTGGTTGTTAATAAGGATACTCTGTATTTAGTTTATTGAACTGATTTCTTTACTGATTGATTACTTTTACTTTTTTTTTTGTTGAATTTAGTTTTGTATGTGTTTATAGTTTTGTAATGGAGAAGAATTTCTCAATAACAAAACTATCTTTTACAAGGGCAGTTCGTTTTTTTTTTCTATATGTAATATTAGTATCTAGGTAGGTAAGTAATAGTGGTTCCGGATTTGACTTTGACTTTTGTACAAAAGTACAAAAGTGAAATATTTTGGACTAGCTACTATACTAGCTAGTCCAAAATATTTTGAAAAATTTCACTAATTGCTAAAAAATGTATAAGAGCAGAATGCAACATTCTAAAGGAATCAAAATAAAATGCTTATAATAATTTTGAGATTATTACTTTTAACGTTTTCGTAACGACCACAGAAAAGACCTTTTCAAAACTAATAACAGAACTTGGCAAGTAACATTTATTTTAAGTGACCATTCCTACTTGAGAAGGCGACATTGAAGGGGGCTTTGCAAAAATATGCTTTCTTAAACGATAATTTCTTTTGGATTTCCGTGTCAAGGTTATAGGAATGATTTAGGAGGTCAAGGTTATTTTTTTTAATATTCTGGGTTCGAGGTGGCTTTAGAAAAGAATATTTGGTATGACTTAGGGGAAGCCTTTGCCTAGCAGTGGGATAAAACGCCAAAAAAAATACTAACTTAACTGCCTCGTTGGCCTATTAGTTCTAAGCGCGACTGCTACGCTAGATGTCTTGGGTTCGATTCCCAGGTGGAGCAAAAAGTGTTATTGGGTTTTTCTATGAAATTCTCAGTAGCAACTCGGAGTTAGGGTTTGTGCCCGTTTAATGACTCACCCCCTATTACATGGGACCTAAAACATACCGTCCAAATGTGGGTGTGCATTCGTACACCTCTGCCTAACCCTTCGGGGAGTACAGGCGTGATTGTATGTATGTGTATGTATAAGAAAGATAAATAATAAATATTCCAAAAAACGTTACTTACCCTAACATTAACAAGTAAAACTCACAAACCCGATCATCCATCAAAATAACGCCAATACGCTTTCAATACCTTACAAAAATAGGTAACAAACTAAACTGCTACTGAACCGAGCACTTAGGAGTTAGAAACGTAACATGTATTACTTTTATTTCTCTAGAGACGCAACTGTTACTAGGGAACTTTTTAACGACACCGGTAAAAGTTCTCTTACTATATCTTGGTTTACATAAAATGTTTGTGTTATGACGTTTTTGCTCTTTTTTTTCTTCTTCGTATTGCTTGTGAATCTTGGATTGGAAGTTTTGATTGGTTTGTTAGGGGGATTCGTTTTTTTTTAATATCGTTTGGTACAGAACTACGGATTAAGAGAGAATGTCAAAGTCAAATCTTTTATTTCAAAAGGTTGGTTTTTGCCTTGGCCAGAAACTAAGCATTGCCATTCATCGATGCAAAGCCGCCAGCCAGTCTTGTGGTTTTTTTTTATAGGTCTTATTATCTTATTTATTTAATCTTTACTCATTAAAGTTTAAGTTTTATTTCAATGAGACCACTAAAAATAAACATCATAAACATGACAAAAAATAAATAAATCTAGTTTTCCCTTTCAAAAGGTATTTTCGTATGGAGAAGGATGGAACAAAATACTAAGTATATATGGATGGAATACCTGATCTTTTTTTAACCCTGTATATAATTTTCAACTGTACCTACTAAAAATATACGTTTTCATTATGCGTAATGTTTAACATTTTACGCGAAAGACAAACTTAGAAGAGTCATGTGAAAGACGGTTACTTAGCACAGTTCAAACATTGTTTGAAAGTTGTTGCAAGTTAAGGCCGGTGCTGAATGACGTCGTGGCATCAAAACCACCGCACCGTTTTAAACTTTATTTCAATTAGTTTAGCTGTCATAATCCTGTGACCCAAGTTGATCGCGGTACGCGGTGGCAAGCATCGGCATGAGAATGTCGACACCGTATGTGCTTGCCACAGTATTTTAGGTACAGTTTTGCATCCTTGTGAAATTCAAGGAAGTACAGTCCGCGGGGCGTATCCTTTGAATTTTTGTGAGTCATTATGTTACCAAAAGTAGAGAGTTGCGTCCGGTTAAGACCGGTTTTAACCACACCTACACTATCTATATGGGCACTCACACAAATGCAACGCTCAGCTCTGCTAGTGATTCTCAACACAAATTAGAATAAGATTTATAGGTTTTTATTTTTATTTTTTGTTAAATGATTTTCCAATTCGAACTAGCCATCAGGCTGCTGGATTAAAGCAGGTGGAGCGACGACCCGCACGCATGCAGTTAGGTAGTCACTCGTCACTGCCTAGCAGCTAACAGGGTGGTCTTTTCTTTGAAAGAGGTGTACTCTACAATACTGTCAAACATAAACAACAACAAAAATACTAGTATTTGTTCAATGTCTTTTATGACAACCTTCTGATATTTTATTTTATCATTAACTAGCTTCTGCCCGCGACTTCGTCCGCGTCACAGTTGATGTGTTATCCTACGGGTACCGTACATTTTCCCGGGATAAAAAGTAGCCCATGTGTTATTCCAGACTATAATCTATCTTTGTGCCAAATTTCATCCAGATCCATTCAGCCGTTTAAGCGTGAAAGAGTAACAAACATCCATCCATACATCCATACATACAAACTTTCGCCTTTATATTATAGTAGTAGGATTATTATTTGTGTTAGGCCGTATCTATAGTGTAGATACGGACACAAATACTCCATCCTTATATAAAACTGTGTAAATGCCAAACCCGGCTTAGCAAGCACGAACTATAAATAGTCCTTCATTTACGCCCTAATCCTAAGGTAAACTGAACTCGGTCACCAAGCAAACATGTACGAGGTAATGAAGTAATTACTTGTAAAACAGTCGGTAAAGAAAGTTATAACGAGTAACAAACTATGAACTAGAACTTTTAGAGTTTGCAACATCGATTTAAGTTAGCTTGCCTTGTTCAGGAAATATTTTCTGAGGAGTAAGAACTTGCTCGAAGACTGTTTAGGCGAGAATTTTCTTCGCAGTTCTTGTTAGAGGCTATTAACGGGTTGTAACGAAATTGGGTTGTATTATTAAGAATTTGTGTTAACCTTTTGGAAGGGGTGACTCCACTTAAAGTCAAAGTGGAATCATTTATTTCAATTAGACCATTAAAAGGCACTTTTGAACGTCATTTACATGAAAGAAAAATAATAATAATATTCAATCTAGTCACACTCATAGACTAATTAAAAAGTGTGTGTGAATCAAAATATCAAGGATATTTGTGACAATTAAATTTAGTAATTACCATATTGCTTACTAATATAAACTTGCGAACGCAAAAAAGCAAACTGTTAAATGATATAAAATAAATTGAAAAAAAAAAAACGTAAACGTAAGTCTTGTAGGCGTCTATGGAGAAGAACGCGCAAGAAACTCCAAGGACGCTTTATTTAAATTGTTTTTTTTTTCAAATCCTGTTTCCAATATTATTATTATTTGTATCGCTTGTTGCTTAGTCGGTAAAAAAAGATTCTGCTATCACTAAAATCTATTCATAGATTAGTTCAGATAATTTCCCTTAATAAACACGCGAAACAACAATTCATTACTTATATCTAGATTATATATTATGAATTCCCTTAGTCATTTCAAATGACTCTTCAGAAAGCTACTAGTCAGTCCTTTACGAAAATAAAACCCAATATTGGGTTTAATACTGCAAAAAAGATCCAAAACACGTTTTGTATATTGTCTTCTTTCTTTGGAATGGTTTTGGATATTTAATTTAAGAAACAACGTTAAATATCAAACAAAATTGCATCAAATTAAATTTGCGTTTTATAAAGATCGACTTTTGTTTATTTCCACTTTCCAATGGATATGTGACTGGTGTAACTATTTTAGGATACAAAAATACCTATTACAAAAATACCTGGAAAACGATTCAGTAGCCAATTCTGAGCTAACTGTTTTCAGGGTATGCGCAACAACATATTACACGTTGTATTTGCAAACTCCTGTTTTCCCTCAATAGAGCCAACGCTCTCTATCTACACATAGTGCCGCTACTAAGCTCAAACCGTTTGTACTAGGCGGACCGTCACTCAGTTCAAAGGAGGACTAAACTCGCGACCTCTATCGTCTTAATCGTCAGTCAACGCTTCTGTGAATAATTTAATTGAAGTAGATTTTGAACGTGTGATTTCTCACTGTAGGACGCAGTTGAGTCTTGTAGAGGCTCTGGTTGTATGAGCTAAGAAGATAACTAATTTTAGATGTTTATGTTATGAGATGGATGGTAAGTTTAATATACTGTCAGTAAAAGATATAATTTAAATGCAAACGAAGTTAAAAAAAAAAATAGTTCTCTTTTTTTACAGTACGTAGGTATTACATAAAAGTCCACCGCTTACAAAAACTAAAAAGTGAAAAATTAAGTTTTAGAAGTGGGTGGTAGTACAAAACAACAAACAGAACCAAAATCACCAACAAACTTTTTTTTACAAAGTGAAAAATAAGTTTGTGTTTGGAAACAAACTTATTTTTCACTTTGTAAAAAAAAGTTTTCAAAGAAAGAATTTAAATAACGCCCAATCATAATCCAAGCTGTCAATTATTCCCCAATATTCATTGCCAAAAAAAAAAAGAATTACTCGTATATTTTCCATTCAGTAAAAATACTTTCACATTTATTATACTGCCACGACTTTACTCGTCGCTTTTATTTGGCACAATATGGCGTCTGTAAATAAAAGTTTTTTATTGCCCTACTTGGTACATTGTAGTATAGTGCCATATGCCTACCTATATGCCTACTAAAAGGCACGTAGATACCAACTGGTGTTATTTTTCATGCTGATTTGGATAATAAAAATCGTGTAAGTATATGTTTGCCGAGAATTTATTATTCCACATAATAAATCTCCGTATTTCTTTTTACGGTTGAATTTGTTTCATTTCTCGTTATTTTTTAGTTGTGCGCTGATTTATCTTCTAGATAATATATCTATATAAATAAATAATATTGATGTGTCTGGTTGTAAAGTCAAAGTCACATCTTTTTACGAAACAAATATGTGTGTTAACACTAACACGAAAAAACCATTTTAATTCTATTTTTGTCAGTTTGTTTGTTCAGGACGATAGCTGATGTTATAAGGAGGCTAACTAAGGCTATTTTTATTTTAGAAAAAGAATAAAAGCTTTTCGTAAAAAGCAACCCCATCATATTTAACATTGACGTGAACAAACCATCACGCCTGTATTCCCCGAAGGGTTAGGCAGAGGTGTACCAATGTACACCCACAGTTCGCCGGTATATTTAGGTCCCATGTAATAGGGGGCGAGCCTATTGCCATTAACCGGGCACAAATCCAAACTCCGAGCTGCTACTGAGAATTTCATAGAAAAACCCAATAACACTTTTTGCTCGACCCGGGAATCGAACCCAAGACCTCTAGCGTAGCAGTCCAACGACGTTGACGTGAACAAAGTCGCGGGTAATAGCTCGTTTCATAATAAACAACCAATAAATAGACGATTCGGTACAATGACCGTTAAGTCCTCATCCCACATGTCGATAACCTCGTATACGATCTCAACCCCCGGTTTCTCAAACAAAATATAAATTTGGCAATTTTTCGAGCGCAAAAACTGCTACTGCGGTTGATGATAGTTCGATACTTCACATAATAAACAATTTGTCAGATACATTTTGTAAAAAAATCACATTAGCACTTGCCCGGATTCGAATCCACCAACGCATACATGAGAAGCAGGCGTGTTAAGATCTATGCAGACCGGGACGGCATGGCAAGGGATTTAATTTTTTTTCAATGGACATTCATACGTATCGATATAGCAATTTATGCCGTATTTCTAAAACGATACGTTTGAATGTCCATTGATAAAAAGTTAAATCCCTTGCCATGCCGTCCCGGTCTGCGTAGGACTTTAACTATGCAGCTAGCATGATAAATCAACATTATGACATGTTATTCAAAAAGCTAATTTAAAAAAAGGAACACAAAGCTTATTTTAAAATGTTCCCCCTCGCCCCTCCGTAACATCGCCAACATAAAATTTTAAACTCCGAACCAATCCCACCTAATTTCCTTACGCCATTCTCTAACAAAGCAGGTGACATCCATCTTTGTTTACGACTGTACGTACGTATATACGCAAGTCGGATCGCGGATCGTAAACTGCGCTCGCTACCGTTTACGTACAATCGTAAAATTGATAGTCCACCGGGTAAAGGGATTCTGTGTTCCTGTTTTGTATAAGTTACGTGTAATAGGTTATGTTTAATCCGGAATGGGCGGGATTATTGGATTTTTTCCATTATTTATACGACTAGTAGGTATGTAAGTGTCCAATTTATGTATGAAATTTGTGGAAAATAGTATCCAGGTTGGGTAAAATTGGTTGCATATTCCGAACTATGTTGAGGTCGGCTTCCAGTCTAAAGCATTCAGGTGTGGTTTAATATGAGAAGCGCCTGCCTATCTGATCTCTAGGTAACACGATACTCCTAAGTCAGACTGTTTGTCAGGCTTTCGGGCTTCTGATTACCCGTCACACCTGTCAAAGATCTAGAAATGATAGCCGGGACCAATGGTTTTACGTGCTTTTTTGAGACTGTATTGGAAGAATTTGATAAACCTTTGCCCAACCCGGGAATTGAACTCAGGACAAAGATCATATTACCCATTATTTGATTTTGAGGGACCTATAAAAAAAAATATTTTCTAATATTTATTTTTACGTAACACTAACTAACCTTACCATTTTAATAAGTAAATCAAATGCACCAAAATCAAGCCTCACATTTCTTAACAACCTCCCTCCCTCTCCCCTCCTCCTTCCACCTCTCTTAACTGACGTTTAGCGCGATATTTCCACAAACCGTCCCACTTCACACGTAGTGAGCCTCACGAAAACTTTCAAAAACTTGATTCGGTAACTAAACCTTAAGTAATAGTTTTCAGACGGTCGAGAGTTTTAGGCCAGTTATACAATAGAGAGTGTGGAGCGCAGAAAAAAAAATATTTTCGCTTTTTATATAATGCTAATAGTATGGTCTTAAAATTTTGCTGTTGTATCTGTATAGATACAACAGCAAAATTTTTTCTGCTAATTTCTCTCCAAAAAATATATGCTTTATTTTTTATATTCCACATAAATTTCATACTATAAGTGTGAACAAAAAGCTACTGCAGTTTTAACCATAATCATTTTGAAACATACGTAAAGCTGAATAGAACAAAGCTCATTTTAATTTACGCCGTAACCCTACACTCATTTTCAACCTCCAGCTTAAAAATCATATCTCCTATGAACTTTAAATTCCATTCTGAATTAAAATACGCGGCCGAACTCGCGGTAACTAGCGTCTGCTTCAATATCCTGTAAAACATAAATAGTTCACATTCAATTTGCAATCTTATCTTCTTGAGAGTAAGGTAGAAAATTGAATGGGTGATATAAAATGTCTCGATTTCGCTCAGCTCGCTTTTCTCCAGTGTGAAATACGCCCAAGCCTTGTTCTGCAACCACACTAAGAATTTCGGATTCTCGCCTTCCTTAATCTGACTTCGGATAAGTTTTGAGAATTATCTGGATCAAGGAGTATGCGCGGAATTTTGGGATATCCTCTAAATAATATGAGATAACAGTCTTCAGTGTTCAGCTTAGAGTCGATTTTCGGACGAAATATGAGAGCTTCGGCTCGTTTTATAAATTCAAGGACGGTTTTGTCATTGTATTGTGAAACAATCTTGGGATTGCTTGAAGTACTTCAATACGTTTCAGCTTTAAGTCGTCCATTGTTGTAAATGAGTCACTTTCATACATCGCTTTGAATAACGCGGCGAAATTTGTAGTCACAGTATTTTGTGTCTAAATAATGCTTTGTAGTGCTCTAGAGACGAGACCATTTATTTATCAGAAATCAAATCGAAAACTACAGCACCTTTAAAATAAACACAAAGTCAACTCTGCTAGTAATATAAAACGAAGAAATTCTTCGTTATATATTCTTCGTTAATACGTAGTCGCAATCTAATTGCAGTGACAAATGACATAGTGTTTGCTGAATAGTAATGAAACATACTTAGCGTATTGATTGAATTAGTTTGACCAAATTAATATGACTTAAGACTATGTGTTAACTAAGCTCAAGTTTGCTTGAATCGTAAATTAACAAACAGATCAGAAAAGAACATCGTTACTACACCATCACACCTAATCTCCCATGGTGTAAGAAACTCCAAACACATTCTACCACCTACTTACCCCATCATTTTCTGCCTATAACTTCACAGTTCGTAAATCATTCAGTTTTACGGTCACCGTCACTTCCGTTAAAAAAATGAGCGGTAACTTTTGAACTGGAAGTTATATTGTGTTGGTATAACCGACCGAGAGAGGCGAATATCTAGTTATAACTATATTGGGTGTAAGTTACTCTGCTCGACCATTGGTGCAGATAGAGGAGCAAATAATGAACTTCTAGCAGTTTTCATATATTGGAATTCAACTAAAAACCAAGTCAAGGTGGACGGACGACCTGATTAAGACTGCAGGAAGACGCTGGATGCAGGCCGCTTCCAACCAGTTCTTTTAGAGTTCTATGGAAATATTATAGGCCTATATCCAGCAACGGACGTCCTGCGACTGAAATGAAGATGGTGAACTAAAAACCTACCTAAATAGGGTTTATTATCTCGTACGTAGATATTAAAAGCACCACTCAAACACGTCAATGGCCCAGCCGAAATCAGCTCTAAAAATCAAATCGTTAGCTCAAAGCGCGCCCGCCCGCGAGCCGTCAAATTTTTTGTCTTGTAATTATAAAAACAGTTTTAACGCACACGATTTAAAGACGAAACTTGAATGGCAAATGTCGGCTTTGTTGGACCCATGATGTTGTAATGAGCGAACTAAGTACGGTACCTACTATATAAAATCCTCAATGGAAAAAACCCAATCACTTTATCCGATCTGCTGCGACCACGCTCATCAGTTACGGTACCCAAACACCAAACAAACAAACAAGACATTCACATGAAGTTATAGTTCTACACTTTAGACACCCGTCTCACCGCCAGCGATTAGCGAGAAGCGAGTAGCGACTTTGTAATGAGCAAGAAAAGGCAAGTGTGTGAAGTAGATGCACTCCCTCTTCCCTAACTCCGATAGTCCGATGGGACATCAAGCCGACAATCGGGGATATATCAGGCGCAGGACCAAACGCTTTGCGTGCTTTTCAAGGCACAGGGGTATCAAACCACCAACATCTAAATTCTGAGTTGTTACTGAAAAATTCGTAATGGAAAAACCCAATAACACTTTTTATTCGACCTGGGACCTCGAAGAATGTTCTGACCGCAAAGCGAATATCTTTGAGCGAGATATTTATTTTTTTCTCTTCGCTTCGACTCACTAGCGAAGAGAGTGTTCTCGCCAGCGATCAACTATTAACATTACAATATCTATTTTAGCAACAAAGGTAAAAATAACTTGTAAAAATAACGCTTGTTAATACTATGCTACGTCTCAATTCACTAACTGAACGATAAAACTTTATTTTAATCTGCCAACACTCAGACGGTCAGCATAGAGCATGACCAAATTACTTATTCGACTAAAGAACGAAATCGAACGAACAATTGAGCATAATTGTCAAAATGTTCATGTTGATCCATTCAACACAAATGTCTTCGTCACAGCTGATTGAAGCCCGCCATCTTATTTCTGAACTATAATTACACAACAGGTCGCCGCTGTTTATTTTTTTTGTCACTTAGCTAGCACATAACAACATCTCAACGCTTATTAACGTTTATAGGTAAGATTTTTCACCTGAGACACCGTTGAAAGTGGTTGCTATGTGAAAAATAATTGATTTTTAGTCAAGAATTTGAGAGTTAATCAGTTGACACGTAACTAAGTATTATTCAGCGCTTTTTTTATAAGTAAGGCTGAAAGTATCTACATCTAATCGCTACCTCGTTAGCTGGCAGTGGGACAGATGCCAACCGCACAAACAGAAACCTTTCCCGCCAGGATCTGATTTTAAAACGTAAAATTAATCCTCCGTGGACCGCAGTCATAATTTAGGAGCAACCGCACGCCATCAGCTTGGCAGATTTATAGCAAAGATTCGATGTGGCTAACTCAGAATTATTGGTGTCATGTTTTATGGGACATATTCATATTTATATGCGTATAACTTTGAAGGGGGATGTTTTTTCCGGCGGCCGTGGTAGGTGACCAGTTTTTGTCAAGTCGTTTTGGATCGCTTAGTTAGAGGATCATGTTTACTCGCGATCCAATCCGAGCGAATTTTAGTTTTGAATTATTTTTTCATAAATAGAATGATTCAAGAATCAGCTTTATACGTATAGAAAATCACGCTACGACCAATGGGACCGGAGCAGTAACCAAAGCCGTAATCGAACGCGGGTCACACCGCGCAGTATACCCATTGTCAACCCATACAATACCATACATGTCAAAAACATCTACAATAACCCAATACAGACAGATCGACCCGTCAGATATTAAAAGAAACCGTCCATGTTCTTTCACACGCCCAAAAACTGTACAAGGATTGAAGAGTACCCGTCTTTTAGGAGATACACACACTACAGATTGTTTTGTCTCAGATAGGCACCAATTGTAACAGAATCAAAGCGTTTCTGACCAGCTTCGACCGTCTCCTTGATAATTCAAAAAAGAGCCTGTATATTGTCTAATTGAAATAAATGCTTTGAAATTTACAGACACTTTTGCATTGTCAAGAAGTCAAGCTTTTTCATAAACGACAATGTGTGTGCACGTACGTGCGTGTGTGTATTGTTAAGTTCAAAGTACTTATTATTACACTGTTGTTTGTTGTCCCTAAGTAAATAAATAAATAAATACAGTTACACTCTCTTTTTCCTCACTGTCATTGTCCGAAGAGACGGCCATCTGACATGACAAGGTGTGATCAAAAGACCTAAAAATATATATATACCATCACGGCTGTATTCCCCGAAGGGTTAGGCAGAGGTGTACCAATGTACACCCACAGTTCGCCGGTATATTTAAGTCCCATGTAATAGGGGGCGAGCCTATTGCCATTAACTGGGCACAAATCCAAACTCCGAGCTGCTACTGAGAATTTCATAGAAAAAACCCAATTTCATTTTTTTGCTCGACCACTAGACCAATGAGGCAGTCAAAAGATCTAAACCTTTCAAAATCTAGTCACAATCTCACCTAAGCGACAATCAATGTAAAAAAATGGAGACACTTTTGACAAGCGATCGTCCCTAAACGTTAGTACAATTGCCCCTAAAACAATCTAATACCATTAAAAGTAAGACTGAAACCTCCGACAACATCGGACATTAGCGGTGACGAAACCGTCCGCTTGTAACCATCCTTATCTCGAACATGTGACAATAAAGGGCCATGGGTATCGTTTTAATATCTTCCCTTTGGTGAGTGTCTTATATCCGACTGTTCCTTACTTGTTATTATTTTTGAGACTGTTTTCCTCGTCTATAATTGGTAAGGCGATACAAGAGGTCTTTTTACACTGGCTATGGACGCTGTTATTAGTAATTATGGATGATTTGTTGGTTGGTTTTGAACAGTTAATGGTCTATAAGGTGGTTGACTTGAAACTTGTTCTTTTGTTTAGAAATTGTTTATAAGTGACGTTGTTAATTGCTTTTTGTTGGTTGTTGTTAAACACATAGTGTTGGGAGTATTGGTGTCTAATAATTGGTGGTAGAGGAAAAAGTATTTCAGCGATAAATCTAAAGAATCCAAATCATAAATGGGCTCCAGTTCCGACAAAACAAATCAACGCAAATGAAAATTTTGTGCATTTTTCGGATGGATGTTTGTGTGTTACTCTTTTTTTTTTTATAGACGGGAAATCATCAAATAACTTCCCCGCCCTGGGCGGGGCGGAAGGGAGTGTCAGACTTTTACTGACTAAAACCCGTCTATGTTCCTTCATGCGCCCTTTGCGTTCCGGGGGCGCGGTATCTCTTTCGAACAACCCGCAGCCCCGGCAACAACCCGCAGCCCCGGCTGTGTGTTACTCTGTCTCGCTTAAGGCGCGTGGCCATGCAAAACGCAGCGCCAGCCGTTTTTAGGGCAGTTTTTAGGAGCCCACTTCTCTATATCAAATAGAAATACCAACTAATAAAAAATACGTTAAATTTCTACACATTCTTGACTCGAAAATGGTAGATTTATTTTTAACTTTTTAGTAACATAATGCTTAATTATAGGGTCATAACGAAACTACAGAAATGAGAAATAATAATTTTTGACATGCATCTCCTCGTAAAGTGAACATTATTTTGATTTGCGACTTAAACTAATAATTAGGCAATTTAATAAAGAACATTATGCTAGTTTTATTTTTTTCAAAACACGAAAATTTGATTTTATATAGATTTTACTCTAAAATCTGAGCGTATTTTCTACGTATCTCTTGCGCCGCGTTAGTGTGCCGCCAAAGGAAAAAATGCTCAAGGTTATTTGGTCAGGGTAGCGCCTTAATCGGCTGATCGGCATTAACTGGACATACCTACAGATATTGATCTAGCTTAACACATAAGATAAATTGCTATCCAGTTTTTGTGTTCCCGTGGTATAATTAAGGAGTGTCTCCAAACTCCTTAATTATCCCATCCATAATAATACCGGTCAGCCGTTTAAGCGAGACAGAGTATCAAACAAACAGCCATCCATCCATCCAAACAAACTTTCTCATTTATAATAGAGTTAGGATTTTTTTTTCGAGATGGGTAAACTCTTGACTCTAGTCTAGATCAGAGATGTCATAGACAAAGTCGACGATGAAGTGAGCTTACCCAGAAGAATCTTGTTCACTCTAACTTTGAAGAAATTAAGGTTGAATGCGTTCGGAAATATAGACGCAGGTAGAGAGTTTCACTCATTAACAGTGCGCATTATAAATGAAGATTGATAACATTTAGTGCGAATTGATGGAATGGCAACAAGATGGGGGTGGTAGCCATAGGTGCGTCTGGATGTCCGATGGTGGAAGGGGGCTGCCCGGCTGGTGGGATGAGGTCGTAGAGTTCTAGGGCATACTCACTGTACTACCCGTAGAAGACTGACAAGCACGCGACCATGCGGCAAGGATGTAGGTTAGCTCATTTTAGAAGAATTAAGCTGAAACAAAAGTTAGTATCACTAAACTGTACAGTCACGAGCATAGACATGTATACACTTAGCAAAATTTTAAAGCGATTTTCTCATAAATAAACGGTTGCAACATTGAGATAAGACCTATTTCGTAGTAGTATGGGATCCAGAATATTATATTCGTAACATTATTGCATTTGATTCAATCCTTTGGGAGGAAATTGCTTTAGCATATTGCTAAGTGTTTACATGTTTATGCTCGTGACTGTACATCTATATACTAAAGAAGCCAAAAAAATATATTCTTAAACTGATAAGAAAATTGCTTCTATCATATCTACACATTTCCATGATACTTGTGTCCCAAAAACTCTAAGAAAAAATATATTTATAAGGACCAAGGGTGTAGTTACCAACTTTTCTTGTTAGGCATCGAATTCAAATAGTTCTCATATACCTATGTACTTAGTTTATGTTTATGTAAGGGGGAGTTTACATTGGAGAGGTTTCGACCGATCGAGTTGGATTGCCAATTAAATGTTATAATATTTACCTCTGTTGTCCTAAGTAAGTAAGATTGTTTGACGCTTCAGATTTTTTAATCCTAATTATTGATTTTATAGGAAATATGGAGTAGATCTAAATTCAAATTAAAATGAACTCTCAGCTATTACAATTAATGCTGAAATACAGTGCATCGTTTTTATTATGTTGTGTTTATTTAGTTCTTCCTTGTCTCTCTTTCTGGTTGTGTCGGATTTCCGTTCCATCGGGTTATGAGAGTTAGTACGGAGGGAGTGCACCTGTGTTTGCGCACACACTTGTGCACTATAATATCTCCTGCGTAAGGCTAGTCTGCATTAAGATTAGCCGCCGTGGCCGGAATCGGTCTGGAGAATTACATTTACATTACATTACAATATAAAAACTTAAGTGTTAATTGACTTTCGTCGCTGACCTACAAATTTATCGATTGAGGCTAATGAGCGTTAAATAATATGGCAATTATCACTCATTATTAATTTACAATTCATTGTGGCGTTCATAGGCCAAACGTATTAAACGTATCAAAGAAAAACAATTACTGAGCAATATTTTACTTCTTTTTTTTTAATATTGAGGCTCATGCTAAGCTGTACAAGTTTCAGACCTGGCCACAAACACATTATTTTCATTATTTGTACATTAATGAAAATAATTATTCATATACAGACAACTGCATTAATAGGACACCTTATATTCTGGTGACCGCGATACGTGACCTTACAGATTTAAAAAAATCTATTAGTTTGGACATCAGTCTTCCACTAATTGTAAACAAAATTGCATCTGATTTTTGTAAGAAAATATATATATACCATCACGCCTGTATTACCCGAAGGGTTAGGCAGAGGTGTACTAATGTACACCCACAGTTAGCCGGTATATTTTTAGGTCCCATGTAATAGGGGGCGAGCCTATTGCCATTAACCGGGCACAAATCCAAACTCCGAGCTGTTACTGAGAAATTCATAGAAAAACCCAATAACACTTTTTGCTCGACCTTTGACCTCGTCTTTTTGTAAGAAAATAATAAGAAGTATTCTTTTAAAAGACATTCTAAAAGTGGAGACCCAATCTTATCCTAAAATTCAGACTTCTACTAACAATTACGTTATATCAATACAAACTAAAACCAACAATGTAAACCTTCTCTTATATTCTCGGAATCAGTCGTTCAATCAAGCCAATTACTTATAGGCTAGAAGTTCAAGGGTTCCATCTAGATTGGGATTAACATGCCACATTATATTTTAAGCTTGGTTTGACCTTGACCTTTGTTCAGCACCCGTACTTATTATGTTCGAATGTAGTAATACGAAATTGTCGATCAAAAAGGACTTTAGGCAGAATTATATAGGGCGTAGTCTGTTTTTGGACAGTGAAGGAATGGTTAGCAACAAAAGTAGACAAACAATATTAGCTTTACATGTCATTTAAATAGACAAGCTATTCAGAATTTTAGGCAATACCACTAGAGGTTAATTTTATCTTAATTTTTGTTTTTGATCCATTTTTATTTTCTTGATAATTAGGATTTAAAAAATCTGAAATGTTAATTTACATTTGTTGCTGACTGTAACATTTTGAAGGCTACGGCAGAGCAAACGTCGAACAGAGTCCACTGCTGGCCTCATCTAAAGATAGGCACAATTCTAGTAGGTATAAAGTGACTGCAGTTTGACTGCACGGTTGACGCAGTAGCTGAGTGATCGGCTGCTGTGATGTGTAACGCAGGTTCGATTCCCGAATGGAACAAATATTTGAATGGTCTACAGGTAGTTGATCAAGGTCTAGTTGTTTGTGTGTGCTAGTTAATATATTTGTAAACCCCATCAAAGATAGAGGTGAAAATTACGTTGAAAGAAATGTCATTATGTACACAATCACATAACGACAGCTATATATTTACTCTTAAATCAAATCTAAATGAAAACGCACTTGAAATACAAACGAATTTCATTGACAGAATATTTAATATGATGATTGATGAAATGCATGTTTGCGTAATTGCATGTCAATCACATAATCAAAAGCATTGTCACTCGGAATTGACTCGATAAGCTACACATTATTGAACCATATTATCCACGCAATCTGTACTTATTCAACCGAAAATCGTTTGACAGCTCAAACAGTAAGCGCCTGATGGAATGGAACCACAAATGGAACCAATTATAAGACATTTCATATCAAGTAGGATTCTCATTTGTCAAGACTATTAGAGTGCTATTTTGTCTAGACTTGAAGATTATTCTAGAACCCTGACGCGTCTGGGTTTAGGTATTGTCAATCAAGAATTAATAGAATCGATTCCTATTGAAGGATGGCAATATTAAATGGTGGGTTTCATTGACTGATTGGCTCGTCCTTGACCCTTAACACGTTTGTGCTGGGGCAATCAGATGCCTGGGGGGCATTCAACAAACTTTAAGGAACGATCGCAATCTAATTTCTGTTTTAATCTGGCAAAAAACATCTCCAATTTTTTGATATTGATCGTCACTGTGATGAGATTGTGACTATATTTTTAAAGTTTTTAATTACTAGAATTGGCCTTTTAATCTCGCCAGGTCTTGTCGGGTCGCGTTTCTTCGGCTAACGAGAGTGAAAAAACAGGGAGTGTATCTGTGTTTCAGCACAATATTGTGCACTATAACGACAGTACGAACCGAATAGTTTCCTTTCAAACTCCAAAAAACAGCACAGCCAAAAAACGAATAAAAAATTCCACGAAAAAAATAATAACGTTGCTAAAATTTACCTAAAAACTTTTGACAAAAACTGCCACATCACCACATAGATAAAACATTTCAACTGAATACATGTTATTAAAACTCCATACAAACTTTATCTGTGCCATATTTAAAACTAAACTGGTTCTATTGTGTGATGGGACAAGCAAGTGACGCAACACGGAATGGCGTTCATCAAAAGATAGCAATGAATGAAATGCTTTCACTGCGCGTCGGATGGACCAACACACTAACTGGTGTTGGATGGTTTTATGCTGTAGCGTGACAGGCATAAGCAAAAATAAGTTCTAGGTTTTTTTTTAATTAAGGCATAGCTATGCCTTAATTAAAAAAAACCTAAATATTTTTTTTCAAATAATTTGTATGCTTTGTCTTATATTGAGGATGAATTAGCTGCAGAGAGAGATTCGCTGAAGCAGTCATTAGGTCAGAGATGTTATTCAGGTTTACATGGACAGGCTATGCACATGATAAACGGTGTGCCATGGTCTGCGGAGAGACGCCGCATAGGCACTGGAGGTATCTGCAATTAAAAGCGAAAAAAATGACATTGTATTAAATCAGATGTCTTGGTTCATACAAAATTCCAGCCATCGTACAAACCTACACGATTAAAATGTTTGTATGTCACTTAATGAAAACGATAGTTACAAGTTCAACCTACAAATGCGATGTTTTTTTTTTGGTTACCGAAATATTGAAGACCAAAGTTCCAACTTCCCGGGCGGCCCGGACGGGCCTGTTGGTCTAGTGGTTAGTGGCCCTGACTGCTAAGCCGGAGGTCGTGGGTTCGATTCCCACCCAGGACAAACTTGGTGTGATGAGCATGATTGTTTGTTCTGTGTCTGGGTGTGATTTATCTATAATATGTATGTATTTATAAATTATATAAGTATGTATATCAGTTTTCTGGTTACCATAATACAAGCTCTGCTTAGCTTGGGATCAGATAGCCGTGTGTGAGTTGTCCCAAGATATTTTTTATTTTTTTATTTTTACTTATATAATCTCTTACAAAACCAAGTTATAACTTAACTTTAAATTCCACCACGACCTTTGTACACATTGTCATAATATCTCACCAAAAATAGACGTCGTTTCCCAGCAATTTGCTCAATGCTACTTAGTTTAATGAGCAGTATGCGTATGTAACAGCTATGTAATGCGTATTTTTACACACGTATTTAAGCTCCACAAAATCACTTGACACATCATATAATCTCGCTTGATCAAACAGCATCCTCTTTCCGAGATATCTGAAGCGTTCACAGATGATGTAATATTAATCAATTAATTAGTTAATTAGATTTAACGAGCACTTATCCAGGCTTTGATCACTGATATTTGATATCGTTGTTGAAGAAAGATCTTATGTCTTAGGTGGCTATAACATTTTCTGGATACTTTGGAATATTGATTTCGTAAATTGAGAGGTTGGCTAGTGCCAAGTTGTTCACAGTTGCTTAGTTAGGGCACATCATTAAAAGAAGATGAGTAAGTAAATTATACAGGGTGGAAATTTATTATGCTACCTGGAGGGAAAGTACTCTAAATACTGAAGATAGCAAATTTTACTTAAAGGAAACATTCCTTTATTTTTAAAAAGAAACTAAACAGCATTTAAATAATTTTTAAAATTCCGTTGCCTCACCTGGGAATCGAACCGACTAAAATCCGAAAAAATAGCATCCTGTACTTTTATGGCTCTAATCGATAGAGTCAATCATAGGGATCAAATCTCTGCAAACATGGTAAATTAAATTAAACAAAAACCATGAAATTTTAACCTAAACTTATTTTATTCGGACGAAAAAAACGAACAAATTAACTAAGTAGTTGCTGGAAATGAGCTTCACTTTCATGGATACACAAATTTATTCCTTTAAAAAAACTCATTTTGAGTGAGTTTTGGTAGCAAACAATTTTCAATATTCACCAGAACACCCTACTAAAAGTTATTCACAATGAATTCCTTAAAATAATAAATTTGTGCATCCAAGAAAATGAAGCTCATTTCGAGCATGCAATTAGTCAATTCTCGATTTTTTCGTCCGAATAAAATAAGCCTTGGTTAAAATTTCATGGCTTTTTTAAATTTAATTTATCATGTTTGCAGAGATTTGATCCTTATGATTCACCCTATCGATTAGTGCCATAAAAGTACAAGGCGCTATTTTTTCGGATTTTAGTCGGTTCGATTCCCGGGTGTGGCAACTGTATTTTCTAAATTATTTAAATGCAGTTCTGTTTCTTTTTAAAAATAAAGGAATGTTTCCTTTAAGTAAAATTTGCTATCTTCAGTATTTAGAGTACTTTCCCTCCAGGTAGCATAATAAATTTCCACCCAGTATTTATTACCTTTATTTCTTTCAAAAGACATAAAAAAAATATTAATACGAAAATAAAACATTTAAAATAGTACTGTAGCTCGTTGGTATCGGAAATAGGGTCTAAGCTACTGGTGGTCAGAGCTTCTGAGGTAGGAATCTCCTAACACCATGGCATGCTCTGTCCAGGAGTGCCGCTTTCTAAACCTAAACCAAATTCTTGCTTCAGAGGCGACTTAACTAATGTTAGTACAGGCACAGATTAAGTAAGTACAGATACTTCACTCAGTAGAAAATTTCCAATACCTACTGCTATAATAGCCTACTCCGTCGCGTCAACTCGCGTCAGCAACCACTGCAAACTAAAATGTGCCTAAATGCTCAAGCGTACAGTTGTGATCGCTTCGCACCGCGCGATCCCACAACAATCGTAAGGCTGCCTCTTCGATAAAATTAAATTAACATAACTTTTTATGTCTATGTTATTGAGAACTGTGAATATGTTCTGACTTATATGTGGCAGTTTAAAATTGTATCGTAAATGTTTAAAATTTTTTTTTTTTTTATAATTTGGTGCTGACTGTACAATACATCTAGATAAAACATAATTATTCCTTCTTTTACTTGATTTGCACCCATCTACAATTCTACAACACATAAGGCGCCAGACGGTATCGTAGGTAACGAATGAAACTATTAAAATTGAACAACGTGCGTGATGCGCTTGCGAAAACCGCACTGAATTTGGTTCGCAAACGGCCCGAGACCGCTCGGCCGGGCGGTAGGCAATTATAGCGCGCAAGTACATAGAGTGACGGAGGCCTGGTACAGGGTAAGTATTTCCAGGAATATATTAATTACAATTATTGAAGGATAGATTGGCATGCATTTTACAATAATTATCATGATTTGCAAATGAAATAACGATGATCCAAAACTGTCATTAACCAATAGGAAGACGCTACTCAGAATATCTGTACAAATAAACAAAATTGGAGTCTGTTTGTTCCGACTAATCTATCTCCGAAATTGCTTGACTCTCACTGACCGAACTGAAGTAACTTAGTCTATTTTCCTCACCGAAAACATTCACCCGGTCGAAGTCGCGGGCAAAACCTAAATTGTAATAGATTGCAAACAAGATATTCCTTTTATCAGAATACATAAAGCTTATATTAAAGAGTCTGAATAACCTAAAAAGGAACCCAATAACACACACAACCCAGACTTTGTACCCAAAACAGTCCCTTAGGCAACAGATGGTATAAAAAATGTTCCCTTTTGCCTCAAAAAAATATTCCTTTAGAAATACTAAGTTTTTATTCAACGTGGAAGGAGCAAGCAATCAGCATAATGCCAGCATTAGTAGGGAATCGCGTGTGTCTGACCAAATGTGAGCATTGACCCAATTTCTCTTAGAAGTATTATTAAAGGAGATTTTTTTTTGTTTGTATATCGTCTTGCAGGGGTAGTAAATCTTTTTATTGGTCAACGTCAAAATGAAATCGTTTATTTCAAATAGGACATTAAAGGCATTTTTAACGTCATATACGAGAAATGGATTGAGTCTTGACCCTCCTCTAAAAAAGATGGTTTCGTATGGAGATTTTCCACACAAAAGTTTTCATTTGATGTTTTTAGTTGAAATCCATTATTTAGCTTTCACGCTTTGTTTACTTTAGACGTTCATCGAAAATAATTGGATGCGTTAGCTTCTAAATAAAGTAAATTAATTTTTAGCTGTTATACATTATTCCTATTATTTGACAAGCTTGTTTTTTACTATGTATTAATATGACCAACTTCATGTACTTCATCCATGTACTGAATTTTATCAAACCGACTGGTACCAAGTTTCAGACATTTGCACGTTTAAATAATAAATTTAAAAAAAATAACAAACGTAAAAAAAAACTCTTTATCATCATTATATTAGTAAAGATATAAATTGGCTTACATGAAAAGTAATAACATAAATTGCATATCATTCTAACAAAACCTCAAAAGCATTTTAACAAAATAAAACTAAAAACAATTTTCGAATTTAGAACCGAACTATTTTCAGTTGAATATAAACTTCGATGTGTATAAAATAACCTTTTTATTTTTGTTTTCTTATCATGCCAGATACTTATGATATTTAAATCAAAGGTTGACCACCCCTAACTTGAGTGAATGCGATTGGGTAATCTGTGTATGGTATGTAAAAGGCTATAAGATTTGATAGAGGACGTTTGTGTATGAGACTTGTTAGAAATAAGTATCTATCGAGGAAAACTTAGCTTAGATGCAAATATTAGCCTTTTGTACTTGTGGGGTAAGTAGAGAGGGCAGTCTGTTGTTGGACAGAGTTAATTTATTGCAGGTTGTATTGTAAGCTGATTAACTAAACTAAAAAAAAAATGTATTTTTGTTAGTAATGGTTAAACTCAAAAAGTCCTTAGCCGATTTTAAGGATTTTTTCGCCCATGGAAATCTACATTATCAGTGATTAACATAGGTTACATTATAGTAAAAACAAATTAGAGATCCGCAATAAAATTCACGCTGTTGATGTTAAGGACAAATGCTAGTTTACTATAATTTGGCATTTTTCTGTAGGTGTGTTACAGTGTTACTCTGTAAAAAAACCCCTCAAATTTTGGTGGAGTAAGCTTGAGGTGATCTGTCAATACCTAGTATCAGGTAAGTAGCTCATCACGAGTGCTCTCACCTAAATACGCCGAAAAAGATATTTACAGAATAATACTACTGATATGATGTTTTTCCTTGGTCTTCACAATAGAGGTGACCCTACGAATTATGTACGTAGGTAAGCAGATATACACTGACATCGGTGATAGAAAACATCGTACAGGGAATCTTGGACTTGTAATGAATGTAAGTCAGAAATCAACAATACGCCTTGAGCATGTGTAGTGATCAATTCTAATGCCTTTTTTGTATGGGAAGAGGCTTTTGCCCTGTAGTGGGAAAATAATAGGCTAGTATTATGATGATTATTAGATTTTCAAAAGAAAATCTGTTTATTAAATAATGGTACCTAATTGTCAGAAAGTAAAAAACAGTTTAACCTAACAAAAAAACATCCAAAATTTTTCGCACATTTATCACTTTAATGATCATTTGTTACTGTTTATTTACCTGCAATGACTGGTAAATACGGGCAGGTTTTGCCCAGATTTAGCTCTCACATCTCCGGATTTGCCCATTTCGACATTGTTGTTTCGTATGTACAATTTAATCCAGCTCAGAGGATTAAATTTTACATTTTACAGCGCTACGTTAATTTTATATAAAGGTATGTTGTCTAAATCTTTGTGCGGAATAACATGTGTTATGAGTTGTGTGCTTTGTACGTAATTATATTTACGTGCTATTGTTTTTTGTGATGCCATTTTGTTTTGTGTTATGACGTATGTATCTTTCAGTGGGTAGCGTATTAAAAGTAGGGTTTTAAAACTTCTAATTGCAATAATAAATGTAGGTTTAACTGGCGCCATTTAAGAAGTGAATTCAATATGGCGGCCAAACTAAGAAGCGTATTATGCTATTTCAATCGCACAGCATTGCGCGTTAAGGAGATGACATCACAATCACAACCAGGGCCATTTCCAAATTGATAATAATAATTGTATCATGAGCGTGTGGACGGACGACTTGATGAAGACCGCAGGAAGACGCTGGATGCAGGCCGCTTCCAACCGGTCTTTTTTGGAAATCTATGGGGGAGGCCTATGATCAGCAGTGAACATCCTGCGGCTAATATGATGATGATGATGATGAGCGTGTGATAGTGATTTCTAATAATTTAGTCTAGATTTTCTTGACCATAATAATAAAAATAATTTTGATTTGAAAAACCCACATTCGAACTTAAACCACCTAGTTAAACATCCTGTACAAAATACCCACACACCAAAAACCCATACAACATAATCATATAAAAAATAATGTCCCATTTGGGCGCCACTCAGCGAAACCTCACCCATCGCGTCTGACAAATGCTTTCGCACCGCACATTACAATGTTATATTAGGTAGCTACCTTCGAATGTATAGCACTGCTCTTAACCGCGCTTGAATGAGTGCAATTTGTATCTGCAAATTTTTGGTAACGGCAATTTGTATTTCCAAATTTTTGGTAATGGCAATTTGTTGCAGTAAAGTGGCTGATATAATTATATTGGCTGTTTCATCTGCCCTGTTGGTCTCGTGGAGCGCGTCTGTTGAGCGTGGGGTCTTGGTTTGGTTTCCAGGTCAGGTAAAAAGTATTATTGGGTTTTCCATTAGGAATTTCTCAATAACGATTCGGAGTTTGGAAGTTGGTGGTGTGATACCCCCGTGTCTCGGAAAGCATGTAAAGCTGTTGGTTTTGGGCCTGGTCTCTCCCATCGGGCTATGAGAGTTAGGGAAGAGGTGCACCTGTATTTGCGCATACTCTTGAGCACTATAATATTTCCTGCGTACTTGGTTAGTATCTGCATTAAGATTAGCCGCCGTGGCCGGAATCGGTCTGTAGATTACATACATAGATCCTGCATACATAAATCTGAATAGTTTATTGAAACGCCCGAACCTCTGGAACAACAGGTTTGATTCTGAAAATTCTTGCTTTAATAGGAAGTTACGTTATCCTGAAATATATGGGCTGCGGGTTGTTCGAAATAGATACCGCGCCCCCAGAACGCAAAGGGCACATGAAGAAACATGGATGGGATTTAGTCAGTAAAAGTCTGACATTCCCTCCCGCCCCGCCCAGTGAGGGGGAAGTAATTTGATCATTACCCATCGGTAAAAAAAAAAACCGTGAAAGATATCCTACTAATATTGTAAGTATGGATGTATGGATGTATGGATGTTTGTTACTCTTTCACGCTTAAACGGCTGAATGGATCTGGATGAAATTTGGCACAAAGATAGATTATAGTCTGGAATAACACATAGGCTACTTTTTATCCCGGGAAAATATACGGTACCCGTAGGATAACACATCAACTGTGACGCGGACGAAGTCGCGGGCAGAAGCTAGTTATAAAATAATTTTATTTAACCAACTCCAAAAAGTTATACTTTCGAATCATGTTCGACAAATTCATTCTCTCCCCCCATTACAATGTTATAGCACGGTGCTCCTCTTAACCGCACTCGAATGAGTGCAATTTGTACCTAGCTCGGTTTTTGTTAAGCGATAACAATCATTGCACTGACATTACTCAAAGCGGTTAACGACTAGCTGTAAATAATTCAGAGATGTAGTGGTTCAACTAGACGTAAACGCATTAGTGAAACTGAAGCAGGTAGGCATTTACGATTTTAGTAAATTAAACAAGACAACCTCTGGTATCGAACGGAAAAATTACTTACCATACCATCACGCCTGTATTACCCGAAGGGTTAGGTAGAGTTGTACCAATGTACACTCACAGTTTGCCGGTATTTTTAGGTCATATGTAATATGGGTGAGCCTTTTGCCAATAGCAGGGCACAAGTCGTAACACCGAGCTGCTGTTGAGAATTTCATAGAAAAACCCAATAACACATTTTGCTCGACCTGGAAATAGAACCGAAGACCTCAAGCGTAGCAGTCGCACTTAGGGTCACGAGGCAGTTTTAAAAAAATATTTAAAATTTTATTCCATTGCCAAAAAATAAATCCTCAAAATTATAAGCGCCATCTTCTATCAGCACGTTTGACAAATGCTCTCACTCACACACTCGTCATCGTAACAGCGCGGTGTTGCTCCCAACCTCACTGGAATTAGTGCTATTTGTCACGCCTTGTACCAACTTGGGTAGGTAGGGTTGTAGGTGGGCGAAGTAATTGCAGTGTCTGTTTTGGCTGATACTGATCAATGTTGATGTAAAACTATAAAATCTATAGTTATATTATATTTCTGGAAATTTCATGATGGCCCCGAGGTTAAGGCGCGGGGGATCGAGGCAAGTAGGAGTGTGACTTTTTGAATTCATATGTACTTTCTTTTCTTTCTTTCCAGAAAGTCTGACAACCAGTCTTACCAAGAGTATCGTATTACCCATTACTGGGTTGTGGAGGTCTGATAGGCAGTCGCTCCATGTAAAATACTGATATTCAGCTGCATCCGGTTAGACTGGACGCCGACCCCAACATAGTTGGGAAAAGGCTAGGCAGATGATGATGATGATGTACTTTCTTTTCTCTTAGACATTATTGACATCGGTGAAGGAAAACATCGTAAGAAACCCAGATTTACTGTTAATTTATGGGGAAATCGCCAAAACGCCTTGAGCAGACGTGGTGATCAATACTCGTGCTTTCTCTGTATGAGAAAAGGCGCATTGAATAGTTACAAACATTCTTTAAATGATAGAAAGTTACCCGATTGCTGAAGCTATCTATATTTTGTGGGTATATTTGATTTCCAGACGACCGAAGTCGTGGAGAAGAGCTAGTCATATAAAAACTGGCCTATAATACCTACCGCTCTAGATAAATTTAAATAAATCATAAGCCACTTTTTCGCCACAAAAATGTATAATTATAATATAAGAGAACTGTGTATACAGGTAGTTTTATTATTCTAAATGAAGTAGTTTTTTTAGATTTCTTTTGACCGCTTCTGCACTCACTTATTTAATTTCAAAAATGAATTTTAATATCGTCTAGATCTCTTTCACTTTAAGCTTCAGAAAAGCATAAAAAACGCCAACAGACAAGGATTAACGTTGACAAAGAAGAATAAACTGCTGTTTACAATATTCAGCTTCAGTAACATTCATTAAGGGGCTATCCGAACACAGGACACTGAAAACATAGATTTTTTTGTCGCATAGTCTGGCGTATTGTTTCTCAATTCTCAAACCTTTATTGCATTCCATAATGTGAACACACAGGTTTATAAATAGGAACAATTTTGGACCCTTGGTACAAATTACAAGTCTGAAAAAAATTGAGTGTATTGCCAAGGGTTCAAAGTAAAGACAAGTCTATCAATCTAAATATATATAACTCAAAGGTGACTGACTGACTGACTGATAGTGATCTATCAACGCACAGCCCAAACCACTGGACGGATCGGGCTGAAATTTAGCATGCAGGTAGATGTTATGACGTAGGCATCCGCTAAGAAAGGATTTTGATCAATTTTACCCCCAACGGGATAAAATTGGGGATGAAAGTTTGAATACTTCTTAACGCGAGCGAAGCCGCGGGCAAAAGCTATATTTCATGTCAGTAAAGCAGTACTCGTATCATGGTAAAAAAATCGCACAGGGCATAAAAATATTATTTGTCACATTGTTTTCAGAATATTAAGCGTAAACTATTTAATTTTATGTAATTATTCAAAAGGATTTTCATGACTAAAAGACATAACTATTCCATTGAGCCAAACAAACTTCAAAATTTCTTGATAATGATGGTTATTCGATACAACTTACATCGCTATTTTGAACCTTATTTGTTGCCACGGTGCGTTTTTGTCTTATTTGCTTACCATAGGGCCTTAAGGCATAATATTCATAACGAGGCAAAGGAAAATTTTGCTAGTCCTTCGCAAGACACGCCATTTATTATGAGATGCACGCTATATTACTTACAAGTTGTCTTATATTTATGTGTGTGTCGTCAAGTAACTTGGGTACTAGCTTGAATATTTTATGCAGCGAGTTCGCGAGTGTACGTCGCTTGAAGCGCTTTTTTATTAAAGGTGGAGTGTTGATTGTTTATGGAGTAATACATGTTATAATTTAGGAGAATCTTGTATACAGGAATTACAGGGTGAATTTTTTTAATCAGTAGTATAATGGTGGGTTACTTCAGCCTTTTAGGGAAACTTTTTAAAAAACGTTTCAACTTCTTTATTCTCTCTTCTTCTTGAAACCTTGAAAAATGTTTAAACTTCTCTTTTTCTAAAAAGTGACAGCAAAAGTAAAAAAAAACTTTGAACTAAAAAAAATGTTAAGGTTTATTGTCATTCAAGAGGTTGGAAGTTTTTGTCGTTTTATTCCGTTTTGAGTCAAAGGTTATACAGAGCTTAAATAATCCTTATTTACCCGCTATTGGGGGTTTACTGTTTTAAAAATAAGTTCGTGTTTCCTTCAGTCTGGTTCTCAAGACTTGTAGTAGAAACACTACCAATAATCCTAAAAAAAATAATCACGCTGTATATTATAGTTTTTAACGAAAAAAAAAACTATTATTCTGATGGATTGATCAATAACCATCAGTAACAACGCTGCCTACACACATTTGACAGGAACCCATTCATGATAAATGCATTTTCCAAACGATTTTTTCATCAAAAACCCCCGAACCAAGTTTTAGGTAACAATTAAAACTAATTTCATCGCTACGAGCGTGCTACGCCAAAGAGACTTAATTTCGTAGCAGCTACGACGCGTAGCAGTCGCTACATGTATTACGTAGCGCTCAAGTCTTGGAGCAAGAAAGTGTTTTAATTTTAATTACCTAGAAGTAGGATATCTTACAAGGTCGTTTGTGAGAGACGGCTTTTTAAAGTTTCTGTGAGACTACATTGAATATAATCTTCATATCCCCTGTTCTTTGGAGCCGTGTGCTCATAAGAGGCACTTAAAAAGATGTACTTACAATTCTTGTATTTTTAGGTACGTATTGTGAACATTTTGAAAATGGATTATAAACCAATAGTAAGGATGTGTGCTCGGTTAATGGTAATAAGCTCGCCTATCTATTACATGGGTCCTAAAACATTCCGGCGGACTAAGGGTGTACATTGGTACACCTCTCTCTAACCCTTCGAGGCACACAAACGTGATGGTTTGTATGTATGTATGCTGTCAATCTCTAGCGTCAGCTGAAAAAGAAGATTCACTGCTGGCTGGCTGGTCTCATGGACGTTGACCACATAGAACGAGACTACGCGATCATTACGCGAGTAAGTGATGCGAATAGATAACAAACATTGAAGTCGCGCGACTGAATCGCGCGACCGCATCGCGCGACCGCATCGCGCGAATGCCAATTAGGACACCTATTTGACATCAGTATGTTTTAAAGGGGATTTGGAGATTCGCGTAGTTGCGTTCTACTAAGACATCGCCATAGAGGTTTATGGGAAAGGGAAAAAAATATATTGTTGGCATTTTCAATCATACTTTAGTAGAAGGTATATATCTAAAATCGCTCAATCTACCTTGAGCAAGCATGGTGATCAATACTCGTGTCGTCTTTCTGTGAGAAAAGGTGTTTATCCTGTAGTGGGATAAAAGGCTGGTGTTTATACAAGGCGTTGATTTGCAACCTCGTCAAATTCAACTATGCTCGTGATTCTTAACACGAATCAATAATAAAATAAATTGTTTTTGAAATTTTTTTTTTTTTTGACGTGATTTTCAAATTCGAGGTAGCCATCTCGCCAGAGGGTTTAGGCGCTATGTACACATTGATATATCCGCGCGACAACTCTGCCTACCGCATACGCAACTGGGCGATTCTGAATTTTGCGAGAGGAGTATTCTGGAATACTATTATTTGATAGTTTGCAACCAAAAAAACAAGTATTTATTAAATATTGGCCAGGTATCGCAATTATATTTGATTACTTCTATTTTTTTATGACAAGCTCCTAAAATTTGACAAGGATGCAAATCAACACCTTGTATATTGAAGAAAATCAAATTTAAATTTAGGTAAGCATATAGGTCGTGTACTTTCCATATCTGCATACCTATAGCCTATAAACAAACATACCTACATTTAGCACATCTAAACCCTCCAATCACAATCATCGGTTCCAACAACCGGTCGTTACTGCAAGTTAGCTAAGCATTTGAATGTTTGCGGTTTACTCATTTAAGTCCAGCGCCATTTAATTTATTGTTTTGTTCAGAATTGTTTGAAATTAATTTGAATGTGGTGTGCTTTGGAATTAGTGTTATTAGTTTATTTTTGAGAAATTGGTCGGTGAACTGAACTGATTGGGTTGAATGAATGAATGAAGGTTGGAGTGTTTGATTGGATGAGCTGTTGCGTTTTGTTGACTCGTGTTCGCAGCCAGGTATACAATATTTATTAAACGTTTTGTGGTAATCGTTTTTGTTTATTGTTTGTGCGCAAACTAAGTTGAAAAGACTAGTTGTCATAGATAACCAGTGAAAAATGCGAAAGTGGTTCTTTTTAAATAAACATGTAGGCAATGATATTATTTAGAAGCAAGTTTTTTTTAGATTACATACGTATATAAATTCACGCCTTTTTTCCATGGGGTTAGGCAGAAATCACAGAACGCCACTTGCTAAGATCCTTACATACTCCTTTAGCCTTGTACAAATTCATACATCTGGCCATATAAGCACACGGGTTACGAGTACTGCGTACCTGACCTTAGATGATACCTTACCTTAATTTTTTTGTAGATATATATAACCATCACGCCCGTATTCCCCGAAGGGTTAGGCAGACGTGTACCAATATACACCCACAGTTCGCCGGTATATTTAGATCCCATGTAATAGGGGGCGAGCCTATTGTCATTAACCGGGCACAAATCCAAACACCGAGCTGCTACTGCGAATTTCATAGAAAAACCCAATTACACTTTTTGCTCGACCTGGGAATCGAACCCGGGACCCCTTGCACAGCAGTCGCACTTGCGACCACGAGACCAACGGGGCAGTCAGTCAGTTTTTTGTAGATTGTTTTTAATTATTATTTTTTTACAAAAATTATGTAGGTACTACATAACATACATAGCATCCAAGTAATTGCACGATAGATACAATAAAAAATAAACATAACATGAAGTCTTGAATTCTATTCCCAAATCGAGTAATCCTAAAGTGTTCTCAGCTTTTTCCAATAGCATCTCTGAATCTAGATTTGTAATTGGTAAAATATGCAAAAAATGTGAAAGATGCAAGTAGATACATCTCTACCTACCCCACCGGGGAAATCAAAGCACAATATTTCGTCATACGAAACATTCTCCTGACAATTTTCCTTCAAGAAAACAAAAGACGATCGCCATCTTCCCTAACGACCACTATTACTAAATCTTCTTGTCGTATGTCCCATTACACTAAAACCATGCTTACATCTGTCATACATACAAAGGGATTATGCTCACCGCCATTTTGTTTTAGTATCCGCTTAATGTAACTAGATTTTGCCTTGTGTATGTGATTTATGTGTTAAAATATGTGGACTCATTTTTACTGAGTGTTGTGGCACTAATGATGGTAATGGAACGTTTGTTGCTATGTGGAGATCTGTTTTCTCTTGTGTATGTCATAAAAATTGGCCAAGTGCGAGTCGGAGTCGCATACGTAGGGTTCCGAAAAGCAGTACAATTGTAAAACTACGTAGAAAAAAAAAACGTTGATTGTATGACACCTTAAATTTTTTACTTTAATTTAATTTTGACTATTTGGTGATAGAGCGGCATTAGAATGTAACAACAGAACTAGGCCAGTAGGCACAAATGAACGTTTGCATTTGGGAGAAGCTTAGAATTCGAAGCAATAAGAACTACAATTTTATTGACTTTAAGTAATGAGTTCTAGTGATATGACAAGATTCCACAGTTTGCATTGTCTTTTAAAATTGTTTGGAAATGGTCAAAATCTGCTTGGCGAATTGCCTATTGTCACTATTCAAAAATTTAAGGTGATTCGTCTGTGGAGTACCGTAAACCCGGTACTTCAAAGTAATCATAGGAAGATCTAACCAGTTAAAAAAATAAATCATCTAAGTAAGTACTAAGTTCTCACCAAAAAATCGAATCAATTAGAAATGATGTACTATCTAAAACAAGCATCAGCAACCACTTTAATCTCAGCACAAAACACCAAAAAGTTCCACAAACTTTGTTACAATTCTGACACCAACGATGAAACTCAATACTGTACCAATTTGAACTCAATGAAGTGTAAGACTAACTGACCGACACTAACTTAGTCGAAACACTCCGCTACTGAGTATTATACAGTTATTTATCAAGTTACCTAAGTTACCGACTCAACTGCATCGGAAACTTTGATAGTGTCTTAGAGTTTAGATGTTCAACAATACGGGGTTGTAGTTCGGCGAACACGAATGTGTTCGGAGCTATATTATTGACAAAAATATACAGAATGACTGCCTCGCTAGGTTCTTGAGAAAAATTGCAGTTTCTAGATTCTGGACGATACATATTGAAGGTTAGGGCAATTACGCTAACGATCGCAGGGAAAATCATCACTTGATGCTACGACCATGGCGTTGCGTTAGGGCAACGCACCGCATGGCTTTTATGTGTATTGGCAACATTTAAAGTTCTCTGCAAAACACATAATGATAATATCAGGCTCTAAATGTCCTGCTGCAGAGCAAATGCCTCTTCTCATTTTGATGAGGCGCGTGCATTGATCACCACTCTTGATCTAGGAGGCTTAGCGATTTTAGACTTATTTCAATGAAAAGTCAAGGTTTCTCACTGTATATTTCTTCACTAAAGTTAGTGATTTCCAAGATAAATTAAGAAACTACAAATGAATTAAAAACATCACCCGGTATCGACACTACAACCTCATGCAAGAAACGCGAGCGAAAACACAAACATCTCACAAAATTGCTAACATCAAAACTCACTTCACTCTTCATAAAAATCCTCAAAAATAAGACCTCTTCCTTTCCCAAACTTACAAAGCTGCCGAACTCGCTAGTACATAAATCGAAAAAAAAAGGATACCAGTGAAGTGCATTTTGTTCTCAAACGTGCGCCGCTTGCGATACATTGAAGGTAAAGTTTTCATGCAGTCGTGTCTTTTTTGGGGCCCGTATACGAAGAGCAGGTACACACGACTAACAGGAAAAGTGTTCTGCGAGCTAAGTATCTGTTTTGTTTTATAAGTTGACTTTTAATTCACTGTGGATATTTTAGAAGGTAAAAGAACTTATAAATACAAACAACTTTTTTATCGGTCCAAATTTGAAATATATGAAAAAGAAAGTTATGCTGACATGCTTAAAATACAAAACAACACGATTAAGATATCGTTTTGTTATGCATTTTTGTTGGAGTTTTAATAGAAAAGAATAATTCTACTTAAAGTACTAGTATTAGGTATTATTTTTCGAATGAAACTGTTGATTGTCCGGGAAAACATAATTTACTTACTAGCATTTGAAGATGCATGCGTCATGATGCTATCATATTATGCTCAACAAGTTTCGGTGAAACTATCCAAATGTCTTAGATCCCACTACGAAATTAATCAGAAAAGAACAGCGGAATGGCAAGAAAAAAAGATATTTCTCTTACCTCTATATCAAGCAGGAGACAGTCAGTCGCAGGACCAATTCACTAATTAAACGTTCAAAATCAAATCAAATACAAGAAATGCCTTAAATTCAAGGCATTTGACAGATTGACACTGAGAATAAAATGTAAGTTTAAAAAAATACTAAGATTTATATTTATAATTATCTTACATAGCAGACAGTTCAGAAATAGATACGTCTAAAAACAGTTAATATTATCTTTAAAAAGGGATTTTCCCATGTTATACTAAAACTTGTATCCTACATTTGTTTTTCTTCTCTGCAAACCAAACTATTTTGTCATATGTACAACTGAGTAGTAAACTTTACTGTGGGAAACATTTTCGGGATGAGTTTTTCTGACGCAACGTTAGTTTCCCAAATGACTGCGTGTCGTCACGCGTCGTTGGATCCCCGACTGCAGTGAGCTAAATAGGGCTGGTTTTTGGTTGGTTTGTGTACTTTTAGAGGCTTTGCTGGGCAAATTATATTGTTAAGTTGGTGTTGTTATTGTTGTTTAATTAGATTTGCTGTTCAGTCTTCATTCTTTATTCATAAAACATTGCCCCACACTAGGAATTTCTCCTGTATCATGGGTTCGTTTATCCTACTACTATTATAAAGGCGAAAGTTTGTATGTATGGATGTATGGATGTATGGATGTTTGTTACTCTTTCACGCTTAAACGGCTGAATGGATCTGGATGAAATTTGGCACAAAGATAGATTATAGTCTGGAATAACACATAGGCTACTTTTTATCCCGGGAAAATGTACGGTACCCGTAGGATAACACATCAACTGTGACGCGGACGAAGTCGCGGGCAGAAGCTAGTAAACATATAAACTAAAATACACAAACAGTCAGACCCGGAACAACTGTCTAGTAGGTTATTGCACTAAATTTCGTGTGAAAAGGTGCCTTTATTCGGTTGCGAGTTCGATAGGTATCGGGCAACTGCCAATGTGAGTTTTTAATTCATTTTTACTATCTTAGTTTATCCTGGATATCATTGACATGGGTAAAGGAATACTCCGTAGGGCTTATTATTAATGTAATTCTGAAGTTGCCAATCCACCTTAAGTAAGCGTAAAGAACAAGTCTTCTGCGACTTGATTTTTACACGGTACATGTATTTTGAAGAAAAAAACTAAAAAAGAAAGAAAGAAAAAAACAAAAGAGAAAAAACACGAGAGAAAAACAGAGAAAAAAAAAGAAAGAGAAAAATACTGAAAGAAATACTGATATTCAGCTGCATCCGGTTCGACTGGAAGCCGACCCCAACATAGTTGGGAAAAGGCTAGGCAAATGATGACATGTATTTTGAAGAAGGGCTGCACAAGTAGTTTAAAACCCTGCCTCCTAAACTATGGCCCTGTGACTTAGGAGTCAGTGTTCTACTGTAATTTCGTATATATAAGAGACCTTTAAATAAGTGTGTTAATGAACCTATATTCTGTAATGATTTAGACCTAAAATCTCTAAGATTCTGTAATAACCTTCATTTTCCTTAAATCTATACTAATATTATAAAGCTGAAGAGTTTGTTTGTTTGTTTGAACGCGCTAATCTCAGGAACCACCGGTCTGATTTGAAAAATTCTTTTTGTGTTGGATAGCCTATTTATCGAGGAAGGTTATAGGCTATATAACATCACGCTACGACTTACGGGAGCGAAGCAGTATTCAAAAACGTAAATTAAGGTGGATGAATAAAGCCACGCGAACGAAGTCGCTGGCAGAAGCTAGTGTAAAATATTTGTATGAATGTCGGCCTCCCCTCAACCCTCACACACACAAACAATCTCAGCCTGTATTCCCACGTCGCGTTTAAGATGAAACTCTCCTTATGACCTGTACGTGTTGAACCCTTATCCTCGTAAAGTGTCATAAGACACCTGGCAATGAAAGAACAGCTATCTGTTAGAATGAACCAATAATAAATGGTGTAAAAACTGACTTAACGAAGTAGAAAGTTAATATGTTATCAGAAATGTTAAAATACTTTTTGTTGGTGTCTGTACCTTATTTAGGATACAATAAATTAGGTCGGTATTAAGGTGGCCAAGCGTCCGGTTAAATATCTTGGCACAACTCACACACGGCTATCTGATCACAAGCTAAGCAGAGCTTGTGTTATGGTAACCAGACAACTGATATACATACTTATATAATTTTATAAATACATACATATTATTGATAAATCACACCCAGACACAGAACAAACAATCATGCTCATCACACAAAGTTTGTCCTGGGTGGGAATCGAACCCACGACCTCCGGCTTAGCAGTCAGGGCCACTAACCACTAGACCAACAGGCCCGTCGAAGTTACATGTTTTTTCCGTCATTGTAATTTATCAATAAAGGAAAATCTGCACATGTGACCTTCACCCTAAGAAGGCAGACCTGCCCCCCAATAAAACTATATAACGAGGAAATTCCTCAGGCTGAAGATGCCAGATATTTGGGTATGCATCTTGATAAAAGACTCACTTGGAGAAAGCATATCTGGACCAAGCGTAAACAGCTGGACACGAAAGTCAGATCAATGTATTGGCTAATAGGTCGCAAATCGAACCTCTCACATGAAAGCAAGATAGCTATTTACAAGACCATCCTTAAACCCATCTGGACTTACGGAATCCAGCTGTGGGGTACTGCTAGCAATAGCAACATAGAGATTCTCGAAAGATTTCAAAGCAAGACATTGAGAGCCATGCTGGACATACCATACTTTGTGAGCAACAAATACATACACGAGGACCTGAAGATCACTACCGTCAAACAGGAGATCGCTAGATATAGCGAAAGTTATCAGACGAGAATATCAACTCACGTCAATGAACTGGCTTCCAAACTAGTGGGCACAGGAAGTATCACTCACTCCAGATTGAAACGGCATAGTGTCCCTACCCTCACCACGAGATTTAGAGACAAGAGATGAAAGGGATTCACAGGAATTCCTTCTGCTGACATGACAGAGTTCAAGATACCTCATCTGAATGGCTTATTGTGTTTACACAGATTGCCAAGTTGCAGAAAACAATAAAAAAAAAAAATTGTAATTTATTTTTGAGCAAATATATAATGTGTGTATATTTTTTGCATGCGTTATATTGCGCACTACCATATAGCCACCATATATATTTTTTTCACATAAACAATGCTCTAACTTACTTCGTTTGATGGGCCGTGTGGGTAGTTAAGGATACGTATTCTTACACTTCGTATACTTTTTTACTAAAATATTTGAATGTTCTAACTAAAATTTAAAACCATCTCCTATACTGTTGCATGCATCCGTAAGCTGTTTTGGGTGTGTTTATTAAAAACAGTGAAGCTTACACAAAAAATAAAAGTCTATTTCCAATAATCGTAGTTTTAGTTAGATGGGCAGAGTTATACGTAGTTAGTAGTTAACGTGTTTTGTCTTTTTACAGCCTGCATACTTCCTACAAAAATAATTACAACTGTGAATACAAACAAAAAGAACAACATTCTTATCCAAAATCAATCTCAATAAAGAATGGAAAAAAAAACAAAAATTTTGTATCAATAGAAAAAGCAATCAACAGACAATCTAACTCAAACAAGCCAAAAATACGTCAAAACAAAACACACGCGATACAGAAATAATTGTACCGAAAAATCCAAGCAATTATTCGGGCTTCAACCCGAATATTTTATCAATCAAACACATTACGTGGTTCTGCGTATCGAATCCAATTCAAATATTTACCTGAGTTACATTCTTTTAATGTGCGGTACCCTAAAATGGCGGTAGGACCGGACCGATCAGCTGTATCGATAAATGTAGCTTTTTGTCAAAGGTTGCAAGGGGTGTATTATTGAAACCGTGAAATGTTTTTTTGTAAATATTCGCTCAAACAAATTTTGGTCACAGTGACTTATCTCTACGGACACTAAATAAGCAGGCGGTATTATAGTGCACAAGTTTGTCCGCAGACACATGTGCAATCCCTGACTCTCATAGTCCAATGGTACGGTAGCCCGCCACGACCTGGGTAAGATCAGGCCCAGAACTAACGGCTTCGCGTGCTTTTAAGACACAGGGGTATCACACCACCAACAACTAACTTTAAACTAAGTCACTCATAAATAATATCTACTTAAATATCTAAATATAAGATTTTCTTCCTTAATTTCAATATTATTATGTTTTTAAACAAAAAGCGCTTCATCCTCTCCTCTAAAAACTAACTTGCTGTGCCCAACAGGGTCCATAATTGTTTCTCTTTAATTTACCTACCAGCCTTGTATACATTATGGGATGCAATAAAGTATTGAGCATTGAGTATTGAGTATTAAGTATGCCCAAGTGTGCCCAAGTGGGTACGTATCATTGCCTATTTAAAGGAAAAATATTGCAATAAGCCAATTATATCACATCTTCCAACTAAAAACAAAACCTATACAGTAGACAACACAATCCATTTTCCAACAATCAAGACCCAATCCAGGACTCAACACTTAATCAATTCCCGGCTAATCCCGCTAGGTACCCTACACCAGTCTCCTTGCCCAGACCATCCAGGCTACCTGGAATGCACATCACGTCACACATACGTGACTTCCATTCGCCAACTCGTCTATACGAACAGCTAAATTTTCAAGATTATCTCTCCAGGACTTTTTGGATGGTTGCCAGACTGGATGTACTCGGTACTATGGTAGTCAGTTTTTTTTTTAAAATTTCCATTGTTCTTTGATACCGTTTCAGCCAGTTATTATTCGGAAATTAAAAGCGTTCCGTTAAAAGTGGAGTGAAATAACACTTCTAAAATTCTCTGTGAGATGTTTTTTGTTTTAGTAGAACCGCGTTTTAATGGTTTGAGGAGTTGAGTTGATTTTATTGAGGTCACTCTTTGAGAGTCTTTTGCATCGCTAAGTGATCCATGTTGTCAAGAGTACCTATGACAATTAATATCATTCTGAGTCAAGCTTAGAACTTTTTTTATTGCATTGGATGACGAACAAACACGGCTGACGGCTGAGCGTCAGCCTTTTCGCGCGGCGCATATAGATTATTGCTTTTGTTATTTTTTTGTGTTGTGCGTCGATTTTGCGAGAATAAATGGTTTTTCTTTCTTTCTAACAAGCCAGCCCACCTAACAGCCCACCTAATGTTAAGTAGCCACTGTCTCCTAATAGGCATCTGCTATTGTAGAAATGTCTCATGTCCTTGTAATAACACTGGCACACATACCCTTCAAACCAGAATACACTTGTGGCTAATTTTGTGGCCGTTTTTGGTAAACCTCTCCTACTATTACACATTAATTTTCTGAATTTAAACAAACAAGTATAATTATAATGGTCACATTCGACATAGATTTACCATTGACAAAATATCAACGGTAGCACAAAAGTCATAAGCGAAAAATTCAAAACTTCCAAATTTTAAATACCATCACCATCACGCCTGTATTCCCTGAAGGGTTAGGCAGAGGTGTTCCAATGTACACCCACAGTTCGCCGGTATATTTAGGTCCCATGTAATAGGGGGCGAGCCTATTGCCATTAACCGGGCACAAATCCAAACTCCGAGCTGCTACTGAGAATTTCATAGAAAAACCCAATAACACTTTTTGCTCGACCTGGGAATCAAACCCGGGACCCCTTGCACAGAAGTCGCACTTGTGACCACGAGACCAACAAGGCAATTTTGAATTTACGAAAATTAAAACTTCGATCGACATCGGTCGGACGATATACTTCATATCGTCCACTACAATAGTACTCCCCCCGCTTTACTTTTACCCTTGTTTTCGACTCTCAAACCATATAACCCGACACATTTATACATTTATATTAAAATTCGCATTTTGGGTCAAAGGCTTTCGTAAAACTGCAAATAGCTACGCGAACTGAAACGTATACGATTCTTTTGTTATAAAAGTACTTTTAGACTCTATATAGAGTTGAGTAGAGTCGACTTGTATTATGTAGAGATTTGAACGACGAGACGATTGTTTGACTCTCTTTGGGAGGTCAGGAATGCGGTCAAAAGACTTAGTTGTTTCCAAAAATATTTGCTTGTATTTTTAACGCTTTACTTCAAAGTTTTGAAGGCTTTGTAAGCGAAATAAGTTACAAAAAACTGTTACTATTACACCACCCCTAAGTGCTCTTAAATAGAGTTTCTATTGTAATGCTTCGTCTAGACAAGTAAAGATACAATCGTTCTTCTAAGTTATAAGTTGTATTCAAGCATATTATTGTCCCACTAGAGCGGTCTCTTCTCATACAGAAAAGGCGATTGCATGCATATAAGTCTAGAAGTACTGTAGAGGCTTTGGATTAATGATCTGAATACACAACCCTGAAGTTATTAAGAACAGATTGTCAGACCGTAACTACGGCTTGTCATGTAAATTAAACTGGATTTAAAATACATTATAAGTATCGAATATATTATTTTCGGGAACTGTACATTTTTCCGAGATAAAAAGTACCATATATGTCTTTCAATGCTACAATCTATCTTAGTGCCTAATTCCATCCAGAGCTTTTCAGCCATTTAAGCGTGAAAGAGCATCAAACATCTATCCATCCATCCTCATAAACGTTCGCATTCAAAATAATATTATATAAAGTAGGATTAGAAGAATAGTGGGTTATAAATAATAATAATTCAATACACGAACGTAAAGACATATACCGTGTTTCAATAATAGTAGATACCTCTACAGTACCTACCTACATTTAAATGCTATCTACATTTAGTATGCACAATAGTCCAATCAAGTGAATAAATGACCAATAGTTTAGGACCAACGTGGCAGGTAAGCCATACATCACTCCCAGTACAGTTTGGCAATATAAACTCATTACCATAGAATAGAAATTTATAGAAGTGACAGTTACAATTTAGAAGTCTACAATTAAGTAATAGACACAATTAATCAATTGACATACTTTTTATGTGCTGTTAAAACGCAATTTCGTCATAGATTGCTGCACGGCAAAAGTACCTAAACTGTGACATCAGATTTCTGTCGACTTACTTGATTTAATATTTTGATTTCAAATCAATTATAAATCTAATGTTACTATAAATTAAAAAGTTTTAAGGGCTAAAATAAAGAGTATAGAACTACCTCGTTAGCCTAGTGTTCCTAAGCGCGGCTGCTAAGCTAGAGGTCTTGGGTGCTATTCCCAGGAGAAGCAAAAAGTGGTATTTTGTTCTATGAGATTCTCAGTAGCAGCTCGGAGTTAGGATTTGTGCCTGATTAATGGCAATAGACTGGCCCCCTTTACATGGGTTTTAAGAACATACCGGCGAACTGTGGGTGTACATTGGTTACACATCTGTCTAACCCTTATAGGAATACAGGCGTGATGGTTTGTATGTAAGAGTATGTCTGTATGTCAGAATAATATATTGACCTCAAGGTGTCAAAACTTTTCACTCAGCGACTGCACCTAACCGTCACCTCTATCGATTTTATTAATCTATGTCATTACCTAGTTTCTACTGGCTATCCCTTCACCATCATTTAGTTGCCAACGACTCCCATGGGGGGCTGTGGGACGGTCCTACGTAACATGAGCAACACCATAAAGAGTGCTGAATTATGCACATAAATATTGCTGAAAAATATATCGTACTTTTGGGATCAAACTCAGCTTATTTAGGTATAAGTTGAAGCCGCAACAATGTATCAAAACCTGTGCTTGTTTGGGTGATTTTCGCTAATGTTTTATAATTTAGTAATTGCAGCTGTGCATTGCGACTTCTCTCAGGTCACGAGAGAAAAAAATATGTTAGAGGTTATTTATTTTGTGAACAGATTGGAGTAACTAGTAAACACCAAGCCACCATTTGGACAGGAAAATTCCAAAGTCGTTTTTATTATGTTTAAGTAGTTTCATTTGAAATTCAGTTCTTTTACTAATAATCATTAAATTACAAACGACGACTTACGAAAGACGCAAACGAAGTTGCGGGCAGAAGCTAGTCTTTTTATATTATAAACTAGTTTTTCCTCATTCTTTACAACAAAAAGAAAACATCTTTAATACTTAATTAAGCAAAAAAATATCGACAAGAAATGAACGATGAAGATCAACGACGAACGATGAATAATAAAAGTCGAGAGATGAATAATAAACTGAATAATAAAACTCAAGTTGGACTCACACTAAAACGAAAGGTCAAAGAAGTAATAAAATAATAAAAGGTTGTGAGAATTCTGAAGCTATCAGGTAGTAGTTCCTGGAATCCTTCCTAATACTATGAAGGTTCAACAAAGAGAATTTATTACTGTTACTACAAATACTATTACGTATCATACGGTTCTGTGAATAGCCGTGAGATGAGGAAATTCAACAAAAGTGATTTTAAATCTCGTAGAGACAATGTCAGGAACCTGTTACACCGTTGTGTAATAGGGGACGAATGTCGTACAATTTGTTACGGCTAAAAGTAATACTTTTACAGGATATTTTTTAACTAGATGAGGTCTTGCTTTTATATTTAAAACTGTGTTTGAAAGTTTAATTTTTTTGACAATCATTCATTGTTACACATTTTATTTAAGAATTGATAATATCTTAACCACAAATAGCTAACTTTTTTTTATTATTTTTTTAAATACCAAAGTAAATCTATGTGGCTTGCATTGTAAACAATACTTTCAATAGAATTTACTAAATAGGTACTTAACTTCAGAAACTTAAAATATTTACTTTTGAAATGTATTTTTTAAATAATACTAAAATTTGGTTTTCAATCGCCTACCTGACTGACTAGACAGCATGATCTTGTTTTAAATTTTTTAATATGTAACCATACCCTAGTCCAAAAATTATTAAATTATAATATCACCACTAAAACGGTGTAACAAGCGGCCATATTATAAGGAATTCAATATATTACCCTTATAACTTTTAGATTCCACTTTATCAATTCCTAACATATTTTATGCGCGTTTAAAAATCCTCTCCGGTAATTCCATTGTTGTTTTATGTTCATGACCATATTTATGTTACGAGGTGAGCAGAATAGGTTGTAACAATACGTGAAATACGTGGAACTTTAAAGTTGGTAGTAATTGTACAGTTCAACAAATCAATTGGCGTAGGTAGGTAACATTGGGAGTATATTTTTCTTATTACTATATACTATCTATAATCCTACATATGTTTTACAAAACAATTGATTGATTTATTGTAATTTATAATTATGTTTCGATGGACTGCCAACAGCGCCCTCCATACATAGTAATAATGATTCGTTATTTAAAATCTTGCACTAAATACAAAAATCCATATCATTTCCAAATCAAGCCATTTGACGGTAACCTGACGAACCACACCTAGATATTAGTGCTTTATTAAATATGGCGCTGGATGTTTTGCGCACAGATAGATTATAGTAAATGTACAGTTGCCGTAAGATAATATAATTATTAACTTTGACGCAGACGATGTCGCGTGAGGTAGTTAGTATTTGCATAAATTACCACATAGTGTAAGTATAGAAAAAACTCCTCTGTATATTTACTTTATACGTAATTAATTACACCTAATTACATATTGTTTACACATTGGGTGGCATTTGTACCACATTGCACACTGTTTTGCTAATTGGTACCACAATTAGCGTAGTTAGGTTTAGTTGAAATATAGTACAATGTGTATTGCCAATGACAATTTAATCGTTGCTGGTTAAATGTTTATGAAACTAGCTTTTGTCCGTGGTTTTCCCCACGTGGAAATAATCACACAGGAAGTTACTGTTGACATAAAACCAATATAGTTCGTTTATGTTGAGAGGATGAGTGAAAGGCGACTAACAAAAGGGATTTATATGGCAGATGCGAGGGCAATGCCGGGAGGGGACGCCCTAGAAAGACCTGCCCTGACCTTATTGGTGAGGTTCTTCAGAAAAGTTCAGGTGCACAGTACTCGTAACCGGCGTGCTTGTGTGACCAAATGTATGAATGTGGATGAGGCGAAACGAGTATGTAAGGATCGTAGCAGATGGCGTTCCGTGGTTTCTGCCTACTCACATAGGAAAAAAGCGTAAGTTTATGTGTGTATGTTTAATTTTATCTTAATCGGTTAAGCATTTGAGGTATAACTTATAAACATTTTTTTTTTAATTAATTATATCAACCTATTAAACATCTATTCAAATATATACGAACTGCCTCGTTGGCCTAGTGGTCCTGAGCGCGACTGCTACGCTAGAGGTCCTGGGTTCGATTCCCAGGTCGAGCAGTGTTATTGGGTTTTTCTATGAAATTCTCAGTAGCAGCTCGGAGTTTGGATTTGTGCCCGGTTACTGGCAATAGGCTCGCCCCCTATTACATGGGACCTAAATATACCGGCGAACTGTGAGTGTACATTGGTACACCTCTGTCTAACCCTTGGGGGAATACAGGCGTGATGGTATGTATATACGAGATGTAAAAAGTCACTTCACATAGCCATTAAGTATGCATTCTTTCCATCAGACTAAGTAACATTGAGCTGGGAAACGACTCTTTTACTTTTGGTGTGAAATATCACTGTAGTGATATCACACCATGTAATGCACGTAAAGCATTGTATTTACGGGTGCATTAACGGCATGGCAATGACGCTGTTTTAAGTTTAGTGAGAACGTTTTAAAATTCAATTTCGTCAAAAACATAAAAAAACGTAATAGAGGGCTGGCCTATTCTTTGGCCAAAGAATCAGCATTGCCATACAACGTGGCAATGCTGCCAGCCTTCTGGGCACATGCCCCATTGACAGCGATGCGGATGAGTTTTTTGACGCCCTATGAGCTTACTTTTTTATATTAACTGTACATAGTTTGTAATTTAATTATTATTTAGTTTTAACTTTGATGGTCCAATTGAAATAAATAAAGTAATTTAAAAAACGTTGTAATTTTAGTAGTAGTGACTTCAAAACACCATTTTCCATCAAACATATTTCGTTTAAACTTTAAAAAAACGAAAAATATTGCACCCACGCTTGCAGGCTTCCAAAATTCAAACAAAGCCTAAAGGTAAAATTGATTGTGAAAACGAAACTTTTCCCCGAAATTGAGTGCTCAAATATTGAGCTTATGCACACTTGAAACCGGTAACAGACAAACAGACGAATACAAAAACATTTTCACATACATAAAGCTACTAGCCGTGAAGCGCCTAAACTTTATCAAATGGGTTTCAAAATTCAATCGGATTTGTTAAAATATTTTAGTTAAAAAAAAAAAAAAAAAAAATACCATCACGCCTGTATTCCCCGAAGGGTTAGGCAGAGGTGTACCAATGTACACCCACAGTTCGCCGGTATATTTAGGTCCCATGTAATAGGGGGCGAGCCTATTGCCATTAACCGGGCACAAATCCAAACTCCGAGCTGCTACTGAGAATTTCATAGAAAAACCCAATAACACTTTTTGCTCCACCTGGGAATCGAACCCGGGACCCCTTGCACAGCAGTCGCACTTGCGACCACGAGACCAACGGGGCAGTTTAATATTTTAGTTCTCAACAAAAATATAAGAATAAGTAAATAATATCAGCCTATTATTGTCCCACTGCAAAGGCCTCTTCTCATACAGAGAAGACACGAACATTGATCACCACGCTTGCTCAAGATAGATTGGCTATCCCTGATTTTTAACAATAAAGCTGAAGAGATTTTCAGAACTGCTGGTCTGATTCTGTAAATGATTTTATTTTACTAATGGGAAGCTACGTTATCCCATATTGCTGTAAGGTGTAATACACTATAAAAGAAACAGGAATCAGAGATAGAAAATTCACGCGGACATCCGCCTGGCAAGAGCTAGTCAATTATAGCTGCAGGTTTGTTCACGATATTTCACTTCACCGATGTAACTAAAGTCAAAGAAAAACTTATGAATAGAAAAAAAAATACAATAGCACTTCCCCAAATAAAATTCACCACCTCATCTAAGCAACACACGCGCAATAACCAAACATCCTTCACAATTCAAAAAAACCCAAAACTGTCAGTTCAACGGACACAATTCCGCCATCTTTTATTTCTCCCCCGTGTCTCCCAAAAATAGTGACCCTTTCCCACTGACCCTGTGACGTTTACTTTCTGTACTCCGGTAAATTGATTACGCTCTATTTCCTGTGTTACGTTATTGCTAGGTTTGCTCAGCTGTTCCGTATCGGGGCAAACATTGTACGTACATGTGTAGACATAAATAGTTAGAGGAAGCTTGTGTTCTTTTTGATTTGAGTATTGTATTTTTGTGCTCTGCTTTACTTGATGATTGTACTTATTGATGCTGGTATTTTGCTGCTGAATGTAATTTCATCTAAGTGTTTCTGCACACGACCGATAATCGGATCGGATACAGATTTCTTGAGAGCCCGATGGGATGGCAGTCCGACACAATTGGAAAGAGATTATTTATTTATTTAAATCAGGGATCAAGGCCCATAGAAACTAACCCTCCATTATGCTCAAGACCAACGGCTTTACGTGCTTTCTAAGCACGGGAGTGTCACAACAGCTGTTACTGAGAAATTCGAAAATCCCAATAATACTTTTTGGCCAACCTAGGAATTGAACGGAAGTCCCACTCGCACCACCCCACTCCACAGTAACTGTCTCATCAATTTGCATGCGGTGCTCAAAGAATTCCAAATTCAACTTCAATCATCACCAAACAAGGCATCACCTCTCGCACGTAACTGACCCCACTAGGTACACGAAAAACACAATAATCAAGTGCCCGATTGAGATCTCACAGCTTCAATATTGCGTCCACGTACCGCCACAGTGTGGAGCGATACTAGCACAAATGACAGGGGTCTTTGTGACGTATAGCGGCTTACATGGAAGAGGGATTTATTCGGCCCGTGTGAGCAACAAGCGTCTGAATTCGGAAGCTGTTTGCTACAGATTTTGGAGATAGGAATGGAATGAGACATGGTTGAGTTTTTCAGTACAGTGGCTGTCAACATTTTTTTTGGTTAATTTTAGTTGGCATGTGTGCGGTGTCAATATACGCGTCTTGGCGCAAACCGTCGAATAATAATACAAGCGGAGGTTTGTGCTAAACAATAATTTAGAATGAACGCCGAGAAAGTCGAAAGTTTTCGGTAAACTTTCTGAATACTGGACTTTTGGACTATGCTGCAAGGCAGGTAAATATTGGTACATAAAAGAAAACGATTTTGGAGGAAAAACCTCGAGCAATTTTTTTTTTTTTACCAAACTGTGTTTCGCAACCATTTTCTGAATTTGTAATTTAAATATTAAATCTGTAGCTTAGTAGTTTATTGATCAATTTTTGTTTAGTAATTAGGCATTATAGCTTACGCAGATCAAATCTCTGACAAAACCTAGTAATTTTATATTACCTTAATCACATTTCCCCATAACATAACATAACATGACATCACTATATTACTAGTGACGTATGTTATTATGGATTGAAACCCACATCACTATTTATGTTATTTTAAAACAATACCAGAAAAAGAAAAAAGCACTCCATATATTCTGCATTGTCATCAAATGAACAATACTTTACCCCATAGTTTACACAAAAAAAAACATATTACCTCTTCTTATATTCGACACACGTACGATATGGTTGTTTCCTTTAGGGTCAGTTTACACTGAGACGCGTCGCGACGCGACTCTGCGCGCACTTTTTAAAAGAGCGCCTCAAGATATAACTTTATTTACTACTTGAAAAGATACACATTTCATTATTTGAATGTGTTTGTTTGAAAGTGTCGTGGTAGCCCTGTGGTTAAGACGCCCGCCTCTCATGCACGAGGTTGTGGGTTCGTAACCGGGCACGTTCAAGTACCAATGTGACTTTACATTGTTACATTGCTGTTGTTTTTACATTGTTGCATTGTTAGTTTATCTTGAACATCACATCAGTAACCATATCAGAGTAACTTTGAGACTGTTTAGTAACTCTGAGTGAGTGTGGGGTCTTTAGACCTTACTGCCCACACGATAAAGAAGAAGAAGATTATTTGAATTCAGAAAACGTTGCACCTTCTCAGAATAAAATTGTCACAATCCAATGTGTATCTTTTCGTGTTGTAAATAAAGTTATGTTTTGAGGCGCGCTGTATTGAAATGTGCACGCAGTGTCGCGTCGCGTCGCGTCTCGGTATGAACTAACCCTTATTCTGCAATGTCTGCGTCATTGACAAGGGTGTGTATTGAGTGCTATTGTGTGTCATTGTTGTTACACTGTCGAGGCATCCTACGCTGAACTAGGCAAAGGAATTACAGAGAACCTGCATCTATTTTTAAAAGGATCTTTCTGATTAAATCTTTTGTCGTTTACGTATCTTTTTAGTACTATGTCTTCAAAAGAAATCTTAAAAGCCGAAGCTTTTACTTTTTTCGCTGTTTTATATTTACCTTCATTGTTTTCACTTATTAGAAGCAACAAGAATATTGTAACCAAAATTTTGTAAAAACTAAATTGAAAGAAAAGAGTGTTCGTGGAATTTCTTGCTTATTCTTCTCTATAGAGACCTACGTTTTAGAACGAGCAACTGGCTTTAACTTTATACTGTAACTTCTTGACAATTCAAAAGTGTCTGTAAATTATGTAATTGTAACAAATGCTTTGAGTTTTGACTTTGTTTTTTTTTATGTTCTGGACTATTCCTGAGAAACATTCAAAGGGTCAATTCTAGTAACTATTGTGACAATCACAATCAAATGTCAGTCCTGATCTGTCAAAGAAGTCACTAATTTACCTAAAAAAAAAGATATGAATTCATTGTCGCTGAGACCCCTGTACTTGATACACAAACGGTTTTCGACACAATAAAAAATATAGTCATCTTCATGTCAACCGCAGGACGCCTACTGCTGGAGAATGAACATAGGCCTCCCTCATAGATTTTCAAAAGGACCTGTTGGATGTAGCCTGCATCCAGCGTCTTTCTGTGGTTTTAATCAGGTCGTCTGTCCACCTTGTGGGTGGACGTCCTACGCTGCGCTTGCGCTTGCGTGGTCTCCGTTTGAGAACTTTGCAGCCCCATCGGCCATCAGCTCTGCATGCCAGTAGATCGTGGTAAGCAGTATGCGTAGTTAATAGCTATGTGATGTGTCTTCCTACTCTTTAAATGTATCATAGCAAAGGTCTCCACAGGGAAGTAACCAGATTTCGAAATTATTACTCTAAACAAAAATGTACCCTAAGCCCTAAAGTAATTAAAATTAAAGTCAAACTTATTCTTCCCGACATAAAAAAAAAGAAAACTTAATTCAAAAGCCACACTTGCAGTTCTAACCACAAAGCGGCCATCAATGATTGGAATTGACAATTTGAATTCTGAATAATTTTCCTTCTTTTGAATTGAGAACATTTTTTGGCAGATGTCCAAACGTCTCTGCTAGGAGTATTTGAACTTCGGCGTCACGTGCACAATCAGCGCAAACGTTGAAGGCATAGACAATTTTGTGCAAGTTTTTTATTTTCTTGGAAATTATATTGTAACTGGTTGAAAGTGACTGCAGTTTGAGTTTAAAATGACTAGAAGTCATTGCTTATTGTTCTGTGGGTGGTATGGTTTAAGTGTCGAGTTCGTGAACGGGCGCTGTCAGTTGGGATTGGTCATCTTTTAATGTCGCTAGCCTAGTGATCCTAAGCATCACTGCTACGTTAGAGGTCTTGGGTTCAATTAACAGGTCGAACAAAGTGCTATTTAGTTTTTCTATGAATTTCTCAGTAGCAGCTCGGAGTTTGGATTTGAGCCCAGTTAATGGCAATAGGCTCGCCCATTATTACATGGGTCCTAAAAACATACCGGCGAACAGTGGGTGTACTACATTGGTACACCTCTGCCTAACCCTTCGGGGAATACAGGCGTGATGGTTTATAATATTAGTGTAGATAGATTTGTAACATTAGCCAGTAAGTATCCAGAGTAAACAGGTACTAAAAACGACATTAACCTGAAATAGGAGACTATTTATTATTAATTTAAGTTGCTTGGTCGTACCCTGAAGCGACAAGGGACTCTTCCTGACAAATGCACGGGCACCCCACGCGGTACCTACCTCACTCTGTAAGATTTACAACTACCACTAATACAAGTAAATAAGTGGATTAATGGTTTGTTCCTTAGTAGGAGATTAACACTAAAAATATCTTGTTCCATTTACATTACATGAATATTGTAACCAAGATTTTGTAAAACCAAATTGAAGAAAAAGAGTGTCCATGGAATTTCTTGCTCGTTCTCCTCCATAGAGATCTACGCTTTGGAGCGAGCAACTAGCTTCAATTCTAAACTGTGACTTCTTGACATCCAAAAGTGCCTGGGCTTCCTTCCTTTGGTTCCCCTGGGCTGACTTTTTGACCGATTTTGTTGTCGACGGGAACGGATCTTATGAGTTCTAATATACCAACGCACACGGCCAACAAAATTTTAATGCTGGACCCTTTTTCAGCTATCAGGCTTAAAACATACCTTAATCACTTGCGTTCCAGTGAGACAGCTGGTTTATATATTTATATGTTTTACAGCATATTACAGTTATTACTAAGTTGAAGTTATTGGGCCATAACTTCAACCAGACGTCTAGACTACAGGATCGCAGACAATTTTTTAAAATATCTTTGCGTCATTTTCAACTGCCTCGTTAGCCTAGTGGTCCTAAGCGCGACTGGTACGCTAGAGGTCTTCGGTTCGATTCCCAGGTCGAGCAAAGTGTTATTGGATTTTTCTATAAAATTCTCAGTAGCAGATCGAAGTTAGAATTTGCCCGGTTAGTGGCAATACGCTCACTCCTTATTACATGGGACCAAAACTTACTGGCGACTTGTTCATTGGCACACCTGCCTAACCCTTCGGGGAATACAGGCGTGATGGTATGTTATTTCTTTTAATATTATCCAAACACTCTAAAACGATTTTGTTTCATATTTTTTTCAAATTCTAATAAAAGATGTCCATTTCCAGTTTTTCACTTCAAATGAAGTTCCCTGCTGTTCCCGACCTTTGACCTCTAACCCCTAGCGTGCCCTGCCGATACCCCGATCCCGATGAGGGCATCGGTAGACTGATGATGCTATCGGATTTTACATATTGTTATGCAAATGACTCCATACTCCTGAAAAGTTTTTGTAGCATTTAAAGAAAGATAGTTTCGGTGTAATATCGGTTTTAAGTTGGTCAGTGTTTATTTATCAAATTTAGTGTGTACGATTTATTGTGACTTTATTTTAGTCACAGCAGCCTTTCTTAATGGAGACTAGCTAGACTAGACTAAATGCAGGAGAATAATATATAGGGCTCTATATAAGGCCCTATATTATAGGGCCCAACTGTATCCAAACCCGCTTCCCTCATTCTCATAGTCCGATGGGACAGCAATTCGACACGGCTGGAGAGAACTCAAGCGTAGAACTAACACAGTGAACTTTCAATCCCCGCTCTCAAAAAATCCTAATGGAAAAACCCAATACACTTTTCCCGAACTGGAAAAGTGTATTAAACCTAGCGTCCTGCCATAGAGACAGTGATTTTTCACACCTATATTGTACTAGCTGTTGCCCGTGACTTTGTTCGCGTTATGGTTATAAAAGACGAACAGCCCTCAACTTCATCCGCGTGGCTTATTTCACTCGCCTTGCGTGACGTCTTTGGTTACTGCTTCGCTACCGTGTGTCGTAGCGTTGTGTTATATAGACTATGACACTCATAAATAACGTAGCTTTCTAAGGGTAGAGTAGAATTTTTAAAATCGGTTCCTACAACCTCACAAACTCTTAAACTCTACCTCTTTATAATATAAGTACGATAATATAAGTTTCTTATTTACATCCTGTCTGTTCTTCTTCTTTATAGTGTGGGATGTAAGGTCTAACGACCCCACACACCCTAGTGTCAGATTTTCTAAACCACCTCAAGGGCCTCTGACATGGTTACCGATGTCAGTAATGTCGAAAATAAACTTAGAAAGTTAAAGTTAAAGGCAAAGCATTTATTTTAATAAGACCATTTACAGGCACTTTTGAATTGTCAAAGTACATAATATGAATTAGAAAAAGTCACATTGGTACTTGCCCGTGCCCGGCTGCGAACCCACAACCTCGTGCATCAGAGGCGCGAGCCTTAACCACTGGGCCATCACTCTTTGTTCTATTCATACCTATGATATATTCTTTATCGTTTGGGAAGTAAAATCTAACGGCCCCCACACCCTAGTGTCAGATTTTCTAAACTGCCTCAAGGGCCTCTGACATGTTTACCGATGTCAGTGATGTCCAAGATAAACTTAGAAAGTACATATGAATTAGAAACAGTTACATTGGCACTTGCCCGTGCCCGGTTGCGAACCCACAACCTCGTCGGAGGCGGGCGCCTTAACCACTGGGCCATCACTGTCTGTTCTGCTCATACCTATGACGTCACGCCACGTGATCCCATCAAGAAACAGAATGCGGAACCTTCCAAGACATTATAATTACAAACACATCTATTTTGACATTTCCCTCTTCATAATTTTAACAGCAACAGCAACATTTTAAGAAGAACTTCAAGTAATTTCCTGTGTTCACGTCGTCACTACGTCGCGCCAACCTCTCGCAAGTTACAAACATGATTAATATTATAGTTATTTATAACGAGACAGCTCCTTTGTTCTACTATGTATTCCAAATTAATTCTCGCTCATACATTACTTGTTAATGGCATCTTTGCTCTCATAATATCCGGAGTTGACGAGCTTTACACGCTTACACGTCGTCATCGTCATTTGTTTTTAGGATTCTGTATGTTGCTAAATGAGGCCAATGAGCTGTACAGATGCTCAATACTGTTTAAACTTGGAAGGGGCCACTGAGGGCCGATGCCTGCCGGGGCTGCGAGTGGTTCGAAAGAGATACCGCGCCCCCGGAACGCAAAGGGCACATGAAGGAACATAGACGGGTTTTAGTCAGTAAAAGTCTGACACTATGGGCGGGGGAAGTTATTTGATAATTTCCCGTCTATAAAAAATAATAAAACAGTGCTATTCTAAATAGTTAATTGCGGAATCACTTCTGAATCCGCGTTGAAATTTTAGTTCCTTAAACTTACAATGAGCGAGTTCGACACTCTAGCGCCACCACATGATGACGTAAGTGAGAAGTATTATATTGAATGAGTATTTTGACGTTTTTCAATAGGATTTGATATTCTGCGAGGCAAGCGTGACTATCGAGATTGACTATTGCATATTTCAGAATAGCATAGCTGGTCAGGCAAAAAAGTCGAGTCAATCGATAAAAAAGGAAGAAGAAGAGACAGAACCCTTCTTTGTCCTCTCGGGTTCTATACCCGAAGAGCGCCAACGGGACTATACTAGGTAAAATAAAAAACGGTAATTTAAAAAACCCCACTGCTATTCTTTAAAAATCCCTAAAACAAGATAAATTGTAGCAGTCGGGACCCATTCTAGAAATGGAGGATTAGTGAATTGAGAGCACATACCTATATTACATAGCAGATGGTCCCGAATGGGTCCCGACTGCTACAATTTATCTTGTTTTAGGGATTTTTAAAGAATACCAGTCGGGTTTTTTAGTTTTTTAAATTACCATTTTTTATTTTTTTAGTGTTTTAAAAAGAAATTAATATACCCAGTATCACTCTTACAGTAAATACAAATCTACCGACACCTCTCAAGCTAAAATCCATCGAGCCGTTCGGCCTGCAGAGCGAGCCAAACATTTGAATTTGGCGCCAAAAATCCGCCATTTTGTTTTTTTTTTTTATATACCCAGTGTCACTCTCACAGTAAATACGAATCTAACGACACCTCTCAAGCTAAAATCCATCGAGCCGTTCAGGCTGCAGAGCGTGCCAAACAATTATACATACAAACATACATACATACATACATACATACATACATACAAACATACCCACGAAAAACATAACCCTCCTTCTGTCGCAGTCGGGTAAAAAACTGGTGTCTATATTACGGTTAATAAGATATACCCTTGTGACAGACAGACAGCGGAGTCTTCGCAATAGGATCCCGTTTGGTACTCTTTTAGCACAGACCCCTAAAAATAACAGTGAAATCTTACATGAAACGTAATATGACGAC